>JAKEPQ010001016.1:1875000-2475000 GCA_024500445.1 Entomyzon cyanotis
CATCTTCTTCCTCCTCTTCGTTGTTCTCATCCTCATCTTCCAATTCCTGTTTGTTGTCCCCAACTCCCGTTGTTGTTGGCAGCCCCGTGTTCTATAGTCCCACAGGGAGGGAGGCTCTGGGAGCAATCCCTGCTGTCCCTGCCCTGCCTGAGCTACTCCTCGGGCTGTGGCCTCAAGCAGGGACACTGGAACAGCCTGTGCAGAGCCTGCAGCGCCCGCCTGAAGCGGGAGGGACGTTTCTTGGGGACCTCGTGCTGTGCCTTTGTCACCTGGTCTCGGGAGGCTGCAGAACGTGCTGCCTCTGCCACCTGGGGAGCGAGAGGCTCGGGAAGCTCCTCCAGCTCAGCAGCTCTGGCTGGGGCAGCAGCTGCTGGCTCGGCATCAATGTGACTCCGTGGGGCAGGAGAGGCTCTGGGATAAGCCCATCTGGGTCCCTCCAGGGGGTCTTTGTCATCCACCCACATGGTGGGTGTGTTCCAGATGTCCTGGATGGCATCTTGGGACAGCTCTTGGTCACTGCAGTGCTCCCCTGTGGAAAGCACATCGTCCCCGACACTGGAACCCAGAGATGACTCGGAGCTGAACAGCTCTTGCCATTGGGCCTCTACCTTCTCCTTGCACCACTCCAGATAGGAGACTTCTTGGTGTCTGTGAGCTTTGTTCTCTTCCTCAGCCCAATAACTGCTGGGCAAATTGCCTTCCAGACACTCCTGCATCTTCTGGCTCCTCCACACTTTGTCCAGTTCCAGCAGGTCAATTGATGATCTTACAGGTGTCTCCATCCCACCAAGCAGAGCCTTCCTCGTCAGCTCTTTGTCCTAATCTTCCTGATGGGAGAGCTTTTCTTCCTCAGGTTCCTCCTGATGGGAGATCTCTTTGTCCTCACATACTTCCTGATGGGAGAGCTCTTCATCCTCAGGTTCATCCTGATGGGAGAGCTCTTTGTCCCCACGTTCCTCCTGATGAGAGAGCTCTTCATCCTCATGTTCTTCCTGATGG
Organism: Entomyzon cyanotis; assembly: GCA_024500445.1. Taxonomy (NCBI): domain Eukaryota; kingdom Metazoa; phylum Chordata; class Aves; order Passeriformes; family Meliphagidae; genus Entomyzon; species Entomyzon cyanotis. The sequence goes on from JAKEPQ010001016.1 coordinate 1,876,000, forward strand.
GAGAGCTCTTTGTGCTCACGTTCTTCCCCCTGAGAGAGCTCTTCACGATCCCATTCTTCCCAATCTTCCCATGGGGAGAGCTGTTCTTCTTCCCACAGGAACACATCCTGGACTTTGTAGTTTTCCCCAAAAGACAGCTCTTTGTCGCGTTTGCTGTCTTCTGAGGAAAGTTTCTTATCCTTGTTTTCCCCTTGGGAAAGCTCTTCTTGGTGGGTGTCTTCACCCTGGGACAGCTCCTTGTAGCTTTTCTTGTCCCCTCGGCAGAGCTCATTGTCACCTTCTACTGGGGACAGCTTCTTATCACTTGTGCTGTCCTCTTGAATGTCTTCGTCCTCTTCTTCCACTGGTGACAGTTCCCGGTAAGTCATGCTGTAAATTAGAGAGAGCTCATCGTCATCTTCCTCTGAGGACAGCTCCTGGTCACTTGGGCTGTCCCTTGGAACAACATCAACGGCCTCTCCAAATTCAGACAGCTCTTCGTCACTTGGGCTGTCCAATGGAAGGTCCTCAATGTCTTCTCCCTCTAGGGACAGCTCCTCGTCACTTGTGCCATCCCCTGGGAAGACCCTGATGGCCTTGTCATCTTCTGACAGCTCCATGTCACTTGTGCTGTCATCTGACAAGATATTGATGGCCTCTTCAGTTTGGGACAGCTCCATGTCACTTGTGCTGTCATCTGAAAGAACGTCGATGTCCTCTTCCTCTTCTGACAGCTCCGTGTCACTTGTGCTGTCCCCTGAAACAACTTCAATGTCCTCTTCCTCTTCGGACAATACCTTGTCACTTGTGCGGCCCTCTGCAACAACATCAATGGCCTCTCCCTCTTCAGACAGCTCCTGGTCACGTGGGCTGTCCTCTGGAAAGTGGTCAATGGCCTCTTCTGCTTGGGACAGCTCCTTGTCACAGGTGCTCTCCACTGGAAGAGGCTTGCTTGAACCCGTGAGGCTGAGCTCCTTGGCTCAAGCCCCCGAGGGGATGGGTGGCAGAGGTGACAGAGGTGACACCTGGCAGCTCGGGGACACACTGGCTGTGCCCTCCTGGGCCACCCCGAGCGGGGTCAGGGGCACCCTGGGCACAGGGCTGTATGGGGAGAGCTCTGGGTACAGCCCAGGACGGGTGCTGCAGGGCTTTGGCCCCTTGTCCCCTGCACTGCCCAGCTCTGTGCCCTGGCTCTCAGTGTCCCTGGGCCTCTTCTGGCAGGGCAGTGGTGGCAGCCGTGTCACCCTTGCCTGACGTGGCAGAGGTGGCCGTGATGTCAGTCTGTCCCCAGGGTGGGACAGGGCCTGGCTCCGGCTGCCCTGCAGCTCTGCCTGAGGCTTCCTGAGCCCCACCTGTGGGACTTTTTGCTGTTTGGTGTTTTTGGGGCAAACCTTTGGCTGCCCAAGGTGCACAGGGGGCAGCTTGACCTTCCTCTGTGAGGAGGAGGAGGAGGGGGAGGAGGCGTGGGACAGAGAAGGCTTTCTTGGCAGGGCGAAGGTCCTGGCCCTGTCTGTCCCCTGGCCTGTCCTTCCTACCTCAGCCCCTGGTCTTGGTCCTCCTCAGGCTCAACAGCTGCCCCTGGGCAGGCTGGGAGTTGGGGTTCTTCTTCTGTCTTCTCCATCTTCTTGTTCTCCATCTTCTTGTTCTCCATCTTCTTTTCCATCTTCTTTTCCATCTTCTTTCTCCATCTTCTCCTCAGTCTCTGAGATCGACGATCGCAGACAAGTCCCGAGAGCTGCTTCCTTCTCTGACTGCTGCTCTCCTGGGACGGGGCAGCCCAGGGCTCTGCGCCCCTTATATACCCCAGCCAGGCTGGGGCTCTCTGATGTCACAAAGGTCTCTGGCCACCACCATGTCCCGCATCACAAAGGGCCCTGACACAAAGCGCCTGTGTCACAAAGGCCACACGCGGCACCCCAGCAGCACAGAGCAGCCAGGAACTGTCCCAGAGCAGCCCTGGCCTTGTGGCCTTGTGGCCCTGCTGTGCCCAGAGCCCTGAGAGGCTTTGGCTCCCACAGACAGCCCCACGCTGCAGAGCCCTGCCTTTGCAGGCTGCGCTGTGCTCATGGTTTCCATTCTGGACACACAGCACCCACAGTGCTGCTCACTGCTCTGCCATCCACAGCAGGGCAGGGCAGAGGGAAAAAGAAACAAATTAACAGAGTGGTCCTGAGTCGAGATAAAGGCCGGGAGAAAACACTCCAAGGGCACAACAGGCCCAGCTTAGAGTTGAAAGTGAATTTATTTCTCACAATAGAGTCAGAGGAGGATAATGAGAAGAAAAATAAACCCTTAAAGACACCACTCTTCCCCCAACCCCTCCCTCCTTGCCACCACCAGTGCAGGGAACAGGGCATGGGGGTTTGGCTCAGTTCATCACCGAGATCTTCTTGCACTGCTCAGGGAGAGGAGTTCTTGCCCTGCTGCACCGTGGCGTTCCTCCTGCAGGAGACAGTTCTGTGGGAACTCCTCCAGTGTGGTCCAATCTCACGCTGTGAGCTCCTCCCAAACTGCTGCAGCCTTGCTCCCTCATCCATGGGCTGCAATCCTCCCAGGCCAGGCTGCTCCAGCCTGCAAGCAGAGCCTCTCTCTCCATGGCTCTCCCACTGATCACAGCCTCCTCCAGCCATCCTCCCACTGCGGCGTGGTCACCTCCTCCCCACGGGCTGTGGGTGATCTCTGCACCCCCATGGAGCCCATGGGCTGCAGGGGCACAGCTGCCTCACCGTGCTCATCCCCACGGCCTGCAGAGCAAATTCATCTCCAGCGCCTGCAGCACCTCCTGCCCTCCTTCTGCACTGACCTTGCTGTCTCCATGTTGTTCCCTCACATGTTCTCACCTCCTCCTCTTCTCTGGCTACAGGAAAAACCGTGTGTGCATTTGTTTGGATTTCTTCTCCAATCTGTTATCCCAGAGGCATAACTAACATCTCTAATTGGCCCAGCCTTGGCCAGTCGCCTGTCCATCATCTTCAGAGCCATCAGGGATTAGCTCTGCTGGACATGGTGGAAACTTCTAGCAGCTTCTCCCAGGAGCCACCTTTGTGTCCTCCCAGCTACCAACAACTGGGCCAAGCAAAACCAACCCATTAATCTACAAATATTTCCTTGGAATTGCTTTCCCAGGGCTGTGGGGTGGAGGAGGGAAAGGGCTGTACATGGTGTGGGGCTGTGGGTCAGTGGGGAGCTCACACAGCTCCAGCCAGGGCAGGCAGAGGAAAGAAAGACCTGGAGAGGTGAAATCACTGCCTGTCCAGGGAATCAATCTCACATTATTGATCAGTGATCAATATTGATCAGTCTGATCACTGCCAGAGAGGCCAAGGGGGAGATCTGTCCCAAATCCAACACCAATTCCATCCCAGGCAGCTTGAGCAGATATTTTCCCATGTGAGGCTGATGGCAAATGGGATTTCACAGAGTCACACAAGGTTTGGGTTGGGAGAGACCTTAAATCCCATCCAGTGCCTCCCCAGCCATGGCAGGGACACCTTGCACTGTCCCAGGCTGCTCCAAGCCCCAATGTCCAACCTGGCCTTGGACACTGCCAGGGATCCAGGGGCAGCCACAGCTTCTCTGGCAATTCCATCCCAGGGCCTCCCCACCCTGCCAGGGAACAATTCCTAATTCCCAATCTCCCATCTCTCCCTGCCCTCTGGCACTTTGCAGCCTTCCCCCTTGTCCTTATCACCAGAAATAACCAAAGCCAGGCCCAGATCCCTGTTTTTATTATTATTGTTCTAGCAAATTGCTTAGAACTGCCATTTATTTTTCCAAAAGAGTGGTGATGTTAACTTGAATCAATGCTGAAAACACTCTGTCCCAATTGAAATCAACACGAACCAAATGGCAAAGGTGATCAGCCACAAAAAGGAAGGCTCAGGGTGAAACCAGGGGAAATGTTGAAAAGCTCCCAGCTCTGGAGGTGTTACAAGGTGATAATATAATTAGAAACAGTCCTTTTTGCCAAATTATGATCAGTTCCCTCACAGATCTTGGAATTATTTTTTTTCCCAGACTGTTGGTCCATATGTTGCATGGGGGAGACCTACAAATTTCTGCTTTTACAGGAATCCAGTGATTCTCTCTTTTGTGATAATTTTATACCATAATAAGTGTGCCTGGGATTTCACCGTAATGTGAAATGGAGAGGGCTGGGCTTCTTGGCTCATTATTTTGATTTCTGATTGTTTGAATACATTGTGGAATGGTGGAATTTTGTGAGGATTTTAGAAGGAAGTGTTTGGATTTGATATTCCTGACAAGCAGTGGTCACAGTCCATGAGTATTGGCGTGGAGGGTGCCTTGTATCTCAAAAGGAGGTTCCCCAAAAATCGCTGGAGGAGATGGAAATATCCTTGCTAACCCTAAAGCACCTTCAGGCACAAAATACCAGCACTCATCCTAAGAAATAAGCACATTTCAGTACATGGGATTTGGGAATAGGATTCTAGAAACTCTTTCCACTCTCTATAATGCATAGATTGTATAGAATGCTAAATCTCCTCCAAAGTTAAATGCCCATTCTGTGTCAAATTCTGAGACTTTTTATTTTTAATTTTTTAAATATGTTTAATGTCAAATGTCTAGTTCCATCCTATTCCTGACATTTGTAAGAAACCCCAATTCTAAGCCACTGAGAGGGTTTGTTTCCCTCGTGATGCATTTCAAAAATGCGCTGAAATTTTATTTTGATAAGGTCAAAACATTGTAATATGACTTAAAATATTGACTGTAGCAGGCTGTCAAATACATCTGTCACAGTGCCACTGAAATTCAGATTTCAAGGGGCTGTAAAAAAACAAACAAAAGAGGTTAAGTCAAAGCAAAATTAATACCTTGTCATGACGAAACGTTCGTGAATTATGGAAATGAGGAGCCGAGCAGGCAATCAGTGCTGGAAATCACTGTGTATCCCCAAGGAGTTCCAGGTTTTTAGGGAAAATGGTGACTTTTTAGGGAAGAAACAAGGAGATATGTCCAGTTCTGCTTCACAGGACACAAATTCCTAACCCAACCGTTATTTTTAACAAAACAGCCCTTGAATTCCCTGCCTGCAAACCTCTGATTGGAGGTGGACAGGGATATCCAAGTTTTGCAGCCAGCAGTTCTGTGCCCACATCCTTTCCTCCTCCAGGAAGAAAGGGAAGGAATAAAAAATGGTAAACTTCCACATTGATTTGGAGTTATCGCGTGCAGCGCACGGAATTCCTGAGTCAGCCGTGCTCCATCCTGGGGAACTCACACGTAGTCACTCAACCGGTAGCCACTGTGGGACGCAGATGTCAGGGAGGGAGGGTGGTTTCCCTTGTAGGCACTCGGCGGCAGGGAGGAGGGAGGCGGTTCTGTCCTGGAATGTGGCTGGAATTGCGGTGGGAATTGCGGTGGGAATTGTGGCTGGAATTGCGGTTCATTCCCCAAGCACGACGTGCACAGCAGAGCCCCACCCAGCATGCTCAAGGCCGAGGAGAAGAAGCCAAGATACAGAGCTTGGCCTATCTCGTATTTCATCCCAGCGGGCAGCGCGGGGTTGTAGAAATCCACGACGACATCATTGGTGCTCCATGACACCGGCACCAGGCAGAGCAGGCCGGCCGCCATGAACCCAACCCCGCCGGCCACGGCCATGCAGCTCTTGGCGGGGCTGCCCTCGGCGCAGACCGTGCACCTCATGCCCACCACGGCCAGGCTGGTGGCCAGCGCGGCCAGCAGGCAGGAGATGACCATCATGGCGCGGGCGGCGCGGAGCTGGGCAGGCAGCGCCAGCTGGGAGCGGTACAGGTGGCAGGTGTAGAGGCCGGTGCTGTGCCACACGCACTCCATCCACAGCCCGCGCACGTGGGCCACCGCCGTCAGGATGTTGGTGCCCACGTGCGCCGAGCGCCACCAGTGCGGCAGGACGGTGGCGATCAGTGTCCCCACGAGGCCCAGCAGGCCCAGGGAGAAGCCGAGCAGCTCCAGGGCCCAGCTCGCCATGGTGATGTTTGTCCTGCCTGAGTTCTCCTAACGAGGCCTCCGCCGGGGTTCCCGTGGAAAACGCGAGCTTTTCTTGGAAGATACGCGGCTGTTTCACTCCGACGCCTCCTGCTCGCCTAATAAAAGGTAATTGAGGGAAAAAGGAGTTAATTATTACCCCAAAGCGCTGCCTCTCCAGCCAGTGAGGTGCGTTCCAAGTGCAGCGAGGGCAGTAATTAGCATAGTTATCGCCGTTAATCATGTTTTTGTGGAAGTAATGGGAAAACAAGCTTCCCTCTTCTCTTATATAAACAGCCTGGTGCTGCCCGCTGGGAAGAAAACTCAAGACAATTTATGAAATGGAAAAAAAAATATTTTAAATGCAAATATTCCTCTTCCCATCAGGCTCTTCAAAAAAACAAACATGATTTCCTCTCTAAAGCAGAGAATTAGGCAGTGTTAACACTTGGAATGGAGGAGATTTATAAAGTAGGGAACTGCAGGTTGTTTTACAAGATGAAAACATTCCCAGAAGGTCATAGCAGGACTAGGAAAACAATAAGGGTGTATTTGCTCAAAGTGGGGAGCAAAGAGAGTGATTTAAAACCTGTGGAAGAGGATAACAAATATTGGATTAAAGTCGCTTTCCTGACTGGCCAGTATTTCTTGAGGTTGCATTTTTAATAAAGCAATTCAAAGGGGAGTGATTTTCATTAGGGTCTGTGGAGTTCCAGGTCATGATTTTAGGGTGTGGGTGAAACGTGGAATCAGATGGACATCCTGGAGCTTCCGAGGGGCAACATCTTCACAGTTTGGTCATGTACAAATCCAAGCTGAAAAACAAGGAATGGTAACTCTTCCTTCTGTATAAATCCCAGCTGAAGTGGCCTTTTCCAATGGCTGCCTTGCCAGGTCTGTTACACATCATGCATCATGTGTGTGGGCAGAAACCTGATATTTTAATACATAAAATAACTCCTGCCTCAAAATCCAACTTGGAATTCAGAGACAGGAACAAATTTAGGCTCCAGTTCTGCCAAGCTGGGTGCACGTGCTGAACTCCTGCTCGTAGGAGAAAGTGGAAGTGTTTGTTTGCAGGACCTGGCTTGAGCAGGCAACGGGAGGAAAACCATCTGGATCAACTAATCATTGCCATCAGGACAGCAGAAGGATGAGAGGGAGCAAAGGGAAAGCTGCTCCACGTTCCCCTGATCTCAGCCTTATCTCTAACGAGTCTGGAGTGCTGGGAGTGATATCAGTGCTGAGGTTTGTCTCTGTTGTTGTGGCATCCACTGATCTCTGCCTGACAGCAAGATCATGGAATTATGGAATGGTTTGGGTTGGAAGGACCTTAAAGCTCATCCAGGGATGGGCAGGGACACCTTCCACTGTCCCAGGCTGCTCCAAGCCCCAATGTCCAACCTGGCCTTGGACACTGCCAGGGATCCAGGGGCAGCCACAGCTTCTCTGGGAATTCCATCCCAGGGCCTCCCCACCCTGCCAGGGAACAATTCCTAATTCCCAATCTCCCATCTCTCCCTGCCCTCTGGCACTTTGCAGCCATTCCCTGTGTCCTGTCCCTCCAGCCCTTGGAAATTGTCTCTCCATCTTTCTTGTAGGATGGGGGGTCTCTTCCCAAAACAATCCCTTGGACATTGTGAAAAGAAAGGGAGAAATTGAAAAGCACAGGAATTTTATGGCCTGGGCAGAACACCACCACTAGCTGAGGGTCCTGTACTTCTCCATGTCCCTTTTATTTGGATGGGGAGGAATGGGATGTTGGATTTGCTGCCTGGAAGGGAAGAGAAAACCAAAGCCCAGCCTTCCCTTAGTGTTTCTGGTTTTAGGAAAGCTTTTTCCTCCTGTTGCGACTTCCTGGCCTTTCAGATCCTCTTTATGTAAGGATTAAATGAAAACACCTGGGTTCATGTGGCTGCTGAAGTAATTTGCCTCATTTGCATATCGTGAGACAATCACAGAAGGTTTTCTATCCGAAATCATCATTCCAGGGGAGGTCAGGCTGCAGATTTCTCTCAGCTGTCACAGAGTATCATGACAGCCCATGAATTAGGGCCAAGCACAGCATGAAGGAGCAAACTGTTACCTCCAGCACTACTGGAGATATTTTATTCCTGTTCCAACCACACAAACTCCTCAGTGGTTTTTTGCCTTCCAGGTGATTTGGGTTTGGTTCCCATATTAAGGAAAATCGAGGAGTATTTTTCCATTTTATATTGCTATTTGTTTTCTGTGAGGTGCATCTGGATCTAAGTGTCTCAGTGAATTTATCCTGGGAATGCTCCTCCAGGATGAGGGAGATCTACACATGGTTTGGAGGCACAGCAGCACCAGGAGGAGCCTCAAGACATCCCACAAGAGCTGGAAACAGAGCTTGGTGTCCTTAATCCCAGCACCACCTCTCCCATCCCTGTTTCTTGCCTGCTCTGGGAATCTCCCATTCCCTCAGTATTTTTCCCTCTCTGCAGACGAGCAGATTATCCTCTCCAGCTCCTCATCCCACACATGACACCCAGACAATCCCCACCATCCCGAGGAGTGCTCTGGGTCACTGTGGCAGATTTACAAAGAACCTCCCAAGGTCAGGCAGAAGGCTTTGCAGCTGATCCCGGGGAGAACAGGATCCCAAAGGAAAATGTGATTTACACCGCCAGCCCTGGGAAACAGACCCCCAACCTAATGGAGGTCACGACACTCCAGGGCTGGGCAGCAGCTATTTTTAGACATCATTAAGGTGTTATTTTTAAACATTAGCCATTAAGAGCTTTCTAATTTCAGCAGGCAGTGTTAATTAGCCCAGCTTGCTCGGCGTCATGTTTTCCATGTGCTTTCCTCAGCACTTCCAGCTGCCCCTGGTGCTCAGTAACACTTTCACTGCTGGAAAAGTGGAAAAGGGGCTCAGCCTTCCCCTCCTCGCTGCCAAGTGGCCAAAGCAGCAGGAACTCCACACATTTATCTGCAGGAACATCAGCAGCCTGGTGGAAATGTCTCACTTTGCAGCTCAGCTCCCAAGGGCTCAGGTGAGGAATATTCAGCAGGATCAGGTGAGTGGCAGATTGGATGTTTCTTGTTGGCTGACCCAGTCAAAAATTAAATCAAAAATCGGCCATTTGTTTCTGCATGGGTTGTGTTTGTTGATATTTCTTTAGAAAGTGAGTGAATTTTGCTTTCTCATTGGGGATCATCCTTTTCTCCCAGGGAACAGGGACAGCAGGAGAGGGAACAGCCTCAGGCTGGGCCAGGGGAGGCTCAGCTTGGCCAGCAGCAGGAATTTCTGCATGGCAAGGGTGCTCAGGCCTTGGCAGGAGCTGCCCAGGGAGGTTTGCAGTGCCCATCCCTGCAGGTGTCCCAGGAAGGCCTGGCTGTGGCACTCAGTGCTCTGGGCTGGGGACAAGGTGCCCATTGGGCACAGCTGGGACTCAATGATCCTGCAAGTCTTTTCCAACCTCAGTTATTCTGGGATTCTATGAACCAGAGCCAGCCTTTGTCTGGAAATAAAACAGCATCTGGGATAAAAACCAATAAAAATAAAGAGACAATGTCCATGTTTAGCCTTCATGACCTTCAAGGCTCACATAAGCACTGAGTGACTGCCAAATGATGTGACAATTTATGAAACTTCTGAATTCCTTTGCCCTGCCAGCCCATGCCAGCTTCATTTTTATGAGCACAAACTGCTGGAAAGGCAACTTTCCCCCACAAAGTGCTGCACGGAACAGCCATAGCTGGGATAAATCCTTGGGCTGGATCCATGGGCTCTGCCCCAGCTGCTCAGCCTTGGGAGCCACGGCTCCAGGGTAAGCTCCAAACAAACAGCAGAATCTGATGTCACTGATCTGGGTATTTACCCAGGATTAAATAACAGATGCATGTTTTACTGCTGTCCCTTTCATTGTTTCTCATTTTACCACTTCCCTGCCCATATCAGTCTTACCCTTTTGTTCCTGCTCTTTCCAAGCCCTTTCTCCAGACCTCTGAGTTGCTCCTCTCGTGCAGACTGAGGCTGCTGTGCCCCTTTTGCTGAGCTGCAGGAGGTTCTGCCAATAAATTCTAACCCAGGAATTTTGCTGTTTCTCTGTGCATCTTTCCCAATTTAAGTTTTACCTTCAGCACCCTCTAATTCTGCACTGATTCCCCCAGAAATGCCCTAAATCTGTTATCTCTGCACTGGGAGTGCAAAGTGATGTGATGTGATGTGATGTTGTTCTTACCAGCTGCTGGACCTCAGCTGAGCCAGGTCCTTAAGGATGCACTAATTTAAATTTTTTAATTGCTTTTATTTGATTAATCTCACACAGCTTGATTAATTCATGTTTAAGGATCAGAGCTTTAGGGCGTGCTCGGGTTCACCAGACAGGTGAGTGAGTTTCCACACCCTGACATCGTAAATTCTGCTGTTTCAGCTTCCCAAGCCCTCTCCCTGCTCACTCCTGCTCCAATGTTTTCAGGGGGGAAAAAAAATTGGTAAGAAGAGCTCCCTGCTTGGATTTGGGCAAGGGTGGGCAGATCTGAGGGGAAACAAGTCCTGCCTGGCTCACAGCAAAATCCTTCTCTTCACTTTTTGAAAGAGGAGCTGAGGGAATCAATAAAAGTTTGAAAGGCACATTGTGCCCCAGGCTGATCCTACACCTACTCGTGGATCAGGGCAGTGCAGCTGCTGCTCTGCCAGATGTGCAGGAGGAGCCTCAGCCCCTCCTCACATCCCTGAAACCTCCAGGACCTTCCCAGGACCAGCCTTGCACCACCTCATTATTGGCCCAAATTTCCTCACAGGTGCCAGGGAAGGATTTTGGGGTTGCCCTGTGGGTGCTGCCCTTCATTTCATGGCTTGTTCCTGCTTGGGACCTGCAGCACATTATCCCTGCTGGGTTTAATGTTATTTCTCTTCGAAATACTCCTCAAAGGGCACCAAAATTTTTGTTTCCATTGTGGAATTATGCAGCTTTTTGTGGTGTGTTATTTGGGGTTTTTCTCAGAGGAGCAAGCTGGAAGTTTCATCTTCACCCTGAATTTATAGAAAAGTCGATAAACCCTAAAAAACTGGAAAGGCAACAAAGAAAACAAGATCTTGTCAACATTTTGGTTTTGCTTAATTTTACTCCCCAAATTTTAGAGTTTTGTCCCCTCAGTCCCACAGAACACCACTAGCTGAGGAAGGTACATTTAGGGAGAGTTTCCTGTCACATCTGGCATTAATTGGGAAAAAATCACCTGCTTTTTGGGGTGGCTGGGTACATAATTTGTCACATCTCTAACTCAGCCCCTCAGTGTCCTCCCCTAAAATCTGTGGTGTGGCAAGAAAGAGCTGAAAGAGCAAAATTATCTGCCTGTGGTTACAAGATGATGGATGTGTTCAGAGAGAGGGATATATCCATTTAGCTCGTTGGTTGGCATGTGAACAAAAGCTCTTGCAGCTCACAGGATCTCATTTAGTTGCTGAATGCAGCCAAGGTTATTAGTTTTGAATGATAATAAACATCCAGCGTGGTGTAACACAGAGGAGGATATTATAACTGATTATAACCACGTTTATAAAGTATATTCTGCATGCAATGGAGCTATTTAATTCTGCCCTTTATTTATAGTATTAAAATACACACCAGAAACCTGAATTTCCTTTCAGAAAGTCACTGGAATTGGCTCACTGATTCCAGGAGGTGTTTGTCTGCCTGTGGGGCACTGCTGGAGGAGTCAGCTTGACACATCCCAAAAAATGGCTCTTTTTTGGGTGTTGATTGTGGCTTTGAGGAGTGATCAGTACCTGTCTGGATAATCTGAATTTGGACCTGTCTGCAAACACACAAACACTATGAAATCCTGGATATGAACATGAAAAATCAACATTTTTTTTTCCTTTAGAGTACATCCCTCATTTGGTCTGGAGTAATGGGTGGTAATTAGGGAAAGAAATAATTCCCAAAGCTCCTGGGGAGTGTTGGGCAAATCACAGATGCCAGATTTCATTTCCAGGATACAAAACATGACAAGAAATTCGGTGGCTGATGGGATAAGGTGATGTGCTCTGAAATTCTCAGTGCTACTAAAATCAGGTCATTGGTTCCAGTGGCCAAACCCCAAACACTGGGTGACATTTTTTTTGGACAATTTTGACTTTTCCTCTCTCTGAAAATAGCTCCAGCTGAGATTAAATTCATCAGTGCTCGAATCACTGATGTGATTCCATAGCGAGACCATAGACCATTCCATATAGTGATTGATTCCATATAGTGATTGATTCCATATAGTGATTGATTCCATATAGACCACAAAGCCATTGCCCTAAATTTCATGTAGTGTTTTTCTGTAAGTTGGTACACATGAAAAAGACAAAATAAGAGTTTTTCTCAGCATTTATACATGGGATTGGAGTTGGTAGGCAGGGAAAAGACAAGAGTTTATCTCAGCATTTACACATGGGATTGCAGTGCAAAATTTATGCAAAAAAAAAAAGTAAACGTGAGAAGCAAAATACAATTTTTTTTTGATAGCAGGACCCTTTTCCTTCCAGAATAAGAGCAGCCAAGCCAACATCAGAAAGCCTCCTGCTGGAAACAACCATATCCAGTGGTGGAACCTGATCTGTGCGTGGGCTGAGCTTTTATCAGCCCTGCCATGAGAGGGGAAGGGGGGCAGAAACATCTGCAGCAGGGTTTGGGGCTGCGATGACGCAGAGCTGACGGGGGATCTGTTCCCTGGGGGATTCCTGTCTGAAAGTGAGAGCTGCCAAATTCCCACTGCCCAGGCAGATTCCAGAGAGCCTGAGGGATCAATCAGGGTGTTTGTTACCCTGAGTGCCAGGGGAGGATGGAGCTCTGGGGTCAGGAGGTTTAGGGCAGGGCTGCCGGCTGGGTCAATCACCCACACACCTCTTGAAGGGAAGGGAGGTTCACAATTGACACCAACATGGATTTATTTGGCTGCTGGGAGCTTGGGAGGCAGAGTTTGGAGCTGAGTTTGCAGCTAAGTTTGCTGGGTACCAATTATATCTGAGTTACTGTAATTTGTGAGCAGAAACCTCTGTGCCTGCCCAGCCTGACACTTGCACCAGTGTTTCCCTCCAGATTATTTTGGGTGATTTTGCCCACTCAGTTTTTAACTCCAGCCTTGGAGTTTCTGACATTTCTCCACAGTCTGCTGCACTCCACAGCTCAGAAATACATCCTGAGAGCCAAACCAAGTCCTGGTGCTCCTTCTCCCAGCTGGATTTCCTTGCATCAGCCCAAACAAATGACCTCGTTCTCTGCATGCTCTGCAAATATCTACTGAGAGCAACCAGACCTTGTTTATTATCTGTGTCTCACCTGGGCTCGCTCCTCCTCCTCACTCTCATGCTATTTATGTTACTTAATAGTGCTTAAAATGGTTTTCAGCCCAATTGAATTTCACCTTTGTTGCAAGGTTTTGAGAATTTCGGGCTTCAAGCTGCCTTTGCCACTCCAGCCATGGCACAGCCTGGTCTCAGAAGGACATCATGATCCTCAGACTGGCTCATTGCAAAATGTTGGGCTGTGGTGCTTCCAGAAACTTCTTCCAAACATTTCAACCATTATTTGGTTAGAGACCAAAAGGAAATTTAATGTGTTGGCAATTCTATTGGAGTTCTGCATCCTCAGCTATCTTCCCATTCCCAGGATGGCTGGTGGCTTTCCAGAGGCAGCACAGCCCCTCTGCTGACCCTCCTTCCCCAGCTCAGCCTGTTTGCTGTCCCACATGGAGAGGCCAGAGCTCTCCCTGGAAAGATCTAAGGGAGAAAAAATGCACCAGAGAAAACCCTGAAATCGATCTGGGCTGCCATGCTGTGCTGGAGGAGGGGGAAGGAGAAGAAAGGCTGTTTGCTGGAGTCAGGCTGAGCTGCCTGGAGTCAGCAGGATGTCTCCCCATGGTTTCCATGCTGGGCTCAGGTCACCTTCCCCTCTCCCTTCGGCCCCCACCTCAGAGGGGCATCTTCTTCGATTTCTTTGCCTTTTTTGGTTCCCATATTTCTCCCAGACTGAATTGCAGGCAATGTCTGAGCAGCACATCCTAAACACAGAATCCCTGAGGCTGGCAAAGCCCTCCCAGCCCATGCAGTCCCAGCTGTGCCCAATGGGCACCTTGTCCCCAGCCCAGAGCACTGAGTGCCACAGCCAGGCCTTCCTGGGACACCTGCAGGGATGGGCACTGCAAACCTCCCTGGGCAGCTCCTGCCAAGGCCTGAGCACCCTTGCCATGCAGAAATTCCCCCTGGATTTGTACCTGGCTGTGTGTGCTGCACAAACTGCACCAAGCCTGCATTGGTGGGATAGGTGGCACTTGTGCCACACACACCTGGTGCTTGGCACCTTTGGCAAACCCCAGGAGCTCAGCTGGCATTGCTGCTCCAAAGGCATTTCCAGAAGGTGTTTGGCAGCCCCAGAGGAGCCAAACATCCCCATTGTCCTCAGACACCTCTGAGGAGAGGTTTGAACCTCTGGTGGTGGTGTGAGCAGAGAGCAGCTCCCCCAGAGTCCATCCGAGGAAAGGGATGATCCACTGGGATCAAACACCACACAGAGATCTTCTTCCTTAGGGGTTTTCCATAACTTTGGACTGGTGACACACTCATGGATGTGTCATGACATCCCTGGAAGTGTCCCAGGCCAGGTGAGATGTGGCTTGGAACACCCTGACCCAGTCTGTGGCATCCCAGCCCATGGCAGGGGGTTGGACTGCGATGATTTCTAAGCTCCCTTCCAAAACCATTCTGGGATTTTAGGATTTTACACAAAGTTTTAGGCCCTCCCACTTGCATATCTTCATGGGAGATATATTTTATTGCCAGGCTGACAGCTCCATGACCAAAGCAGCCCACAGCTGACTGACACAGAGCTCAGGATGCTCGTGGCTTCCTGCACAACACCTGGGGCACTGAACATCACATAGAAATCACTGGAAGCACCAAAATGTCAATTTTCCTTGGAGCTGAGCGAGTGTTTGACTCCTCACTGCCCCACTTTAACCTCTATTTGCTCTCATAGCTGTGTTTGGCTCTGTGTGGAATTCTCCCCACATCCTTGATGTTTTCATTTGTCTTTCAGAATGACATCAGCAGAAACAGAAATGGCCACAAAGTCATTCCTCTTTCCCGTGGCTCTCAGAGAGTGCCATAATTATTTAGCTTCTTAAAACCTTCACACTCTCACAGCTCTCATAAAGTAGTTATTCAGCTCTTGATATTTTCTCCCCAGCTGGGATGATTTAATCCAGCCTGGGGTTTGAAAGGCTGAGCCAGGAAAATCCCAGAGCGCCATGCAGCTCATTTATAAGGATCAGCATTCCTGCAGTGCCCAGCTCCTTATCTAAACACTGCCATCACACTGCATTTAGGCTTTCAGGGGAAGCTAAACCACCACATGGAGCTCAGAGAGACTGGAAATGTCCTCCTGGATTTGAAACATTTTGTGGGACAGCTCGGTGTGAATTCAGGTAGAGCAGGTTTGCTCAGGGTGGTTTCCTTCTCCTGCCAGCAAGGGGGAAGCAATGTGGTCTCTTCACCACAGAAATTCTCAAAAGAAAAAAATATTAGGTCACTTCCCTAACTATATAAATCACAGTTTTTTATAAGCATCACAAAGTTATTCTGAGGTGATCACGTGAAAATTTCCTTTTTTTCCCAGTGATGACAAAACCCCCAAAATAACTCAGCAGTGCCATGTTCTTACAGAACCAAACCCTCTGAACTCCACAGCCAGGAAATTCTTATGATTAAGATGCCTCTTCGAGACGTTAAATAACCAATCTAGCTTGTGCTGCATATTAATGGTCAACAAGAATACTTTAAAGTTTAAATTTCACACAGAAATTGCAAGTACAAACTCCTTGCACTACATATATTTGCTGCTGCTGAGCTAACACTGAAAGACACGTACTAACTTTTTAAATTTCCTGACTTTTATGATTGCTCAATTTTGCAACCTTAACATTATTTTGAAAGTAGGATTGTGCAAAATTTTCCCCAAGGGACACAGAGAACTCTGTGCTTTTGAAACGTGGCTTTTCTGTAGCTAATTTCCCTCATTCTGTTGGAGGTTTTTGGGGTTTTTTTTTCCAGCCTTGCAGACAGGAGCAAAATTGCAGGACCTCAGAAATAATCAAGCGTGTTTCTGGTACCCTGGTGCCTCAATTTTCTGCATTTGCTGGGTTTTCATTCTGCAGTGCAGGTGTACATCTGCTATGGATCACAGCCCTGTCCAGGAAAGCACTTGACATCCCCAGAACAACTCACGAGCCTGAGGTGGAGAACTTGCTCAGGGGCTGTCCTGGATGGGGGAATATCTTCAGAGATATTTCAAATTGAAAGGAAATTGCATTTAATTTTCCTGTTGATGCACGTGGGGTTTTCAACGGATGACAAATTACAGGGAAGGGCTGCCATGTGCATTTTCCCTGAGCAGGAGTGGGGAATGAATCCTTTCTGTCTAGATGGGATTATAAAGTAACACAGGGAGAAGGAGTTCATTTTCATTTCATTTTCATTTCCATTGCATTCATTTGAAGCAATCACAGGTTGCTCTCAGCTTGTTTTGCATGGCAAGGTAAGAATTGGGTTTTGTGCCCAACACTGCCTGGTTTGCTGGGGGTGAGCAGAGAGTGGGAGCTCTCCTATTAAAATGACCTTTTAGGTGAAAATTCTCCCCTTGTGAGGGGGTTTAGCAGGGCCACACAATATTTAAACCCCTTTAAAGAGGATTATTCCATGTCTGGAGGTGAATGTTTGCTCTCCACAATGAGGTGGCTTTTGCAAATGTTAATTTTGACAGCAAAGGAAATGCAACATCCCTCACCCAGCTGGGATGAGCGCTGACACAGAGCAGTGCCAACACTGCATCCCACCCAAACCTCATCCTCTGGCAGCAAGAATCCCAGAAATCCCCAGAATCCCCCTCTACACCTGTCTGGGGTGATCTGTTTTATCACTAGCCTTAAATAACACTCAGAGCAGACGTGTTCACCACAGGAAGTCAGCCCTACACGCAGGACTGAGGCTTGCAGTGGAAAACCAATATCTTTTGAAACAACAAGCAAATCACTTGTGCTGCAAAGAGCACAAAACCTTGTGGAAGCAGAGGTGTTTCCAGAGGGCTCAGGAGAAAATTATTAGTGGAAAATCTGTGCAATGATGTGGGGTTCAATTTGGGAAATACTGGGTGATGCAGATTGGTTTCCTTTAATACCTCTTAATGCCTTCCTCTGTTTTTAAAGGAAAACACCAAAGCATCATCTCTCCCCTCTTTCTCCAGTCTCCCATAAAATGAAGGCATTGTTTCCAATGCCTTTTTCCCAGCAAGAAAAGGAACAAGTTTTCCCATAGCACAGAAATAATTTGCAGTGTCAGCTCCTACAGGGACTCAAAGGATTCGACCATTACAGCATCACTGCCTTATTAATCTCATTATTCCTGACCTCTTTCTCCTATTTCCATGGTGTCAATACATTTTTCACAGGCAGTCACATCTTCCAAGGAGTTTATCAGTGCTCATCCAGAGCTGGAAAAAGCCATATGTTGCTCAGACTGAGCCTAGCACAGCAATTAAGCCACCAGTGCTTCCTTGGAGCAGCGATTCCTGGTGATGAAAGCTCCAGACCTGCTGGCTCCGAGGAGTTACTTTTACTGTATCAACTTTTCACATGTCATAAAAAGTGGAGCCACATGAGAAATTGAAGTTATCTGTGTAGCCCCAGGTCTCAGGGAGCAAAAGACTTCTAAAGCCAGTGATGTGATTAGGAGAAATAAGGAAATGAAATCATTTAATGGGAATGCGCCGCGCGTAGAAGGAATCAATCAATAGTTCCCAGGAGTTATCAAGGGCCATTTAGTGCTTTTTGGATCTAAACTCTCTAATCCCTGCCCTTTCTGGTTTATTGGCCGTTCATTTGACCACGTATCACTGAGCTGGGGTGCATCCTGAAGACCCAGGCAGCTGCTCAGCCCCAGGATGGAGGTGCTGTAGAAAGGTCAAGCTTTCCCTGCGTTCCGTCTGGGATTCTCCATGAGAACCCTCTGGCTCTTCCCCACTGCTTTAGAGCCTCATTAAGGCTATGGATCTAAGCCTGTTTCCATCCACACCGAGTCACCTTCCTTTTCCTGTGGATTAGGGAATAATCATGCTGCAGGATTGCCCGGTAGCAGCGAGTCCATCTGGCTGCTGATGGACAAAGCAGCGCTCGGCTGCTGAATCGCTTCAACAGCTCTTCTTGCCAAAGACAAAGGAGCTCATAAAAGCCCACAGGTGACATCTGGGTGACCTTGCTGTGACTTCAGAGCCTTCCCCTGGATGTTTTCTGAGTTACCTGCCTGGGGTTCTTCCAACGACACGAGTGGGACGAATAAACAAGGATTGAAAAGTGTCACTCCAGAATTCAGCAGCCACCGAGGTTCCCCTTCACTTGGGTGGCTCCTGGGCCAGGATTTGAATTCGGGGTGGTGTCACATTTTTCTCTGTCACAGCTGCCAGTGATAAGGGTCATGATCACCTGGTTGAACACTGATCAAAAACTCAGGGAGGAGCAAATTGCAGGCGGAATTTGGGCCAGCAGATGGTTTTAATGCAAGGTTGTGTTAAGCAGCATTGAAATTTTGGTTTGGTGCTGTGTGTCTGAGCTCAGGAAGGTGTGACAGCAACCAGTGGGGCAGCTCGACCAATTTCCTTGCACTTGCCACACAGCCAGGGCTCTTTCACTGCAGCATCTCAATTTTTGGCCCTTTTCACACCCTGTATTCAGTCAGGAGGATGGTGTGGCCTCTGTTTATAGCTGAAGCTGTGTGTCAATGCACAGAAGACTTTTTGGATGAGTTTTTCTCATCCTCTGCCTCAAAAAAATGGCAGAGGTTTAGCTATGAATGTAAAAATTGTATTTGGTTTGATCAATACAATGTCCCAGCACTGCCTATAGCTGAGGTTTAGGAAATAAGCAAAACCAGGAAAAGTTGTGTTGCTTTTCTAGAATATTGTCCCTGATTTCTTGATCCTGAAAAGTTACCTTAATGTTTCTCCTTAATGACTTTTTCTTTCCTTACTTAATCCAATTAATTTTTGAACCCATGAAAGTGTTTAGTATCAGGTGCCCTGTGGCAAAAGGGACAAAACTCTTTGTTGTCTTAATATTTTGAACCTTTTACATACCAATTCCATTGGATACTCCTTTCTTCCTGCATTAGAGTGGTTTGGGATGGAAGATCACCTCCTTCCCACCCCTTGCCATGGGCAGGGAGCTCTTCAACTAATCCAAATTATCATTTAATTATTCAGGTATTCATTCCCAATTTAACAACTCTGTGCTGCTCATGACTTTGGGAAACACTTTGAGGACAATCCATGGAATGAAAATCTCCTTGATATCAGGAGATATAAAACAGTTTGGCTTTTCATGCTGAAGCTCCATTTCCACCTCTTTTCCCCTCTTTTTCCACCATTTTCAACCTGCAGTTCTCAGCATAATAAAAGGTAACAAGCAAGAGTTCTTGGCAGATGGAGGGAAGTTATTTAATGCCTGTGGAGAACCTGTCCCCATATGTTTAATAAATGCTTTCTTTCAATAAATGTATGCTCAGCTTCAAGGAACATGGAAAACTACAGGGTTTTCTTTGCATCGAGTGCCAAGATAATAATAATCTGGCAAGTGACTGCTTACTCCAAGCAGTAAAAGGCCAGTGAAGCCAAAACTCACTGTTACCACTATTTTAATCATTATTTGCTGGTGACCACCAGTCTTCAGTGAGCAGTTCAGGTGCCTCTGGTATTTTTCAATTTTTGCTGAGTGCCAGGTGACTCAGGGCCCAGCTTTGCTGCTCTTTCTCACAGAGTTTTTATCTGATTGAAAATTAGCCTCCAAAGACTCGAGTCCAAGCAGAAAAAAACCTCTTGTGCTGAGGAACAGCAGCAGAATCTGATCCTGTGTTTCTGGTCTCTAAATGGTTTTTGAGTAGCTGGCACCAGGGCTTTACATTCATCTTGAAATACTGGAGGTCTGGGGTTATTGCAAAACCTTGGAGGGTTTTTTTTTTTAAAAAATAAAAGTATGTTATTTCTATTAGATTCTGTTTGTAAAAATTGCGTATTGTTAGGCTGAATGGTGCAGCCCCCGAAACAAAATGTAAATGACAAATTCAGACTCCTGGACTTGTGTAAGTTCCACTGAGAAAATAACCCTGAAACCTCACCAGCCACATCTGTGTGTATCACTGCTCAATTATTACTCTTTTACTAGACTGTAAGGTTATTTTGCCTTACACCCAATGGTCCAGGGGGAAAGAAAAAAGCAGCCCTTATTGACAATCATGGGGGAAAAGTGAAATCAATAAAATGAAAAATTATCTGACGATAATTGCAGTTGCAAGGCTTGCTCCTGGGCACGCCATGAAAGCAATCTGAACTTCAAACCTCTGTTATTACACTGCTCCAGTTCAGCTGTGCAACAATCCACTTTGGGTCTGGGAGTGCCAGATGCTGAAATCACTTTTTTTGGGGGAAAAAACAGACTAAAATTATGCCAAAAGCAGTCTAAACAAGGATGTTGCTTTGAGTGGATTTGCATTGCCACGGAGCTCAACCCAAAGAGATTCACACACAGGAGGTGTTGCACTTGCTGCTGGCAGAGAAAAATGGGGTGCAGGGGTCACAGAATGATGGAATATCCTGATTTGGGAATGGTCCCATCCATTCCCACCCCTGCCCTGCCCAGACCCCCAGCAATGCCACCCTGGTCATCCCTGGCAGTGCTGTCCAAAGGCTCCTGGAGCTCTGGCAGGTTTGGGATTGTCCCCATTCCCTGGGGAGCCTGGGCAGTGCCAGCACCCTCTGGGGGAACAACCTTTTCCTAAATATCCCCCTAAACCTGCCCTGCCCAGCTCCAGCCAGGATCCTGTCCCTGTCCCAGAGCAGCAGATCAGAGCTGTCCTGGGCAGCTCTGCCCTCAGTCCCTCTGCTCCAGCTGGACATTCCAAGGTCCCTCAGCCACTCCTCGTGTTGTCCCTCCAGACCCTTCACCATCTCCACATCCCTCCTCTGGATGTTCTCTAATAACTTGCTATCTTTCCTATATTTTCTCACACACAAGACTGGGAGGAGCGCTTAGAACAGATTCCCGCATTTCCCATTTCCCGAGGAGGAAACTTCTCCAGACAGAGCTGAGATCCCTTCTGAGGACACAAATTTAAACCCAAATCTCCCTGGCCACACCCCAGCAGCAATCCCTCCATGATGTGGTCTCAAATATCAGCCCAGGGAGGAAATCTGAGGCAAACAGGGCTTTGTGATGAGGCACTGTCTTCCCGTGGCTGCATCTTCCTCTGTCTGGGAAGTTTCCCAAAAGAGAATTACAGTAATTGAAAAATGTGGCCAGGAGAGCAAGCCCTGCTCTTGCAGGGTAATTGCAAAGTAAATAAGGGTGCACACAACATTTGCAAATTTTACAGACATTAAAAAAAAAAAAAAAAAAAGACAAATAAAAGAAAACAAAAGCACCCTTGTGAGCCATCCAAAAGAAGTCTTTCCAGCAAGAGCTCGGAATCAAAAAGAGCCAGGATGATCTTACCAGAAATAATACTTGTAATTGCTTTCTTTGCTGAGGACAACACAAATGTGTATTAATCACCTACTCGTTTACATTTATTACATTACCACATTACCTGACTTTTCAAGCCTTCTGAGCCCAGAAAAGGGTTTTGTTTCAGTCTCCAGCACGAGAGCTGAGCTGTAGGACATCCATGTGCTGATAAGATATTCCATATTTAGCACAGCCTGAGTGAAAAGCCTCACAAAGTCCCCTGAAATGCCAGATTTCAATTCCACCAGCCCTGCCTTGAAGTGACTCTCAGCTCTCTGAGTGGTGACTGTTTCCATAAGTGTCAAAATCCATGTCAGGCTCATTTCAGAGGAAAACTGAAATGATAAACACCCTGAATAGGTGCTGAAATGTGCTGCCTTATCAAGGATCCACGGCAGGAATCCTGGAGAGGCTGACAGAAGCAGCAGCTTTGTAAGACCTGTGGCTTCATCTCTGCTGTCAGGATTTGTTCTGCAGCCCAGATGGATGTGGACCTAAGGTTCCCCCTTCTCCCTCTGCTTCAGGAAGCCAAAATAACAACAGGAAAGCCTAATTTCACCTCCAACTAGCCAGGAAATTGTGCCCCTCACGTTCGGATGTGGAACTTGGCTGAGCAAATTAGGCTTTCATCACCTTCACGTTCAACTGGTGCAAGGAATATATTCTCAGGCTGGAGTCGACCACAAAAAGGCACTCAGAACCCATGGCTGGTTCAGGAGATTTGTCTCCTGAGTCACACATGCCAAAAAAAGCACTTCACACCAGTGCTCTGATTCCTGGTCCAGCTAAAGGTTCAGCAATCTTGGCTTTCAGCTGTAAAATCTTGAAATGGCCCAAGGGTGGCTCACAGAACATTATTTTTCCTATTTTATTCTGTGAGGAAGAGGAGTCAGTAAGGCCAAGCAGTTGCCATTTCCCAAAACATCAACAGAGATTATTAGGAAAAAATCCTGCCCTGGGAGGGTGGGGAGGCCCTGGGATGGAATTGCCAGAGAAGCTGTGGCTGCCCCTGGATCCCTGGCAGTGTCCAAGGCCAGGCTGGACACTGGGGCTTGGAGCAGCCTGGGACAGTGGAAGGTGTCCCTGCCATGGCTGGGGTGGCACTGGATGGGATTTAAGGTCCCTTCCCAACCCAAACCATTCTGTGATTCCATGATTCTGGAGCCTTTATCTTTGTCCTTTGTAGTGGTTTGATCTTCTGCCACACCTGGACATTTTTGAAAATTTTAAACACGTAAGGAACCTGGGACTCTAAAAATCTTATATTCAGGGGGAGAGATGTTCCAAACTGCAGAGCCCAACTTGAGAAAGGAGCAGGTTTGGATTAAAGCAAGGATCCATGATCCCACCTCCCCACAATGTTCTTGGCATCAGCAAGCTGGGGATTGGCACTTTCCTGGAGAACAGATAAAATAATCTCCCCTGTCCTCCTAGAGCTCGGGCAAGGGACAGGTTGTTGATTAGATTCTCCCCAGAGCTGCCTCACAGCCCCACTGTGGAAGGTTCAGGAGTTTACTTGGCTTCTCTGCTTCATGCCAAGTTAAAAATCCCACAAAAAGTCCTTTGTGTGAGGAAGGATCCCAGAAGAGAGGAGATAATGTTTTCCAAACCAGTTAAGTACTGGAGGAGCTACATCACTTCCAAATAGTTCTTACCACAGAATTCAGCAGGAATATTCAGAGTGCCTCTAATTATATTTAAACAACAAATACTCCCTAAAAACTCACAGATAATTCTATTTTCCTTAAATTTAAGCTTTTCCTTTTCAGTGATTTGGAGACTTGACAAAAGAAGCTGTAGATACAATGGCTCACAACTCCTCATCTTGAGAAAAATAAATCTCATTGTACAACTTGGATACGAAGCAAACAGTGCAGGGATGAGGAATAATAAAAACCACAGTATGGGAGTGAAAAGGGAAGGTGACAGCACATCCACAGCCCTTGCCACGAGGGAAGAGGATGGAATTCCTGGAGCAGAGAGGCAGGGAAGGGAGATGTGGAGCAGGACAGGGGATGGAGAGCTGGAGATGTGTGAAACACATTTGGCCTGCAGTGATGTTCTCCCTTCCCTCTGGTTCCTTCTGTGGTTGCTCCCCATGACTCACATGTCTCATTTTGCCTCTCTCAGGGCCTTCCCCTCGTTAAAAAGGCTGAATTTTAAACCATCTTGAGGACAAATGGAGCCAAAAGTGTGAGTGGAGATAAATGGAAAGAACAGATTACAAAGCTGACAGGAGACACCCCTGGCAAGGTGTTTGGATCAGACACTTGCATGAACCTGAAAATTAGGATTTTCCCATCTTGAAAAATCACAAGGAAGAAACAGTAAGTGCTGATCTCCCCTAGTTAAGGCTGGTGGGGTAGAAAGGATTTGTATTTCTCTGCTGAATGACTGCTGTTTTCTGATTTTACACTCTACCTTGCTTAACATGTTCAAAACTCCCAAAAATCTTCTAAGAAGTGGTTTGGATCTCATAAATTCTTTTGTTTTCAGAGCCAAGTCTGGTCCTACTCATTACAACAGTCCAAATATACCCATCCTGCAGTCCAAGAAAGTGGAATTTCACTCTTTAATGCAAACCCTGTGACTGATGGAATTGCCCTGCATTTCATACACGGAATATTCTCATGTCCCACATTTATCCTAAACCCATCTTTTGCAATCCACTCTCAATTTTTTTTTTTTTTTTTTTTTTAATTCAACGAGGAACAGACAAAAATTTCTTCTACCATATTGATCATCACTGACTGACCATCTCAACATGAATATCAAAGTCAAACCTGCAGGTGTCCCAGGAAGGCCTGGCTGTGGCTCTGGGCTGGTGACAAGGTGGCATTGGGCACAGCTTGGACTCCATGGGCTGGGAGGGCATAATGGGCAGTGGAAAGATAATGATCCAGCTGGGGAATATTTGACAAGAATCTGGATTTTGGGTGACCAACAGCAACACTTTTTTGTTTGGAAACAGAGGCTTCGAGCCAGGGTTGACAAACAGCTCTGAGAAGTTGTGCTGATAAAGGAATCTCTGCAAGAGTGTGAAAAACTCTCAGCCTGGGGTTGAATTCGTGTCCTCAAACACTCTAAGTGGATCCTTCTGTATAACAAGGGCTTTTCCAAATCATCTTCTTCCTCCTGGGAAAAGGAGGAATATGAGAAAACCCTCAGCTGCCACCACTGCTAAGCACACACTTCAGTTTGCTTTCCAGCAGGAAAGGATTTAAGGCTCTGCCTTTCCTCTCTCACAAATTAATTATCATCTCTTTTATCTTTAAGCAAACTTAGGATAGACCCGGGGAGAATGACAGAAATATTGCACTGCAAAGGCAATATTGACTTGATTGTTAAAGCTGTAAAAGTCAGGCAGTGTGGGATGAAGGTGGGAAAGCTTCCTCAGGCAGACACATGGATTTATGACCTGGAAAAGGGCAGGGTGAGGAATAACAGCTCAGACTCACAAGGTGTTATATTCTGGGGTTTGGTCTTATTTCCCCTTCCTTCTTCTAAGAACAAGAGAAAAGGAATTAAATTCTCCTGTACAGGATGCAATTGGTTCAAGGTTTGTCCTCTTGCAGCCTTGATCCAGGTGTGAGGTTACAGCCAGATAAGTATTTCCATTATCTTTGTGATAACAACAACCATGTGCATTTCTTATCTCACACATCGTCTGTGTGTGTATAAGTACACTACATAAAAAACCAGCCCACTTCTTCAAAATTTAGCAAAATATTGGAAATTGGATGGGAAAGAGAAAACATCAGGTTTTGTGGCAGGTAGTTTTTAGCCCAGCCCGAGAATTTCCATAGTTAAATCCTGCAGGAGGATTAAGTGCAGCATGGGAAGCATCAGAAATTAAGTTCAGGTGTTACTCATTTTGTTACAGACCTTCTACCCTTAAAGGTTTAGGGTCAAGGCTAAAAGCAGGGAATGAGAAGTGCTTGACCTGTGTGGGTTGCTGAGCTGGAGAGTCCTCAGCTCTGCTCTGTTGGGAATTAAAATGCAGAAGAGAGTGGGGAGAAGCAGGTTGAGCCTTAGTTCTTCTGTATTTGGGGGAGGGAGGGTTAGAAGAGTGTAGCTCTATAAAAAATTATATAATGTACTCACTTCTCCTTGTGAGGGCTCTGGTTTACACAGGAGTTTTAAAATTCCCCAATTTTCTGGCTGTGGTTGCCTTCACTGAGCCAAACTGCTTTGTGGCTGGAGTGAGAGCTCCTGTGAGCATGGCCTGGGCTCCCAGCTCCCTTTTTGCTGTTTAATGTTTGCATTTTGCTCTTCCCAGAACCTGAAACAGAAAAGATTTTCCTCTGCTCGTCTCTGTTGGGACAATGAAGCAAGTTGAGCTTGAGGAAATTTGGGGGCAGGGGGTTGGGAGTGGGAAAATGTGGTATTTTAGGGATGAGGGTGTTTGAGTGAGTGGTGTTAAGAGCTGGGACATGCATCCAGCACCCACCTCCCTCTGAACATCCTGCACAGCTCTGGGTGGATTTCAGCAGCTCTCCCAGCCCTCTGTCACCCAGATGATCCCAAACCTCCAGAGTGAAGGTTTGGCAGGACAAGAACAGCCTCAGGCTGGGCCAGGGGAGGCTCAGCTTGGCCAGCAGCAGGAATTTCTGCATGGCAAGGGTGCTCAGGCCTTGGCAGGAGCTGCCCAGGGAGGTTTGCAGTGCCCATCCCTGCAGGTGTCCCAGGAAGGCCTGGCTGTGGCACTCAGTGCTCTAGGATTGGTCACAGGTTGGTGATCTTGGATCTCTTTTCCAACCTCAGGGATTCTGGAATTCTAAGTACATGTGTTTTGCTAAGAAGTGGGCTGAAAAATCTGTTTTCCTGCAGGGCAATGAGCATCCCTGTGGTGAATTGTGCTGTGTAGTAAATAAAGGCAATTCTGCTGCTGCCTTTCCCACCCTGGAAGAATTCCAAGGACAGTTTTCTCTGCCTTGCTGCTTATTTTCAGAAAATGCTCAAGAATCTGATATCTCAGAAGCTTCTGCTCTCTAGGCTGGTTGGTGAGTTCAAAATTAACCTTCAGGGTGTGTTTCAAACACAGTCCCAACTGCTGAGCTCTAATCTGTGGGAAAGGTGGCATCCAGGTTTATCCAGAACAATGATCCAACAGGGAATGTTTGTAAGAGACAAACGAAGCCTTATTGATGACATTTGCTATTTCAATCATATAATTATGGATATGACTCAGACTGAGATGCCCTTGTGTCCTGATTTTCTGTAAGTACCGAGGACTTGTGAAGGAAGTTTGGTTATTACTCTAAAAAAAAAAAAAAAAATAGAAATATAGCCTGAGTGGAGAAGAAAGACAGGGGGATCTCTCTGAGGCTTAATTTTGTATTGTGTTTGCCTCTATTATAAAATTGTTAACATACTCCCTCCCTCCCCTGGAAGTGCAATGGCAATATTAAAACCAGTTTTACAATTTTCATCCTGTGTCTAAATCCTCCCTCATCCTGCTCCCTTCTTACAGGAGACTTTTCGCCTGGCCTTTTATTCAGTACTCATTACCCCTCTCCAACAAATCAACACCCCACACCTGCGAGTGGAATTTCATCTGGGCAGGGAAAATGGAAACTTTGTCCTGGCTGGGAAGGGTTTGTGCAACTCCTGCCACTCTGAGGGGCATTGCTGCAGGAAGGAGTGAGCTGAGCACCACCAGGATGTTAAATTGAACAGGCTGCACTGGCAGGGAGCTCGGAAAATAATGCCAAGGGGGGCTCAGGTTACTGCATCTTGCCTGCAGCAGAAATGTAGGGCACTGGATCTTAGCAAGGTGGATGTTCCTAGTCCTGGTTTCTGAAATAGGTGGAGAAAAGTGAGCAGCTCTTTGTGGCTGCAGAGTGTTGATGCCTGATGGTTTTTGTCTTTTCTCTTTATACTCTCTTTATATCCTTTTAATACATTTTATACCCTTTCCCCTTCCTTGTGCCCTTCACAAACACTCCCTGTACCTTAGCCCCACATGTTTATAACTTTTGTACTCTGATATTTAGCTTAGTTTGGAGTTCTTCAAAGGGAAAGATGAAACATTCATAATTATCTCAAAACTAGAGACTCCAACCTTGGCCAGAGCCTCCTCTCTGAAACATGTTTTTGTGAACTAGACTGTAGCCTTACTTGAGGGGAGATAATTAGAGTAGGGGGACAATTACTGCATTTGTTAAGTTTCTTATTGAGGGATTTTAGGTAGAAATGCTAATTTGTGAGGTCCATAAATTTGTCCAAAACATTGTACACAGTGTGCTTCTCGGGGTGTTTCCACCTTTGATGAGTTGTGCACCAGGATCCCATTAAACCAAGGTAAAACCCTTTTTCCCCTATACTGCTGTGTCTGCCTCTTATTTTACCAGCTTTTAAGGCATCATTGTGAGTTCAATATCCTCAGTCCTTGAGTTCCCCTGCTAATCACAGCTCACTTCATCCCTATATTGTAAATTTTTACCCAAACAGTGAAACCAGAGTGGGAAAAACCATCCCAGACCAAACCTGCAGCAGACTCAGCACCTGCACTCTGTGAATTAATGAGTTTTTGGGCTTTATTACAGGCTGGCTCTGTTTAGGTTAGTGCTTGGCAGAGCTGTGTTCAATTTGTACTCAGGAGTGTGTGAACCACTCTTCTGGATCCTTTCAAACAGTTTCTGCTCCTTCAGAACTGTCTGCACTTGTCCAAAAGCTAAGAAGGCTCCAAGAAAATTTGGCAGCCTGGGATGTGAACAGAACACGAGGAAATGCTCTCCAGAACCTGAAGTTTGTACAGAAATAAAGTGGCAGTTACTGCAAAATGAAACTTTGCACATCTGGGCATCCTTGGCCTGATTTTAACTTAGATGTAGAGGATGGTGTGCTTTGTTATTATTATTATTATTCTTTAAAAAGTCTGAGCCTCTCGCAGCTGGACCTAAAATTCAGTGCAAACTTCTGATGTTGACTTGTGCAGCCATGGCAGGGAAGCTGTTTAGAAGCAATCCTTGAGGTACCAAAAAATTCCTTTGGCTGGTGCTGTTTAGTTACAAACAGCAGGAACAAGGCCAAGCAGCTCAAACAGCCCTCTGTGTTCACAGCAGGCTCTGTATCCCTTAGGTGAAAAAAAACCCCACCCTAAAATCACTCCAATCCCTCTTTCCCTGAACTTTTATACCTTCTTTAAAACATGGTGTTGCCCCAAGGTTTTTTTCCCAGCTCTTTATAACTCAGGAGAAGAGGAATCTTCATTTGGAACAGCACTGAGCAACCATCCTACTCTTACAAACAACCTGTGGAGGAGCTGGGATTACTTAAAACCCTGATTAAAACACCAGTTTACATATTTCATCTGGCAAATAATCAGCTTTGTATGGCTGAGGAAAACACGAGGAGCAGGTTTTGTTACCCATTCTCCCTCACCTGCAGATTTAATAGGAAAGACAAGAAGAGCCTGTTCTCCACCCCTGGTGACTTACGTGAGGCTCTCAGGCATCCCAGCAGGATGAGGAGATTTTCCTCCAGGAAAATCAGCCCAGAAGCTTGTGGTGATGATCTCTGGTGGGTCACGAGAGCTGAGGAGTGTCACCATCACCCCCAGGGACACAGAGGGGATGTTCCTTCATGCTGGGAAGCAGCAAATCCACGGCAGGCAGGGAAGTGCTCACCCCATCCTAGGGCTCTCCTGCTGCACGGAAGGAGAAGAGCTGATCCTGTCTCTGCATCAGCTGGCTTCCTACAGGGATCTGCCGTGGATCCCTAGGAGGTGACATGGATCCCTAGGGAGTGCCATGGATCTCCAGGAGATTCTAGAGGACAAACCCAGCAGCTCCCAGAGTTCAGGGTTCAAGGAGACCTCAGGAACAGGAATTCCAAACACATCTTCCCACCTCGAAACGCTGCAGGCAGATCCTCTGCCGAGGAGGAGCCTGGTGTCAGTGGCCAGCTGGGAGGGCATGACCCAGGCTGTCTAAATTTGCCACGGCAGGGAAGGGGTCGGAAAGCAGAGCGTGCCTGTTCCGGCAGGGATACAATGCTAGAAAAAGGAGCATCAGGTTCAGCTGAGTGTTTACAGTCTCCTGGAGACCAGGGCTGGGAGCTCGGGAGGGATGGGCACTGAAATGGAGACAGCAGTGCAGCTGGGCAGGACTGGGGTCACTTCAGTCTAATATCCATGATTAATTCCCTTTTTCCCTACTGCAGTGTGGGTTACAGCAGGGACTTCAGCTGCGGGATCAGAATGAGGAATTAATTTTCCTACCCCACTCCTGCTTCTTTGTACCATGAACTTGGAGAGATGTAGCTAAACTAAGGAAGAAAGTCATATTAAAAGAATGTACCTGGAAATATTTTCCCTCCATTTTTCCTTGTCCCTTTCTCCTGCTGCATTCCCCTCCAAGGAGTCACTTCCCTTTTGGGGAAGGTGTGCTGAGCTAGCTGCAGCCTTTGGAGTTCTGCTCCTTCTCACACCCTATAAAGGGAACATGTCAACTGCACCTGGAAAATAGCTGGAAACTGTGGCCAAAATAGGGATGGGACATTGAAGAGGCTCATCTTTCTCTGTGTTAATCACAGAACGATCTGAGTCAGAAGGCACCTGAAAGATCATCTTGTTCCAATCCCCTGACCCTGACAGGGAATATTCCACTGTCCCAGGCTGCTCCAAGCCCAATGTCCAGCCTGGCCTTGGACACTGCCAGGGATCCAGGGGCAGCCACAGCTTCTCTGGACACCCCTGCCCGATGGCTGGGAATCAGTGAGCTGCAAAAAGCTGCTGCGAACTTTAGTGGGGATTGTTGGCAGCAGAGGAAAGAGCTCAGAGCTCTCTGCAGACCCCACTAGATGTCAGTGTGCTCTGCGGCTCCGAGCGCCGGGAGAGCTGCGCTGGGGATGCTGCGGAGCTGAGCTCTGCTGCTCCAAACTGCTCCGGAGTGCGAGGGCAGAGAGGCAGGCTGGTGCTGGTGTTGTTGCTAGTTGTATTCCTGCCTTTGGGAATGGCACAGAATCGTCAAGGTGGGAAGGGATATTCAGGATCACCCAGTGCTTTCACCCCAGCATCACCCAAACCATGTCCCCAAGGGCCACATCCAGACTCCTCCTGAACACTGCCAGAGACAGGGACTGCAAACCTCCCTGGGCAGCTCATCCCAAGGCCTCACCACTCTGAGAGGGAAATTTTCTTTCCCAGTCTCCAACCTGAACCTCCCCAGTTGCAATTTCAGGCCATTTCCTCTCCTCCTTTCCCTTGGCACACTCAGCACAGCCTGACCCCCTCCCTGCCCCTCCTGTCAGAGTTGTGCAGAGCAATGAGGTTCCCCTGAGCTCCTCTGCTCCACACTGAGCTCCTTTCCCAGCTCCCTCAGCTTCCCCTCCCAAGACAAGATGTTTTCCAGTCCCTCCCCCACCTCTGTCCCCTTCCCTGGACACTCTCCAGCCCCTCAATGTCCTTTTTGACATGAGGAACCCCAAACTGCACACAGGAGCTGAGTGTTGCCTCTGCAGTGCTGAGTCCAGCAGGAATGGTCACTCAGGGCTGCCAGATGGATGAGCACAGACTTGGGGATGCCTTTGGCCTTCCACAAAAAAATGGATTTGAAACCCTAAACTGCCTTGGGGATGTTGCAGACACCAGTATCTGAACTGGAAGCTTGTTTTTTTACCAGCAGGCCTCATCACCAAGAAGCATTTATTAAGAGATTCCCCCAGTATTCTCCTTGAACAAGAGGCTGTAAATTTTCCCTCTGTTCTGTGAGGTCCTTTGGGAAGTTCCAAGCCTCCCAAAGGCAGATCTTTGCATCAGCCACTCATCTCCCCATCCCTGCCTCCCTGGAAAGGTCAGGGATGTTTCTGCCTGCTGCCTTTGGTACAAATCATTCCCAAATGAAGAGCTGGCCCAGCATTGGATCCAGATGTGGCTTCAGAGCTGTGTCCCTCCCTGTCATGCTCACACGTGTTGGAGGTTTCCTCATCCCATCTTCTGGGCCTGCCTCAATGACAGACATTTCATTCTTGATTTATTTTTAAAAAAATTTAAAATCCCACTGCCACTATATCATCAGGTCTTGGCAGATCTATAAAAATCTACTTGTTAGGCTTGCTGCATCCACTCTGAGTTGCCTCTTTTGCTTTAGAACAGCCAAAAGAATCTTCACAGATGTCTCATGATTGACTCCTTCCAAATCCTTTTGGGGTTTTTCTACAAGGCCTTGAACATCAATCCCTTGTTGTTCAAGGGACTGTCTCTCAAATAATATTAATATTCCTGAGGTTTGGTGTTTCACAAAAAAATGTGGATCAAACCATTGCAGGTGACGAGGCAAGAGAGGATCCTTCCTTCAGATGTTGGATGTACATCTGAACTGGAAAGTTCCCAAAGCCTGAACAAGTATTTGGGTCAGGTATTTGAGCATTTTTCTCTTTTATTTATTCTGTGATGGATGTTCAGGGCCAGCCTGGGCTTCTCTCAAAGGGAGGAGTTGTGCTGTTCAATGCAAAGCAGATTAGAGGATGTAAATTCAAACTGAAATGCAGCAGGGGAAGCCAGATATCCACCCTATTGATCTCATCACTACAGGAAATATGAGGAAAAATTCCTTAGCTGACCAGGATTTCTGGGCTGTGCAAGGTCTCCCCAAGGTGATGATGCACCAGCTCCCTAAATAGTGTCCCTAAATTTAGATTTAGAAAATCTTTGTGTTCCAGCAAACAGCAGAGGTGTGTGACTAACTCTTCCTAGAATCACACAATGCACTGAAATGTATAGGATATTTAGAAATTGTTAATTATTTAATGTGTCTTGATAGAACTTGTGCCTCCCATGAGGCATAGAAACATTCTTCTGTCCATCAGAAGATTGATAGGGTAATTTTATTTTTTTTTAATTCTGAAGCCTTTTCACAGAATCACAGAATCCCTGAGGTTGGAAAAGTCCTCATGCAGTCCCAGCTGTGCCCAATGCTCACCTTGTCCCCAGCCCAGAGCACTGAGTGTCACAGCCAGGCCTTCCTGGGACATCTCCAGGGGGAATTTGCCACAGGAATATTCACTCACAGAGCTGAACAATTCCCACAACATATTATTTCTCACTCCTGCTGTTGCTGTGCCATCATTTTCCTTTTGGGGTGGATTTTCACCCAGAGAATCCTCCAAACTCTGCAGGCTGCAGATGTTGAACTCACAGCAGATACTGCAACACTTGTGAGTAATTAGAATAATAAATCAGAATTGTTGGTAAGGTCAGGGATGGATGAAATCAAGCAGGAGAAAACATTTAGTGCTGTGTCACAAAGCATTTGTGACTGAGGTGAATTCTCTGCTCTCCTGGAGGAGCTCAGACATTGCAGGAGAGCAGGATTCTCCCACTGAACATTCCGTTTGTCTGGAATTTTGGAAAATGGGAATTGGCTGAAGCCAAGTGGTTTGCAGAGGGCCACATCCTGCTCCTGTCAACCAGCACTGCAAGCAGCTAAAAAAGTTTTGAAAAATTCTTCTTTTCATGAATCCTGGGTGAAGAACCCTGAATTCTCACACATTTAGACACAAAACCAGAAGGAGGTTTTTTAATGCTGGATTTTTTTTCATCCAGTTATAAAGCAGGGGAGCTCAATGGGGTTTGTGGCACACAGGTTTGGATTTCAGGTGATGAGGAGTGGGAATAGCTGCATCCACTCTGAGCTGCCTGTTTCACTTTAGAGCAGCCAAAAGAGTCTTCACAGATGTCTCATGAGTGACTCCTTCCAAATCCTTTTGGGGTTTTTCTACAAGCATTTCTTGGATAAAAGTTTTGAATTTTAAAATTGAAAATGTTGGGTTCTTCTAGGTTTCAGCTACATTTCTCCATGGTGTTTATTTATTGGTAACAAAGTTGGGGTGATGTTTTATTTTCTCACTGTGCTCAGACTGTGGGACCTACTTAACCCCATTCCTTGGTTGAAAAGGCCTCTAAGATCATCAAGTCCATCCTTTGACCTTTTATTTTAAAGAAAAATCCATTTTCTTTTCCTAAAGGGAACAAAGTACCAATCTGGCTTGGATGGGAATATCTGGATGCTCGCTTTGCCATAGAAAATAAATTCCTTTAAAATGGCATTTTAAAGAATATGGAGGGCAACCATTTGCAGCTGAACTCTCCAGGTTTCCTGTAGCTCCTTCAGACCCTGGAAGGTGCTGTGAGGTCTGCACACAACCTTCTCTTCTCCAGGCTGAACAATCCCAATTTTCTTATCCTGTCTCCACAGGGAAAGTGCTCCAGCATGGCAGAATGAAAACCAGAAAAGGCCTTGGCTCTGTGTAAGCCCTGCTCAGCAATAACAACAACAAAAAAATCTCTATTTTATCCACCCTGTGTCCAGCACAAACCCAAAGCACAGCTCCATAACAGCCACTGGGAAAAAAAAAATAACTTTACCCCAGCCAAAACCAGCAGAGATGGTAATAATGACAATTATGAATTTTGGGGTGCAACACAGCTGTAGGCTCATATTTAGCCATTAGTAACTAAGACACAGATTTTCCCCCAGAACTGGCAGACTGACTGTTAGCAAAATGATATTTTTATCACTGTGATTTGCCTCAGGCTATGAAAACCATGAAGACATTTGTGGGTGAAGATCTTATGTATTTTTTTAACTAATCGAATCTCCTTGCAGGTTATGTGAAAAGTAAAACCAAGACTTTCTGCTTTGCTTTCTGCCTGGTGCCCAGGCAATAAAAATTGTCCCAGAGGTCACTGTGCCTGTTGAGGTTGGCAGTGCCTGATAAACACAATCAGCCAAGCTCTATCACCCAGAAATATGAGACAATAAACCTGGTTCTGGTCTCACTTCCAGCCCTAAGAACTGCAGCACTCTGGTCTTCAGTGTTATCTTAGCAGATTCCAGTGGGTTGGGATCAGGATTGTGTTGGAATCTCCTCAGTGGAGTAATTTCTGGGGCAAAAAATTCAGTTCTTGTTTGAGTTATTGAATAATTTGGGAGTGAGGTTCCAGCTTTATCATGTTCCACAAAGGGATAGAGGAACACATGAAGGTAATTCTGTAATCACTGCATCCCTGTGTCTAAAATTCCTGGAATCACAGAATGGTTTGGGTTGGAAGGGATTAAAGTTATCTATCCCTCTGCCATGGGCAGGAACACTTCCCAATGGACCAGGTTGCTCAAAACCCTGCCCAACTTTTCCATTTTCCATGGATCTTGACCAGAAATTCACCAGTTTGGAGGACAAGTGTGGATAAAGATTGCTGAAGGAATTGAGGGAGCAAAAGGAGCAGCAGCAGCAGCCTGGGGTCCCATTCCTGCTTCTCAGCAATCCACGTGCCAGTGGAGGAGAAATCCCAAAAAGAAAACATCTCGCAGAGGCACAGCCAATAATCCTCACATTACATGCTGAAATGGAGCCTGTTTGATTGTGATCCTAATCTCAGCCTTCTGCTTCCACATCCCGTCAGGTCTGGGCGGAGGAGAGATTCCCTCTCCATCCCAAGGAATGCTGCAGGTATGGAGCCTGGGCTTGCTGCAGCTGCTTTAACCTATTCTCTTCACTTATTTTCGTCCTTTTGTATTACATTTCAGAGTTTGAGTCTCAACCCCAGCAGCTATTCAGCCCGTCTGAAGGTTCCTCAGAGGGTCCCTCCTCCGCAAAGACCATGTCACGAACATTAAATCTGTAATTACAGATAAAATTAGACGTTGCTGGGCACCAGGCCTATCTCTAAATCAAACTGGCGTGAGGCAGGGGGTGTTACTGGAACAGGCTCAAAATCAAGTTATGAACCATGACTTGGCTCAAATTCTCTCCCTTAGTCCTCAGTCATTAGGTTTGATATATACAGGAATTTTGCAAGGACGCACTGGAATTTCCAATTTATTTTTGATCAAAGTCGCCACAGAACGGGACAGGAAAGTTTTGGCAGCTCAGGGACAAGTTCTGTTATCACCAGGATCTTTTCTAGGTCCATAAATATAACAATTTCAATTAAATTTGCTAATAAATTAGGAAACACGAATTGGAAGCTTGCTGATAGATCAGACTGACGCTTAATTAGGTCTCAGCTACTTCAGTGATCTCCTGCTCATTGCCACTTAGCACGCTTTGGCTGGGAGCACAGAGCAGCTCTGAGCACACCAACTGGGCTCCTTTTGGCTTCAATCAAACCAGACAATGTCCCAGTGTTGCTTTTCATTCTCCCCAATTATTTCTACATCTTCAGCCCGCAGGCCCAGACTAAAACCCGCCTGAAGTCAAGTCCCTTGAACATCTGTCATCCTCACATCAGATACTCAGCACTGCTTTTTCACTCCATAAATCCACTCTTATCAGGCCTCGTGTAGATTCAGCCTTAAATTTGCAGTTTGTTTGACAAAAATCACTTGGAGAACATTTCTGAGAGGTCCTCAGCCACCACAGCAAAGCTCTTGTGGATCCATCCCCCCTGTGTGAGCATTCTGGATTTAAAAGCTGTCTTTAAAACCCTTGTGCTGTGGTCTTTTTTGCTGTCACAATTTGCCAGGAAACACATCTGAAGTTTGGGGGTGTGTGGATTTACAAGTTGTCCCTTTTGACAATTGATAATGGATTACCATCCAGTGATTCCTGCTCTGCCAGTGGCGCCTGAGCAGCACCAGAGCATCTGAGGATCTAAACAAAGCTGAAAGGCTTGGAGAGAAGGGAGAAAAGTCCAAAAATAGAGGCTGTGTTGGGCGAGTGGTCACTTCTGAATGTGCAGCCAGGGGGTTTCTCAAATTTCTGGTGTTCTTGTAGCATCAAAATTTTCAAAGAGAGAATTCGTCGTGACATCCAAATCCTCTTGAAGGGATGGGAAAACTTGCTTTCAGCTACTTGTCTGCTACGTAAACTCGGTTCAGATTGAAAAAAAAAAACCAAACCAAACAAAAAAAACCCAAAAAACCTCTCTGGTTTTCCACAGGTTCTTGTTTGACTCCAACAATTGCTCCTGGAATTGTGTGAAGCTTGGTTGTTCATCCCAGCTGTGATAATGCCACAGACATGGACCACCCCGCCAGCCTGTCAGCTTTAAAATATGACTCCTGGAATAATGAAACATTGCCAGTTTCTCACTATGGCTTCATGATTAATGTGCAGCTCCTCAGAGATTGATCAGTTGTTTTGTTTCCTTACCTGGAATGAATGATGAATATTTTAAAAAACACTTAATGCTGGATCTGGTGCAAATGAGATAATTTTACAGTGACTTGTTTAGTTGTTTCCAGAATAATTGGACATTATTACCTGCCCACCATGCATGAACTATGGGTCTCTGGAGGGG
Source organism: Entomyzon cyanotis (assembly GCA_024500445.1). NCBI lineage: Eukaryota > Metazoa > Chordata > Aves > Passeriformes > Meliphagidae > Entomyzon > Entomyzon cyanotis. Next base: position 1,912,763 of record JAKEPQ010001016.1, read on the forward strand.
CTAAATGCCTTCAGTGGATGTTTCCTTAATATTTCCATGGAGTTCATCTGCTCTGTTCATACAGGAGCTTTTACCAGATGGTTCTCCAGCCCCGTAATGACATTCCGTATTTTCCACCTATTACTCACCAATGGAAAATGGAATAATTTGGTTTTCTGTTCAGTGTAACTTTTGACTGACTCGCTTCTGTACCTGCACTGAGGAATTGTGTCCAGAGTGTCCCAGGGAGGTGGGATTGGGAAGGAGTTTGCTGTTACCTGGAGTGGGATCAGTGCAACATTGAAGGGAACAACTTGTTCTCCTTTATGATTTCAGAACAAAGTTGGGTTGTAAGGCTTTTCCTGGGGTGGTTTGGCAAATAAAACAGTTGAGTATCTACCTTGAGAGTATTATTTTTTTTTAAATTCATGAAGAATCCATTATGATTTGGAGCTGCTTTTGGGACACATCCAGGAACAGAGGTCACCATCTACCTTTGGTACTTTTTGGGCAGTGGGGAGTTGAGGGCAACACATAATCCAAAATTACCTTTGTCTTCAGATTGGGAAACCTTTAGGCAGGGTTCTTTCCCCCTCCCCCCCCCCCCCCCCCCCCCCCCCCCCCCCCCCCCCCCCCCCCCCCCCCCCCCCCCCCCCCCCCCCCCCCCCCCCCCCCCCCCCCCCCCCCCCCCCCCCCCCCCCCCCCCCCCCCCCCCCCCCCCCCCCCCCCCCCCCCCCCCCCCCCCCCCCCCCTCTCCTCCCCCCCTCCCTCCCCCTCTCTCTCCCCTCTCTCCTCTCCCTCTCTCTCCTCCTCTCCCTCTCCCTCTCCCTCTCCCTCTCCCTCTCCCTCCTCCCTCTCCCTCCTCCCTCTCCCTCTCCCTCTCCCTCTCCCTCTCCCTCTCCCTCTCCCTCTCCCTCTCCCTCTCCCTCTCCCTCTCCCTCTCCCTCTCCCTCTCCCTCTCCCTCTCCCTCTCCCTCTCCCTCTCCCTCTCCCTCTCCCTCTCCCTCTCCCTCTCCCTCTCCCTCTCCCTCTCCCTCTCCTCTCCTCTCCTCTCCTCTCCTCTCCTCTCCTCTCCTCTCCTCTCCTCTCCTCTCCTCTCCTCTCCTCTCCTCTCCTCTCCTCTCCTCGCTCCAGCCAGGCCTAAAGAGTGAAAAACTTCCATAATTTGAAGTGGACCATGTACTGAGATGGCAAAGGAGCTTTCTAGAGCTTAGGGTGTCTGAAAAGTTCTCCAATTTTTAGCAACCCAATCCTACAAAAACCTTTTGTTCCACCATCTCTTCCCTGGCTGAAGTCCTCTTTGGTACTTTTGACATGTGGGTTAGACCTCTCCAGAGTGTTTATGGCCTCTTAAAATGTTCTTGCCTGGAATCTCTGGGATCTTTCTGAACACATCTGTCTGTAGGAATCTTGATGATAAATTATATATGTTGGGAAATCATTCTTTTCTGGTGGCAAGGAAATGGCTGTGGGACGACTGCTGCTTGCTGTTTAAATGGTGTTATTTATTGGTTTTGTCTGTGTTATCTCCAGCCCTGTCCTCTCCTTTCAGGCAATTTTGGGCCATGACTACCTGTTATTGTGTGTGCTTTCCCAGACTGCAGTCTGCAAGTGTTGCTGAAGCCTGTTATGAACATTTGACATGGTAGAAATCAAAGAGAGGAGCAGGTCATATTCAGCGTTGCACCATATTATTTTGATGTCAGAAAATCAAATTGAAAGGCCTTTTTTTCCACTTTTCTGAAAAAAAAAAAAAGGAAGAAAAACTCATTTTTATTCATAAAAGAGGCTGCTTCTTTAGCTGGAAAGAATTTTTCCCCTCTCACTAGGAATATAAATAATGCGAGTAGAAGAGAACAGAGAAGCCACATTAATCATGCATGGATGGGTATATTTTATTTCAAAATTATTTTCTTAAATCTAAAAAACATCCATGACTGTCTCATTCAAGTACAGTAGTTTTCATAATATAGTGGACATATATAAGTATTTATTTCTTTCCTCAGAGACCTGGGGTTTAAAACATTTTTCTTTTTAATATCCAGAATTCATGTAAGGTTTAGGATTGACTTAGGCTGAGGCAATAATTCTTAAAGGCCTCATGCATATGCCTGACTTGAGGAATGTAAGTCAATAGAACAACTTTGTCTAAGTTAAATGCTTAAAGAAGATCAAAGCCTGAGCCTAACTTTCCAAATAGAAGTTGGGAACATTCGTTATAATGATCTAAGCCGTGCAGAAAAGTAAAAATAGCCTTTTGAAAAGCCACTGTGCTCTCAAACATGAGAGGATGAAGCAGAGGTGAGAGGTGGAGTCTGGATCTGTGCTGATCCCAGGAGTTATCCCCATGGAAAACCAGGCTGTGCAGGAAAAATGGGAGGCAAAGCAGGGCAAGGGAAACCAGGGGATGGAAAAGAGTTGAGCTCCCTTTTGAGAGAGTTTTCAACTACAAAAAGAGGTGGAAAACCACCCTGAAAACACTCCTGGCTGTGACTTTCTGTGCAAGCCCTGCTGGTTAAAGCTTCAGCACAGAGCCCATTGCACCCACTCAGAAATAAATACTGGTAAATATTCATTTGGGCTTGAGAAAACTGCAAGGGCATTGTTTGGAGACACAGAGTTTGGAGACAAAGGAGGAAGGCTGTGGAGCTCTGTGGTGAGCAGGGAGGAGGTTTCCAGCAGGGAATTCAGCAGACAGTTGCTGCTGGATGCTTTTCCTCCAGAGGCATCTTTCCCTCTTTGTGTGGGTCAGGATTTTTTCCATCTGCCTTTTCCACAGCGAGGTTATCAGGGAGTTCATGTGGCTGCTAAAGGAGTTGAGGGCTGATTTAAGGGAGGGGAGTGCTGGAAACTTCGGGAAAAAAAATTAATTTCCTGTCGAAATACGTTTTGTGCCTTGGTGAAATACCAGGACCTGAACATGCTTCTGGTTTTAATAAAAATGTTTAGGGCTTGGGTTTTGTTTTTGTCAGTGGGAGAAAATTCAGCCATCTCCACTACAAAGCCTCTTCTCCCTGTGAGAGAGCAGATGGGAAGTTTGGATCCCCAGATGGCGAGCAGGGATTCTGCAGGGCTGGATGGACATTTCAGCTCCTTTCCCATGGAGATCTGAGCCAGTTTGGTTCCCCAAGGAGGGAAGTGAAGCTCCAGGAGAGCTACTGAGCACTGCTTGGAAATGGAGAGGTCTGGGTGGGAGGAAGAGTCGCTGGGTGAGGCTGAGGGAGACAGGGAGGAAGGAGGAATAGCCCAAAAATCCTGCAGGAAGAGCATCTGAAGGAGGGGAGAGGAGAGCACCCAGCCCAACCCATGCTCTCTGGGGTACCAGGGGTGTCCTGGAGTTGTGCCTCTCACCCCAAAAGTTCTCCTATTTGTCTTATTTCTGCAGCCTGGATTGCTGGCTGTACCCACAGAAATCGGTGTCTGCAAGGAGAGAGAGCTTTTTTAATAAAATATCCTCCAAACACACAAAGAGGAAATCTTTTCTCTGCAGTCTTTACAACACACTCAGAGCCTTGGCAAAGGAGAGGAAGATGTGCACATTTCCCATTTTCTTGCAGGGGTATCTGGGATGGGCTATTGCTCATCCCTTCCTCCATGGCCACCACCCTTAAAATACATTTATTTACTACTCAACCCCTTTTTTTTAAACTTCAATATTTGCACTGCAGCATGGGTGGTAAAAGGTTTTTAATGCAGTGGTTGCTCAACAGGAGGACTGAGTTTTTTTGTTCTTCATTAGAAACAAACTGACTAAAACTTAAGGGAAAATTTCAGTTTATTGGCTTTCCTGGGTCCTGAATGCCTTTAGCAATTTGCAATTACTTAACACTCACTTGTCCTAATTTACTCAACAAATATTTTAATGTTTTCTGCAGTCATGAAATTTCTTGAAGGGTTTTATGTAAACTTTCAGTACTCTTTATTCCAAATATGAAATCTTTAGAACAGTTGAGACTTAACACCAATATTAATATATATTCTCTTTTACATCACTAAACAAGTGCAGCTTTTTCACCTTGGAGTTGGGAATGAAAGAACTTAAAGCCTCTCAAAGTTTTCCCCAACTAAAGAATTTATTTTCTTTTTTTTTAAGAATAAGTAGCAAAAAAAAAAAAGGGAAAAAAAAAACCCCAAAAAAACTCCCACCAAACCCTAAGACAGGCATGTGCTTATCTAAATTTAGAGCTTAAAAGCACAAACCATTTTGTCCTACACATTTCAGAGACTTAGTCACGAAGGCCATTGTAAGATTTGTTTTCTCAAAACATGGAGTTTCAGTACATTTAGAAAGAAATTTACGGAACATCATCTACAGGGCGGAAGCTTGAATGTGCAAAGCAGATTTTCAGCTCTTTTGAACTGTCATGGTGCCAGTGAAATAAATCAAGTTTGGACAGTCAGGATGAGCTGAGTTCCTATTTTGAGGCACAAAATTCGGGAATGCCAAAGAGCAGCAGTGAGGAAGATGATGGAATGTGTTTACAGCAACTTGTTGCAAAATCTATTCAGGCTCAGAAATAGATGCTTTGAATTTTTAAATTGTGGAAGCTCCCAAAAACCCATGGCTAACAGGAAAGGGATTGGGATTGTGTCCCTGTGCTCAGGTGAGAGCTCACCTGCAGAGCTGCTCCAGCCCTGGGGCTCAGCACAGCAAGGAGCTGGAGCTGCTGGAGAGAGTGCAGAGGAGGCAGCAGGATGAGCAGAGGGATGGAGCAGCTCTGCTGGGAGGAAAGGCTGGCAGAGCTGGGATTGTTGAGCCTGGAGAGGAGAAGCTTTGGGGTGACCTCCTTGTGGCCTTTTGGTGCCTGAAGGAGCTGCAGGAAACATGGAGAGAGACAATTGCCAAGGGCTGCAGGGACAGGACACAGGGAATGGCTGCAAAGTGCCAGAGGGCAGGGAGAGATGGGAGAGTGGGAATTAGGAATTGTTCCCTGGCAGGGTGGGGAGGCCCTGGGATGGAATTCCCAGAGAAGCTGTGGCTGCCCCTGGATCCCTGGCAGTGTCCAAGGCCAGGTTGGACATTGAGGCTTGGAGCAGCCTGGGACAGTGCAAGGTGTCCCTGCCATGGCTGGGGTGGCACTGGATGGGATTTAAGGTGTCTTTCAACCCAAACCACTCCATGATTTTATGATGAACCCAAACACATGTCTGTTTCTCTCCTGGATCTGTAGCTCCTCACAGAGACACCTTTGCCTCAAAGACTCTAAATATACAACAAAAGACAGGAAAGACTCATTGATTTCCCCCTTTTTTTGCAGCAGATCAGCATCAACACCAGAGGTGGAACCTGCTCTTCAAACTGCTGGGACACTCTGGTGTCACACTCTGGGCTCAGGCTGGGCACTGCCTGTGTCAAAGCCCATTGGTGTACAAATTTAAAAAATGCTCAGAGAGTTGTGTTTTAGATCCCTCATGTCATTGAAGTTACATTATCTGGGGTCATGAGGCAACAAAGAATGAAAATCATTTGGCTGAAGAACGGGTTTTTTTACTTCATTACTGCAATATTTAATAATTCTGAAAATACAGGTTAATGCCTTGTGAGCATGGGGAGACCCTGAAGGGGCAGAACTGCATTTTAAATGCTGTAAAAGGAGGAAGATCCATTTGGTGTTGAAATACGAATGAAAGACTAAAATCTCTGACTTCCAGTCTTCAAAATACAGTGAGATAATTTCACTAACTTGAGGGGTAAGTGCTTGATAAATGATTCCTGCAGGTATTCTGCCTGTGTTTGCTCTTCAGAGACATTTTGGGTTTCACTCCTCGTCAGCAAGCTAAGAAACGAAGAATTCTTGAACACACCCCTAAATAAATTGTAACCATCTGAGTAATGTCCTGTGGAATTCCATGGAAGAGCAGAGCCCTGGTCCTCCTTGGCCATGAGATTGGTCAGGGCTAGCAGAATGTAAAATATTCCAGCTCAAGCTGTAAAATATTCCAGCTCAAGCTGTTGGTGCAATAACAGCTCCTAATTACTTAGGCCTTGGCTTATTATCCTGACACAAAACTCTTTCTTCACCTCCCAAAATGCACAAATCCTCAGCAGAGCACCTCTGGCTGGTTTTATTATTTGTATAAATCACAGGTGATGTGTGGAATGGAAAAAAAACTCCAACAAAATGAGCAACTTTCAATTATAAACAAGCTTGGAACTGAAAAGAAGGTGAATAAATGGATAAGTGAACCAGGGACTGTTCTGGGAGTCACTGATTTTTTTTTTCCCCTGAAAAGATGAAGTGCATCATTATGAGGGGAGAGGCTGAGAATGCAGGGCAGAAAGTGGCTTTTATAAAGTGTAAAGGATGGCAGGTAACTGCATTTTGACACTGTGTTTTCTTACAGTAGAAATTGTCCTATTACCTCTTTTTAAAGTTCATCACTGCAACAACCCTGCTGGATTTATTTTTATGAGCAGCAGCCTGATCAATGAGTTAAACAGCCATTTTTGATAATTTTCAAAAGTTTTTTGGTTTGAGGGGGTTTTTTTAATCATAAAAAAAGGGAAAGTGCTGCCGTCCCAGAAAATACCCGAGATTTGCTAATGGCAAAAAATAGGATAAATGGTAAAGTTACTGCATTCATCAGTCAACCACCCCAAAACATTTGCAACCCATTATGGATTTTCAAAACTTGGCTGAGAGTCCTGAGGTTCCCTGTAAGCAACTTGCTGCCTTGTGCCAAATTCAGGGAAAGTGGAAGGTACTGCTGAAACGTGTGCTGAGAAAAACACTTTACTGCTGCTGCTGCTGCAGTAGCGATAGCAGCAATAATTATAATTATAATTATGACAGGACAGAAGTACAGGAATAGGTTTGGACTGGTAATAAGAAGGCTGTAAAGTTACAAAAACGAAAACATAATAAAAATGTCTGGTGCATGCACCATTTCCTATTTTATTGTCTACGAGTTGCTGTTAAACCATGCTCAGGTTGGGGCTCTTCCTGCTCTTGCTGGAATATTTATCGTGAGAATGAGGTGCCAGGAGCTGCAGCCTTGTCCTGGGAGAGGGAATTGCCACCTGGGGTTTGTTCTAAGAGCCTCCACTAATGGTGGTCTTCGAGTTAATAATATTTTCCTTCCTCCTCTTTCCTTTCTCTGACTCATGTCTGGTGTGTCCTGGAGTTTTAAAAAGCTTCCTTACCCCACACGTTGGACATCACTCATCTCTTTCCCACTCTCTTGCACCTTCTTTCTCCTTCCTTCCTTCCCCTCATTATTGCTCTTTCCAGGATGTCGGACTCCCACCCAGATTTTGGGCCATAAAGTCTTTGTTCTTTCCTCCTGCCTTGCCTCCAGGGATGGAGGGGGAAAGCTGAACTCCTTGGATGTCTCATTTCTTGGTCACTGGGATCTGGGATGTTGCTGTTTTCTGTCTGTTCTGCTCCAGCAAAGGCAATTTTTTAATTTCTGCTGAGTTTTAGGTCGCACCCTTCTTTCCCTGTGCTGTTTCTCAGTGATTTTGCTGCCATTTCTAGTCCAAAAGGGTGGGAATGACCCTGGGACATCCTTGAGGATTGCAGTTGTCAAGAATACTCTGAGTAATAGGCACAAGAAATATGCACAAAATCTTCTGTGTATTGGAAATATGTGGGACTTGCATGTGCAGTTCTTTCCGAGCGATTATGACTCAGTTTTAATTACCTGTGATACAGGGTTTTGAATATAAAATTCCCTACATCAGATGCATTTTTGAAAACTCAAGGCAAGGCTTTGTCTCTCGCTGCCTCCTTTGAACAGATGTCACTGGATTGGTATTCTGACCCTGTGGTAATTTACCATCACTATTTTTTTGTTGTTGTTTTCTTCCCTCTGCTCAGGTCCTCCTGCTGAATTATAGAATTCTCTAAACCCCTACTTGCTGTCTGTGACTTCTGGTTCCAATCAAATTCCCATTCTAGCCCATAGAAGTATTTTCAGTAATATCAGAGTGCTTGGAACTGAGCCCCAGTGGATAATGAAGCAGACACTGCTGAGATCAGAACTGTGTCCAGTTTTGGCTCATGGAAGTCTTGGAAGAACAACCCAGGAAAGAACAGGTTTGTAGCTTTGAGCTCTTGAGGGTTTGTGCTGAGATATTCAGGCCACCTGCTTTGGTTTGGGGGTTTTCAGTGTGTGTTTTACATTTCCCTCCATTCTGGGCAGCTGCTTTTACCTCAATTTTTACCAATTTGTGGTGTCTTTGCACCATTCTCCTCTTGTCTGGAGGAGACCTGGGGTGTCCTTTTCCAGCAGCCCTGTGGAGTTTCTTCCCTGGAGCAAAGGAGGCTGAGGGGAACCTTGTGGCTCTGCACAGCTGCTGCCAGGAGGGGACAGCCGGTATGGGGTCAGGCTGTGCTCCAGGGAACAGGGACAGCAGGAGAGGGAACAGCCTCAGGCTGGGCCAGGGGAGGCTCAGCTTGGCCAGCAGCAGGAATTTCTGCATGGCAAGGGTGCTCAGGCCTTGGCAGGAGCTGCCCAGGGAGGTTTGCAGTGCCCATCCCTGCAGGTGTCCCAGGAAGGCCTGGCTGTGGCACTCAGTGCTCTGGGCTGGGGACAAGGTGGCCTTTGGGCACAGCTGGGACTGCATGACCTTTGAAGACTTTTCCAACCTTAATCCTGGAATTCTGGGATTCTCTGATCTATATTTTTAAGCTGAGCCACCTTTTTAAGCCCTCAAGGGAGGAGAGCTGCAGAGAAAGCACTCAGACATAAGGAGTTCCAGCCCAGGCCGAGCTCTCCTGCTCAGCTGCTGCATGGAACTTGTGCCCCATTCTGCATGGACCACATATACTCATTAACTCACTGAGCTCATAACCTTTCACCCTCCAAAAAATTTTTTTCAAAAAAAAAAAAAAATTTGTTTTAAACACCTGTGGGGGGGGGGGGGGGGGGGGGGGGGGGGCATTATAAAAAAAAAAAAAAAAAAACCCCCCCCCCTCTAGCCGTTAACAAGCCAAAAATTAACAGCTCTAAATTCTGAACAAGCTCATCACCTACATTCAAATTAAAAAGTTTGCACAAAAATAGTCTGGAGGATAATGAAGCTGCTCCTGAGGAAAGCTTTGCTCCTGCTTAGGTTATCCTGATACATCAAAGACTTCTTCAGTTCCCTCCATGCTGCCTTCTGCACTATTCATTAAAACCGGTTCAAATCACAAGTTCAGATTACGAGGTCATCGCGAGTCATGTTTTAAATGAGGAGAATTTACTGGCCAATGTTACTTTTTGGGAAAAAAAATGACTAAGTGAAAACACGTCCAATTTCTCAAATCCGCCCGAACTGAGCTTAATTCCTAGGTCATGACAACTCGAAACCAATCCCAAGGATTTTATATCCTGTTTCCAAGAGAGTTTGCTTCAGACAATACGTCATCCATGCTGTCACCTATGCTGAATATCTTCCTGGGCTTGGTTGTTATGTCTTTAAGGCAGTTCAGCAGCAAAAAATGCAGAGAAATGCAATTTAATTGAGGATCTATTGGCTAGAACAAAGAGGCACAGAAACAGATGCTTCCAGCTTCCTCATCTGGATTCTGTGGGGTTTTTATTTTTGTTTCCACTGCATCTCATAGGTACCGAATTTGAGGAAAGGGATATGGAGCACAAGGCTATCATTCTTCCTAACATGATTACAGAAATCTGATTGTATTAGCAGCATTCCAGCTTCACTTACAGAGTGCTTAAGTGAATTAGTGAGTTTTATTCTCCTGTGAGAGCCTACCATTATTTAACTCCATAATTTACTATGAAATCCTCGTTGCTTTGTCCCAGGAGTTTTATGATCGTTTTTCCTTAATGACCAGAGTCGCCTTTGCACCAAGGAAGTTTGAGGGTTTGTTGGTTTTTTTTTGTTTTGATTTAATCATGGTCGTAAGAGATTTGAAACTTCAGGGATTAATAAAGGATCCCCCAAATCATAAAGCAAATCACAGCATACCAAATCATTTCTCCTTTGAGACTGGTGCCAAACATTTTCTGTGGTGTTCCAGTGAAACTGGACACTCCCAGCCCAATGGGCAGTAAAGTCAGGGAAGGGGGGAAAAAAAGAAAAAAAAGGGAGAGACTATGTGACCAAATTTTATTTTCAGTGCATAGCTGGAATTTCAGCCTCTCTGCACACAAGTCCTTGCCATTACAATTTATTAGATGTTTTATGTAGCAGATTTTATTGAATGATTTAGGTAGCCTCGACTTGATCCTTTCCAAATGTGTTCAACAGTATTCAGCTACATGCAAAACATGTTTTTATATTCTCACTTTCATGTAACCAAAGCTCCCCAAATCTAGACGGGGTTACTTGCCTGCTGCATGGATTGTTTTGCTTGCAGAATTAGTTTTTGGAAAGGCTTGGCCTCTGCAGCCTTTTCCAGAAGATTTAGGATTATAAATCAAATAGAGCCGGAAGGAAGACTTGGGGCACTGGAACCACCAAGCTGACTGAGAGCTATTAACCTCCTGGGAATGGGAAGGGTAGGGATAAAAGGAAATGGAGACTATGAAGGATGCAGGAAGTACATTTTCCAGAGCATCTCTTGATTCCGCGGTGTATTGATCCGCAGCCCTGGAGTTTGTCAAATGCAATACCTCATCTGCAAGAAAAGACCTCATCTCGTGGAAAACAGCAGGGGAATGAGGGAGACAAGAATTGCTCTCCTCTGAAAGCCAGGGAATTCCTCTGTTTCCCTGCTAAGTGTGGAACACAAATATTTTGATTTGCCTTCACGCGCAAGCACACTGTGCAGGATTTATAATCTTTGTTCTGAAGGAGAAGGGAGAGGCTTCATCCTCCTAAATCACCTTGTAACAATAATTCCTCTGGAAAAAAACCCAGGTTTTTATGATACACAGAATCCCTTATGGCAGCCTGAGGGTCACCAGGGCCAGATCAAAGGATGTTTAAAAACCAAAAAAAGCTGCTTCAAAACACAAGGATGGCAATTCTGGTGTTTTCAGGCGTTATGAGTTCCTCATCTGAAGGGAACTTCCTACCAAGTCTGATTTAGGCCTTCATTTTTAACTTTAACCAGGACATCACTGTAATTCTTAATTTATGGATTAAATTCCCAGAGAAGCTGTGGATCCCTGGATTCCTGGAAGTGCTATGGCAAGGGTGACACTGGGTGATCTTTAAAATCCCTTCCATCCCAAACCATCCCATGATTTTAATCCCATTCTGCTCCCTTAACAATTCCACATGGCAAAAAGAACAACATTAAAAGCCAAAGGATTTAATCCATAAAGCCAATTCTGGTGGGAATAAGCAGTGATCTGCAATATGCTTTAGTTTCAATTTTTGGTTGCTCTTATAATATTTGCAATAAATAAATAAATAGGATTTTTTGCCGTGTGTTTTGATCCTATAAACACAGCCAGTCACCAAAGGTAGAAAAAAAAGGATATTTCAGCTTGAGTTGGGAGCTCAAACCAACCCAGAGAATGTCCAGGCCCCAATCTGCTGTGCTGAATGAATATAGAAAAATATGAATGCATAAAAAAGACAGCAAATCCTCAGTGGGATGAAAATGGCCACTGCCTCCACAGACTTCTATCAGCAGAATTTCACATGCAAATATTTCCACCACCACTGTTTATGCTCTTCTCAGTCAACTCCTCCTTTATTTCGCTGGTGAACTGTCTTATCAGCATCGATCCAAAATGCTTTTAAATTATTTGTGGTTGCTGCTACCTTGAATTTTCATTTATTTCAGTTACCTGGCTTCTGGAAATAAAAAAAAAAATAAAATCTAGGTTTTCAGCTATTTTTTTGGCCTTAAGGGATGCAAAGTGAAAGGGGTAAATGTCAGGTTTATCAACAACACCTCCCTTTTCAGCTGAATTGAAAACCAGGAGAAATGTTTGCAGTGTTTCTTGTCTTGCCCTAAACCTACGCATCATTCACTTTTACAATTCCGTTATGTTTCAGTAAATTGCATCTTTTTTTTTTTTCTTTTTTTTGGTGTGTTTTTGAACCTTTCCAGATCAGGCAGGGAAGGCTGAGGGCTTGATGTGAACGTGGCAGGAGGATATTTCTGGAAAAAGCTGCGACATCATCTTCATCACTGCGACCTCATATATATTATATTTTCTTTTAGCCCTCGAGTTCCAGGTCAGGTTATTTATCTTCCTTTCCTCTTTTATTTTGCAGTGGAAGGGATGAGATTGAGGGGCAGAGAGCAGTTTAGAGACTTCATTATTGCTGCTGTGGTAATGAAGTGTTTCAATGAACTGCTGGCCCTTTTAAGATGTACCATTTTCAGCAGCATAAATCCAAATGATCCCTGGGCTGAGCGGGACCATTCCAAAGGGGACTCTCCAATGATCATTTCAAATAAATGTGTAATCTTTTAATCACTGGGAAGTTTAGACATGAGAGCAATTAGTGTGGCACTAATCCAAGCTGGATGCTATTAATGCACTAATTGGCATGGCTGGAGCTCCCTGATGGATTTCTAGGGATCCAAAATGCAAGGCTGAGGGAAATTCATGCCATGGAACCCTTTCCCAGTCTGGAATAAGAATCAGAGACTATTCCTTGGATTCCTCAGAAGAGAAAGCAATAGTCTGAAATCTTCTCTTCGCAGCAGTGGTAAAGTGAATTTTAACTGAGCAGAAGCAGAGAGGAAGCAATTCTGAGACAACCTGAGGATCCTTCCCATGTTCCACTGTCAGATCTGCACACAGGACTTGTCTTTTGTCACAATCTGTGATTTCTTTGGCATGTGGGAAATTCACACTCTTTAAAAACAGCTTTGCAGGGAGTGTTTTTGATTTCTGGAGGATTTGACACCAGACTGTGTCACTGAAGTGTTTGTGCTGGAAAATAAATCATCGTTTTTAGCATCATTTAGAGCAGAGATCTTTCTTCTCTGCTGGAGCATGCAGAGGGTTAGATGGGATAGAGGATAGATGGGATTTGGGGAGGAATTATTCCTGGAAATGTCCAAGGCCATTTCTTAGAAGATGCTTAAGACATTTGATGTGTCATCAGTGCAATTTTCTTATAAAACTCTGCCATTTGGCTGATAAAAAAAGAAAATATTTCTCCCTCTATTGCTCAGTATTTTCTCTCTACAATAAAAAGGACATTTAGCACTTCCCCCTCCCAGAATACAGGATATTTTCAAAGTCTGACATGATCTTTGCAACAATATTTTTATGTCCTGTTGTACTTACTTCTTATTGAGATTGGGCCAATGTGTTTAAAGATGCTCTGCTCTGCTCTGCTCTGGCACCAGAACAACCCCATTTTTTGTGGTCCCACTCCTTCATTTGGTCAATCTGATAAAATTCCTTCCACTGAAATTGCAATTTCATTTTCAAGGCCATGGCCATTTTCTTTTTAAAGTCACCTTCCCACGTGGCCTCACATTATCAACAGCAGCAGATTTCTCACGAGATGAGGTGAAATATTAAAGGTCACCTGAATCTCAAATGAATGATCTTTAATGCTTGACTTATTCTCACTGAATGTGATTTTTTTTAAAAAAAAATTATTTTATGGATATTCTGAATGAGACTTTTGCTATTTTGGGAAAGATTTTTTCCCCAGAAAAATTTATCTCATCTTGGCTCTTGGAAATTCTTACTTTATTTGCTACTTAGGAAATACTACTACTATTTCTCTACTTATTCTCACTTACATTTCGTGCTTAGAAGACAATTCCCAATCTTTTTTTTCCTGCTCTTTACTCTCCATACTTGAAGCCCTTCCCATCTACTCTTATTTTTTAAAGCAATTTTTTCATTTATCTTTTTGGTCTAAAAATCTTCCTTATGAGAATTTTCCCTTTTTGGTAGGAAAGCTGTTATACCTTTGTTCTAAAGAAATTGAAATCTCCTCCATCCTGAAGTTCCAGAGCTGAAGTTCCTTGATGGAATATTCTCAGATTGGTCACTTTGAATTATTGATCTTTTAAATAGCCAAGATCTCCATTATTTTTCTGTCCTGTATTTCAGTTTTCCCTCTTTTTTTGGAACAAGAAACACATGGAGTTTTTCCCCTATCTCAATGCACTCATTCATGTGTTTCTCTTCCTACAAGATGTAAAATTTCCTTTTTTCTGAAAACCAACTACAGGGATCTTGACTTTGCTCCTGCTTGCAACTCTAATTCCACAGGAATCACAGGAATTCCATTTTTTCATCTGATTTTTGCTCATCCCACCTCGGTCTGCTCAGGGTTAATTAGTGCAGAGCACTTTTCAACCTGCTCGTTTTAGCTTTATAAATATCAGAGCTAAGGTTTTATCCTGTCCAACTCTGCAGCAAAACCCCAAAAAGATGCAAATATTGGTGTAATGTGAATAAAGATGATTTACAGCTCCCAGCTATCCCTTCCTGGGAAGGAAAGCTGTGCAACCAGGAAATGTATGGATCTCTGCCCAATGTGTGATTTTTGATGACACATCAAAAGGGAGAGAAGGGAAGCTTTGAACTGCATTTTGTTTTGTTTATTTATGGCTAGATTTTCATGTGCTCACAGGTATAGGCAATGAGTGCTTTTGTGGATATACTGTAATAATTTATTTATTCAAAATCCCCAGAGAAGCAGATTTAGAGCAGCTTTAGTTTAGTTTTTCTTCTCCTACAAAGGGGAAAAATCAGTAAATTAGAAACAAACCTCTGTCATATAAAAATGGTTTCATTTCAGTTACATAGCGAGCTGAAAACAGGGAAAAAAATCCCAATTTCAGAGCGCACAGCCTGAGGTAAATTGACACATTATCCCCAGAGCAGACTTTTTGGACACTGATTACTGAGCTCCACTCCCAGTGTTTGCAGGACAGCTTATCTGCCAGCTTATCTATTCTCCTCTTCTCTAAAAAACACTCCTCAAAGAGCCTGGAAACACAGCTGCCTCTTCACAGGCTTTCCCTGGCCATGAAAAGCAGGAGAATCCCGAAATTAATCTTCCTGGAAAGTGGGAAAGCAGAAAAGGAAAGCACTTGGAAGGGGAAAGCTTCTTAAGACCAAAGGGAAAACTCGGAGGGAGCTGCTGTGAAAATGCTGGGATGGGGAAGCTTCCTGGGCATTTGGGACAAAAGGAAGATCTCTGGATGAAAAGGTTGGAATGGGAGAGTTGTCACTGGGAAGAGGCAGTGCAGTGCCAAAAGTGGGAACAAACTGGGAGTTTAATGTGCTTTTAGAGCCTCTCTGCCTGGCACTGGCAAAAATTCTCCTTTTCCTCATCTTTTCCTTCCAAGCAGGAGCTGTGACTTCAAAGCCATCAAATCTATCAAATCTGTCAAATCTGTCAAATCCATCAAATCCACATCTCCTCCATCCTATCAAGAAAACCACTGATGAAAGTAAGTGTACCCTGACACCTATAGGCAATATTTCGATCAATTCCAGCTTTTTAATTATCATTTTCACTCGTCCTACTCTTTTGATAGTGACTGCTTTGCATATCTGGAATGAAATGTCCTGTCTGCCTTTCTGTGAAGGGAAGAGTGGCTGAAATATTCTTGTTTTCCATCAAAATATTTTCTGTTTGCTCCCAAGCTGTGGGGTTTCCATTTGCAAAGCTCTGCACCTGAAAGGGTGATATTTGCTTTTTCTTTTCTTTTTTTTTTTCCATGCTGGTTTTCATTTCAAAACCAGGCCTTGGGTGAGAAGGAAAACAGCAGCACTTGTGATATGAGTGAGAGCAGATTTCTCTGGGGGTTTCCAGGTCCCAGTTTTGCACCTCAATGGTCCTGAGGCAGCAGAAATTACTCAATTCTGTTTCTTCTTGAATTACCTGCAGGATCTGCGACTCAACCCTGCTGTAAACAACACACAAATTCCCACAGCTCCCATCCCGTGGAATTTGCTTTTTTGGAGGCTGGGCTAATCTGTGAAATCATGACATTGACCCCCAGCATTACTGGGGGGATTTGCCTTCACTTTTTCAAGCTCAAAACTCCCAACCCCTTCCCAAGTATTCCCAAATCCAGTGGATTGGGCTGCAAGAAGATCAATTTCCCACTTTCCAGATAAAATCCATTTCCCCGAGCTCAACACAGCAAAATGCACCAGGCAGAGATCTCTGCCTTTGGCAATGAGGCCACCCAGGGGCTCCTCTGCAATGATTCTGAGAGAAGTGCTTTGGTACAAGGTCAAGGATTCCAGCTTTTGCAGTTTTCCAGTTTTCCTTTTCTCTTGCATCTCTTCTTCCTTCCTCCCATTTCCCAGTTGTGGGGGGAAAAAAACCCAGTTTGACTTCAAACTGCAAAATCCCACCCAATATTCTTCTTTGCACAAAGCAAAAAAAAGGAAAATGTTTGAATGGCTCTGTAGCTGGATTCACTTAGGGAATGGAAACGCTTTTGAGCAGCAGTTTTATGCACTGCTGTGATTTTTTAAAAATTTGTTTTAAAATTTATTTTAAAAAGTGCCATCTTCACTTTGTTTGTGGTGCAACCCTTTTGGCTGAGATCTCTGCCAGTGGATGATTTTCCTCGCTGGACTCAATAGAAATCTTTCTTATGACTAAAGGCAACTTGGCTGAATATAAATTGTCAGGCATGGGGGATTAGCTGTGGCTTTAGATGTAAGGAATGATCACAGGTAAGAGGTAAAAAAATATTTTTGCAAGTAAGCTCTCTTCTGGAAAGATTTTTAAAAAACCCCAATAAGATGAAAATGAATTATTAACTCATGTTCTGCTCCAAAAGATGAAAGACATGAATACTTTTTCCTGCCCAGAAATTCATCAAATGGGAAATTATCGAGTGCATGGAGTCCAGACAAATGACTGGATTCACAGGCAGCCTTCTTAACTTCCATTTCCTACAGAAGAGGAGAACCAGCCTGGTGGGACTGCAGAAAGATTAATAAATGCTGGAATGAAAGAAGAAAGGGAATAATTGTATTATTTGGACTGGACTACATCCCTCTACTGCTTGGTCTTGTTTTCCTCAAGAAACTTTCTAGGAGATTTTTGCCACACTCAGTTCCTCAGACTGCCAGGCTTGGATCTGCCCCTGCAGCCTTGTGGAGCACAGGAATTCCCAGGGAAATCCATCAGGAACCTCCCAGCCCTCCAAGAGATTCCTTCCAGGCTGTGCTCTGCAAGGCTGCTCTCCCAGAACCTTATTTTCCTCCTTGCTCCTTGTAAAATCACAATATCCTTGGCATCCCCAAAGGCTGTGGGGAGTTGTGCTGATCCTATTGGAGTTTTCTGCTAGAAAAATCCTATGTTGTGCTGCTCCTGCTCCACAGTGCCAGGATACATCCTGGAAAAATGGAGAGGTATTTCCACCCTCAGAGAATGGGGAAGGTTTTCTCCATGGGGTTTGCTGCCCTTTCCCAGACAGTTTGATCTTTGTCCTCACAAAGTTTCTGTTTTCCCACTGGGAGAAAGAAGAGTCAGGGACAGGGACAGGGACAGGGACAGCATTCAGGGAGTGCCAGGAGGGATTTAGGCTGGATATTGGGAAAAGGTTGTTCCCCCAGAGGGTGCTGGCACTGCCCAGGCTCCCCAGAGAATGGGGACATTCCCAAACCTGCCAGAGCTCCAGGAGCCTTTGGACAGCACTGCCAGGGATGCCCAGGCTGGGGTTGTTGGGGGTCTAGGCAGTCCTGGATGATCCTGTGGCTTCCTTCCTATCAGGATATTCCATGATTCAATGAGTAAAGAGCAAGTCCCCAGGAATTACTAAAATCCACGTGGATTTTATTTATTTTTTCCCCCAAAGTCTGTCTTTAAGTTAGGTTTAAATGCTTTTCAGAAACAGCTTAAAAACACCCTTAAATGCTATTTCCTTTTATAAGCTCATCTCTCTGGATTCTTGTACTGCAATTCCAGCATTTTGCCTTCATTTTCACAGAGCTCACCTGCCTTCTATTCCAGCTGAATACACCTGGTGGAGCACTTGGCAGCTGTGAAGCACAAAGATATCCTGCTCCTTTTGCCTTGCCATCCATCCCCTTCCTCCTCTCCCTGTCCCATGTTTGTCTCCATCACCTGTCCCAGCCCTTTGGGGCCAGGAGTCCTTTGGGACCAGGAGCCTTTGGGACCAAGAGCCTTTGGGACCAATAGCCTTTGTCCCAGCCTGTCTCTCCCTGTCCTGTTTGCACAGGGCCTCTCACATGATATAAATTGGGATCCACGGACGAGATCTCTGTTTTTTCCAGGGAGTTAATCCTCACACACCCTTGCCTTTCAGGGAGAGGGAATCTCTGAGGTGCTGATCCTAAAGCTGGGGTTGCTCCCACTGCTGGCTCACCACACTCCCCAGGGACACAGTCCACCCTGTTTGGTCCCAGAATGGACAACTCCAGGCCCAGATTTCCCTCAGGGATCTGTACTGGAAGCAAAGTTATTTAATCCCTTCATTAATCACACAGACCAAGGGACTGAGGGCACCCTGAGTACATTTGTAGGTGACACCAAGCTGAGGGTGCAGTGACAGCCCTGGAGGACAGGATGACATCCAGGGGAACTGGACAAGCTCGAGAAGTGTCTCCATGGGAATCTCATAATCTCATGAGGTTTCACAAGGCCAAGTGCTAGAGTTGCACAACCCCTGGGACCAATCCAGGCTGGGATGAGCTGATGGAGCAGCTCTGGGGGAAGGATTTGGGGGTGCTGGGGATGAGAGCTGCACCTGCCCAGCCCTGAACCCCACAGTGAGAAAAGAGTATCCCTGTGCTCAGGTGAGAGCTCAGCTGCAGAGCTGCTCCAGCCCTGGGGCTCAGCACAGCAAGGAGCTGGAGCTGCTGGAGAGAGTGCAGAGGAGGCAGCAGGATGAGCAGAGGGATGGAGCAGCTCTGCTGGGAGGAAAGGCTGGCAGAGCTGGGATTGTTGAGCCTGGAGAGGAGAAGCTTTGGGGTGACCTCCTTGTGGCCTTTTGGTGCCTGAAGGAGCTGCAGGAAACATGGAGAGAGACAATTGCCAAGGGCTGCAGGGACAGGACACAGGGAATGGCTGCAAAGTGCCAGAGGGCAGGGAGAGATGGGAGATTGGGAATTAGGAATTGTTCCCTGGCAGGGTGGGGAGGCCCTGGGATGGAATTCCCAGAGAAGCTGTGGCTGCCCCTGGATCCCTGGCAGTGTCCAAGGCCAGGCTGGACATTGGGAATTGCAGTGAGGTGTTTCCCTGGAGTTCAGATGGGAACTCTGCTCTGAGTCTTCTTTTGAACATCCAGCACCTCCTCATTCCTCTCCTATCTCTCTTGTAGTCTTGCAGTCAAATTAAACTTCACATCCACTTCACCATCTTGAAACTCTAATTTCCATGGACAGTTTGTATTAAAAACTCCTTTACTGAATCTGTTCCAAAGTTTCTGTATGAAGCAACAAAACAATTCTTTCTCCCAGGAATTGTCTTCCCAGAAATAGTTGAGTCAAACCTGTAGTTATCTTTTATGATACTGGTTGATTAAAACCTGCTGGTTTCCCTTGCCTCTGTCTTTCTTTTCCCCACAGTTCCTGGATAACATCCCACCTTTTTTTCCCTTTTCTTCTCTGTACCTGAAAATCTGTTCCACGCCATATTCCCACTGGAAAAATCCTGCACATCATCTGCAGCTGAAAAATTACGGTTACAGATTTTAATTAAGAAATTATTTCCAGTAAGTGGTTTTTTTCCAGTGAATTCAAGTTTCACCAAGTAATCTGCATGAGTATTTCGAGAAATTTCATAAAAATAAAATGAGAATATGCTGGTTTAGGCCCCAGCTGAGCAATGTGCTTAAACTCATCCATTAACACATGTTTGAGTGTGGAATAAATCCCCTGTGGTATTTAAAGCTTGGAGAGTGTTGAAGCGTTTTTGGGATTTTAAATCTTAGTCCTCCTCGGGAGGAGGAAGAAAATTAGAGAAAAACACTTTAATTTTCTTTTAAAAAATAGGAAAGAGCGTTGATGGTTACAAGGAATTTGCCTCGCTCTTATTGAGCAGGACTTCAGTTGTCCCCTCCTGCAGGAGCAGAATTTTGGAAGATCCCCAAGAATTTTGGAAATCCAACATCTGCCAACACGTTTTGACCTCCTCTTTTCTTCTCCAGCTCTGATGATATAAAAGGGGAGCATTAATTGAAAACGAAACCAAAATCTCTGCTTTTAATGCGAACTTCAGACAACCTTCAACTTTGAGCAGCATCTCTTTGAAGAAGTTCCCTGTCAGCTCAGCTTTTGGGCAAATAAATACACGCTGAAAGTTCGATGAGAGATGTAAAGACAACACTTGAAAATCTCAGTGCTTGCTGAGGAGGGTGGAGAATTGTTTTTTCCTAGACAAAAGCCACATTGAACAAAATAAGAATAACTCAGCTTCTCTTTTGGCCTCTACCTGAGTCCTGAAAGAACTCAGGCATGACCTGGATAAGCCACTGAATATGACTCAGTTCATTCACACAAACTGCCAAGAAATTTCTATTTATTTTAAGAAAACTCTCCAACAATAGCCCTACCTGCTGCAGCAGGCAAGCCTGACTGTTGGGTAATGGCAGGCTGGAGAAAGTATTATTTTAAAAGCAGGATTTCCCCTCTTGCTGGTGTTTGAACAGATGGTTTTGTGGCAACAATTCCATGCTTCTTTATATTATTATTATTTTATTTTCTTACTAAACTTGTTGGAACCACAAGCTCATAAAAGCAGCAGAGTATTAAGCTTGAAAGTATCACCTCAGTGTTAAACTCGAGAGGATCTCATAAAACACCTGAGGGAATGATCATTTACCATCCCAGTATTCTCCCTGCCAGCACCAGTGCTGGAAATGCCAGGAAGAGATGGAAAACTCTGGGATTTTAGCCTGGGGAAAAGGATCCAAGTGTGGACACAGGTGGGGCTTGTATTTGAGGGGAGGAGGGGAGGAGGGAAGGGAAGGGAAGGGAAGGGAAGGGAAGGGAAGGGAAGGGAAGGGAAGGGAAGGGAAGGAAGGGAAGGGAAGGGAAGGGAAGGCAGAGATGGAGTTGTTGGTCATCAGTGGGGAGATAAAGTCAAGGAGGTTGTTTCCCATATAAATCAGTGCCTGTGCTTCTCAGAGTCCCCAAAACACCAGAAAGAATCCCACAACCCATATTACAGGCCCAGTAGCAGCCAGTGGCCCTCAGCAGTGACAATGTCCCTTTTCTGTTCCTCCACAGCAAATCCTTTAAGTAACAGCTCCAGACCTGTGGAGGTTCATGCTCTGAATTCTGTCACATCCTCCCCACCCCTGCTGGACTCATTCCTTGAGCTCAGCTCCTCGGGGAGGCTGCTCCAGGCTGGGCTGGGAGCATTTCCACATCCCTGGCACATCTGGCTGAGTCCCCAGGTATCCTCCCTGCAGGATTTGAAGCTTCCAGGCACTGGGAAATGCTTTGGATGAGCTCAGGTTTATCTCGAGTCACCCTCTGCAGCTTTTGGGATGTTGTTGAGCCGTTCAGGGCTGTTCTCATGGGAAGGTAAGAAAGAGGGTGGGAAAGCAGCCCTGGTCCATGAATTATTTATTCTTTGGTAGCAAAGGTTATTCACGTGCTTTCTAGGAGAAAAAAAAACCGTGGGTGACTGGCCCAGATTGAGCACAGATAGGAAATACAGGCTGAAATAAATCTGGTGGGTCGGAGGGAAGGTGTTGAAGCAGGAGGAGCAGATCCAGGTGAAATCCTGCTTTGGTTGGTATCCAAATTACCCCTGGTTTTGGCAGCTCTGGGTTTGTGTTGTGTGCAGCCACTCCCTGAATTTCAGTCATTGTGAATTTTGAGAAAAACTCGTGCTTCAGTCCCCAAAATGCTTGTTTTGCATCAAATTTAGCCCTTTTAGAGGTGTTTTGTAACCTCTTTAGCCTGACCGGAGCTCCGCTAAATCTGCAAAACTGCATTTCTGCTTCTGATGATTAACAAAGAAGATGAACCCAATTTCACTTGAAGACTGTGTCTTCAGGGCTGGAAATTGTGCAAACACCGCTGGCTATAACACAGAAAACAGAAATGAATTCCCCACAGCACCTCCTTTTACAACATCATTGTGGCCTTTGTTGACTTTAGACTAGCTTTTTTTTTTCCCCTTTCCCGTGGATGCCATGGAATTTGAGATGACTTGAAACACTCAAACGAGCACATTTAAATGTGTGTGTTTATGGGCGAGGGAGGGGGATTCACACTTGCGATCCTAAGTGCTGGAATTAGCTCCAACAAAGCCCGAGTGTGTTGACTTTCAAATGGGTTCAGCTGGTGGAGCAGAAATTTGTTGGCTGCCTTCAAGGGTTATCTTTTATTCCCCCCTGCTCCAGGAACATCTTTGTCTGTTATTTTGGAATAAGAGGGTAAAAATGAGACCTTTAAACGTGGAATTTTGGCTTCAGAGTGATGGGGCTGTGGGGTTGAGCTTCAGGATGCTTTTGCTGGTGGAATTTGAGGAGTTCTGTGCTGTTCCTGCTTTGCAAATGCAGAGCTCTCCAACCTCCCTCGGTCCCAAATCCTGCACTCCAGGGGTTTGGGACAGAGAGAATTTGGCAAATCCTGCCTCAGAAATTGAAGATATTTATCAGAATCGTGTCGGGTCATTGTGCCAGGCAACACAGCAAAGTTTTTTTTTCCCTTGGACAGGAGAGGATAACCTGGGATGAAATGGGAATCGATGGCTGGAGACGTCACTTGGAGCTAAAATCTGCAAATTGGAACTGAATACAAACTGAATGTTCCAAGAGGTAAATGGTGTTGTTCGAAATGTCTTTAGAGCAGCTCTGTAAATCAGATTAATTGTAGGAATTGCTGCAATTCAACCTGAAACCAACCTGGCAAATTACCTCTTCTTCATGTGGTGTTTGGGAATTCACATTTTGAACCACCTCTGCATTACCTGTTACAGTTATTTTTGCAGAATCCCATCTTCTCTTTGCCATGGATGGTGCAAACACCAGCTGGATGCAGTGTGGTGCTGCCTTGAGGGACTCAGAGCAGAGTTTTTTAGGAGATTTCTCCACCCCGCTGACATTTTTGTCTCCAGGCTGTGAAAGAAAGACATCCCACAAAGATCAATACGCCTGGCAGAACCCCTGGCACTCGCTGGGGAAAAATAAAATCCCAGCTGAGCTTGTCCCTTCCTTCAGGAGAGGAAAACCTACAACCTAAGTGTTGGTTTTGCTTTATGGACATGGTGTGTGAACAATTTATTTATTTATGATTGTGCCTTAATTTAACCCGTTGTTTTTCTCACCACAAACCCCCTGGACCAGGAGGATTCCCAGCAGTTTGAGACCCAATTCAGGGTGGATCACAGAGGGCTGGGGCAGAATTTCTCCCTCTGCCCCAGAAAAGCAACACATAATGCAAACATTGTGCGCCTGACATATTTTTATAACAGAGCACTAAGAAAATACTTGCTACCTGAAATATTTCTGTAAGTCAGTGGAGCAAGCAATCCAACATGTGGGTTACATTACACTCAGGGCTGATCTCAGCTTTGTAACACACACTAAACAGCAGCATGGAGGAGGCTCAGCTTTAATAAAACCAAAACTTTCTCTGCTGCATGCAGCCAATAAAGATTTAAGCATGCTGGGCATGATCAGCATACTAATTGCTGCATTAATAAATCCTGAAGCCTGGCTTGTTTTGAAAGGCAAATAAAAATATTGTAGGAGGCTGGAAGAGGGTTTACTTAGAAAAGTTAGCCTGTGTGTGCAGCGAGATGTGTGTGGATGTGAAATGCCAGTGATAACCCTGATCAGAGGTTTTTTCCATGGTTTTTTCTGTGCAATCAGAGCTTCACATCTGATGTTGAGTTGCTCTGCCCTGGTGTTTGCTGACAAAACAGCACCAAAGGCAGGCATGGCTCTGTAGCTACAAGTGATAATGGGATTTATCGTGCATTTTCACTACTTCATTGAACAAGTACCAATGGAGAGATCCCCAAAAATAAAGCTGGACAGAGTTGTCTGTTCCATTAAAATACTGCAGACCACAAACACAGATGAAAGACAAGGTGAAGGGAACTGCCCCAGCAGGAAAAATTGTCCCAGGGTTCTGTTCCACAAAATTCAGTATTTTCTGGGAGTATTTCCTGCCTCCCAGGAGGCAGAGAAACTTTCTGGAGTGGAAACACCACCCTGAGTGGGTCTGAATTTGGGCCAACCGTCAGGATCTTGTCCAGTTGGAAACAAGAATTTCTCTCCTCTCTTTTCTGCTTCCAAGACCCCTGAGCTCCTCACCAGAGCCACTCTGCCCCCCTCATGCTGCTTTTCAACAGCAAGAGGTTTTCAGCTCAGGAAAGTGGAAAGAAAGAGTCAAAAATTAGCCCTGAGAGTTCACAGGAGTGGAAAGTCCTCGGTGCATTTCCAACACTGGTGATGGAGTAAAGATGGCCTGACATGCAAAACAAAAATGTAAATAAGTGGTTTATTTTCACAGGCAGCTCGCTTGCCTGGCGAAAAGCACACCCCACTGCTGGTTAGTTCTGAAATAAAAATTGTTTATTAAAAAAGTTTGGAATTTTTTTTTTTAATGAATGGTAAGATTAATGAGCCGTGCTCAGGCAGCAATGATTCCTGCCAGCTTGTGCATTAGTCAGCTATTAACATACTTCTTGGGTAATTTGAAGGCATTTTTTTTCATAGTGCATTGGAAATCACAAAAGACTCGTTGAACTCAATGGGATCCTTATCCCAGTTCCCTTGCCTCGCAGCCTGTGGCTGTTCCAGCACATCTTGGCATTTTCCTCACATTTGGTGGACAAAACCAGCAAATATTTGGAGGTTCCTTTTATAGACACCTCATTTTTAGCACGACAGCCTTTCCAAATCCCTCCTTCTCCTGCTGTTCTATACACTGTAAGAACAGAGATGTAGGATCTGCAGGCGGAGATGAAATAAAAATTAAAATTACCTTTTTTTCCCCTCCCAATAAACTCCTATCTGCCCAGCCTGCCAGAGATAAGAGGTGTCAGGCTCTGAGTGCTGCATCTCCAGCAGGATATTCCCAGCAGCACGTGGATTATCCAAGCACAGCACCAGATACTCCCACTGGGAGAAAGTGATGAGCAAAATGCGGTTTGTTGTTGCAGCGTCAAAAGGAAGCCCCGGGCTGGAAGAAGCTGTGGTTCCTACTGGAAATCAGGAGTGAAATATGAATGAATGAATAAAATAAAAAAAAAAAAATCCATGTCGAGGCAGCTGTCTTGGCAGTGGGACCTCAGAATTCTGCCAGCAGCTCCAGTGGAAGTAGGAATTGTATTAAAAAGGAACTGGACCCAGATTTTAGACACCAGACAGGGTTTTCAAGCCTGCAGCAGATTCTGTAGGGGATGTGGATCAAACTAATCTTTCTGCCTCAGTTTCCCAGTTTTTAAGTAGGGGGAATAGGAATGCTGGCACTTGGGGTTTTTTATAACATCTTTTATCTCCTTTGCTGGTTCCCCTCAAGAAAAAGTGACCAATTTCTATAAATCATCTATTAATCCTCTTCTGTTGTGGCCAGCAGTGCTTGGTCTCAGCCAGATCTGGTGGCTGTAAATCTCACAAAATCATGGAATATCCTGAGCTGGAAGGATCATCCAACTCCCCCTCCTGGCCCTAGACTGGACAATCTGTGATTTCAGATTACAGTGTGTTGTGTCCTGAGTCAATGTCAGCAGTTCTTATGGTTCTGTTCTCTGTCACTTCCCAAAATGACAAAATATTCTTTCCTCCTGTTGAAGCAGCTGCTGGAGCAGACAGAGATTCAATGACCTCCAACTCAGAGCTCAAAGGCAAAGCTCAGACTCCGAAACACATCCCAGGGAAAACTGCAGCTCCTCAAAATACCTTTCTTTCCTTTTTTTCTTCCTGAGTGTCTAATAAAATGCTCCTGAGGACATCACAGCAAGAAAGAGCAGATCAGTTTCAATTCAGCCTTTTGAGGAGAGTGGGATCCTCCCAAAAAACCCTGCCTGGGGACATCCTCCATAGGGATTAATCAGATTTTGCTGCACTGGGGAGAAATTCCCCTTTCCCTGCTGAGAATCTCCAAGATCCACTGCAAGAATCCCTGTTCCCATGAGGATGGGAATGGGAATACGTGGCTGGGACTGCACTGCCTGCTCAGCAGCTGCTGGGGATCCTTTAATGCCCCAAATCCCCCATTCCCAGGGCAGATATGTCCTCATGGTTACAAATCTTCCCTTTTTGATGCTTTCACTTGAAATGAATCTGACTCCTGCTGAAATCTGGAGACCAGAGCTGCAGCAAAGCATTCCACATGTGTTCCCAAAACATGGTCCTGTTGTCTTAGGAAATATTGCAGAATCGTGGAATTATTTAGGTTGGAAAAGACCTCCAAGGTCATTGTGTGCCCAATGGCCACCTTGTCCCCAGCCCAGAGCCCTGAGTGCCACATTCAAGAATTCCTTGGACACCTCCAGGGATGAGGATTCCAAACCTCCCTGGGCAGCCTCTACCAGTATTTCACCACCCTTTCCATGAAGAAATTCCTCCTGTTGTCCAACCTGAGCCTCCCCTAGCAAGTTCTCCTGGATATTCCGAGTTTCCTGTACTTCCCAAGCAGAATTCACTCCTTTTCCTGTTACAATTCTCTGTCCTTTGTGACAAAATGAAGCTTAGGATTAGTTTTTAAATCCTTCATAGAGGAATTATTGCTGCTTCCTGACTCTTGCTGCTGCTGCAGAACCCCACATATGAGCTCAGTTCAGCAAGTTTTAGGCGAGCACCAACTAAGGTTTAAGCAAGCCTGAGTGAAATCATTACCTGGGGTGGAAACCAGAACAAAACAAGAAAATAGCTGAGTTTCTGGGGGTTGAGTTTTGGTTTCATTTGAACAACAAACTCAAAACTGAAGACTACAAGATCATTTAAAAGCTGCTCCTGTGTTTGCTCAGCCTGAGACATGAGTGAACCTCAAAAAATTAATTCTGTTTATTCAGACCTACAACCACTACAGGTATGCTGGAAATCTTTTTGCCCAGTGAGATTTACTGGAAATATCATGAAAATATTCATTTTCTTGCACTTTTTTTATCACTCGTGATCTTACTCAAACCCAAGAATCAAAAACTGCTGCACTGAAATGGCAGATAACATTTTTAAAGCCTGCTAATCTCAAGTTTTTATTGTTTGGCACAAGTTTCTAGGTTTGTTTTTATTTTATTTGAGAGGAAAAAAAGAGAGGGGAGCACAGAAATTGCTAATGAGCATAATTATGTGCTGCCCAGACCAAAAATCCCATCATGGCTGACATGGCTTGGGGGAAGATTCCAAAATATTCCAAAATATTCCACCTTGGGACTCTGACAGAAGTTGAAACACACTTAGCGGGGGTTTTTAGCTGCCTGCCAGCTTCAAGTGTAATTAGCAAAAAAAAATAAGAGCTGATCAGTTTAAAAATTGGCACTGATTTGAAATAAAAAGATGTCGAGTCCACTCAGTCTGCACCCTACGAAAACAAAATGCTGCCAGCAACTTCCTGGAAATAAATTCTTTCAAAATATCCATGGTAATGTGATACACCAAATATAATACAGAATAGAAACACCTCACTTTTATATTTTTACTGCTCCACAAATGAGACAGCTAAAAGCAGATATTCACCATAAATCTGCTTATTGACTGGTGATGACCAATTTCTGGTGGGGTATTTGAGGTTGCAAACTCTGGTGGGGGATTTGATGTTGATTTTCTACAATAAGTAGAAAACTAAGATATGAAAAGCAGAATTTTTTTCTTAAATTATTTTGGAGTGATTATAAAAAAACTAAGGAAATATGCTCTGCTGATAGCCGAGTACACAAGAAGCGATGAGGGCGTTTGAAATAAAATATACATTTGAAAAACCTCAAACCAACCCTTTTATACATCTACCCAAGGTCAGAAATCCTAAATAACAAACAGGCAGAAACCCAGAATTAATAATTGCTTGGATTCAAGGCGTATCTGTGCTCCATTTGTGCTCCACGTCCTCTCCCTGTGTAAAAACAGGGAGTCTCTGTGGCCGCCGGGCTCTTTTCTCAGGGAGCAAGATGGATTACGTGGCTCAGCCCTCTTGGCAAGCAAACACACAGCCCCCACATGTCAGCAGAGGAATCCTCATCACCACTCATGTAAAATCTAATCCCTGCCTGTCATGACAGTCTCCAAAACATGGAGCGTTCTCTGAACCGTGGCCAACTCTTCCCGTGGCTCGGCGCTCCAGGAGCAGCACTGTGTGTGCCTGAAAATAGAAATATTCCCACTTTTAATGCAGAGACTTTAAAGCCGAGAGGGGCTGGAAATCAGTAGCGATCCCATGGGATTTTTTCGGAGGGTTGACACCTGAAACTCAGAGTTTTGCTCCCAACAATGCAGGGGAAAGAGCAGCGGCCTTGCCGTGCCTCTGCTGAGGGAATTCCTGGCCCAGGAATATTTCCCTCAGCCTCATTTCCTGACGTGTGAGTGAAATCCGGGACACAACGGATGGACAGGGCCGCTCCAAAGAAGCCTTTGTCCAAAATCCCTGCAGTGGGGAGTCCTCCCAGAAACACGAGCCGAACGTGCAGGGAGAGGGACAAATCTGTGTGGAGATCTGGCGAGCAGGACGAATGGGGCTGGGCGTAAGCAGCTGCAGGGCTGCAGACGTGTGCCCTGACGGGAGGTGAGTGCTGCCTGAATTGCTGCTCTGCTCCGAAGGCACCTGTTGAAATAAAATACAGCCCAGGAGCAGGGCAGGCTGTGCTGATGGGGAGATCCTCGTGGGTTTTGTGTTCGGCGCAAAATCATGGGAGTTGATTGCTTTCCAGGCAATCTGAGGGAGCTGTTGGGTCCCCATTGAAATCCTGGGGGCTGGAGGAGGAGAGGAGCCAAGGCAAGGCATGGATTCTCTTCAAAATGAGAGGGAACAGCCTCAGGCTGGGCCAGGGGAGGCTCAGCTTGGCCAGCAGCAGGAATTTCTGCATGGCAAGGGTGCTCAGGCCTTGGCAGGAGCTGCCCAGGGAGGTTTGCAGTGCCCATCCCTGCAGGTGTCCCAGGAAGGCCTGGCTGTGGCACTCAGTGCTCTGGGCTGGGGACAAGGTGCCCTTTGGGCACAGCTGGGACTCAGTGACCTTGGAGCTCTTTTCCAACCTTAATCCTGGGATTTTGGGACGGAATATCAATTATCCACTGAATAAACGTGGTGGCTGGTGTGTAGCACAAGCAGCATTTTGATGCCTTGTTGCAGTTTCAAGTTAATAGAACAGGCAAGCAAGCTCTTGACAGGTATTTGGTATTTCCTTCTCCACTCACAGCTGGAAAACCCACTTCTGAGAAAGACCTGGGCACTGAAATACCAGAAGGGTAAATAATTTTATTCTTCTTTGCCTCATAGTTAGAGGGTAAATTTCTGGGGGTGATTCAGCACTGCTGAAAATGAAGGTTTTCCCATCAGTGGCCTGTGCTGAACATGAATTTCATGGCCCTGGAATCATTGTGGGTTCTGGTTTTTCTACCCCACAGGCTGTGCATTAACACTGGGCACTCCAAACTCAAAAATTTCAGGAAAACAGATTATCTGGAATTAAGCAGGTGCCACTTAGCAGAAGGGTAAGGCAGAGGGAAAAAGAAGTGAGCACCAAGCTGTGAATGCAAGTTACAACTACTATTATTATTATTATCATCATCATCATCCTCATGATTAATGTTAATATTAATATCATAATTGCTAAAACAAGAGAACCACCTAGAAATGCTGAGAGCAGCCTGTTTTTCCTGGACTTTCACAATCTTCTTTATGGAAAAAGCTTTTAAGAACTCCTAGTCAAGGACAACATTTCTTACACCAAACAATTTCTTACCTGCTCATATCCACATATTTAGATCCATATTGACAATACAATACAATTTTAGAGGGCTTTATTCCATAAATTAAACCTTGCTTCACTTAGATAAATAACACATTTACAGAGTACCCATGATATTACAAATAGAGCAATTGTTGGTGCCAAACACCTGATCCCACAAATTGTGTGACAAAACCTCCACCTTTTCTGCTCTAAACCCACTCCAGGCCAAAAATTTAATATATTGCAAGGCTTTAGTGTTCCTGGGAAGGGAAGAGAAGAAGGGAAGAAGGGAAGAAGGGAAAGAATGATATTAATTGGATTTCTGCTCAAAATTTCTTGATCCTGACTGGCTGAGTTTAAATGCCAAAAAAAAGGAGTCTGATTTCCCAAACTGCAGAATGTGGAAGTTTCATGTGAAGTGGATTTGTGAACTAAACTTCACCTGCACAGGGGAAGATTTTCTGAATGCTGCTGCATTGTTCTCCATGGAAAAGAAGCAGCAAAAAGCCTCACAATTGTATTTTAACTGCTTCAGTAGCCAGCAAGTCAGGTCTTGCAAAATAGGAAACAATTCACAGGTAATTATTGTTTTAGTTTGAATGTCTGTTAGCTAATATTTACTTTCCAACTAGCAGAATCTGATGCTTGCAGGAGGACAGGAGAACTTTGCTGTTGGCTCCTCTGCTTATAAATCTACTGCATTTTTATAGCTTCTTAATGTAGTCATGAAGCTGAATTTATTTTGTCCATTAATAGTGGCTTTGCATGTCAGCATATCTTTACAGTGTGGGTTTGGGGTTTTTTTTAAAATTAAAAATTCATCCTTTTTAATATTTAGATCAGGTTGGATGGGGCTTGGAGCAGCCTGGGGCAGTGGAAGGTGTCCCTGCCCATGGCAGGGGTGGCACTGGATGATTTTTAAGGTTCCTTTCATCCCAAACCATTCTGTATTTCTAAACTTTGTGAGTCCAGGCAGCATCAAACCTTTTTCAGGGATCTCCTTGAGTGAGGCCACTGAGATGTTACAGCTGAAGAGTATTTTTGAGGAGATTTATCTGTTGGGTTTGAAGCTTTGCATAGAGGAGGGAAAAATAGAAGTTCACACAATGCTTGGGAATGATAAATAAATGTATTTATCCTCGAAACCAAAATTGATTCTGCAATAAGGGAGGTTCACAGGGGTGTGGAACGATGCAGAGGGTCAGGCTTTGGCAAGACCAGGCAGCTTTGAAGACAAACAGGGAAGTTTTTCAGCACAAAGAGATGACAGTGTCTGATTCATGCAGGTAAGGACAGAAGAGGCAAACAAATTTCTGCAGGAATATATGACATTATTATGAACTGCCAGAGGTCTGGTGGCACTTATTAGTCAGTGAGGAGGAGCAGTTCCAAATTTTTGTTCCAAGTGGCATAAAATCTGTGCCATTTTCAGGGCACAAATCAGCAGCAGTTCTGGAATCCTAATGCAGCCACTGCCATGAATCATCCTTTTTCCAACAACAAAAAAGAAAACATACAAGCACTGTTTGTGTTTTATATACATTCAGTTCCTGATTTTTCTTTCAGTGTTATGTCTTAAAATGTCATAGAACAACCATGGCATTTCATCCATCATAAAAAATGAAAAAAAACCTTGTATTTACTCTTAATGTAGCTGTTGCCTTATGGGCTGTGCAAACATTAGAAAAAGAGAACAGTAATTCTGTGATAAGCACAACAGGAAATTGGAGATTGCTGCTGATGAAACTGATATCCAGCTGGTAATCTGAGCAATGAAGTCACTAAACCTTTCCTGCACTATAAATTTTATTTCCTGGGACGTATTTAATGTTTTTGTTAGATTTTTTGGATAGTGCACACTGGGTACATACAGCTAAGAGCCAACACAATATTTCTGTGGTGTGATGAAAATAAGTGCTGCGATAAAAGCAGAATATTGGGGGCAGAAATCTGAATTTTGCTGGAGTTTTAGTGTCAGATCCAACACAGGGCCTGGTGTGAGAAAGCACCCAAGTTTTAAAAGGGAAGGGGATTTAAGCAGTGCCCACTCTTCACAAAGGCTGCTCAGTAACCTTCATCCCATTGCCTCACTGCAGGCTTGGTGTTTGTGCAGCTATTCCACTAAAAACCAGCAATTAGCCCTTCTGGAGGGGAGCAAGGGGGGAAAGCAGCAGCCAGAGTGGGGGAAATGCAATTCCAGGGTATTGAAACACTTTCCTCAAAGCAGGGACAGCAGAAGAGTCAGGTGTTTTCTGGGCTGCTGTGAATCCTTAAAGCTGGGATAGCCATTCCCTGGGGCCAGAGAGCATTTATTTATTTATTTATTTCCTTATTCATTTATTCTGTACCAAAATCCAGCAGTTTCTGAGAGAGGAATCATCTCATCAGTCAATGCAGCCCAAGTGCTGCTGGCTTTCATGAAATTATACACAATATCTGCCCCAAATGACAGAATCAGGATCCCTGAGGCTGGCAAAGCCCTCCAAGCTCATGCAGTCCCAGCTGTGCCCAATGGGCACCTTGTCCCCAGCCCAGAGCACTGAGTGCCACAGCCAGGCCTTCCTGGGACACCTGCAGGGATGGGCACTGCAAACCTCCCTGGGCAGCTCCTGCCAAGGCCTGAGCACCCTTGCCATGCAGAAATTCCTGCTGCTGGCCAATAGATATTGTTTCAGTGATCACACACTGTTTGGCTGGTTTACAAATGGTGATTTTAACCCCCTCAGTGTCAGCAGGGAGCTGTGCTTTGGAAATTTTGACCTCCTGCTTCTCTGAGGGCCAGAGGCAGGACCCAGAGTGTGGGTTGGGATTTTCCAAATTCACTGGGCAGGGACACCTTGCACTGTCCCAGGCTGCTCCAACCCCAATGTCCAGCCTGGCCTTGGACACTGCCAGGGATCCAGGGGCAGCCACAGCTTCTCTGGCAATTCCATCCCAGGGCCTCCCCACCCTGCCAGGGAACAATTCCTTCCCAATATCCAATCTAATTGCACTTTGAACCCAAATGTACCATGAAGTCCATGGAATTCATCACTGCTGTCTCAAACAGAAGCACAGGGTGACAGCCGTTGTTGCTCTAACAAGAGAGAGCAGAGATAAACACCAATGGAACCAAGTTCCACACTCAAGGAATTCTGTTCCAGGCCAAGAGCTCAAATCTGAGTTCACATCCAGCATCCCATGGCAGGCTCAGCATGGATGGAATAAACACAACGAGGAAGAAAAGCATCTTTGTACACCAGTTTTACTGGAGTGAAGGCAAATATAAACTGGGACAAAAGAATGAAAGGGAACAGTGTAAGAACTATGAATTAATGTGACCTGCAGAGCAGAGGGCAAAAGAGGTAATTATAAAATAAAGAACTGGATTAGTACATAGGCTGCCAAATTAGGAAGAAATTGGGAATGGAAAATGGAGTAGAGGAGACCCGGATGGGTAAATTGTGAGTTCTTTTCACAGGTCTGAGAGAGAAGTTAGAAACTGGGTCAGGGACTTCCAGATGAGCACAGAAACTCGGCATGACCATGTGGTGTTGAAGTCAGAGAGGCCAAGAAAGAAAACAAATACATTTACATGAGAAACCACAAATATTGGGTGCAGAAAAACCCAGGCAGGGAATGCTCACTTGGCTCCCCATCCTGACCCAGATATTCAATCCCAAATACTGCCCAGATTTGCTTCACCAACCTTAAGACATCAAATTATACCTGAAACTCTTAAAAAAATCCATGTCCTCTTGCCAAAACCTCTCAGTAATTTCTGTGCCACAGGAAGAGGGCAGAAGAGGATTGAACACAGAGCCAGGAGCACAAAATCTCTCGTAATTCCCAGAATGTGGCACAAATTCCTGTTGTTGGGAGCAGAGGGAAAATGGGTCTGCAGGGTCTGATCTGTGGGAGAAAAATTCCCATTCCAACCCCAACCTGGCAGTGAGGGTGGGAGGCTGCAAGGACATGCAGGGAGCAAAAGGAAGATGTTGGAACAGCACAGGAAAGCTGATATTTCATCACAGAATTGATCTGTTTGTTTTATTAGAGTGAGTGTGTGTATAATTAATATGAATTAGCCAACCTCAAAGGATTGGAGGTGAGTGTTCCCTGCATGTGGAGGTTGTTCTCTGATTCCAGCAGCAGATGAACCTCTCAGAGGACTGGAAAAGCAAAAGTCAGAGAATTATGGGATCTTAGAATCATGGAATGGTTTGGGTTGGAAGGGATATTAAAACTCATCCAGTGCCACCCCTGCCATGGCAGGGACACCTTCCACTGTCCCAGGCTGCTCCAAGCCCCAATGTCCAACCTGGCCTTGGACACTGCCAGGGATGGAACAAGAAAACAGAGTCTGTGAAGAAAATTTTGAATGAATGGGAGAAAAAAACCTGAAAATAATAAGTAGGGAGAAAAGTAGAAATAAGTATAATAATAGTTTAAATATTTCAAACCTTTTGAGTCGCTTATACAAGGCCTGTTAACATTAGCAGGAATCAGGGCTTTATCTCAAATTAATTTAAAAAAAAATGTAATTTAGCTAAGCTAAATTGAGAGAACTTTAATATTTTGAGAGGAAGATTTGTCTCCTCTCCTTTGAACGTTCCTCAGAAGAGGAAGAGGTTTTTTTAGAAAAACATGACTTTCACAAGTACCTACAAAGCTGTGAGGGAACATGGGATTTTATTCCTGTCTGTGCTCCCAGGGTGAAGTCACCACATCCCTTTTTCATCCAAACTGTCTCTAACCTGGCTGTGAGATACACCTGAGCTGATCTCTCCATGGGGAGCACAGATGACATTTTCTGTCCTGCCTGGCGGCTCAGGTGCCTCCCTGCTTCTCCTGGCTCCCCAGTCGGAGTGAAAAACACTTTAAACATCATCCTGTCATGCATTTGTCCCTTTTGGGGCTTTGGGCTCTTAACCCAGCCTGTTGTTCTTTCTGTGACACAGCCAGAGGTCACTCTGCCCTTTTGTCAGCGCGGCTCGAGAGGAGCAGAGGTTGCAGTGCCCCCAAAGCCCCTTTGTGCCCCAAATCAGCAGCTGAAGCACTGCTCAGCGCCCAGCTTGTGCCACACACTGCTGGGGCTCTGTTTGCTGGGTCAAACACACAAAAAAACCCCTTCAGGGGTGGCTTAAGAAGGGCTGTGATGTTCTAATCAGGTGCTCCTCACACGGGAATGGAGATTTAGCCCAGCCCTCATGCATTAAACATCATGATTTTGTTTAAGTTTTGCAGTGTTCAACACCCTCTTGGCTGTAGCTCTTGCCCTTGTACATAAACTACTAAAAATCTCACCTTTTTTCTTCTTTTTTTTTCCTAATTCTAGGCTATAGAAGCACAGGATTTCAAAGAAAAATCTGATTCACAAGGGTTTAAAAGAAAAAATCCTTCAGCAGCTCCCAGGAAGGGCCTGAACCCAACCTGAGCAGCACTGAGGGTTTGGCAGCCACTCTGACCACGGGCAGGAGAAGGGATTTTAGGGTTTTCAAAAACCTTAAACTGATATGGGGACAAACTTGAACATTTCCAGGCTCTACAAGGACAGATTTCTCAACCTGTGGGTGATGTGGATGATCCCATTCAGTGCAAGAAATGAATACAAGGCCTGTTAACATTAGCAGGAATCAGGCAGGAATCAGTTTATTTCAAATTTTTTTTTTTTTTTAAATTGTAGCAGCTGAATTAGACCTATTTGATGGGGACAACTTGACAATTTTGAGGAAAGGAGAGTAAACAATCTCCACAACACTCTCTGCTTCCCCAGGCAAACCTTCAGCACAGCCTGCAAGACAATCCTTTCAGTCAAAACTCTGATTAAAATAATGTAGCTGTGTATGAAACTATGGCTGATTTTGAGGATTTATGAGCAACGCTTGCCTGACCGAAATCCCAAAAAATAAATTAAAAATAAGAGTGCATCAGGGGGTTGGGGTGAACCCACCCCTTTGCCACCTGCCCAAGGGACTGAAGTGGCTTTCAGGGCTCCCCCAGAGGTTTTGTTTTCGAGGCTCAGCAGCCCCAAAATTCTGGTTTATGTCACGAGGCACCCCAAGGTAAATAAATGTCGTGGCTATTGGGGAGTGCCAACAGCAACTTGATGGCAACAAAGCCTCAGTTGTTGAATTATTTATGAATGCCAACGTTATTCACTTTGCTCCTGCAATCCTGGGATCTCCTCTGTTTTGTTTATGCACACACATTATGGATGTAATTTATATCGAGGGAGCACGAGGAGGAGAAATCTGGAATATTTCCCTCTGCAGTTGATGGAGTTCAGTTTACTCAAGAGCCACAGGACCTCCTTGCTTGTGAAGTCCTCTCACTCCTCGTTGCAGAGCAGGATGTCTGGAGGAGTTACCAAGAGGTGATTGATGAGAGCATTTTAACATGGCAGCATTTTAAATGTGGGCAATTGCAAGAGAGAAACCTGTGAAAATGATTCAATATTTCAATATTTCAGTTATTCCATATTTCAATAATTCAATATTTCAATATTTCACTTATTCATTATTTCAATGTGAAAATGTTCCAAACTTTTCCTCCCTTTTAAAGCTTTTCTTTCCATTCTTAGTTCTCTTTAACAGGTAGTTTTCTTCATTCTAAAGCATCAGAGTGCTGGGGTGAGACAGTTCTGAGTCTCCATCTTAATTTATGTTTTAGGAACTGTAGGTATTTGGGTCATCCAACTCCAGAGCTTCGATTCCATATTTTTTCTGGTGCAGAAAGAGTGTCTTGGATTTTTTTTTCTTCATTCCTCGCATGTATTGTTTTCATTACAAGCTCTAAACTCATCATGATACATCTCCAAGGAGTTGATCACCAACGACACAAAATTTTGCTGTCACTTCCATTCTTCCAGCCCTTTTCCTCTGGATTTGACGGAGTTTCATCTCCAGCTTGGAGCAAACCTGAAATCAGGGAATGCTTTCCTCGTGAGCCAGGCAGGCCCATGGAGGAGCTGTTTTGTGTTTCCATGTTTTTCCTATTTACAGGGAATAGCTGCTAATGGGATTTTGTTCATCCTTCCCAGCTCTCCCCAATTCCTGACCCCTCCATCCCTTTCCTTTGCCCAGCACTTTGCATTCCCTCGGATTGACTCAGTTAGAAAAGTCACCTCTGACTTTGTGCCCAAAGGCTCAGATTTGTTTATTAAAATGCTCCCAGGTCAATATTCTGCAAGCAGGGAATCACAGCCAGGATTTTCCTGTAGCCTATTGGCATTAAGCTCAATAACATGATGCTGACAGCAGATTTATTGCAACTTTGAACCTCTCTGTCAGGCAGCACCTCTCCTTTAGGTCAAATCCTGATTTGAGTGGAATTAAAGGGCAAAACTCACCCTTGGACAAGAACATTTCACCCTGCTGGCTCCCCAGGGTTTCCTGTTCACCTGATTTTCCCCCTGTATTTGTTTTTCAACTCCACCATTCCAACTATTCCCAAAATTGTGGGATTCCCATACATTGCAGAAGGAATCCATGGATGCCCCTTTAGTTTCATGACCACCCCACAATGAATATTTGGCTCTGTTTGCTTAAGATGAATGGCATCTTAAAAAGTTCCATCACCATAATCATGTGGGCAGCGCCTTCCTCAGTTCCTTCAGCCCTGCCTTTTGCCCTTTCCTCTTGATTGAGAAGTGACAGCTTTGCATGCTGCACCTTGCAATATATATTTACAGTAGTCTAGGAAATTCGTCCTTAATCAAAGGAGGCTTGACTTGCCAGCACATCTTTAGAATATTATTGAGTAACTCATTAAAATGTTAATAGCTTCTGTCAGGATTTATTGATCCCGATGTCAGCTTTTCTCAGAATAAGGAATAAAGCTGATTTTTTTTTTTTTTTATCTTATCTGCAGCCCATGCTGAGTGATCAGGACTTAAATAGAATAATGAGAAGGGCTTGAGGGGAATAACAGGACACTTTGAATGAAAAAAATAAGAGAGGAGAATCTGTCTTTTAATATCTTGCTTTAGAGGCATGAAGTCTCACCTCTTGCGAGAACATGGAGTGTTGCACAGCCTGAGCAGGAGCTGCTCGTGTTGGGAGATTTGCTAATTCAAAAGGACCTCCAAGAGAGCAGATAAAAGTTTGTTCCTCAAAACATTTTTTAAATATCAGCCTAACAAGGCAATTCCCTCTGAGTTTGGCATGTGGGAATCACTGTTTCCCTGTCAAATCCCTGGAAGGTGAGAGGCACTGGCTGAAGGATTGGGACATTGAAAATGGGCTAAAATCTTACTTTTGCTGCAGTGAAAAGCCTACAAAATGTTAATTTCTGCTAGAAAAAAAAAAAGGTTCAACCATCTAAATCTTTTAAATCCTGTGCCTCTGTAGCCTAGAATTAAAAAAAAAAAAATTAAAAAATAGAATAAAAAAAGGTGAATTTTTAGTAGTTTATGTATGAGGGCAAGAACTATAGCCAAGAGGGTGCTGAACACTTCAAAACTTCAAAAAAAGAATAATTTTAGGCCATGCTGAGAAAAGCTATTTCCTAAATTAAAATGCCTTGTCTGGATATTTTGAGTCGAGTCTGCAGTCAGGGAGAATTTATAGGAGCTGCAGTTCTGGGTGATATTGCTCTGGATTTGTTCAACTTACCTTTTCGTCAGATTAGTCAACATAACAGAGCTATGAAATTTGGCCCAGCAGCCAGATGTCATCACATGCTTAGTGCATTTTAATCTGGCATTTACAGTATTCGAGACTCAAACGTGAAAAAGCCCCAAATGATGCCTCGTTTATGGGACTTGCAGCTCTGATTTTCATTAACACTTCTGCTGTGACAGTTGCCAATAAATCCTGGAATTGCTTGCATTCCTTTAAAAAGGAGGAAGGGCAACAGCTGTGGGGATGCAGAGCAGAAATATTATTTGGTATGTGATAAAGAGCATGAAATCTGGTCAAATCCTTCATTTAACCTATCCATTTTTATGTACAAAGTGCATAATTAATATCTCATAACGAATTTCTTATACATTAAGAAATTCAATCTGCCTGTGGGTAATTGTACATTTATGTGCAATCCTGCTCAATATTCAATATAAAGTTGCTCCTCTGTAGAAAAGACTTTTGGATCAAGGTCAGGCTTTTTATGGAGTGCTTCGAGATTCCTCCGGATTAAAAAAAAAAAAAAAAAAGCCATCTAAATGTAAAGATACTGTTTGTTAGGCATTAGTGCTTTACAGACAGTAAATTTAATGGGCCTGATTTTCATTTACCTTTACAGTCAGATGAGGGATCTATTTTGGAAAAGTCACCACTGTGGGGGAAAGAAAAACAATAGGCAGGAAATTGCTAATGTTAATGTGATGTAAAGTCAAGCAACCATTTCCAATCTCGTTTAAACTTTGATTCAGGAGAAAAGGGCTTGAAACCTGTGCTTCATTTTAATCATGTCAGCAGTCCCAGCAGTCAGGGAGACCACTTCAAATTAGGATTTTTTTTTCCTGCCTGCACAGAGGCCTCAGTCAACAGACTCCAAAATACATTAGCATTTCTCATCCGAAGTGCCTTAATGGATGGATGGTCTTCTCCCAAAACATGGGCACAGAATAGATATTTAACGGAGCAGAAAAACTTCCCTGCTGGAGGGAGAGAAGGAGGTGGAGAGGAGGGAGGTTCATCCCTGGGAAGAAGGAGGGAAACTCATGGAAAATCCCTCCTGAGGTGCTCTGAGGAGTCCCAGCTCTTGGGGGCTCCTATGGGTATCCAAAACCCTTCCTCCACTGGGATAAACACTGAAAATGAGAGGAAAGGGATTTTTTTCCAGAGGTTTATCTGTCATCTCCTATCCCCAGGGAATTTGTTGTGTCGTATCTCCCACAGAACCTCCAAACCCACAAGGATCCTCCTCCGTGGCAGCAATAAATAACTTTATCAAAGAATTCCCCCCAGCCAAAGGCTCCTTCAGAGCTGCCTCCCTCTCAATGGTGCTATTCAAATTATCTGTATTATCGGGCGTTTTAAGGATTAATCTTGCCAGGGAGCTGCTTTGAATGTCTGCTCCAAAACAATGTCCCCTTGTGCCTTGGATTTAAAAATAAAGAGCCCACTCTGACTTCTCAGAGCACGTATTTATAAATAAGACACGGTCACAGTCCATATTTTGCACTTTCAGTTCGAAGTGCCGTGTGATGTGGAATTTGATGGGCTTTGGGTTTTTTCCCAAACACAAAGATCAGAAGGAGCCATTTGGTGCTGTTTCCAAAGTAATGATGTGCAACTTGGTGTTCTGCGTGGCCATTGGTACATGTTTGGAGATATTTTTATATATTGGGAATATATGTTTATCCTTCAGTCTTTGAAAGGCTGCTCACAACAGGAAATATTTACACAATCCTTCAGGCATCTGCACTCTTTTGAAGAAATCATTAAGATAAATTTGCTTCTGACACTCAGGGGCTTCAGCAACTGTTGTGTGTTTTGGGGGCTTTTTTAAACTTTTTCTTTTTTCCTTAGAATTGGCAAGATGTATTTAGTTAGCTTATATATATATATATTCATTCCTAGTAGAAAGTGGGTATTGTATGTGATTATAGCTAAAAGAGTGGACTGAAAAATTTTATAAGCATCTTCCTGCATGATGCAGGACAATTTTGTAGATTTTAGGATTGGAAAGGATCATCAAATTTTTTCTCCTCTTCTCTTCTCTTCTCTTCTCTTCTCTTCTCTTCTCTTCTCTTCTCTTCTCTTCTCTTCTCTTCTCTTCTCTTCTCTTCTCTTCTCTTCTCTTCTCTTCTCTTCTCTTCTCTTCTCTTCTCTTCTCTTCCCTTCCCTTCCCTTCCCTTCCCTTCCCTTCCCTTCCCTTCCCTTCCCTTCCCTTCCCTTCCCTTCCCTTCCCTTCCCTTCCCTTCCCTTCCCTTCCCTTCCTTCCCTTCCCTTCCCTTCCCTTCCCTTCCCTTCCCTTCCCTTCCCTTCCCTTCCTTCCCTTCCCTTCCCTTCCCTTCCCTTCCCTTCCCTTCCCTTCCCTTCCCTTCCCTTCCCTTCCCTTCCCTTCCCTTCCCTTCCCTTCCCTTCCCTTCCTTCCCTTCCCTTCCCTTCCCTTCCCTTCCCTTCCCTTCTCTCCTCAGAGATATCCCTGGATCTCAAGCAGGATCCACCCCTGTGATTTGCCTGTGTTTAACCTCGTGGGATTGGGATGAAATTCCATTTTAAAGACCTCAAGTTACTGGTAAATTTATCATAATCCTTGGTAAAAGTTGTTTCATTCCTTGGTTGATCTCCCAGGTTCCTTTGGTATGGCAGACAAGGAGCTTCCCTGGGATGATTCTTTCTCCCAGCATGGAAATTGGAAAACAAAGAGACTCTGGGAATGCAGTGATAATTCCCAGTCCTGGATCTGCTGCATTTTGTGATCCCAGACTTTTTTGTCAATAAGGACTTTGGAAATCACAGGTGAAATCTGCAGTTGTAGCAAACATATTGAATTGGAATTTAGTGGGGTACAAAACATGCCAGGCATGAAGGCAGGAATGCTTTAGACCTGTCATTTTCCATTGTTCCCAGGCTTCCAGAAAAAGAAAGAGAAAGAGAAAGAGAAAGAGAAAGAGAAAGAGAAAGAAAAGAAAAAGAAAAAGAAAAAGAAAAAGAAAAGAAAAAGAAAAAGAAAAGAAAAAGAAAAAGAAAAAGAAAAAGAAAAGAAAGAAAAAGAAAAGAAAAAGAAAAAGAAAAAGAAAAAAAGAAAAGAGAGAAAGAAAGAGAAAGAAGAGAAAGAGAAAGAGAAAGAGAAAGAGAAAGAGAAAGAAAAGAAAAAGAAAAAGAAAAGAAAAAGAAAAAGAAAAAGAAAAGAAAAAGAAAAAGAAAAGAAAAAGAAAAGAAAAAGAAAAAGAAAAAGTCTTAATCCAGGGTTTGCTACAGCATTTGGAATATCTGGACAGAAGCAGTTCAAGTGTTTCTTTGGGATGTTATTGATGTAGGATGTTGGTCCGGTGTCCTTCCAGAAGTTCCTACCCTTGTCAGCTTCCCACACCCATGGAAACAGAATAAAAAGCTCCTCAGCTTAAATTCTGAAATAAATCTCAGTCTCCATTCAATAATTTACTTATGTTGATCCTCGTGAGGATCTCTGTATGAATCTGACTCACAAAAACCTTGAGCAACCACACCAGAAAATGCTGCTGATAAATATTCAGCTGACCGTGGCCTGGCCCATGTGGCTTGGCAATCATTCACTCCTCAAACTCAGCTTCACAGCCAACAAGTCATTATCCAAGAGAATTTAAAAATAGTTTGCCAGCAAAGAGCGTGAGCATTGAGATTTCATGGAACACAATTAGAGATGGGAGAATACTCCGTGATTCAAATATTGTGAGATTATTTTTTTTTTATTCCATCTTCTTTAGCTAAAATTTGCTTTGAAATTTTCCACTTTCCATCTGATCCAGAAGGTTGGGTTTAAGTGATTCCCAACAACACCAACAGCAGGGACAGCATGGAAAAATCCTATTTGGGGAGAACAAACTCCTTGGCAAAAAAAGGGTATTTCCTGGGTATTTACCTTTAATTTCATGGGGAATCTGTGGGGTGAACGCTGACACTGCAAAATTTGCTGGGAAAGCCTGTGAAACACAGCTGGACCTGTTCTGGCAGTGAGGGTTTGGACAGAGGGCAGAGTGTTGGGTGGTTTGTGCCCTGAAAACACTCAGAGCATCTCAGACCAAAGAGATCCCAAGAGGATTCCACATCCCTGGAATTGTTTCAGGTCAGCTTGAATGGAGCTCTGCGCACCTGATCTGCTTGAAGATGTCCCTGCTCATTGCAATGGGGATTGATGACCTTGAAATGTCCCTTCTGACCCCAACCACGGTTCTGTGTCACTCCTAACAACACCCAATGATCCATCCAAGCCTCTAAAGGAATTTATTTTGTTTTTAAAGACATCTCTCCGTCTCTTCTGCTTGCACAGACGAGGTAGGAGGAGACAAAGCCAAACTTCTCTCAAACAACACCCAAGCAGACAAAACTGATGCTGGGCAAAAAATTCTGATGGGTTGATTCTTTTTCGCCCTGCATCCCCTAAAAAGTGGTAATTGACATTTTAACGCATGACATGTCGCATTCCTTCATAACGCTGCCGTAATTGAATCCACGTGAACCGGGAGGGCTGGGGGTGACCCCGGAGTGTGCCACACACCTGGAAGCAGTGAAGCTCAATTAATATGTCATTGCTCCCAATAACAGCTCCTCCTGAGAACCTCCAGCCAGTGGCTGCTCCAGAGGAAACTGTAATCCTCGGATTTGGGCAGATAATGGACAGTAAACACCGAGGAGGCTTTGTTTACATGCAGCGCTGCTTTGGATCAGCACTTAAAATCTTGCTCTCCCTCGCTAACTTGCTTTTTTTTTCATTGGGTTTCACCATTTAATTCAGCCCTGCGCTGCGTTTGGTGTGGAA
The DNA here is from genome assembly GCA_024500445.1 of Entomyzon cyanotis. Classification (NCBI taxonomy): domain Eukaryota; kingdom Metazoa; phylum Chordata; class Aves; order Passeriformes; family Meliphagidae; genus Entomyzon; species Entomyzon cyanotis. The sequence goes on from JAKEPQ010001016.1 coordinate 1,955,808, forward strand.
AAATTTGCAGCTCCTAAAATAAAATCAGCTGAGAGCCATTAGTGGACTGAATCAAACAGCACTGAGACAAAGGTTCAGGCAATAAAAAGGGGGCATAAATCACACACTTGCACTGAGAAAGAACACTGGGATAAAATGGCCTTAAGGATTTGATTTAATCTGTCAAAACCCAGGAAATTTAGAGTGGAGAGCTGAGACTCCTTCCTTTACTTGGTTTGTTGTTAAAATCGAGTTATCAAAAGTCCTGCATCAAGGAAATAGATGTGCACACAGCAAGAGCCTGAATATTCCCTTCATCAATTTACTGGTCCAGTATAGAGGTTTAAACTCTCCCTTTTACTTTAAAATTTCCTTCCAAATTTCCTTTTTTATTATTTCAGCATCGGTTCTGATTCACTCAATTGTACATCAGGCTCTTGAGACAACCTGTGTGTCCCTGAGAAATCATGGATCCATTTATCCAGAAGTTCCCAGGGAATCAAAGGCTGCTGGAGCTCTGGGCTGGTGGAAGGTGGAGCTGGATGATCTTTAAGGTTCATCCCAACCCAAAACCTTCTAGGATTGGTCCAGCACAGCCTGAATCCACAGCATCCCTGTCCTGGCTGGGATTTGGGAGCAAAATATCGAGTTACAAACATGACATTGCTTAGGGAAACCTCCACAATGTGGACATCACAATGGTGATTCATGAGCAGTTTGGTCTCTCCACAGAACCTCTGTTTGCAGCTTCAGACCCCTGAGTTTCCCCTGGTGTTGAGGCAAACCTCGGGGGAGTTAAATTCCTGGCTGAGTAATCCTCAGAGATCAAACTTCTTATTGGAAATGGAGTTGGATTCACGCAGAGCTCCCCTCTTCCTGCAGCTCTCACCACCACATCTATTTTATCCCTCCAGCCACGCTGGGCTCTCATCTCAGCTTTGCCTGAGATTTAGCTGTCAGCTTTATCTCCTTCGAAATTCATTGCAGCTCTCCAGCTGATTCTCTCTGGCATTCACGATAAATAATATTCTCTGTGTTTTTCTCTGTGCTCCTATTCCCCCTCACTTGGCTTTTACGGATCTCAGTTTAAAGCCTGTTCTGCCTGACCTGCCTGAAATCCCATTTTTATGGATTTTGAGCGAAAATTTCCTCCCCAATGGGTGTCTAATGATCAGTAAAGCACTGGGAAGGCAGTTGGGAGAATATTTCTCTCCTATTAATTGCACAAATTTGGTTCATTTGAAGATCCTTACTGGTTTTTTTATTTTATTTTTTTAACCCTCCAGCCCAAGCTGCATTTTCAGAGGGTCAGCGAATCAATCCCACTGTATTTGCACTGTCCAGTACTTGCAATCTATGCAGGGTAAACACTTCTCTGCCAATCCCCACTGCAGGAAGCTTCCCCAAGGTGTGCTAATGGCTGGAAAAAACCCTTCAGCAGAGAAAACTGGGGGGAAAATATAAATACAGGGAAGGTTTTGGGTTCAAAAGGGAGGAAAGAGGGGGAAAGCACATTCAGAATTTGTATTTTAGCAGGAGATGAGGAAGTAAAAGCTTTTCTGAAACCATACAGAGTGATAAAAGAAGGGTTTGGAGACAACAATTTCAGTTTGTGTTGATGCAGGGAATGTGATTTCTGATTTTTTCCCTCAGAAAATGAATGTATTGGGAGACTTAAAGCCAAGGATCTTGTTTGGTGGGGCTGACTTTATGGAGAGCTCTTTATGAGGACAGATGAGCTCAGGAATTTTTGGAAATTCCTAATAAGCCTCAACAGAAATCAGTGGAATAATTCCATATATTTCTCTGTAGCAACATGAAAGTTTTCTCCTGTTTATTTTGTTTTGTTTGGGGGTTTGGGTGGGTTTTGGGGTTTTTTTCTTAGATAGGAAAATGTCCAAAAAATTACTTTGAAGACATAAAACCAGGTTTTTCAGTTCCTTGCAAATAATCCAAATCATCACATCATTTCCAAATTTATAAATTGCTCCGGGATTTGGCTGTTCCAAGGAGAATAGAGAAAAAAGCTGAGCAGTAGAACAGAAGTCCCAGGGAGATTTAAGGGGGTGGTGGGGTGGTTCTTAAAGCCTTTTTCCTACCTCAGGCTTAAATATCTTCCTCATCCTGACATTCCCTGGCTGGAGTTTTCATTTCTTTTTGGTTGGGTTTTGGTTTTTAGGTTTTTAGGGTTTCTTTCTTTGTTTAAGTTTGGGATTTTAAGAGAAAAAGCAAAGAGAAAATGCAGTTTTAGCTCTGAATCTGGAGGTAGAACACCACTTTTCCTCATTTTCCTGCCATTCCATTGAATAATCCCAAACTGATGATCTGACGGGAAAATCCAGTTGTCTTTGAGGGAGTTCAATCCTTAATTTCCATCTTTTCCATGAAAGATGCAGAGGGAGAGACCCACGTTGGAAAAAACCAAGAGCAATTTGATCCCAGGAAGAAGAGAGGGTTGGCATAAAGGTATTTTTTAACATTTGCTTTTTATTTCTCATGATCCTGTTCTGATTTGATTGGAAATAAATTAATTTTTTTCCAAAGTCGAGCCTGCTTTGCCATTGCTGGGTGTTCTCCCTGCCCTTGTCATAACCCAGGAGCCTTTCCTGGTATTTTCTCTCCCCTGTCCAGCTGAAGAGGAGGTGACACAGTGGCTTTGGTGAGTGTCCAACATCCAGGCAGACCCATGGATGAGTCCTTTGGGACAAAGGAGGGATTTGAACCTGGATATTCATCATCTCCCTGATCTTGTGTTTAACACCAGGACACTTCCTGCTGTTGGGAATGGGGAGGGAGGAGCTTGCGGTGCATTTGCACGATGTGTTCCTCACTGAGTGCTCGGGGGTGGTGGGTTTTGGGGATCACACTTCAGCTTCAGTGCCCGAAGGTCAAACAGATCATTTCAGAGGGCAGCATCTCCTGGGTGTCTTTCCAGTGGTGACAGAGACTGAACTTGGGTCACCTTTGTTTAACTAGGATTGAACTTATCCCAAATTGCCTTTAATAAAACATGGAAACCTTGATGACACAAACCCTGATAAAAGGAAGAAAGCAAGAAAAGCTGGGGACAATAGTGAGAAAAAGCAGCAAGTTCCTGTGCTGGTGAATCGTCACTTTTCTCATGACCATGCTGGACTTTCCCAATCAGCCTGGTGACACCAGCAAGGAGCCAGACCTTCCCTTCCCTTCCCTTCCCTTCCCTTCCCTTCCCTTCCCTTCCCTTCCCTTCCCTTCCCTTCCCTTCCCTTCCCTTCCCTTCCCTTCCCTTCCCTTCCCTTCCCTTCCCTTCCCTTCCCTTCCTTCCCTTCCCTTCCCTTCCCTTCCCTTCCCTTCCCTTCCCTTCCCTTCCCTTCCCTTCCCTTCCCTTCCCTTCCCTTCCCTTCCCTTCCCTTCCCTTCCCTTCCCTTCCCTCCCTCCCTTCCCTCCCCTCCCCTCCCCTCCCCTCCCCTCCCCTCCCTCCCCTCCCCTCCCCCTCCCCTAATTAGAAATCAAAGCTACAGTCACTAATGACAGCACATTAATTTGCTCACGAATGTGCTCAGAACAGAGTAAAACATCACATAATTAGGCATTAAAAGCATTGTGAATAAATAACATTTTCCATCCATCGTTTCTAAATCATGACTGAAGTATTTATAAACTTTACCATGAAGTATTACCGAAGTTCTTCTGACAGTCATTATATAATGTATTGAATGCCAAGCAGCATAAAATACCATCAGGAAAAAAAATAAGGGAGAGAAAGATGTTTTTGAACCAGAATTCCTCTATTCCTCACAGATCCATTATTCAACTCCACTAGATTAGTCACACTGCTCATGTAAGCCAAGGACCACTGAGAAAACAAATCTCTGAACAGGACTTCGAAAAAGTAAATAAAAATACTCACATTGACTTTCATAATGTTCAAAGGATTTCAGACCGATAGAGTAAAAATGATCCAGTGTGTGCTTTTCCCACTAGGTTTTTTCCAATTTCTCCAGCCAAGAAGCTTCCTCTCTCTGATTGATACACTCCCTCTCCTATTCCCTTTAAACTATCTACTGTACTTTAAAGAAATATGGTTTGCAGCTTGTGTTAGCAGCAGCAAATGTTTGGTCACGAAACTTTGGGTGTCATAATTAATACCAATTATCGGAGCTGTATGAAAATACTTTCAGAAAATTCATCAAATTACAGCTCCGGCTGGGGAAGGAGGGGGAAAAATTTAAGTTGACCTTAACAAAACAACTTTATTCTCCTTAGAAAACTGAGATTGAAAACCTGACCCGAACATGAGCACGCAGAGTTTTTAACTCGGGCGTATTTTTTGCAAATATCATCCATTTGGATCAGTCCATCAACCCTGACAGCTCCTGCAGAGTTGCACGCCTGTATTATCACCGTGCACTTACACCCAGTGTGCACCCCGTTCTGCACCAGATGGCAAAATAAAACCCCCAAATTTACAAGTTTGAAGGGTAAAAAAAAATAAATAAATAAAACAAATCCAACCCCTTATTTCATTTTTAAACAGCCGTATTTTTTCTGGGTAGGAGCTTTTTGACAAACCCTCCAAATGCTGTCTGAGGAACAAGAAAGAGCGTTGAGATTTCCTCCCCTCTGCTCTGATTAGAAATGGGATCCATGCCCCAGCTGGATATTTCCAGTTCATGCCCAGTAGAAATAATTTTCTGTCCTATTGCCAAACGTGTCCCATGTGGCCAGCAAAGGTTGGACAATAGCAGCAATACAGCTTCCAGAAAGGAGCTGAAAACGATCCCCTGCAACCGGAGGCCTCGATTCTGCATAGTTTAATAATTCCAGCCCCGAGATTCAACTTCCTCTTTTTTCCCTTTCAAGTGCTCAGCGCAAATTAATGGTTTTGCCAACGTTTGTGGCTCCCACCTTCCCCGCCCCAAAGGACATGTCCGAGTGGCACCCTAGAAGGTTGATCCCGAACTCTTGCACCGAAATAACAATCCTCACGCCCACCGGTGACCCCATTGAATATCAATATAGGATGGTGGTGCCAGGGCAAGTTAAACAAATCCTGAGGAATCTGTTTTATTAGCATTTATAGGATTTGCGTGTGTGAGCGGCTGTGTGTGTACATCCACACTGGGGAGCGGTAGTTACAGGAAAAAAAAATACTGGGGATTCCTCCGGGGACGATAAGAGCTGCTGCTCCCTGAGCCCGGAGCGGTGCTGATGTTGCAGGCTGTAAAATGTTCAAATAGCTGATGATATTTTCTTTCCTGTGGAGCTCGGTGGTATTTCTCACAGCTAATTCTTCAGCTGAGCACATCAGACTGGAGTTAAGCTCTGTGCTCGCTTCGGCAGCCCCGATTCCCCCCCAGCCTCCAGCGAGGGAAAAACAGCAGCAAAACTCCACCAACGCCAAAAATCACGGCGCGGAGGAGTTTTCTGTGGCAGGAGTGGAGTTTTCAGGGACACGGGGGGATGGCAACCCCGTCCTGCCGCTGTCCCCAGCGATTGCCAACCTCGGCTGGAGTCCCCGGAATGTCCCCAAATCCCGGGAGAGGAGCAATACCGGGGGGTCCCGAGTGTGCCACCCCCAATCCCAGCCTGCGAGATGTGGGATTACCTAAACACAGGGGACAAACCCCTTCCTTGGAGCCTCGGGTTTGTCCCCAGCGCCACCCAGGCACGGGGCTGCCACCCGAGCAAGCGCCGAAAAGAGTTTGTTAGGGGTGGGATGAGGGTTATTCTCACCACTCGTTTTCCTCCTTGTTTTCCATCTGCTGTTGAAAACACTGGGAACGGAAAAAAAGGAAAATATTGGGAATATTCCTCTGAGACACAGCTCACCTGGGGACGAAATTCTCTCCCAGCCGGGGAAAAGTTTTCCCCTCCAAGCAGAGGGAAAATGTTGTTAAACATTAGTGGGGTTTGTGCGCCCTGTTTAGGATTCAACAACAACCTGTCCGTGAAAACATGATCTGAATATTTCAGTAATTCATTGTTTTATTTATTCTCCGTATTTATTCCAGTCCTTGGCGAGGAGTTGCTTCGAAAAGAGTCGGAGGGGAATCCCTGCAGCCACCTCGGGCTCACCGAGCTGCACATCCCGAATCCACCTCGATAGGTCTGGGCCACTCTTGTCGCACTGTGATTTTTCTTTTTGCCGTCGGGTTTCTGTCGAAAACATTCGCAAACCTTCCTGTTCTCCAAACCACCGTAATTTGTTCGAAACAGAACACGCTCTCCTCACGCTTTCCATTGCCACCCAGTCGTTTGTACCTAGATTTTGTTTGCGGGACACAGAAATGTCCCATATCGTTTCCTTCTCGGGGTTAGCGGCCGCGGAGCTGGTTGTGTCCGACCCGTTAGGACCTGCCTTGAGATACAGCTAATTTTCCAGGGGAAAAGAAAAAAAAATTAAAACTGATATAATATTTTTCTCCCGTCTATTTATTTTTACCTCTGCTCATGCGTCCAGTTTCGGCGGCGGGCGGAGGTTGCATTGAATTTTGAGAATTTCCCCGAAACGCTGACGTTTCTTTTCGACGGGTGGTTTTGGGGGTTTTGTTGTTTGTTTGGGTGATTTTTTTTCCCTGAATTAATCTGGGGTTATTTTGCACGGCGAAAAGTCCCAGCCCGGAACACGCTTCCGAAAAAATAAAAATACAGCGGCGCGTTCAATCTGCCGCCGCTAATGTGCCCAGGAGAGCTGTTCCCCCTAAAAGAGGGGTACGGGGCTGCTCCTATTTTGCAGTATTATTTTTGGGTTAAAAGGGCAATGCGGGAGGCTAAAACTGGACACATCGTCCTCTCCAGCCGGTGCAAAACTTTCGCTCAGTTTTCCTTGACCTGCCAGCCAACTCCAGCCGAAATCCCAGCCTGGACGGCTGGGCAGAGCCTCTTCTCATCCCTGTATGTCCTCCCTGCACAAACCGCTGTCCCCAGGAGCCACAGCCGAGGGACGGGAGCGGTGCGGGGTGCCTGAGCCAGCAGGGATGGCTTTGGGACAAGAGGCAGCACACAGAGCCCGTCGGGGCTCCGCTCGCCCCGCATCGCCAGCAGGGAAGGCAGGAGGTGCCGCAACTCGCCATCCGCGGGATCCCCACTCGCCATCCGCGGGATCCCCACTCGCCAACCGCAGGGTCCCCACTCGCCATCCCGCGGGCAGCGCTGGCCCGGGCAGGTTAAAGAGCGTGGCCTTTCCCTCGGCATGGCCGGGCCGGGCTCTGCCTGCTGGAATGGGATAATTACAGAGGGCCGGGCGAGCTTAAGCAAACACACTCGCCCGCCGGCCAGGCCTCTGCCGGGGATTAAATCAAGGACCGGTGCATTGTGTTTTGCCCAGGGCGCTCCCATCCCCCTCGGCGCCCTGCGTGGGGAGCCGCCGGGCTCTGCCCGTGTCTTCTTTTTCTCCTTCCCTCGCTGCTTTATGCCCCGCTCCCCCCGCGCGGTGTCCGGGCAGGGTGTGTCCCCTGGGACTGCGGCTGTGTCCCCGTGGGAGCGGGACAGGGACACAGGAGGGGCTTTGTGGCCCCAAAGAGGTACCCGAGGGTCTGGGCCGCGTTAAACCTGGCCGGGCACGGCTCAGTCCTGCCCTGGCTGCGCTTAATTCCCTCCTCATCCGGGACGTGACGAGGGACCTTGGCACGGCTCTTGTGACGAGCACCGCAAAGGTGGCCCCGAGCCCTGCGGCCGCGGCCCCGGCAGCTCTCCGAGGGAAGGTCCCCGGCCAAGCCTGGGCTCTCGGGGAGGTGTTTCATCTTCCCCCCGAGCGCTGCTTCGGCAGCTCCGGGGTTAAGCCCCGAGCAGGGCTGGTGAGCAGCGGCTGCGGGCGGGGAGGGCTCTGGGCAGCTCCCCGGAGCTCGGCCCCCTCCTCGGCGTGTCCGAGGGGCCGTGTGTGAATAGATTTGTGTGTGTGCGCAGAGACACGTGGAATGGTAAACACGAAACAATTAAAATATGTATTATATACAGTATAGTATACATAGCTGTGTATGTAGGAGCCGCGCGTACCTGCGCGGGGGTGCAGGTAGGTTTTGCCCAGCGCCAAAACAACGGGGTGAAGCTCTCCGGGCACTTCCCGGCGGTGCGGTGGGGCTGGCAAAGGGGGCCCCACGCGGGTCGCCGCCCCACACTCCCCTCCGCCCCACCCGCGGGCAGCTGCGCTCCGGGAGGGGGACAAGAGCCCCCTCGGGGTCACGGCCGGTGCGCCGAGAAGGGCAGCGAGGGGCAAGGGGCTCCGGCGGCCGCCTGGGGAGGTCGGGGGGGAGCTGCCCCAGCCAGCCGCCCCCGCCCCCGGCTCCCCCCGGGCCGGCCTCCCGTCCCATCGCGGTGCTAATTGCGGCTCTGCGCTGGCTCCGCTGGATTTGGGTGCCTCGGAGGGCGCTGCGCGGGAGGACACGTCACGGATACATTATCCCCTCCCCTCTTGAGGCTCTGCTGGCTTTCTGCAGCCTTTGCGAAAGAATTAACCGAGAGGTCCACTTCAGAGCTCCTTCTGCCCCTGGGAGAAAAAAAATAAATAAATTAAAAGGGGAAGGAAAAAGAAAAGGAGGAAAAAAAAAAAGCGGAGATATCGGTGCTTTCAGACGAGGAGCGCGGCGGCAATGATTTCCGAGAGGAGGGGAATTTTACCTTCGATCCTTGCCGAATGGTGAGGATCGCTGCTCATTGCGGGAGGTGAATGCAGCAAACCCTCCCCTTGCCTTTGAAAGGCATGTCTCTGCCAAAGAGCCACCGCTTCGCTCTTGAAATACGTGACAAATAAAAAAAGAAACAAAACCAAAAAAAAAAAAAAAAGAAAAAAAAAGAAAGAAAGAAACGATTCCTCTCTTGCAAATTCTTTTTCTTTAAAAGGAGGAAAAAAAAACCAAAACAAAACCAAAACAACCCAATAAATAAAAGCAAAAAAATCAATCCCGCGCCTTTGCCAGCGCTCGGACTTGTTTGGAAAGAGACAACGCTGAAGTGGCACTGGTCCCGAGGAAAACGGATCCTTTAATTTGACTCCGCATGAGAACCACATTTGGAGCTGGGCGCAGCGGCCGCAGCAGCAGGAGCAGCCCCGCAGCCCCCCGCAGCCCCGGGGCTCCTCGGCCCCAGCGCCCCGGAGCTGCAGGAGCCCCTCGGGCACGGCCGAAGCAGAGTTCCCCGGCCGCAGGAGCAGCCCGCCCGGAGGGGAGCGGCGCAGGGAAAGGAGAGCTGCTGATTCCCGAGCACTGCAGCCATCAGCTGCCGCCGCACCGGCTGTGAGTTCCGTTCAGCGGGAGCTCGCCGTGCCCTCGGCATCCCGGGCTGCGGGACCACAGCGTTTGCACTTCGTTCAACGAGCAGCGCGGCCGTTCCGTTTCCTTTCTGTTGTTTTTTTTTTTTCTTAAGAGACAAAATGTCCAAAAATGGTTCAGCCTGCTTAGCCCGATGATTTCTTGCACGGACGTTCTATTTTTTTTTTTTTTTTTTTTAATTATTATTTTTGGACGGGGAAGGATTGAGTAGAAGAAATCGTTGAGTGAAGGGAACCGAGTGATTTGCTCCCCGTTGAGGAGAAGATCAAGATCCCATTCCCAGCTGCACGCAGAGGACGAAGGTTGCCGTGGGTCTCTCAGGCTGGGTTTTGAAGCCCTCGCTACTGCAGGGTCGGAGCAGAACTGCCTTCTCCGAGCGGCTTTCCTGTCCTGCTTGTGGCTCAGAGATCGCCTCCCCCCTCCTCGAACCCTTTCTGTTGGTGTTGGTTTTGTTTGGTTGGCTTGGCTTTTTTTTTTTTGCCCTCCCCTTTTTTGTCTTTTTTTTCTTTTTTCTTCTCCGTTTATTATTATTATTATTAATTATTTGATTTGATTTGGGCAAATTCCCTTCCTCAAACGAAAACACTAACTCTGAAGTGGAAATCCATGCCCCCTGCCATTCGGAAGAATCGGGTCTAATATGCCAGTGACATCCCCGCCTTGCAGCAGTCGCGATGAAGGAAAAATCCAAGAACGCGGCAAAGACTAGACGGGAAAAAGAAAATGGAGAATTCTACGAACTGGCCAAGCTGCTGCCCCTACCCTCGGCCATCACCTCGCAGCTGGACAAGGCGTCCATCATCCGCCTCACCACCAGCTACCTGAAAATGCGAGCCGTGTTCCCCGAAGGTAAAAGCACCGCCGGGGCTCCGGGAGCCCGCCCGGGAGGGACGGGGAGGCACTGCGAGCCGAGAGAGCGGGGAGGGGGTGCTGGGGTGGCTACGACCCCATCAGCGCCCTGGCAGCACGGAGGGGATGCCTGCAGGGTATCAGAATGGGGTGGAGGGCGAGGGGGGATTGAGGGAAAAGCCGCCGGGCTGGAAATGAGCCCAGGGAAGAGGAGGCAGCGCTGCGCTGCCCCAAACGCGGCGGCGGCTGCAGGCGGAGCCGGTCCGTTCATCCCCACGCCTCCCCCCTCTCCTGGGCTGCCGGTTCAGCTCTGTTCGCTCGGGGGGATCGGCCCGAGGAGAGCGGGCTCGGTTGGTGCCTGCAGCCCCGGAGGAGCCCGCCCTGCCCCCGGGCATGGCCCCTCGGCACGGCGCTGCCCGTCCAGGCACGGCCTCGGGGAAAAAACGCGTGTGCTTGTTATTATGATTTTGTTTTGCTTGGAGTTTTCTGAAGGTAGGGAAGCGGGCTGGGAATGAAGGCGCGGCGGCTTCGCAGCGAGGCCCTGCGGCTTCTCCTGGGGCCGGGCAGGGAGGGTGAGGAGGGTCCGAGCCCAGCCTGGCCCCGGGGTTGTTGTGACTCCCGTGGCTCTTCTCGGGGACACCCAGCAGCGAGCCCCGGCACCGCTCTCTCCTTCCCCCGGGATTTGGGGAAAATCAGCCCCCCGGGAGCCTCTCACCATCTCACCATCCCCCCGAGGCCCTTGGGGCCGCCCGGGGCGAGGGGGAGGCTGCGGGCTGGCAGCCCAGGAGAGCCGCCGGCCGCCCGTGCTGTGCTGTCCGTGCTGAGCTGCTGGGAGTGCGGGGAAGGGCTGCTCGGTGCCTGCGGCTGGCTAAAGAAAGCCCAGCTCGGCCGCTTTGTCATTTGTTTGTGCCTCTCCGGACTGGGAGCACGGTGAAGGAATTAGCAAATTCCGGAGTGGAAGGTCTGCTCCCCGGCGCGGTTTCTAAGGAGATTTATTAAAAAGCTAAAAACAAAACACAACTAAAAATAACAACAAAAAAGGTGGGGGGGGGCGGAATAAAACCCCCCTCCCAACCCGAGCCAAGCTTACCGTTATGGCCATTTAATTCAGAAATTTCGGGAGCGCGGAGGAGCCTTGCTTTGCAAAGCCAGGGCTCCTTCAGCGAGCGCTCCCGAGGCACGCCGAGGTAGCAGAGCAAGGGAAGCGAGGCGCTGCTCCGCCGCATTTTCCAGCCATTATTCCCCACCGGGGAAATTTCCCCATGAGAAATAGAGCGTCGTAATTTCGAGGGGGGGGTCGCTCGCCGGCCGTGCCTGGGGAACATGCCCCCGAACGCCTTTGATTTAGGAGGGAGGAAAAGCGGCACGTTTCGAGATGCTGCTGGATGCGCCGCGGCTTTTCCAGCCCTACTGATCCTCGAGAGCGACAAGACGACCCCGAGAGCAGGTTTATACCCACAGCTCGGGTGTGTTTTATGTGTCTGTCTTCCCTAAACAGGCCGGGCGTGCGCTTCCGCACACTCTGCTTATTAAGGGCAACGTTTAAATGCATACAGCGAATTCCTGATCTTTCATCGTCTTAAGTACGGGTGGAAATACATTTAAAACCAAAGCTTCGCATCCAGGGATGACAGGCCGGGGGAATTACCGCCTCCGGTCCCCGAGCCCTGCGTTTGGTGCCTGGGAGGGTGGAGGGGAAAGGGGGAGCCGGAGAGAGGCGGCTGCGGGCAGTGGAAGGATTTTTGGGGGGTTCTTCCACACGGTCCCGCATTACCCCAACTCCCTCTCCCTGGGGATTTGTCCGTGGAAGGAGAGGAGGGAGATCCACATCAGTCCGTCTGTCCGTCGTCCCTCCCCCCGTGCTCAACTCGGCTACTGGTTTCCAGTTGGCTTTACTGGGAGGGGAAACGGGGAGCGCAGCAGCTCCCCTAAACAGAAAGGTTTCCCGGCACAGCTGAATCCCTGCGGCAGCGAGAGCTGGGGAAAGAGCCCCGATGGGTGGGTGGCACCCCCGGCCGAGATTTTGGGGCATGAAATCAAGGTGGGCACCCACCAGGCCCTCTCCAGTCCCAGCCTCTGCTCCCGGGGCAGCGGGAGCGGCGATGAGCTCCCACGGGAGCTAACCCCGGAGCGAGGGTCCAGCAGCCCGGGCTGCCCCAGCCGTCACCCCGGGAGGCTGAAAGGGGTGGCAGGGTGTTGGGGACACGTCCGGGAGGCCACCAGACTCGTGCTGGGCCCGGCCTAGCTGCGGCCAGCGCGGCCAGCAATGTTGTTCAGCTGCAGACCTGGCTTGCAGCTCTGTCTAGACTGGAGGGAAAGAGAGAGAGCTGTGTTTTTAAAACCCTCGCTGCATGGCTTCCTCCCTTATTTCCAGAGCGGGCTGACGCATAGTTTAGGAAAAGTTTGAGACCCTCAGCGAGGTGATTGATCCCAGCGCTTGGACAGGGCTGGTCAGGGCGTTGGGACAGATCTCCTGCTCAGCCCGGCCGGGCTTTGCCCGAAGATGGACTGAGCTCGCAGAACGCCCGACCAGACTGCAAGAAGCGAGAGTGAAAGGGGATTTCTAGCCCAGCTCCTTTCGCCCTCGCAGTGCAAGCCCTGGAAGGGATAAGTTCGCGCTCCGATATCACACTTGGTGCCCTGCGGTATCGCTGCGACCTTGAGATTCAGGAGTTAAAGTCAGGACACAACAACCTCCAGCCTCCCCCGCGCTCCCGCTCTCGAACACTGTCTTCTCTCGTGGTTTATTTTTTTATTTTTTGCTGCCACGGGTTTGTTACTGTGAGCGAAAATACACCACGAGTCTTCTTCTGTCTCGGCTGTCAGAATTTTTTATTTTTATTATTTTTCTGAAAAGGAACTAATGAAAGAAAGAGAGGCGAGAATGGATCTGGTTTAAAAATCACGATTTTTTGCCCCCCGGGTTAGGGCAGAGCAGTGAAATCGTCACTGTCTCCCTCCCCCATCCCCGACGCAGTATCCAAACCCGATTATAAAATTGACACATATAGTTGTTTAAATCCGATGGGAGCGAGCTAATTAATATGTGACCCAAAATATAATGCGCGCAATGCAAAATAATCTGAATAAAGTGTCTGAGCGGTAGACCTCAGCTCTTACTTATTGGGGCACTCAGACACTAGAAATTACTAGGAATACTCACAGTCTTCGGTCCCCATTTAAACCTGGCCACGAATTTGTATTTTAAGAAAATCAAGGCGAATCGCAGCTATTTCACCTGATTGCCACACGCCCTCGGAAAAATGTTCATTAATGAATTAGATAAATAAATAAACCCCGAGGCGTGAGTAATCCCTTTTGGAAAGCCAGCCCCTATTGTGCTAACCACTAAAAGGTCTTACTAAAACAGAAGTGCTTTCTCTTTTTTTTTTTTTTTTTTTTTTTTTAGGGTTTTCCTGGGGCTCCGTGGCCGCTCCCAGGCGGCTGGAGCCGGTGGCCCCGCGGTGCGGGATCGCTGCGGGGTCGGGGGAGGGGACAAGCGACAGGGTCGCTCCGGTCTCTGCCGGCCGGAGGGGAGGGAGGGAAGGAGGGCAGGAGGAAGGGCGGGGGTCACTGCCGTGGGAGCTCCGGGGCTGCCCGTGACCTCAGTGTCTGTAGGACGGCCGCTTTGGGGGCTCTGAGCACTATCTGGTGGCTTTGGCTCGGCGGGGAGAGCCGGGCTTGTGCGAGTGTTTGGGGGCAGACTTGTTAGAGCATTTTTTCCCCACTTTCTTTTTTTTTTTTTCTTGTACCTTAACCTCTTTTTCTTTTCTTTTTATTTTTTTCTTTTTTTTTTCCTTTGTATAAAATAAAACTATTGATTTTCACGCCCGTCCTTCCCCCCGCCCAGCCCTCTGCCGCCTTCCCGACCGCTGCCACTGAGCCCGCAGAGAGGTTAGCGGGCGGCACATCCCTGCTCCTTCCCAAAACACCTCTCACTTGGGAATTTCCCCCCACTCAGAGGTTCCCCTGGCCGGGCCGAGGGCTCCCCGCTGGCTCCAGACCCACCGCGGCCCCCGGGATCCAGCGGTGCCGTCGGGGCTGGGATCCCTCCCCTCCTCTGCACTGGGGGCTCAGGGCGAGCTGTCAGCGCTGCCCTCGCCCTCCCCAGGGGTGACAGGAGATCTCTCCTCAACGAGGGACACAAAGCTCGATGGAGCACAGCGTTCTCCCCCCGGGATTTTCAGCAGCACAGCCTCGCTGGGGAAAACCCAAAAAGCAGGAGAGGCAGCGAATCCCCAGGCTTCTCGCTGTCCCGAGGTTCCCTGTGAAGGCTGGTGGACCTTGTGCTCCGAGCAGCCCAGCAGACACAAAGGAAACACTCCAAGTCACAGGGCAACCCGATACTTCACATAATACATCGCTAAGTCATTCTTTTAGCAGAATCCCGAGCTGAAAAGCTACCGGGCTTTCAAATGGGTGTGCGGACGCACTTTATGTACGCGGAGAGCAAAGGTGGGAGCTGTTCCCAAATATTTCTAGATCTTATTACAGTTTAACTCAGCCGGCTCCCTCCCTGGAAACTGGGAAATGGTACAAAGTGAATGCTGAGGTGCTTTGAAAAACAGCCAGAGATGTCTAAAGACGGAGGGAGCGGAGGGGCGTTTTGGCGGTGTTTGCCGCAGGGAGGGGGACGCGTTCGTAGGAAACCCCCCCGATTTTTTAACAGCAAAAACAGCACGAAATTTGGGGTGTTTGTGTAGAACCCTCCGGCGCTGTCGGAGCCGGAGGGCTCTGCGGGCACAGCCGCGCTTAGGGCCGGGGGTTTGCCGTGCCTGGCACCCCGGTCCTGCCCTGCCCGCCCGGGGACACAGTCACGGCGACAAACACCAGCAAACGCAGGGCACACGAGGAGAGAGCCTCATCTCGCCCATGTTGCCCGCGGCGGGGTGCCAGAAGGGAGAAGGTTGAGCCTGGGACTGGCGAGTCACCCTCCCGCAGGCGGCTCTGGGCCGGGACAGAGCCCAGCTCCGGCTCTCGGGGCTTTCCTCTGCCCGGGATCCCCCCAGGTGCTGGATCTGGATGATCCCTGACCCTCCAGCACGCCAAAGGAGCCGCGCTCGGGGCCAGGCCACCCGCACGGGTGCTCCCGGCGTTTGCGGGGAGGATGCTCCAGCTACCCGCTAGCAGGGAATCCTCTTTCTGGTCCAGGTAATTCCTGCTGCAAGGGGACATTTGTGAATATTTCCTTCCAAAAGACCCTTCGGGCACCGCACCGGTGGCAAAGCGGTGTCGGACACCAGGCAGCTCCCCCAGACAGGGATTCCTTCCCATCCCAGCAAACTCCCGCCCCGACGGAGCGTATCGAGGAAAGGCTGGCTGCGTATCGGCAGAGATTTTGGCCTCGCTCCAGGCCAGTGAGTGAATTTGTGCGTTAATTGCTGGCTAGGCAGGAGCAGCCCGGCGAAGCCTTTTGCATCCATATGTTTACAGGACGCAAATCTCTGGGAAGACGAGTTAATGGGCGTTAGTCCTTTATTCGAGTTAATGGGCGTTAGTCCTTTATTCGAATGTAAGGTTTTCTTCGTTTCGTTTTCACCTTTAAAGCGATCTGCTGTCGGATTAAATGATAAAATCACCGGCTTTAAAATAAGCTCAGACGAATGCCAGGCTGATCCACCGAACGTGTTTACGTCTGATGCGCGTTCGCGATTGCATGAAATTCAAAATTTCGAGGGGAGCAAATGTGAGCGAGTGGCTTCCTTTAATCAGGGCTAGGAAAGAACCTCAAAACTTGCGCAGATTTGGGGGATGCTGTGGGAGGACAGGACGGAGGGGTTTGTCTCTCACGGGTGGGGCAAAGACGCGGCTCGTTCTTGGAGAGCTTCGTCAGTGGCTCAAGAAATCAATCTGCTTCGTCTTTCGGAACGCAACAGCTCAGGACAGGTTTCTCACCGCTGTGTGGGACTCCCTTTGTAGGGTTGCAATCTCCTATTTGGAGATTTGTAATTAGCAAATCGAAATAAGGGCAAACCGCGCGACACAGGGACAGACTCCGGAGTCGGCATTTGTTGCCGTCTCGGGAAAGAAACCGCAGGATGACTCTGCGATTCCCAAACTTTTCGCCCCAGACGAAAAAGCGTTTCAGCAGGAAGGACCTTTTGACGTGTCCCTGGAAGTTTAAGAGCCCTCTCCAAACGGAGAATTGGGAAAAGGAGGAGAAAAGAGCGAGTTTTCGTTTGGCTCTTCCGAGCGAATTTCCCGGTGCTTGGCAAAGGCTTCTTTTCCCCGTCAGCCACTGGCTGTCCTTTCCCGGGATTGGAGAGACCCGCGGGGATGGACACGGGGTGGGAATGCAGACACCGCTTTTTGGGAATGCCCCTGGGTGCTGCTACTGCCTTGGGACGGCGGAAAGGAGGTGTCAGGGCCGGTCAAGGTCCCCGGTGTCCCCTGCTTGGGGTGGGAAGCTCCTTAGCGCTCTCCCGGAGGGAGCTGGACATGGAGGAAGGGAATCCAAACTCGGGGGGAAGCAGCGCGTCCTCCCCACAGCCTCCTGTGCCTCCATGGGGAGATCCTGCCCATCCCAAGGGATGTCCCAGGAGTGGAGAGAAACCTCCCCATCGTTTCCAGACCGGGTTTAAGCAGCCAGAGCACAAACGGATCCGGGAGGGCTCGGGAGGGGCGGTCAGAATCCCGGAGCTGGAGCTCGGGGCAGGGATTTCTGCCAGCTTTCCCCTCCCGGCCCGGAGCCGAGCGAGGCTCCCGCCGCAGCCCGGGGAGGAGGAGGGAGGTTTCTTTGGAAGCACCTGGGAGAAAACACGGGGCTCGGTTTTATAGCGGTGCGTCCGTGAGCCGGGGCGATTGTGAATTCATGGCAGCACCGAATTCCCTCCCTTTACCCAGGGCCACCAGCCCTTCCGCAGCGCCCGCCGGGCTCCGAGGCCTCCCCGGAGCCGAGGGTTGGCATTTCTTTCCAAAAAGGAGGCGCTAAATGAGGTCGCGTCCCTCCCTTTTCCTCCATCTCCTCCGGGCAGTGGCACCTCTGCCACCAGGTGCCACCAGGAGTGCCCAGCTCTTGGCCTGGCACGGTGGCGATCCTCCTCCCCCGGGGAGCTGCTGTGAGCTTCCTCTTCACGGGGAAAAACAAACAAACAAACCAATCAACACACAAACCCCACGGCAGCCTCCCCTCCTCGCCCCAAGCCAGCTCCATCAAAACCATGTCCCTGTCACCAAGGCGGTGTCGGGCGAGCCGGCTAGGGCTGTGGGGTCAGCAGGGGCTCTATGGGGCAGGGGGTGAAGCTGTGTCGGTGCTGTCCGTGCACAGCTGAAGGCACAGTCGGAGCAGTTTATCCCGACAGAGCTCCGGCCCTATTTAACCTCCTCCGCCTCCTAATAGGGCCGCTAATAGGGACAGGGAAAGGGGACAGTGCCGCTGGAAGGACGGGACGGGACGGGCCAGGCGGGCGATGGCAGCGGCTGCGGCTGGGCTTGGCGGCTCCCCGGGAGGGCAGAAAGTGCATCCGCGGGGATGCCCTGGCCAGAAAAAGAACAATTCCCTTCCAAAGGCTGCGTGCGGAAGGGACTCAGCCCTTCCCAGCCCCAGGCCCGCACCCCGCGGGAGAAGGGGCAGCACGGGAGAGACTCGGCTCCGCCTGTCGCTCTAACCAGCTGCTTGTTTCCTTGCAGGTCTGGGCGACGCCTGGGGACAGCCGAGCAGGATTGGGCCCTTGGATAACGTGGCCATGGAGCTCGGATCGCACTTGCTGCAGGTAGTGGATGCCTTCCTCCTCCCGTACAGGCTGCGCATCGGAAACCTGGGCTTGGGGTGTTGCCTCTCCTCCTCCTCCTCCTCTTCCTCCTCCTCCTCCTCCTCCACTTGCTCTTCATCCCCACACCGCGACAGGAGCCTGGGTGAAACCTTCATGTCATTCCCGAGCCTCGCCGGGCTGGGAGAGCAGAAGAACGGAGACACCAATCACTTCTATTCCCATTATTTTGGGTTTTTTCGCCTTTGCTATTGGCAGAAGCGCTGGGAAAGGCGTTCATCCCCTCCGCGCACGCACAGTGTCTGCCAGCCCAAAAAGCTTTAATTAGCAGCCCCAAAAGTGCCGGGGATGTCCCCAGGAAGCTCCCGGGACAGGCGGGGGAAACCCGGGAGGGAGCGCAGAACTCCCGGGGGGGAGAACATCTGGGCTGATGGATCTCCCGTGGGCTTTAGCACCTGAAAATGCTGTTGTTCTCAATCCCGGCGATCTGCTCTGCAATTCCTCTGAATTCCTCCTTCGCAGCAAAGTTTAGGAAGTCGCAGCCGGGGCGAACATACCAGCAGAAGGGGAAAAAAAATGCGTTTGGCTCATTTTTTTTATAGATACGTAATTTTTTTTTTTGTCTACTTAACCCAGCGCGGGTTTTTCTCCCCCGCTTTTACCGAGCCACTAAAGCGCAATCATTTAACGGGCGGGTTTATTGGGGAAGGTTAATTCCTGGTCGCAGAGCTGGGGCTGTTCTCGCTGCTCGCTCGGCTGGCGATAAAAACCTCCACGGAAAATCTCCGCTGGGGCTGCTCGGCCGCCGTGTCGCCGGGAGGATTTGCCCAGCCCGCTGTCCCCTCCGGCCGGCGGGGTGAGATGTCGCTGTCCCCAAGCTCCAGCCGCCGGGGAGGTGAGCTGGGAGAGCTGTGCCACCTCTTCCGACCTTTGGAATGAGGAGCGAGGTTATTTATTTGCTCCCACAGAACATCCCCGCTCTCCTGCCGGGAAAAAAAAGAAATTTTTGGAGGCACTGAGTGCATCCGGGCAATGCCAGAGCTCCAAGTTATCTCCTGGGAAGGCATTTCCAGCCTTGAAAATTTCGTTTTAAGTGGTTGATGTCATCTCAGCTGTTTCAGAGTCACGAATCCGCCTGGAAAATGCTGATCTAGTTCTGTGTAATGCCCGATGTGCATAATATAATAAATAAATTAAAATACACACCCAGTCATGCAAATCATTGTTACATTCACTCCTCCTCCTCCTCCTCCCTGGCGGCTGTTCCCCGTTTTGTCTGGCATTAATTGAATTTACACAAAATTAAATGCTGGCCGCCTGTAATGGTCATTTTACAGTTCAGTTATTTCTGAATGACGAATGCTGAACGTTTTATTAAACCCACATTTATTGCAAACATTTTTTTAAAAGGGTTCTCAGACTGAAACTTTACATGTGAATTTTCAGCTTCAATGTGCTTTTCTGTACACAGAATTTCGGGATGTGCTGCCCCACATGATGCAGCCACAGCAGCTTTGGCATGGATTTAGTGGTGATATTGGGTAAAGGAATTGCAAAGCAACAGCCTTTAAAAGCAATGCTAAGAGTGTAATAATTTATTGCCCATTATAATATTTCTACAAAATTTAATTTATGCTTTAAAAAAAAAAGGCAAAGAGTAATCTGGTTTCAGTTATATGCTGTAGAGTCGTTAGTAGGCCAGAGAATAATTTGGAATATTTTCTTATTGGTGTGGCACTATAGGTGCATGAAGCAGACAGGCTTTTATTGCTTCTCTTCCAGTTCAGTGACTTTAAATGGATTAAAACAGGTGGTTGTTCTACCTGTGTACTGTAAAAACTGTTTTTCTCTTCCAAATTTATTTCCCAGTGATGTTCACATGTGTGAATATTCACCGAGATTCACATGCCATGTGTGGATCAAAGCTTTCTACACTGGGGAGAGATAACGGAGACTTTTTGACATCAGATACTTTTGAAAAAACGCCTGAAATTGGGCACTGAAAAAATCAAGGCCCCCCAGACTGAGAGGTTTTGTGTCCAAAACATGGCCAGTTTTGGCTAAGCTTTACTACTTTTTTTTTTTTTTTTCCTCATATGAATAATACCTGACTGAATCAAACTTCAGTTTTCACTCACACAAGCAATATTTGCCTCCCAGCCAATATCCTGTCGAGAAGAATTTTGTAGGATTGGATCTCAAGTTTGCATTGGTTGAGGTTTACAGACTGCAAGGACAAAATTTAATAAACACAAATATCTTTCTTTGAGTGAGATAGTTTTGGATGCTGATTTTCCTGCTTTATTTTTGGAAATTCCCACAGTTACAGAGCAGAGAGCCCTCTGTTCAGAAACCCATTATTGAAAATACAGCTGAATTTAAACATTGCTCATGGTGCCATTAAATATATTGCAAATAGCACTGAGCTGGGGCTGCCAATTATGCCATAAAAAATGGCTCATGTAGGGCCTGACTTCCCCCGAGCTCCACAGAGCTCAGGATTTGGGCTAAGCACTAAAAAAAAGCCTCAATCAACAGCAAAATATTCCCTGAAAGTGGAGCAGTGAAGCTGCATCTGCAGGGGAATGAGGTGGATTTCACACTGTGTGAATTCTGAAATTTCCCTGAGTTTGAGAGAATCAGATAAAATTTTTTATTCCTTAAATTTCCTGTTCGCCACTGAAGTCAGACAGAAATCATCCTCCAGACTGTTTTTTTTTTTTTTTTTTAAATTGTAAATGCTTGAAACAGATTTGTCACTTTTTACCCTGTGTATTTCTCTTTATTCCAGACTTTGGATGGCTTTGTTTTTGTGGTGGCATCCGATGGCAAAATAATGTACATCTCTGAAACAGCATCTGTGCACCTCGGCTTGTCTCAGGTATGGGAGATGTGCTCTGACATCTAAAGAATAAATAAAATAAAGCTGCTAAATCTGAATTTGGAGCCTCACACTGCTCTCCTGCCTTTCTATAATGTCATTTTTTTCAGGGCTGTTTGAAGGTTTGGCTTTTTTTCCTCTCTGCAAACAGCCTGGCTAAAATACTCAAATTTCCTTTGCTTGCCACCACTGTCGGGACTGTCTTTATATCTGTGCTTGTTCATTGTATTTGACTCCTCATTACCTTTCAGAAGGGCCATAAATAATATGATATTGCAAATTGCAGATCTAGGCAGGGCCTGAAACCCAAACCCAGAGCCTGGGAAGTAACGCAATAGGGCTGAAATAAAGCTCACAATCCTGGGCTGTGAGTTTTAGATTGTGTGAGATATTGAGGGCTGCCTATGAAAGGGAGAGGAAATCTGATGTGGAACATGAGTTTTATGGTGAATGTGCTGGAGGAGGGAGGAAAAAATAAAAAAAATTAAAAAAAAAAAAAAGGAAAAGGGGGGCAGATTTATGAGTGTTCACATGGAATTCAGGGCAGTTTTTCCTGAGTTTTTCCAGCTCAGTGGTCTTTTCAGTAAAGCGTTTTATATGGTTGTGATAGAACTCATAAAACTCAGTTTACTACTGTTCTGCACCAGAAGTATGAGGGGCTTTTATTGTTTTTTGGTTTTTTTCTTAGATGGACATTTCAATTTTTTCCTTTTTTTTTGCCTTCTTGGGATAGGCATGAGGGCAAAGAGCCTGAATTTATTGTAGAGCACAACTTCCCATATCTTTGTAACTGAAATTCATTGCTAGCACCTGACCTGAAGTTTGCCAAAGTCCTGTAGAAAAATTCCTTATTAATTTCAGTAGGCCCTGGATGAGACTTGCAAGAAACTGAAGTGTTTAGTTGTGTATCAAACACTTATAACACTTATAAATAAAGAAATAAAATTAAATAAAGGCTAAACAGCAGAGGGAAGAAGAATGGGGAGAGGAAGGTGAGAGGGAGGAGAATATTCTGAAAACACCTGGGTAATTTGTCCAGTGGCTGTTACAACAAACAGAGATTATTGGTGGGGATTAAAAGCATACTTTAATTTTGGTAGCAATTAATATTTTTGAGAAAAATGTAAAGTTCTTTGGATGTGTGTTTATAACAGTGATAATAGACTTAGTGGCTATGAGAGGAAATAGAACTCAGGGGTTACAGAAAACAAGAATATAAACTCATAAATGCCATTTCTAAGCCCCTGTTTGTCTAATATCTTTTAAAAAAAGTAATTTTGAGAATAAAGACCCTCCATAGATTCTTTTTTTCCTGCCAACTTTTAAAAATATGATCAGGAAACATTCTGAGTTCAATTTGTTCAGTTTACTCGGTTATGGTATGACATTAGTGTTTCATACCATTTAATGCATACAGAAATTCCTTTAAATATTGATTAGTTTTAAAATAAACTTTCCTACACAATGGGACTATTTTCTACTCATTTGCCACGCTGGGTTTCTCTCACCCTAAATTTTTGCAAGGATCCACCAGGCTGTTGAGTGCTAAAATCCATTTATTTAATCACTGCAATTATCCCAAAGCACTGAGGGTTCCCATCCATCCATCCCAGAGTAGGAATTCCCTGTCCCTGTGGTGTTTGCTCCCTGATCTTCCACGTTTAGCCCCTAAAGTGTCCTTTTGGGGGAATCTCAAGCCATCAGATCTTGTAGGTTTGTGTGTTGTCAGTCATTTGGGGCAATTAAAGAATTGTGGGGTCAGGGGGACACTAAATAGACTTTGGCACATGTAGGAAGAGGGGACTGGGATTGTCCCACAGGGTTTAATCCTATTTATCCCTCATGAGTGAATTCCACATGCATGGAAATATCTATGAATTCTCAGTGCAGGAGGTGCTGAGGAAAACCAGAGGCTTTGGTCCTGTTGCATTTTGAAAGCAGTTTAATCAGCAAAATCTCAAACCTTTCCCTTCAGCAGAGGTTTGTAAATAAATGAGCTTGAAAGTTGTGGGATTTGAAATTCAAAGGTGTGGTTTAGACTCTCAGAACACACAATTTCACAGGGGTTTATTTATAAATAAGACCCCCAGTGAACAAGGGAGAGAGTCCTACTGATTTATCTGTTCTTGCTCTGCCTCGATATTTGATTTTTGAAGGGAGAATTTCACTTGAAGCAGTAAAGCACTAAGATTGGGCTGCTCCCACTCCCCAGGATATTCAGAATATTCATCCCTTAACCCTGGGATATTCCTCTCAAGGAGTTCTTGTTCCTTCTCCTCTGGAAATCACTGGGATTTTTGCCACAAGAATGGGATTGGTCAGGGAGGAGTGAATTCCCCCAGCCAGAATTCCACATTCTATTTCCAACAAATGCTCTCACAGAGCTGCAGCCAGCCCAAGCTGAGAGCAGAGTGGTGCTGATTGCAGAGAATCTTTTCGAGTGGGCACAGAAAGGCCTTTTTATGAAATAATTTCACAATTAACTAGGCCACACATCCATTTCCAGTTCAAGCGCAATTTGTTTCCAAATAGAGCTTTAAAATAAATAAAAAGGCCATTGAAAAATATTTTTGCAGGGTATTTTTGGAGGCCTACTACAGTGGCCTTTATCTTCTGGCTGGTCCTGAATTTAACTTCAGCAGGAAGAAATTAGAGAAAAAGCTGGGCTGGTTAAACCAGTTACAAATTCAAACCAGCATGAAGGATTGTTTTCAAGCCTGACTTTCTGCCCGTTCAGAAACAGAGTTTCTGAAAATCTACATCTTCATTTGTGGCGCTGCCACTTCATTTGTGGCTTTGGAGTTTGATTTGCTCCCAACTGCACCAGCAGAAATTGTAAATTCTGCTGTTCCACTTGGCCCCAGACCAGTGAAGAACTGACTTGCACTGCTCTGGGCAGCCAATTTCTTGCCTCTTTTTTTCCGTGGATAACAAACAGCTTCAAATTCCCCAAACATTTTTTTTTTTCCCCTCAGAGTCCAAAGGCACAAAAAGAAGAGGAAAATCCTCTTGTGAAACAATGGGGAAAGATATATTTTCATTTTGTTTTGAAGGTCTGGAGTTTATTCCAGCTGTTTTCTGGGAGCCAAGCTTATCTCTGATTATCTCAAAACATTTAACCGCAAACATCTGAACTTTTTCCAGGAGTTTATTTTGCTTCCATCAAATGAGTCTACGAGAGGCAAAATATGTCATTATTTGCTCTAGAATTCACCTCCTTAGCCCTGTGTGTTTATTGTGATTCATTCCTTGGCTGGGAAAAAAAAAGTCTGAGTTCCACACAAAGCCCCTGTTAGTAGGAAATGGTGATATTTGGTAGTAAGCAGGTATTTACAGCTATTAAAAACTGCATCAAGGAAGCAGATTTAATAACCCCAGGCATGGCATTTTAGCTTTATGAATTGAACCATATAATTTATGTATTTTTTTTAATTTCTCGAGTTGTCAGCGTTTCATTGTAGGCTTTAAAAGAGCCCTGCCTAGCAGGAGGTTCCGAATTATGGATCCATATTTTGGTTATTTGATTCTTGCCTTGCCCCCCATCTCCTTGCTGGGGGTTTGAAAGGCAATTTTGAAAGCCAATTTTGGGGTCAGGGTTGTACCTTCACCTCCTGCTGGGGTTGCAAATAAACCTATCAGAATCAAAATCTTTTTTGTGTTTATAACAAGCATAACCAGTCATCATTTCACAAAGAATTTTAGGCTTGAATTTCAGACATAAACCCTCAGATAAAAATGACATTTTAGATAAAACTGTGACCTTGGGCCTGTGAATCCTCCGAAAAAATGTGCATTTCCATGAGGAATAATTTAAAAATAGGTGATGAGTTTGGGAAAAGCAAGAGACACTCCTGAGTTACACTTTTTATGAGAAAACATCAGCTGCAGTTGATGAGGTTGGTCAGCTGGATTGGTGTTTTTTATGCAAAGAGAGTCTCTATATTGCAGGGAGAGATTGCTTACACACAGCCACCCACGATTTTTTTTTTTTAAATTTTTGGGAAGGTGAATTCTCTGATAAAAACATTTTCATTTCAAGGGCAAAATATTCAGGGAAAAAATCCCTCTTGGCCAAATATAAAATAATAAAACCAGGGTTGTAAATGATGCTGATTTTGATTTGAACACTGACCACAGCATGGCAATTTCTGTCATGTTCTGAAAATGAAATGTCCATCACCATCAGAATTTTTAGAGCTTTTTAAAATTTAAGTGATTAGGATATATGTGAAGATAGCTGTGGACATTTGCAGGGTGTTTCTCCCCTTGTAATTATAAATAAACAGAAGCATTGCCAGGCATGACTCACAGTGAGATTTTGTATTCTTCCTCCCTGACAAAAAACTTGGATTTGGGGAGTTCCTGCAACAAGTCCCCACCTGTTCCTGTCCTGAAAAGCAGTAGCCAATGCTTTTTAAAAAGAACTTTTAGAGAAAATTATATATATATATATAATATATATAATATTTTCTTTCTTTCTTTCTTTTTCTTTCTTTCTTTCTTTCTTTCTTTCTTTCTTTCTTTCTTTCTTTCTTTCTTTCTTTCTCTTTCTTTCTTTCTTTCTCTTTCTTTCTTTCTTTCTTTCTTTCTTTCTTTCTCTCTCTCTCTCTCTCTCTCTTTCTCTCTCTCTCTCTTTCTCTTTCTCTCTTTCTTTCTCCCTTTTATTATCTCTCCATCTCTCCTTCCTTTATTTTTTCCCCCTCTTTCTATTTCACTCCTTTTCCCCAACTCAGTGACATTTCAATCTGGTTAGAAAATCAGCTCAGTGCTGATGTTTTTGTGTTTGCAGGGAGGAGCTGTTGGAAAGGAGCTGTGGGGAATAGATGGTTAGGGGAAAAGAAAAAAAAAGTGACTTTGCATAGCCCTGGGAAGGGACATACAATGAGCAATGAGCAATGCAGAAAATGGAAGGAAATTCTGGGAATCTGGAAGAAGATTATTTTTATTTTAATATTTGTCTTCTCGAGAGACATTTATCCAGCTCAGAGTTTTGCTCCCATTTGTGGCAATTTCACATTTCTCCAGCTGCTCTAATTGATCACTTCATTTCGAGCTCCAACAGGAGCTGACAAAACACCAGAAATTCCCACAAAAACCTCTCTAACATCAATCACCACTGAAGAATGAATTAATTAGGCTTCCTGGCTGCGATTTGAAAGCTCATGATACCCTCAGCTCATGTTTTCAACCTGGACTGTAGTGACCAAGGAATGCAGGGGTCTGGGGACAGAAAATGCTCCAACTCCTCGTGTTCCACATCTCTCCCCAGGTGGAGCTCACTGGGAACAGCATTTACGAGTATATCCACCCCTCGGACCACGACGAGATGACTGCTGTCCTCACTGCTCACCAGCCTCTCCATCCTCACCTCCTGCAAGGTATTGGGGAATGTGGGATCAAAATACCAGGGAAAAAGGGAAAAAAAGGGGACAATCCTAGGTTGAGATGTAATAAATTCTAATACAAACCATTCAATGAATCCATAAATTCATGTTTATCCTGTTTGAAATCAAATGGAGGAGGAGATTGAACTTAGCACTGCGAGCCAGGACTTTTTTGGTGTTGTACTAAAGGGAATAAGATACCCTAAATTAAATAATGCCTACCATGCCATGGGGTCCATGAAGCTTTAAACAGGTTTTTAGCTGTTTCATCTCTTGTTTTGTCATCATTGCTGAGGCTGCAGAAATCTGGTGATGGCTTGGTTGTGCACAGCTCAGCTGTGTGGTCTGAGGGGAAAAATAACTAACAAAATATCAGGTAATGGGTAAATAGAAGAATATTTTAGATATTTTTAAAGCAACTGGTAAATTCAAAGCTTGGATGAAAAACAGACCTAAGGAAGAGCAGAAGAGGGTTTGGTAAATGACCCGGGTTTAGAAAATCTCATTTATAAAGTGACTTTTTGAGGAAAATAATGTCCTCTTGCCTTGCTGTCCCCCTGGCCACAGAAATATTGACACCACCCTGTGTAAGTTATTACTTCAGTGTTGTAACTTCTGTATCAGTAACAGAAATATTCTCATTTTTTTGCACTTTCTTCTTCAATAGTTTGTGTTTCCTCAGGGGCAATCCTTTGAACTTTAAAAGGTCAGAGCTAATCTGGCTGCATCACAATTTGCTTCCACTTGTGTTTCATAATTGATTTATCAGCTGGAGCTCTCATCCTGCCAGTTTTTGTCAGGCTTTTCAAAGCACAGCTCCTAAAAAACATGAGGAATTTTGGGTTCATGCTGCAATTCTGTTAAAAATTTTTATTTTTGCAGTTCTGGTGCCTGTGGTTGGTTCTGAGTTCAGTGATTCCATCAGAGAGAATTGTGTTCCCTCTAAATTCAGGGCAATTTGATGTGCCTGGACGGCTCCAATATACTGGGAATGGAAGAATTATCTCAGCCTCCTTCTCTTTTCTTCCCCCAACAAACAAATTGTCTTGGAAAAAAACCTCCTCTTGCTGTCTTGGGAAACAAACCCTTATTTTTCTCAAACTCTTCTAGTGGGATAATTGCATACTTTTCTCATTCCTCTGTCAGATTTCTTTTTTTAATATTGAAATTTTTAAAAAAACCAGCATTTCCCCCTTTTTTTCCAACTTACTGATAAGCAAAGGAGATACCTCTGATATAAACAATTTAAGGGTGATTTTGATGGTGGGACTGGATAATTTTGAAAGTCTCTTCCAGCCCCAAAAATTCTGTGAAATCCATGAGGTTTTGTGCAGTTCTGCTGCTATCCAGAATTAGTAGTAAAATCTTTTTATACCTGCTGTCTTGGCAATGGCAATAGCCTCTTAGTTTTTCTTAAAATAAATATATATATATTTAAATGAATCATTGGAGATTTTTACAAATTTAAAGTCACAAGCAGCTGATTGGGATTAGTTGCTATGTCAAAAGCAAATAACCCCACAGCTCTTCCCATTCTCTGCAGATAATTCCTCATTCTCTGTAGCTTTCTTTGCTACATCGAGAAGGAAATTTAGGATAGGAATAAGGAAGAATATTTCAAATTTTGATCCATTTATGTGTGTTTTATACCAAATTTTGTTTGGCAGAGGAACTGAATTGATAAAAACCTCAAAGCAGCAGCATCTCCTTTGGATTCCTAGACTTGGAGATGAGCAAAAAAGGGAATTCACCTCTGTTCCGTTTAGGGATTATTTTATTTTCTCTTAGTTCTGTGTCTCTCTTCCCCATGAAATGCATAGAGAGAGTGTATTAAAACTCTCTCCATAAAATATCCAGGAGATATTTTATATATATAGATATATATATTTTGTAGATATAGATATTTTTATATCTACAGCTAAATATTTTTTAAATGAACAGAATGAACAGATATTTATTTACTTTTGTCCTCCCTGTGCCAGTAATTCCCTTTTCTGCAGTGTTTTATGCATGTAAATCATAAGATATAACCTGAAACTACCTGGCCTGCTATAATCAAAGCAGGTTTCTGATTTAATCCAGTGAAGACTTAAAAATTATTTAATAAATGACACGAATGAAGAAACTTCTGTCTGTATCTGAGTACATACTTTCAATATTTAAATAAAACACAGAGTTCTATGAATAACTTGGGACAGAGGGCAATGGAGTGAAAATGGCTTTACTTAAAAAAAAAAAAAAAAAACCAAGAGGAAACCAGACTATTTTAAAGAGCTTTTTTTTTTTTTTTTTTGCCATTTCAGTTTGATTTTCTCTCTTTTAATCTTTCAAAACATGTCTGAATGATCAGGTTGCCAGGTGGAATAGAAACTTCCCTTTTATAACTTTATTATGTTATAGATTTCTCCAATCTGGGGCATTACTTAGGTGTAAAATCAATATTGCACTGCAGACACAGACTTTTATATCCCGAATTTACAGCCTGGCTCAGGGAACTTGCCTTGCTCAAGCTGTTTTCTTCAGCTCAAGCTCAGATATTTATACCCATTTTTAGCTCAGGTGCCATTCCAGCAGTTGTAGCCGGGATAAGATCTGTTTTGAGAGAAAAAAAATCACAAATGTCAACAGCATCTGTGCTTTGTGATATTCTGTTGCTGGTATTAAATAACCCAGAGCGCAGATTATTTTTGACCTCGAGTTTTACAGCCTTTGGACATTTGGATCTCTTCACTGATTTCTCAGGGAAATACAAATTATTGCTTTGCATAAAACCAGACACAGTGCGGATTTCTTTACACAATCCTCACTGTGACATTGTTTTTCTTCACATTACCTGGCGCCAAAAAAAGAGATATTTAGTTTAAAAACATAAGCCTTCTTAAATTAAAATAGTTCAAGTTTGCCCTGGACTTCCTTGTGTTTCATGTAGAACAAGACACAGCTTCAAACATCAGATGTAGATAATTTGTTTTTCTAAAAGACAGGGGAAATCTTTGGATAATCACATGATTGCAGAAGTTTGGATTTCATAGCAATATTAAAGGAAATAAGATTTGGGAATATGGTGAGGGAAGTGCCTGGAGAAGCTGTGGCTGCCCCTGGATCCCTGGAAGTGTCCAAGACACTTGGATATTGGGATTCGGAGCAGCCTGGGACAGTGGAAAATGAGAAATAGATAATTTTTAAGGTCACATCCAACCCAAACCATTCCAGGATTCTCTGACATGTTTGTTTTATCAGAAAGATTGGGAAGTGACTTGATTACTGTATGTACAAATTTCCAGAGAAACAAAATACTGGGAACTAAAGGATGGATTTAGAAGGAAAGGAAACATTTCAAAGACCAACATGTGTGCACTGAAACCACAAAAGCTCAGATCAGAATTATGTACATTTAGAATTGCGAGCTTGATTAGCTACAGGAAAAAATGTTCTGAGGGAAGCAGTGATTTCTTCCCGTTTTGATTTCTTCCCGTTTTGATTTCTTCCCGTTTTGATTTCTTCAGCTCAAGGCTGGGTGTCCTTGCAGAAGACAGAATTTAGGCAAGGAGGAGTTACCGAGCTCAGCACAGGAGTAAAAGCCTTTTAATATTTACATTTAATGACCTGAACTGCCCAGGTTACTCCTCTGCTCTAATTCTCCTTTGGATTTTAAGTCTCCAGGCTGTGACTCAATGAAAGCCATAAACCCCATGATCTGTGGAGAGGCTTTGGAGAATTTCAGCTCCAACTTACATAGTCTTTAAGCTGCTTTTTTCTTGCATGACCAACACAGAAAATGTAAATAATAGGTAAAGATCCCTTACTGGGAAAGAAGCCAACAGCTGGACTCTTTCTGAGGGTGTTTTGGGTGGCGAGAAGGAATAATCTCTGAATTAAAACACATGAAAAGCAGAGTAGGCCTCAGCAAATCGCCTCACGGGAGCCTTCAGGCCAACCTTGCCTCAGCTGTGACAAAACAAATCCATTCTGCTCAGCCGGGGTGGGTTAGCAGGAAAAATAAAGAGGTGAATAAAAGAGGGAAAGGTTTTGATTGTGTCTTTGAGAGCTTTAGATATTTTTTCTCTCGTGACACCCAAAACACCCACAGCACCTGAGGTGAGGCCTGAGCTCCAGAGCTCCCTGCAGCCATGGGAGCACTTTGTCCTTTTCCTCACCTCTCACTGAGCTTAAAAATCCAAATATCAATGCCAGTCTGAGCTGCCAGAGCTCAGCAGCAAAGCATTTTGGCACTGGCATGGTGAGGGGACACAGCAGGCAGGAAAATAGGGCAAACTACCCAAGTGGGGAGGAAATTGGGGTGTTTTGTGCAAGTTTGGGACTCCAGGACAGGCTGACAACAGAACTGGTTGTTTTTCTAGCAAAGCAAAGCATTACCAAGGCATTTGGGAGCTCCTTTTGCCAACCCTGGATTTCCAGCTTCTAGGATTAGCTTCAAACTGCATTTTGCAGGCATTTCTTCTGCAGGAGCTCTCTGTGATGTGAGGCTGCCAAATGCCCTCTCCA
This sequence comes from Entomyzon cyanotis, assembly GCA_024500445.1. NCBI lineage: Eukaryota > Metazoa > Chordata > Aves > Passeriformes > Meliphagidae > Entomyzon > Entomyzon cyanotis. The sequence goes on from JAKEPQ010001016.1 coordinate 1,986,364, forward strand.
GAGGTGAGGAGCAATTGGAATAAATCCAAAATAAGGCCTGGATGCTGAGGGTTGCTCCAGGATTATTGATTACAGCCAGCTCCCACCAGCAGGGCGTTTGGAAGGAAAAACATGGAATGTTAACACAAGCTGGGATGAACACATTGTGACAAATCAGGACCTGAAGCCCTCAAATGATGTTACAATCAAGACATCTGTGCTGCTGCTCCATCTGACTGCACCAACTGTTTTTGCAGAAAGGTTTGTTTTAAAGTTCATAGCAGAGTTTCGGTAACACTTCCAAAACCATCCATGTCCTGTTGTGGCAACTGATACAAGCAAGAAAACAAGCGAAATTAAAGATATTTGCACTGCAGGTTAAGCAGGACAAGGAATGAATCAATGCAGCTCTGCCATGTGTGCTTGCAGTCAGATATTGTGTGTCTCTTATTGGTTTCAGATGCTTTCCCTGAGATTTGGAACCTTTAAAACACATCCACAGCTTCCCAAATTTTTGCTGACTCACACACTGAGGTGTGGGGGTGCTAAAAGCAGTTCCTTAACATTCCCCAGAGCAGGGAAAGAAATGTGGTAGTTCCTGCAGCCATCCCAGTTGCCTGCTCACAACTGGATAATTCTGAAATGATGAGTTCCAAGCCAATGTAAGCTGCACCAGGAATGTGGAATACATTATGTCAGCTTTCTCCACTCCAGCTGATGCTTTAAGGGCTCTGTTTCCCTTAGCCAGGAAGCAAATCCCTGTGCAGGCTTTTCCTACATCTTCCCTTCACACATAAACTTCATATTTAAAGGAGGGAATAGAAAACTTGGTGTCTGGCAAGATCTTCTTAAAGAATTTTTTTTTTCTAGTGGTACATGTGCAAAAGACGAACACTGATAGGAATTCTAGTTTTCATTGACTTAAAAATATTTTTCAGGAGAACCATTACTGAGAGATAATGGCTTAATATTATCCCCTTTCCTCTGTTGGTTAAGGTTACTTTAAACTTGAGGAACACAGAAATTTCAATTTTATAAATTATAACTATAAATTCTGATGTACAAAAGTGGAAAAGAAGGCAGATTGCTGACAATCCATTAAAACATCTCTCTTCATTGGGAATTAACAGTAAAATATGCCAAAGCAGTGTCTCAAACTGTAAAATCTGTTATTTTCTTTTCCTGCCTAGGGCTGTGCTGGGTTTCTTCTCTAAGAACATTTTGAAAACATCACTTTAAGAAAAATTTAGGCAAATGTCAGTGAATGGCTGCATTTGGATATGACAGGAATGATAATAGAGACAATTTCCCCTCTGCAGCACTGCCAGGATTCTGAGTGCAGGCAGGAAACAGAACAAACTGCCCAAGTGGGGAGGAAATTGGGGTGCTTTGTGCAAGTTTGGGACCTCCAGGACAGGCTGACAACAGAATTGGTTGCTTTTCTACCACAGCAAAGCATTACCAAGGCATTTGTGAGCCCCCTTTGCCAATCCTGGATTTCCAGCTTCTAGGATTAGCTTCAAACTGCATTTTGCAGGCATCTCCTCTATAGGAGCCCTACAGAGTATTCATCTCTTTTTTGTTTTGAATTTGGTGTCACCCTCGTTCAAAATGAAGGGGCAGAAATTGTGGCATCCTGGAAAAGAGAAGGTTCTGGTGAGACCTCCGAGCCCTTTCCAGTGCCTGAAGGGGCTCTGGGAGAGCTGGAGAGGGACTGGAGACAAGGGATGGAGTGCCAGGACAAGGGGAATGGCTCTAAGCTGAAGGAGGGCAGGGAAAGGTGGGACATTGGGAATTAGGAATTGTTCCCTGGCAGGGTGGGGAGGCCCTGGGATGGAATTGCCAGAGAAGCTGTGGCTGCCCCTGGATCCCTGGCAGTGTCCAAGGCCAGGTTGGACATTGGGCTTGGAGCAGCCTGGGATACTGGAAGGTGTCCCTTCCATGGCTGGGGTGACACTGGATGATTTTTCAGGTCCTTTCCAATCCAACCATTCCAGGATTCTGGATTTCTCACAAATCCAAGCCTTGTTGTTCTCATGAGAGAGAAGCCAAAATCCTCACGAACTCTCAGTGAGCCCTGAGCTGTGTGGGACTCAGCTGCTTTGCAGATCCCCCCAGAAGAACAGCAGAACATGTGTGACTTTACAGAATAGAGCAGATACAACAAAAATAACCAACAAAAAGGGGGAAAAATGTGCAGAGTGTCTGGGGGAAGGGCAGTGAAGCTTTATCCAGCCCTGAATTTGTGTTATCTGAATTCCCAAGGAGGAACAGCCCAGCAGGGACATGGAGAGCGCTTATCCCTCATCTCCAGAGGGATGCAGGGAAGGTGGAATTGGGTGGCCATGAACGCATCACTGCTCTCAAAGTGCCCTTTGGGATCATTTTCCATCCCCTACACCAGAGCTGGAATTTGGCTTTGCACCCAGAGCAGACACAAATCACTGGCTGTGCTGAGAGCTGCCGATTTTGATGCTCCTCCCCATTTTTTGGGTAGTGGCAGATGAGATGTCCCATTCCTAAAGCAGCACACGGGGCAGTTTGAGGAATATTCATTTACAAAGTGGTTCTGCAACAGAACAATGTCATTTCTGCTAATGTCAACATTTGGACATGGAAGATAAAAGAGCAGCTTTTACCTCAGAGAAAACATAGACTTGAGAGGTGAAGCTGTGGAGAAAAGAATTCATGATCTTTTTTTCTCAGTCCACTGTGCGACCGCAGGATTCTGCGACTGTTTTCTGTCAAAAGAGATCAAAGATGGATTGGAAAGCAAAGATGGATTTCAGAATTGCTCCCCTAGGGATGGACAACCTTGGCTCCCATAATGCTAACCATAATTTCACAGAAATGCTCAGAGAATCCTGCTTGGCAGTCATGCAATAGGAGTGAACAAATGCACAAATTCTTTATCCAAAATAGCAAGACTCGTTTTATTTACCATGGCATTTGTCCTGTTTATGAGAGTATGGAAATACAAATGTGTAAAATAAAATTTCTGTAAGATTTTTTGGTTTCTCCAGTGTTGTTTCTCATCCTTCATCAGCTGATGTCTGTAACCAGTTGTTTTCACCTTTTCTCTATAACGAAGAGAATGGTTTATACATAGAATTTTAAACATTTTTTAACACTCAGAGGGAAGGTGTTAGCTTCACTTACAGTGATGCCCTTAGATAGTTAACCTTTCTTATTAATTAAACAGAGTGGCCAAGCTTCAGTTATCAGATAGTATGAATATTCTCTAATAACTAAGAAGATTATTTTCCTTCAGTGCTTCTTATATTGTGGTTCAGTCATAACATTTTACTCCTTATTATTCTCTCTCTTGACTTTCAGATCTCTTGACCTTTAAGAACTGGCAGCACTTCATTGGGGTTTTTTTCTGTTTCAAACCTCTTTTACCTTCTTGACAGCCCAAGTTGTCTTTGGGCTCACAAGTTTGCTTGAAACAACCCCAGTGATATCAATAATTTCATTACTAAGTCTTGATGTTGCATTGTTAATTTTTTTTTTTAAAAACTTAATTCTAATTTCTCCTGTTTGAATACTCAGTGTCTCCCTCTTCATCTGCTAAACTTCAAAGAACCTCATTTTCTACCTCATCTTCATCAGAGTGGAGAATCTGAATTTGCATCTGAAAATTCAAATATTAAATTGCATCACCATCTGTAAAAAGAGATCCAAGATGGGTTGGAAAGCAAAGATGGATTTCAGAGTTGCTCCCCTAGGGATGGACAATCCTGGCAGTTTGTATTTAAAACTCTGCAGTGGTTCTGTCAGTTATTTCAAATGCCTGTTGTTCCCCAACACGGACCAAATCTGAATTAGAGAGATAAACAGGAAATTCAGATACTCAGAAAGAATTTCTTTTCCCTTCTTGCTAAATCCTTTTTCTGTGGTTGTTTCTTCAGACCTTGAAACTCAACACACAGAACACATTGGTTCCAGGCAGGGGTGTAAGGCTCAAAACTCTGTAGATGTGTGTCCAGGAGGGGTGAGCTGGGTGATGGAGGCACAAAAATAGGGAATAAACTCAACATTTCAATGAAAGTAAAGAAAGATCAACTGATGACAGTGGATTTTGGTTAAAACCCTGTGGGGAATTAGGGCAAAGCTGAGAACCCTTCTGCTTCCCTGATTTTCCTATTCACAGATGTACCAAATGGATTCTTCTTTCTTGTCCTAAAATAGTTGTGTTCTGCCAAATTGCAACCTTCAATAAAAAATCACAATTATTCATGGTGCCTGAACTGTTATTGAGAGTAATTAACATTGCAGAATAATATCATATTCTTATCAGAATATTTTTACCTCATATTCTTAGCAGAAACTCTGTATGTACTTGAGCTATAAATCCCATGAACTTTAAATAGTTTTTGGAGGTTATCCATCGAGATATTTGTTTAAAAACAACCTCTCAAGATGGTTTTGGAAGTCAGGGAATGACATTGTACATGAAGCCCAGAAGGTCTGGGCATGACGTGCACTCAAATTATTACAAACCCACTGAAGTTCCTTGTTCCCCATTCTGTTGTTATTTTGGAGATTCCCTGCATTTCTCTGCACCCCAAAGGACACTTTTCCTTCCCTTTACCAGCAGGGATTTCTACCATGTATTCAGAAAAAAGGGAATTGTCTCGTGAAGAGTGGTAAATCCAGAAATTTGGAGACATAATCGTGCTGAGTTGTCCAACTTCCCCAGGGAATCCTAACACAGAAATGAAATAAATCCTGAGGGCAGGGATGGAGTGAGAAAGGAGAATGTCTGATTTCTGCTTCTGCCCAAGGCTGAAACACAACCACCTCTGGGAAAGCATCAAAGGCAATGGGCAGATCTTCAGGAATATCTAATATATATCTATATAATTATATATCATATATAATGGGAAAATCTTCAGGAATAAATCAGCAGTGTTCTCTGTGCTTTCAGAATATGAAATCGAGAGATCCTTTTTCCTGAGGATGAAGTGTGTCTTGGCCAAGAGGAACGCAGGGCTGACATGCAGTGGCTACAAGGTAAGGTTTATCCATTTCTTTTCCACCCCTCAAATATTTGACAATTGAAAAGTTTATTTAATTAGGTGTTTGTTCTGTTGGGTTTTTTTAAACATGTGTAGCTGAGAGCAAAGTATGTGATGAAAAGAACAAGAAAAAATCCCAAAATGACACTCCTGGTTGCAGATCCTGTCAGTAATTAAAATCTAAAATTTGTGGCACATTCCCTCAGCTTGGTCCCTGTTCTTCCAGCCTGGGAATTATCTAGAGCCAAGAGAGCACACAGCTGAGTTTTATTCCCCCATGGAGCTGGAGGCAGGTGAGGTAGGAACCCAGACACAGGAATTGGGAAATTTTGGAAATTTTCCACATCTGAGCAGCCACAAAGTACCTCCTCAGCCTCAACATTGATATCATCCTAAACAACCACTGCAGCCACCTCAGGGAGGAATTGTACTAAACCACCACAAGTCTGTTTATAAATCTTACAGCTTGTATGTTTTTTATTTTTGACATGAAATCAGAAGCCACAGCAAATTCCAAAGTCATAGAATAACATCTGTCACTTGGGTAGTTTTTTATTTTCAGCTTTGCAGGCAGCTTTTCTTTTCAGATTTTCAGGCAGTTTTTATTTTCAGTTTTGCTGGTAGTTTCTATTTTCAGATTTTCAGGTAGATTTTATTTTCATCTTTACAGGCTGTTTTCATTTTCAGCTTTGTAGGTAGTTTTTCTTTCCAGATTTTCAGGTAGATTTTATTTTCATCTCTGAAGTCGTTTTTATTTTCAGCTTTACAGGCAGTTTTTCTTTTCAGTTTTGCAGGTAGTTTTTCTTTTCAGATTTTCAGGTAGATTTTATTTTCAGCTTTGCATGTCATTTTTATTTTCATCTTTACTGGCAGTTTTTATTTTCATCTTTATAGGCAGTTTTTCTTTGCAGATTTTCAGGTAGATTTTATTTTCATCTCTGCGGTAGTTTTTATTTTCACCTTCACAGGCAGTTTTTATTTCCAGCTTTGCATTTGCTGCTCCTTGAGCTGCCCAGTACAACTCTCCCTCCATCAGGGAAGGTAATTCCCATTCTTTCTGGAGGGGATTCACTTTGAGTCATTCAAAACCCAAAAAGCAAAGGCTGGAAGAGCAGCAGAGCCCTCTGAAGCAATGTGCTCAAGGTGCAGACATTTCTCTGTCTATTTACACTCTTCCCTACCTGGCTGGACTGATAATTCTTCATTACACTCAGCCCTGTTTGCTCAGCTGCTTCCCAGCAAAAATGGTTCCGTCCCAAAGCTGAATGTGAAATCAGGAAAAAGAGTAGAGCTTGCAGACGTGGTGTCTCTGCATGGCTTTGGGGGTTTTTGGGGTTTTTAATTCCCAATTATCACTGTTAATCAGAGGCATCGCTTCCTTTTGCTCACTATTAAAAGTTTGCACAGTGAAAATCAAAGGATTCTTTCATCTGGAGAGATGTTGGCCTAAATTTATTCCCTTTCACTGTGCTTAGAGTCAGGACTTAATTTTTAAGAAATCACCTCATTAGCTGAAGCACAGAAAAAACCCAAGGACCAGGTGATGGGGGAATTGAGATCTGCTGAGAGATCTTCTTACTGTACTTTTGTTAAACATTTAAATCACTTGACAGCTGGAAAGGAGAGAAAAGATTTTACAGGAGGAGCCTATTGGACGTGATGTTTGGTAGATTGTTTAGAGCACTAAATACACTGAAAATTAATTCCTTTCCACAGGACAGAGTTAAAAACCAAACAAACAGAGAAATTAAGCTAAAGGATATTCCTGCTGCTCAGACTAGAAAATTGGCAGGAGCACTGCTGTTTTCTGAGCAGCAGCACTACACTAAATAAACCTCATGTCCTGGAATAGTCCTCAGGTTCCATTTCCCCTTCCTCCTTAGCTGACACTGAATTTTTACAGTCTAACACTGTCATTATCACCTCTGTGAGCAGGAATTGCACACAGGGATCCCGAAATCCGATCTCAGGACCCTGGGCTTGGGCACAAGGCAAAAAGCACCCTCTGAATTTGAGCAGAGAACTTAAAACTCATTTCTCCTGCATTTTGGATAAACACCAGTTAATTTTTATTGCGTTGTGATGCCTCACTGGGATTTTTAAGTGCCTGTTTTACATCAGAAGAATAACTTGTTAAGATGTAAATGTTTTTATCCATCTTTGAGTGCATGTGGGAGAGATGGACATTTAAAAAAAAGCAACTTGCAGATTTTTTTTGTCAATGAACAGGAATTCTGGCTGTATCTACAAGAATACAAGAATCTCCCTGTGTCAAGGAGCTTAAAGTATTAATTAGCAAGCAGTTAGACAGTCCCCAGAGAGAAGGTGCTTTAATACTGGATTAATCACACTGTCAGCAAACACAAAACTGCACTTAATGTGTTTTAATCTCTATTTACAAATTAACTGCAATCAACAGACTTCCCAGAATTTAATGTTACAGGGGAGGGGTGTCTTTAAAAGCTCACTGAGACTGGGTGGGCAGCAGATTTGGAGCTTTTCCATTAAATCCTGAATGTTTTTCCCCCTTTTCCAGGTGATCCACTGCAGTGGCTATTTGAAGATCCGTCAGTACATGCTGGATATGTCTCTGTATGATTCCTGCTACCAAATTGTTGGGCTGGTGGCCGTGGGTCAATCCTTACCTCCCAGTGCAATCACCGAGATCAAGCTCCACAGCAACATGTTCATGTTCAGAGCGAGTTTGGACTTAAAATTAATATTCCTAGATTCCAGGTAAGCAGCTCTTTCATCTCCGGCCATAAGCTGCAGTGGTTTCCAAGCAGGTCAAAACATCCGTGGAAAAATAAAGCAATCCAAAATAGATCTGGAACTTGGAGGATATGGGAGACTTCAAAGCCTTTCAGGCAGCTGGATAGACTTGACTTTGTGTGGAATGCCAAGAAATAAGTCTGTCCCATTTCACCTGGAGTTTCCTGCAGTTTTAGGGTCAGCTAAAGCCTTCTCACTGTCAGGGTTGCTCACAGGGGCAGTGATAAGTTTTTTGTCTGAAAGGGCACAAATTTTAACATGCAGAGGCATGAGGATGTACCAAAAAACCACCAAATCCACAACAGGAACACTGAGGTCAAAAGACTTGCTGGGGTCATCCAGAAAGTTTTTGACAGAGCAGTGAGGAACGAGCATTCTGTATTTTAGTGTAATGAACCCATTAACCCATGTAATTTAACCATGAGTCCAACAGTGATGGTGGGGTTGTTAAAATGGCAATTAATTCCATTGGCTACTACACACAAAAACAGGACCTTCTTGAACAAAATTTTGGGAAAAAAAGGCTGAGGAAGGAGAGTTCCTGAGGAGAGCTCAGAGTAGCACAGCACCAGAACTGAAATAATTAATTTCCCTAGTTTTGGAGCAGGTACCTTGTAGGATACAGTGGTACTTTCTCCAGTGCTGTCCAGGACACCTGGAAGGGTAAATCCCAAATACACCAAGTATTGTCAAGATGATCATTCTTCCAAAATCCCTTCCTATGTGTCCCACATTCCCCCATTTCCCTGGCAGGCTGGATTTGCAGGGAATATATTCCTGCAGTGAATATGTGACAAATCCAAGACAGTGGAGTCCAACCATGCAAGAAGAGGCTTTTCTCCATGCTCAGCCCAGGAGACAATGGTTCCATCAGCTGCTGGGACACAAAGAACTCCCTGTTTTTGGAACCCTTCCCATATTTTTGGCACAGGCTGCTCTTTGCAGAGGCTACAAAGGAGCACGAGGGGTTTGGCGACACATCCTTGCATGTGGGGGAAAGGAAATTATGTGCCTGAGAGGAACTGCCTGCAGACAGAAGTGTCTTCAAAGGCCACAGCCCAAGCTGAGGTGATGACAGGGACAGGGACAGACCCAGAGCTGTGTTTACCAAGGAGCAGATGGATGTCATCCCCACGCAGGACAAGCAGGGGTGTTGAGCTTCCCCAAAGCCTTTTGCTCTCCCAGCTGAGCAAACCAAATTGTATTTGCTCAAAACAGGGGTGTATTGGGAGTTAGAAAAACTGGTTTCAGGCTTGGTTTTGGTATCCATGCATGGGGAAATGTGGCTGGATCTTCAGAGGGGACACTCACAGCAGATAGCATGAAAGCCATGGGCAGGAGCTGTTCAAAATCCCTTTGTAGACACCTGACAATGTAAAACATGCAGGAGTTCATTCACTGAGGTCGCTGGAAGAAGGAGACAGTCCTTTCCCTCCAAAGTGAGGGATTTTTGTGGTGCCTCCATTGCCAGGTGGTTTACAAAGGCTTTAAAGAGCTCAAGAGGCCACAGCTGATCCCTGGGATGTGCTCTGCTTCCTTCTGAGTGTCCTGTCAGCTGCAAAACACAGCCAGGAGAGCCCAGGCTTGTGGAGGCCTTGAATTTATGGTAAAGAACTAAACCAGCTGAGTTTGTTCCCAGATTCAAGCTTTTCCAGAATTTGGGTGTCCTGGGAACTGTCAGTGATGGTTTTTTTGTCACCAGCTTCAAAGTGAGACTGCACTTTTGGGGAAATGAAGCCCTGGCTCAGGTTTGGGGTGCTCTGGGTGGGTTTGGATGAGCTGTTCCTGTGCTCACCAAGAGAGCAGGATGGAGCTGCTGGGTTTAAGTGCACTGAAATCAGAAGGAGAACTGAAACCTCAACAGGATCTTCTACCAGGATTTCAGCATGGGGATAGGGTTAAGTGAGGATTTAGAGCACACACTGCAGAGGAGAAACACAAGGATATATTCAAAGGCATTTTTATGTTGTTGTCTTTCAGAAGAATCCAAACCCCCAACACTCTCAAGCAGAACATCCCCAGTCTCTCTGGGGTCCACAGGGCTGGTTGGGGTCAGAGTATGAGTAGAGAAGATGCGTAATAATCACAAAAATTTTTAAGAAACTAACCAAAATGTACATTCTCTGCAATCCCACAATGCCACGTGTTGTTTGAAACCCTGTATTCATTTCTGTGGGCACTCCTGTGTTATTCTCTGGTGCTGTGCATCCTCCCTAGGGGCAAAGTTCAGACCAGGAACATCCTTTGGAAGTTCATGTCCTGAGCATCCCCACTCAGTTCATGGTGTGAAGAGCTTTGGGGTGTTTAACCTGGATTCCTCTGATCTAAACTGAATTCCTTCCATCTAAACTGGGTTCCTTCCATCTAAACTGGAGGACAACCTCCAAGAGCAGCCCTCAGGCACTCCAATTTATTAAAGATTTCAGTCCACAGGGCTAGACTAGACCTAGTCCCAGGCAAAACTCCTGGAATTAAAACATGCAGATGCATTTGCTGCTGCAGTAGATGCTCAGCAGGGACAATTTTCCTGTCCAGCTCACCTGCTAAGGGACTGTGTCACTTGTTCATGTAGACAAGCCTTTTGTACCTCTGTTCTGCCCTTTTTAGGCAAAGAAAGCTCAGGACATCCCAAAACACCCCCAGCAACCCTGGGTAAACAAGCCACAGTTTTGCTGATCACACATTACACTTTTTTCCCCCCTCAAGCTACGCAAAATAAACAAAACTCCATGAAGTTTGACTCTTCAGGTCTGACCCAGTGTAAGCCTGCCCTGTTTATCTGCTTCTTTAACATCTGCAGAGATGCTGCTGTTTCAAATTCATTCCATTCTTCTACTTCTGGGACTTTTTAGTTTTTTGAAATCATACCTCAGCTTTCCTTCCCTCACCCTGTGGTCTTCACACCTCCTTGTCTTTCCCCATTCTCAGCTGGAATAAGCTCCTGCTTTTTCCTCCCGTTAGGCACCAGCCTGAATTTATTCACAGGCCATGATTGCAGCTCCTACAGCCCAACACACCTTCTGCACTCAGAGCTTTGCAAAAGCAAATCAAAACGTGTCAGCAGCCCACAAGAGAGGTTTTATTGTTTCATGAGCAGCTCCTCGAGTGGAACTTTGTGCAAAGCGTCCTGCATGGCAGTGGCAAAAGCCCAGGGTGGAAATCAGTAAAAGAGCTCTTTTTCCTGCCTGTGTGTAGCAGGGGAAAGCTGCACCTTGCTTTGGCTGCCTTGAAAGGGTTTATTTTCTTGTAAAGGTGAGGTTTCTCCTTCCAAAGCTAACATTTCGTCCTGCAGCTTTCAGGCACCTGATTTGTTGGCACAACCAAATGTTAGGTTAATGAAACTCAATATTCCTGGAGATTTTGTTTATGACAGATTCTTCCTTTTCCAGGGTCACGGAATTAACCGGATATGAACCCCAGGATCTGATAGAAAAAACCCTCTACCACCATGTCCATGGCTGTGATGTTTTCCACCTGAGATACGCTCATCACCTGTGTGAGTACTAGGGAGGATGGGCTGGGAGCACAGGAGCTGGAGCTGCTGGAGAGAGTGCAGAGGAGGCAGCAGGATGAGCAGAGGGATGGAGCAGCTCTGCTGGGAGGAAAGGCTGGCAGAGCTGGGATTGTCCAGCCTGGAGAGGAGAAGCTTTGGGGTGACCTCCTTGTGGCCTTTTGGTGCCTGAAGGAGCTGCAGGAAACATGGAGAGAGACAATTGCCAAGGGCTGCAGGGACAGGACACAGGGAATGGCTGCAAAGTGCCAGAGGGCAGGGAGAGATGGGAGATTGGGAATTAGGAATTGTTCCGTGGCAGGGTGGGGAGGCCCTGGGATGGAATTGCCAGAGAAGCTGTGGCTGCCCCTGGATCCCTGGCAGTGTCCAAGGCCAGGTTGGACATTGGGGCTTGGAGCAGCCTGGGACAGTGCAAGGTGTCCCTGCCATGGCTGGGGTGGCACTGGATGGGATTTAAGGTCCTTTCCAACACAAACCATTCCATGATTCTATGGAATATGTTAAGTACAGTGAGAAGTTTGCAAACAACAAGCACCATGCTGGAAAGCCAAAAAACCCTTTCCCAATCTTGACTGGAGGCAGATTTTCAAAAGTTCTTGGCTATACTTAAGGAAACCATTAATTCTGTAAATAAGATGAATATCAAAATTCTGTGCTTCTGGAAAAACAAGAAACAAAAAACACCCAAACCAACTTATCTGGCCAGTTTTATATTTGTATTTAGGGAGTCTAGGCTATTCTGAAAATTTAGAGTTGATTCTGGATGGTGATCTCTTGAAGGAAAAGAAAACCAAAAGAGCAAGTGAGTGAGAGGGGAAAATCTGAACTTTACTAGCCTCTGCTGTTAAAACAAAAACTATGCAGCAGCTCTGCATTCCTCTGAAATATGTTAGTAATAATCATCCTGTGTTTGAAGGGAATGCAATCCCAAAAAATCCTTGGAGGGACATTCATTAATAGCATGTGGATGAGGTTTGGAGAATGGATTGTCAGGAAAAAAATGACACATTTAATAATTTCCCATCTTCCAACAGAGTCACTAATCATATCTTCAAACATCTGGATCTGGGAAGGAGTTCATTCAGTAGCACATTAATTTGAAAAGCAAATTGAGGGAATAGCTGAACTCTGGATTTGGCTCTGTTTGCTGCAAGCCATACGAGGCAAAGATGACATCCAAAAACCAATGTCAGGGAAGTTTTTTTCCAGATTGCTCCTGTAGGCTGGAGGCAGCCAGAGTCAAATCCTTCTTTTAGGCTTCCTTCTTCCCATTAATATGTGCTGTTCATGAGGATCTGGAAGATCAAGGGGGTTGGAGCTGTGTTTGGCAAGGCAGAGCTGGAATTCCAAGTTCAGATTTATCCAAGTTCAGCAAGTTCAGATTTACCAAAATATTATTGAATACTCTGGGCCACTGAAAACTGGAAAAAAGAATGAGCAGAGCTCATGGCAATGTCCAGTCAGGGGCACCCTCTTTGTGGTGGTAACATCTATATCTTGGTGTGACAAAAACCACTCAATATTTGCACCAGTCTATGTGAAATTCTTTCATCAACCAGCACGGAGATGATGCCACTGGAGCCACAATCACCTCTGGAAAACAGTTTTCCACTTGAGAGCAGCAGGATGGATAGTTCTGTGGCTGCCAGTTTGATCCATTTACGACTGGATTTTTAAACGAAGAGACAAATCATGTTTGCTGAATTACCCACCACATCCTTCCATGAGGGACAAAAAAAAAACCCTTCAGCCAAATGGGATACCAAGAGCAGTTCTGTGGATTAAAGATAAATTATTGTGAACTTTTAAAACAGAAGAAAAACGCGAGACATGCATAGGAATTTATGAAAGCAGATAAATCCCAAGAAGCAAAAAAACAATGACTAATGCTTGGGCAGCAGTGGGAACAGCGCAGGGTCATGGTTGGAATACCAAGGAATAGGAATTATTAAACCAGATGTAAAGTGCACAAAGCCCCTCTGGGGAGCACTGTGAGAGCTCCCCCAGCATCCAGCAGCAAATGTCTCAGCAACACGAACAGTAAAAGGTTGGCAGGGTTGTTGTACCATTCTATAAAGCAATCTGATGATGAAGTGTCATCTGATGCAGAAATCCAAAGAGAAACATCTTACACCTAATAAGGGTATTAAGGGGAAAAAAATATATAAGCAACCCTAAACTAAGATAACCATTTGCTTTTTTAAAGAGGAGAAAAAAAAAATCCCAAACTGAAGGCCTGAAGTGGCTGAACTCTGAGTGAGGCAGCACAGAGGATAAAACAAAGGAAACAGTGAGGGGAACAAGTTAGGAGGGACAGAACAAGAACATCAAGCTAGCAGGGAAATGTAGATGTGAATATTTGCCTAAGGTGTGCTGGCAGCAAAGAGAGTTTCCTGCTTGGAACATTTGATTGGCTTCCAGCTCCACAAAAACACTTCTGGCTTTGGGGCTGGTGTTATTTATTTCTAGAGCACATTAATACACACAGTGTTTGCCCTGAAATGTGGCCACACAAAGAATGAGTCCCTGCCTAAGGGGCCTGCATTCTAAAATACAGGATAGAGAGGCTTTTCCAGTGCAGACAAAATATCTTTGTGCCCTCACAGAAATCCCTTCGTTTGTTCCATGGTGAGGGGGATTTTGCACATCCCAGGTGTTGCTATATCTCTGCTCTTCCCACAGGAACTTCACCAGGATTCACCTCTCTGTGCCTTGGCAGGGTGAGGCTCAGTCCCAAACCCTTCTCCTGCTCCCTGCAAGTCACCCCATGTATTTATAGGGCTTCTTTCATAGAAAGGCACAGCTCCACCATCCCTGGTGTTGGATTTGCTCTTGCTCCCCCAGCAGCCAAAGCTTCTGGCTGAGTAGCACTGGATTTTAAGAGGTCAAAAAGGAAAAAAAAGTCTGCTGGGCACTGTGCTCTGCCCAGGGGTTGGGTGATGACTGAACAGACTTACCTAAAACAGAGGCTAGACAAAGTTGGGAGAATAAAAAGCAGTTAAATTTATTGAAGGCCTTCAAGGTACATTCAGGGCAGACAAAGCCTACTTGAGAGGCTACACCCAAAATGGATGCCAAGTCACAAATTCTTCATACTTTATAAGTTCTATCCATTAACATATGGAGCTTTAATCCTCCAATTACACCTTCAGGTAACAATGTCATCACTCCAAGTTTGCTCCTCCAATTCACTGTTGTTTACATATCTTGGGGCTCTGAGGCAGCAAGGTGTCCTTGGATCTCGAGTTTTAGAGGAATTGTTTTGTTTAAAAATGCTGGGAACAGGAGTTTTAGCACTCTATTTGGACTCCAGAGCCACACAGTGAAACTAAAGACACATGAAAAATATAGAAGCAAAAATCCTAAGGCATCATGGGCCTACAACATGCCAGGGCAGCTAAACCAGGACCTGCCGCCAGTGTGGAACAGAGAAATCCATTTCTCTGTGTGCTGTCCCTCAGAGCAGGCTGGGAACTCCCAGCCACATGCCCAGCAGCCTGGGGGAGCCTTTTGAAACAACCCTGTCTGCCAGCCCAGCAGCACCAGCAGCAGCCCAGGGCCTTTCCCAGCCTCCCTGCTAGACCAGCAGCGAGCCACAGCGCTGGAACACCCAGTTACAGAGGGCACAGGGCTAGAGCCACGGAATCCTCCCTCTTGGATGGCTGCAGAGGCCACCAGGAAGGCTGAGCCTGCACAGATTGTCTGCGTGGTGGATTTGCCTCGCTGCCATTCCTGAGGTTTCCTTTTCAGCATCAAACAGGGCAGTTGAGCACAGAGCCAGATGCAGCTGACCTCACTGACTGTCTCAGTTACTGTCTCTTAGCCAAGGTCAGACTTGCCCCAGATTGTTAAAAAAGAGGAGATTCAGAGTCCTCCTCCGTCCCTGGAGAAATATTGGTTAATCCATGTAATTAGGAAGGGAAGCTGAACATTGTAGCCCTTTGTGGTTTTCACATCTTTTAAAACACTGTCTTAACTGCAGGGCTAAAACAGGGATTTAAAAAAAAATCAGTGAGAGAGGAGGAAAGCCAAAAGTAGTCCCAAAGCACACGGAAGAAGTTTGTTAGAGTTAGTGATCCATGACAGCATTAATTTCTCTTTTGGAAGAGTGAGTGTAGCAAAGCATTTTGAACTCAAGGAAAACGTGTTCATTAAAGCAGCACAAAGACCTACTTCTGAAAAGCCCAGACCACATTCCAAAAATTACCTGTTACACGGCCTGTGCTAAAATGCAAAGATCATTTCCTGGAACAGGACCATTTGGATTATAGAATGAATCACCAAATCACAGAATCATGGAATGGTTTGGCTTGGAAGGGATCAGGGACACCTTCCACTGTCCCAGGCTGCTCCAAGTCCCATCCAACCTGGCCTTGGACACTTCCAGGGATCCAGGGGCAGCTACAGAGCACCACCCACAATTACTGAACACCAAGGAATAGTAAATCCATGGCATGGAGCCAATTATTAATATTTTTAGAACAGAACCTTTGAGTAGCAGCTCCAAGAGTTTTAACTTGGAGTGATGGATTGCACTTAAAAATAAGAATGTCTTTATATATTTTGTAGGTGTGTTTTCATACTTACACACACACCCCTCATGATTTTTTAAACTGTAGATACATCTGCACACCCTCATCCCATCGAGAATTCCATGTAGAAATGTAGGAGTGGAAGGGACACCAGAGGAAAAAAGCTGATATTTAAGAGACATCTCAAACCCCAAACAGCAGTGGCTTGGTGACAGAGAGGGTGGATTTTTTAATGTTCTGCAGGATCATAGAATCATGGAATATCCTGAGTGGGAATAAACCCACAGGATCATCCAGTGCCACCCCTGGCCCTGCCCAGAATTAGTGAATACTAATTTTGAGGCCAAATATTTTCATTTCTAGTGGTTATTTATTCTACTAGAGTTGTCTGAAAGAGAAAGCTGCTGTTCAATCTCCTTATCATGTATCTGCTTCTGCACCAAGAATGTACAAGGAGAGCACAGAATTCCAGTGAGCTTTGCTACTGTGTTCAGTCTACTCTGAGTCCTGCATTTGCAACAGTAATTCCATTTCTTAATAATGTATTTTATAAAGGAATTGCTGCCATTGCTCCCTTTTTTAAAACACAGTTTGTGCAGCGATCTCAGTCTGTGATTTCCTAATTTACAATAAATTTTTGATTGCATAGAAGAGTAAGAAGATGGAGTTTCCCAGAGAAATGATCCAGGGCCACACAAGAGAAGAACCAGCTTCAAAGGCTGGGCATTATCTTCCAGTGAATCCTGAGATAAAGGCCTGGCACTGAACCAGGAATATTTGTGGCTGGATTGAATATTTAGAGAGGCTGCACAACTCCTGTTACAGCAGAACCTCCTGCCAAAACATCCTTGTTCACAGAAGATCCAAAATAGCTCAGGGAGTATTGCATGTCTGGTGAATTTATCAGATTCCCCTCTCTGTCCCTGTCTCTGTTTGGGTGCTTCACAGCCAAAGAGCATTTCAATTTTACCCTTTTAGATCAACCTTCACGATGTAGTGCTCACAGAGGGGAAAGAAATCATCACAGAATAAAATACATTGCAAAACACACGATAATCTGTCAAACTAGGAGAGAAGTGCTGCCAAATATACTGGAAAAAACCTCAGAATCACAGAATCCTCCAGGTTAGGAGGGACATTCAGGATCAGCCAGTGCCACCCCAGCAGCACCAGCATCACCCAAACCATGTCCCCAAGGGCCACATCCAGACTCCTCCTGAACACTGCCAGAGACAGGGACTGCAAACCTCCCTGGGCAGCTCATCCCAAGGCCTCACCACTCTGACAGGGAAAAAATTATTTCAAATCTCCAATCTGAACCTCCCCTGGTGCAACTCAAGGCCATTTCCTCTCATCCTTTCGAAAGTTGTGCCCACTTCAAAATACTTTTGCTGCCTTGAGCTTTTCTTTTGCAGTTAGAAGTTTAAAAACTGTGTTTTGGAGACTGCAACCACAGGAGAGCAGGGTGACCCAGAGAAGAAGGAAGACAAACCTTGGGAGTTTTTGATATATCTTATATAAATAATAATGTGATGGTATGAATCTACATAAAGGGGCAGGACAGATAATTTTGCAGGGGGTTTATTTAAAGTTCGGTGGGAGGAGGAGATTTTAGGAAGGGGAAGGAGGCTGTAAGGACTCAGGGATCTCAAAGGTCTTTTCCAACATCATTAATTCTCTGATTCTGTGAAGGGAAAAAAGCCCTTGACTTGCAAATCAACCACTCCAGAAAGTCATCATGAGTCAAAAAAACATGAAATTTTAAAAAAATTTTCTTTTTCTTGTGTTTGCAGTGCTGGTGAAAGGCCAGATAGATAATTTTGCAGGGGGTTTATTTAAAGTTCGGTGGGAGGAGGAGATTTTAGGAAGGGGAAGGAGGCTGTAAGGACTCAGGGATCTCAAAGATATTTTCCAACATCATTAATTCTGTGATTCTGTGAGGGGGGAAAAAAGCCCTTGACTTGCAAATCAACCTCTCCAGAAAGTCATCGTGAGTCCAAAAATCGTCAAATCTAAAAAATTTTCTTTTTCTTGTGTTTGCAGTGCTGGTGAAAGGCCAAGTGACCACCAAGTACTACCGGCTGCTGTCCAAGCAGGGTGGCTGGGTGTGGGTGCAGAGCTATGCCACCATCGTGCACAACAGCCGTTCGTCACGGCCTCACTGCATAGTGAGTGTCAATTATGTCCTTACGTAAGTCCAAACACTTTGTACCATTACCTGTTATCACTGATTGAGTCATTAAGGGTTAAATCCTCCAGGTTTTCGTGGCTTGTGGCATTCTGTGCTCGTGTGGTGGAGCTGCTTTCTCTGTTTGTGTGATCCTCCCTATTTAGCTGAGAAAAACATTGTGTTAATTATTATCATTATTGTATAAATCCTCATCTTGGCCAGGGAAGGACAATGGAGCTGGGGAAGAGTCTGGAAAATATCTTATGGGGGAGCTGGGAAAGGAGCTCAGTGTGGAGCAGAGGAGCTCAGGGGAACCTCATTGCTCTGCACAACTCTGACAGGAGGGACAGGGAGGGGGTCAGGCTGTGCTGAGTGTCCCAAGGGAAAGGAGGAGAGCAAATGGCCTCAGATTGCACCTGGGGAGGCTCAGGTTGGAGATTGGGAAAGAAAATTCCCTTCCAGAGTGGTGAGGCCTTGGAATGAGCTGCCCAGGGAGGTTTGCAGTCCCTGTCTCTGGCAGTGTTCAGGAGGAGTCTGGCTGTGGCCCTTGGGGACATGGTTTGGGTGATGCTGGGGTGACAATGGCACTGGCTGATCCTGAAGGGCTCTTCCACCTTGATGATTCTGGGATTTTTTGATCAAAACCAACCTTCCAGCTCAGGTTGTTCTGTTACAAGCACACTGAGCTGACAGGAGGGGAATGTTGCTCCTTTCCCTTTCCTCAGGATTTGTTCTTAAGAGCCAGGCCAGAGACAATTCCTGACTGAGCAGGAGATGAATTGATCTCTCTCTTTCCATCAGCTGCTTCCAAACCTCAGGGAGCCACGGATGGCTGAGGGAATTTGCCACAGCTCAGGCTCAGAGAGTGGAGACACTTCATCCAAAGCTGTTAATGTGGTTCCCAGTGGAATTTCTTTATAAAATTGTGTGGGGATGGGGTTATCCCATAAGATTCTCTGCCTCCTGACATCCCCAGACTCAGTGAAAATCTTGGAAGAATGAAAATTAAACTTCTGTGAATGCTAACATGTATTTTTTCAGGAGCTATTTTGGATTTTGCTGTATGTTTGTAATTTGTTGGGCTGTTCTTTTGCAGAGATATTGAGTACAAGGAACTTCAGTTGTCACTGGACCAGGTTACCATTTCCAAGTCACAGTTTTCATGCAGAAACTCAGTACCTACCTCGCAGGAAACAAGGAAAATTGTAAAACCCAAAAGTAATAAAATGAAGGCAAAACTCAGAACAACACCTTACCCACCACAGGTAACTTTCCCCGCAATATTTAATTACCAGTTGTTCTCACAGAGTGCTTGGGACAGTGTAGAGATAATCCGGGACTGGATTTATTATAAAACTGACTATGGGATTGTCTGCCTCAGGAAATCCCTCATAAAGCAGAATAAAATTAGACCCTTTTTTTTCTTGGGGTGGAAAGTACAGGTAGCACAAACCAGCTCTGGCAAGAGATGTAAAACCTTTGGGATACGCAGTGTGTAAAGTACATTACCCACAGTGTCTTTTCTTGGCAAAAATAAGAAAATCCTGGAATTGTGCTGTGCAGAATGTGTGTCATTCACAATTGATAAGTGGAGTTCTTGATGTCAGGAGGAATTTCTGCATGGCAAGGGTGCTCAGGCCTTGGCAGGAGCTGCCCAGGGAGGTTTGCAGTGCCCATCCCTGCAGGTGTCCCAGGAAGGCCTGGCTGTGGCACTCAGTGCTCTGGGCTGGGGACAAGGTGCCCATTGGGCACAGCTGGGACTCCATGGCCTGGGAGGGCTTTGCCAACCTTAATCCTGTGATTCTGTAAAATCAAACTGCCAAAATGATCAAATAAACACCATTAGGAGGACAAAGCATTATTTTTGTTCCCACGTGAAGGCCAAGTTGTGAAGAGAGGAACTTTAAACACCCAGGTCAGCAAGGCCCAACTCCAGGTGCCTGTCTGATATATCCTGTAATTCCCCATAAAAGTCACTCCTTTAACTCTCGTCCCCTCCTCTTTTCCCCCCATTTCCCCCAGCAATACAACTCCTTCCAAGCAGACAAGCTGGAATGCAGCCAGGTGGGGAGCTGGCGCTCCAGCCCGGCCGTGAGCGCCGCCGCCATTCCGGAACAGAACTTCCATTCAGAGAGCAGCGAGCTCCTCTACGCCCCTCCCTACAGCCTGCCCTTCTCCTACCACTACGGACACTTCCCTGTGGATTCCCACGTCTTTGGGGGCAAGAAGCAAATGCTGCCCCCCAAATTCGGGCAGGGCCAAGGGGCGCCGTGCGAGGTGGCGAGGTTCTTCCTGGGCGCGCTGCAGACCAACGGAGAGTGCCAGTGGCACTATGCCAACTCGCTGGTGCCCAACAGCCAGGCGCCCTCCAAAAACCTGCCCGAGCAACCTGTCAACATCATCAGGCACAACCTGGCGCAGAGCTATGAAGGTGGGTGGCGTTTGAAAGAGAAAAAGCTGAAATCCCTTTGGCGTCTGGGGAAGCTTTGCGTTTCCAGTTTGGGAAAAGGAGCTACAAGGGGTTTAGGGAGCACTGAAAACCGGAGACAGCGAAGTGTAACAATTATATTTATGGTATTCCCATGTTCTCTCTTCCCATTGCCATCAGCACTCGATTGGGAGTATTATCAAAGCATCAGTTGTAAAAAATGCACTCAGAATCACTTTTAGAGCAGCACAGTGCTATCTCCTCCTTTAATAATGGCACAGTTTATCCTCATGTTTTGTTTACTCTCCATCAGTTATTTAGTGGAATTTCTCAGGTAAGACATGGTTGAAGTCAGATTTATTTAGTGGCGTTTTGCAGGTAACTCATGGCTGAAGTTAGATTTATTTAGAGGAATTTCTCAAGTGAGTCATGGCTGAAGTCAGATTGAAACAAAATGTACTTCGGCTCCAGAATAAGTTTTGATAATTTTAATATAGAAATTAAAATAAACACCGTCTATTTCTGTAAAAATTAAATGTAGTCCTTTCTGAGGAAAAAGCCACTCTGGATGTCTTTACCTTAGAGTGTAATAATTCTGCTTTATTTGGTAATAATTCTGAATTTGAAAATGTCTCCCATCACCCACATTATTTCCCTGGATAGATGGTCAGGGGTAGAAATGCTTTGAAGGAAGTGCTGAAGGCATTGACTTCTCTGAGGTGGAAACCTGTAAAAAATAACCTTGAAAAATTATAAAATAACCAAATGTAAAGATGCTCAAAGTACCCTCTAATCACAGAATCACAGAATAATTGGGATTGGAAGGCACTTCTGAAGATCCTCTTGCCCAACCCATTTATTTTCCCATTTTTTTGCATTCGACAAGAACAGGGTTTATTCCAGTGGTTTTGGCAGAGCTGCTCTCTCATTATAAACCCTCCAGCTCTCACAGCTTGAAAATGAGCCTGAATGGAGTTGTGATGTTTTGGAACAATGTTAATCACCTAAAGAAACAAAAACATTTGGACAAAGCAGACTCTGGCAATCCAGGCTGTTTTGGGATGGTGTCAAACATATCTTTAACTCAAATAATAGCAGTAATGACTCCCCTGGTTCAGCTTCCCCTTCAAGTCAAACAAAACTCTGAATTTAACTGCTTTCATAAATGAGCCTCAAAAGTGCTGCTGAGATTTCAGCTTGCTGCTGATTTTAGCCAAAACAGCCTTGGTTGGCCTGGATTTACCTCCTCGTCTCTGCTTTATTGAAAGGAACTGTGAGAATTGAACAAAAAACTGTTACAAAAATGGAAAAAATCCATCTAAACCTTCACCACACCCTAGTTTATTCAGCCTTATTAAATATAGAGGGTTTTTGTGATTTAAGGCGTATCTGAAAACTGTCAGGGAATATCAACATAGTGCAGAATTCAGATGAGATCTGTTCCAGAACTCACAAGAAACCCTTCATTAGAACTGCTTTAAGCAGCACTCCAGTTTATTCCTTTCCAATCCAGAGCCAATCCTTGGATTTCACCCACATCTATCTCCATACACCATTTTCATTAATTAAAAATCCCTGATGAGGACTGAGGGACTGCTGTGAGGTCAGATGGAAACCTTCCTTTCTTGGAATGGAGGAAGCAGGAGTGGAAATTTAAAATAAAAGAAATTAGGTAGTAATGGCTCATGAGCACCAGGATCAAGCATTTATTCACTATATTATTCACTTATGGGCATGGATATCCAAAATCCAGAGGGAATATTAAAATACAAATCTATTAAAATATAAAGCTATTAAAAGCTGAGCTTGCTCCATCAGACAGAAGATGGAATCAGACATGGAAATAATTCCAGCCTGGGATTTTGTCCTTCCCAGGACTGGTTGACCTCACCATGATGGATCTCACCTTGATGACAGGAGCATTTTATTTCCCTTTTCTGCGTTTAGGTTGAAAATGAGCAAAAGTGAAGTTTTTCTCACAGCCTAGAGCAGGTTAAATGCTTTTCCTGAGCTTGTGCTCCTCTAATTTGCTGCTTCCTTTGGTCGCTGCTGTGGACTGCAGGGGAAAAGGAGGAGTTTTAGACCAAAAATAAGAAGTGGTTTTGTCCTTTATAAAGATGCTGTGGGGGGGAAAAAAAGAAAAAAAAAAAAAAAAAAAAAGGAAAAAAGCTACATCTTTTGAGGATAAGGATAAAGACTGAAGTAAATCCTGCATATCCCCAGTATACCTGCAGGAATAGGGTACAGAAAAATACCCCAGTTAAAAAAACTGCAAGAAACTGCTGCTATTTTTCAGTCTCATCCCACATCACCGTTTCCTTTTCAGGAGGCAAATGGAGCTGCAGTATAAGAACCAATATGGTTCTCATTTCTGGTTCTACTTCTACTGAAGGTTTTGCTCCTTGAGGTGGAATATGTGGGTTCTTTTGAGCACTTCGATGCATTTGAATGGATATTTATTATGGATATTTATTATGGATATTTATTATGGATATTTATTGGGCTTTTGATGAAAACTGCCTTGGTACGACTAATTATCTGCAAAAGCACTTAGAGTTGTATTATTTAGGAGGGAAAAAAATATGGCCAAACTCAGGCCTGGTCAGAGATCATACCAAAAGGGGAGAGAAAAGCAGATGGGATCCAATTTAAACCAAATTTTTGCAGCCTTGGTTCCTCCTCAAGCCGAATCAGCGCTGTTGCACTTTTGCTGAATCCTAAACCTTTCAAAATGACTTCTTTTCTCACTGGGAATTGCAAAGGAGGAGGCATCTGATCTTCCTTAGCTTGTCAACTGCTGCTTTTTTCCAGTGGCTCTCCGGAGCACTGACAGCCAGGCAGCTTCAAAGCTGGGGAGGATCTGCTTAGCATCATCATCTTCGATCCGAAGGCAACGCCAAACCTGACATCTGGCAGCCGGCTTGGATCCCAGGGCCATTCCACATCACATCCACGGCAGCATCTGCCAAAAACCCCGTGGGCCAAAGACATTTTTCTCCATGGAAAATAGCTCCTTTTGGAGAGATCAGAGATTGGGGGGAGGATCGTGCCAAGCCGGCAAAGCTCTGAAAAAGCACGTAGCAGATACAGCTGCCTGCAAATCAGATGTTTCTGCTTCAGGATCTGGTTTTGAAGCTTCTTCCACTTTTTCCCAGCTGGCCTAGTCATCAAAAAAATAAAATCATTTCAGTGAAGGCAACTGTATTCTTAGTCGGGGAAGTTTCTTTTGTACCCTGGAATGGAGAAATTGAGCACCACAGTGGTGCTGTTGGCCCTTCTGAGCTACCTGGGAGAAGCTTTGGGCCACAATCATGCCAAAACTCAGGAAATAAGGAAAAAGACTGAAAAAATCTGTGGAAAAAAAATCCCCAGGTTTAGGCAGTGCCTGCTGGAAGAAATAAATGACATTTTGTGAAGGGTGTTCCACTGGAGACAAAGAGGTCTGGGAGGTCATTTTGTCTCACCTTTGTTTTTAGAGGGAGGAAAATGGAGAATAATCATCCCATGCCTTGGATGATTTGAAATTAGGGTTCAGACCAGGACAGATACTGAGATAATCTAAAAAATACCTTTTCATGGCCAGGGGTTGTATTAACACTTCTTCTATCTTTGCCTTGTTTGACACAGAGAATAAAAAGGAGGGAAAGGGACTTTTTATAGGGGCAGAGAGTGGCAGGATGAGGGAAAATGGTTTTAAACTGACAGAGGACAGGGTTAGATTAGAGATTTAGAAGAAATATTTTGCTCAGAGGGTGGTGAGCATCTATATTTATTTCACAGCAAAAATACCAATTGTAGAGTTAAAATCCCAGCAGTGAATCCCACCAGTAAAATTTCCAAACTATTCTCAAGCACCTGGCTGAATCCTGGTTGGATTTGTGACCTGAAAGGGCCATTTTTCAACAGCTGATGAGAACTCAGCTTCCTCCAGCTTCTCCTTCTTGTGACACAATACACATGTAGAAATGGAGAAGAATAACTTGAGAGGTTATTGTTTTTAGGAGGTTGGTGGGTCGATCAAGAAGAAATTGGAACCAGATTCCTGTTTAAATTCTGGTGTTAATTATGTGGAGCAACTCCTTCTGAAATTAATGGAGCTTTGCATATATATATATATATATATATATATATATATATATATATAGGTACAATTGAGTTATTTCTGCTTCCTCTGTTATCCATGAAGGCTCTGCCAGTCTATTACAGCACAGGGAATATTTAATTATTAATGGGCATAGTTACGTCAGCATCCAACAGAGGGGAACTCCACAACTTTTAAGATGTTAAATAAAAATAGTTAGAAAAACAGAAAACCCATTTTAAAAGAGGCATTTAAGTGTCCAGGGCTTCCAGTGAACCTCACACAAAACAAGAGTTTGGGTCTAACTGGAGAAATTTGCTCACTGCGTCATTTTCCCTTTAACACAAAACTTCCAAACGTGCCTTGGAGGAGTTGTTGAACTCACAAACTGCTCATGGGAGAGTGCAAAAAAATTATTACTCATGGTACAGGAGAAAAGCAGGGCCCTTTACTCTCACCATTTGTAGGTAGGAGTCTGAAGGAAAAGCTTCATAAGCCAAGCAGAAAATGATAAAAATAACTCAAATTGTTCAGGAGTTCAGCTCCCATGAGAAACTGAAAACTAAGATTGGCCAATATATTTTAGAGGAAAAGCCTGAATAGGTACATCCTAGGTTCACACTCTTGAAAAACTAAGTATTTGGCTTGTGATTTTCTAAGAATAGCCAGTTTAGTTCTCCCCCATTCAAAGCCTCACTGCATGTTGTAACCTGCATTTATATTTATTATATAACTATATTATTATCTACCTTTTTACATGGGAATATCTCAAAACCAGAGATGCAGCATTACTGAAGAGGTGTTTATGTTGCTTTCAAAGAGATGTTTTTAATGTCTGCTGTCAGTTCTTCAAAGAGAAAAGAGCAAAGTCTTTAATGTGACACATCCTGGATATCACAAAGAGATTTCATGAATTAGATACTGACATGTCACCTCCTAATATCTTATATTAAATATACCACAAATAGATGCCATGAAGTACAGAATCAACAGAATTCTGTCAAATGAAAAGACCTTTGAGATCATTGAGTACAAACTATGAGTTTTGTGTTCTTGCAAGGACAAGCATCCAATACACTGCCACAGTGACAGGCAGAATCAATTCGGTTTATTCCGTTTTTTCTGTTTATTATTATATTATTTAAATAATTCTATTATTTTAATGATGGAATCATGGATAGGTATCGATGTTATCCAACCTTTAGTGAATCCTTTGATAAATCTCTGAATTAAGGGGAAGATTTTTGATTTCAGGTCATATTTCCTAAGGTTCCTTTGGTTTAATTTGCCTCATTTAACGATGATCATAACGTCAGTGATTTATAATGACTCCAAACGCTCGTTGTCAGTAATTAACACATTTTCTCTCCCCTGCAAGTGCCCCTGTCCAACAGGAGGTACAGCCAGGACCTCACCGAGTCCTTCCCGAGCTGTGCTGCGCCAGGGAGGTACAAAGAGGAGCTTTACGACTCCAGCCTCATGAAACACAGCAAAATCGACCCCAGGATCCAACCCCCTCCCCACCTCATCAAGGAGGAGAACAAGCTGCCTTTCAACAGAGACCTGCAGGAAAAAATGAGCATCAACGAGGCTCCTTTCTCCAGCTCCCTGCTGCCCAAATCCGAGTGCTGCCAGGCCAAAGCCATGGGACAGCTGAGCCACCTGCTGCCAGTGCCCTCGGTGTACGAGCAGAGCAGGAGGATTTGCGTCAAAGACCCCAAATTTGGGCACATCAGCCACCACCCCAGCCTGGAGGAGCTGGACGAGAGGATGAGCGTCAAGCTGGACCACGAGGCCGAGGGCGAGAGGGTGATGGACGTGAGGCCCTCGGGCCAAGTGCCCTTCGTGCTCCTCAACTACCACCACGTGCTGGCCAAGCACGGCGCTTTCCAGACTTCCTCCTGCGCGGCCGCGGGAGAGAACTACGGATACAACTCCGAGGAAGTCAACGCCTTCCTGTACAAAAACCAAAGCCCATCCTCGGCTTCTTCTCCCGAGACCCACAAGGAATCTGCACTACCCCATTATATTGGGACTTCCGTAATAATCGCCAACGGCAGGTGACGATAGCAAGGGAGGGTTTTGCGTTTAATTGAGAAGCCAAATGAGTGAGTCGCAAAAAAATAAAAAGCATGAGGAAAAACGGTCACATTTCCTGAGCAGAGCTGGAGGTCAGTGAGGGACAAACTCCTGGCAAGCCACGAGTCCCAGTGGCCAGGAAAATCCATCCCCTCCGTCAGCCGCCATTGGCACAGGAAAAGCTCTGGTGCCAGGGGGAAGCCAAGTTCCAGAACTTATTTTTGTTATTTTCTAGTGTGCAACAAAAAGGAAATGATAGGTGTTATATGCAGAGGTTTATATGAAGAACGGGTTTTTTTTTCCTTAACCCCTCCTTCTCAAAATAAACTCGAGATTTTTTTTTTTTTTTTAAATCATTATCATGAAATATACACTCTAGCTTAGGGGTTTTTTTGACAAATTGTGTGAAACTTTGCATCAACTCTCCACCCAACCCCCTGACTAATGGATTTTGTTGACAGAGTGGTGATTTTTAGCAACCACAACACAGCTGTACTACCCAAACAGAACTCGGCTTGAAAAAAAACCTTATTTATTAATTACCAAAAAGTTCTAAAACTAAATAAATCAAACCCCAATTTGATTTATTGAACGTGGATTTCAGTGTTCTGAGACTGTTTGCCACCACCATTTATCTTGACAAGGGACAATATGACAAATTAATAGGTACAAAGACAGGTATTACAGGGTTACAGGTCTTGTCATGGCAAATTGGGACAAATTACAGAGCAGGAACTAATTCCCCACAAATAAGAAAAGGAAACTCCTAAATCCTGTGTTTCCCTGAGCATTCTGGGGGAAGGCTGTGCAGATTTTCAACCCACCTAGTCACAAATACATCTTAATAACAGCACCAGCCATGTTTTCCTTATAGCCAAGAGAATAATGAACATTTCTGCCTTATTTTAAACCTACCAGTAGAACTGTGAGCTTTGAGAGGTTCAGCTCTTAACACACGGAACTTCCTCCAGCATAAATCCTGTTGTCAGCACAAGGGTAGGGCTGGAATTCCCCGATTTGAGCACTTCACAAATCCCAAGCAGCACCTTTAAAACACTCCCATTTGGCCCAGCCAGTCAGGAATGGGTTTTCACCCCTTTATTTTCAATTCTTTGTGGAGGAGCCCAATGGATCTGTGTGTGTTTAACTGACAACTCTCAGCTCACCGTGGTTTTCAGCCACTTCCCCAAAATTGTGTGTACAGAACAACAAATGATTCCCTAAAGAATAAATGTTTAGGGATCTGCTGCAGATCCCACTCAGCTCCATTTCTCACCCCAATCTAAGCCTAATTCAGACTTTTTCAAACTCCTTCTCTCATCAGACTAAAGAGAACTTCACTGAAGAAACCTTGAGCAGCCTGGGACAGTGGAAGGTGTCCCTGTCCATGGCAGGGGTGGCACTGGATGACCTTCAAGGTCCTTTCCAACCCAAACAATTCCATGATTCTTTGAAGAAAATTCTTACCTGGCTTGTGTAATATGGAAAAACCACTTGCTCATGGATTGCACTTTGTCAGATAAGATCACAGTGGAATACACAATTCAAAAAATTCTCCATCTTTTCTATGTAGCAATAATTCATCACAGAATGGTTTGGGTTGGAAAGAACCTTAAAGTTCATCTGGTTCCATCCTCTGCCCTGGGCAGGGAACTTTCCAGTAGAGGACAATAACAAAGTCACCTCCTTCTATCTAGGAATATTTATTGCCATGAGTACACAAAAATACTTCAGAAGCAAATGCCTGAAAACAATTTTCAATATTTTCATTGCTTCCTGCTAAAGGTTAAGAGAGAAAGCTTATTATCAAGTTAAATTGATGTTCACTTGCAAGTGAACTTGAACTGAACACTCCCAATTGCATGAAAAATGCATTTTGTGCTAAATAGCACCAAAAATGCCAAATCAGTGATTACCAAAAAACCACCAACAGAACCACACCAGCACAATCACCCCTCACTCAGTGTAAACCTCAGTTTAATGCTGGAGAAGCTGGCAGGTGTCCAGAAAAACCCTAAATGTGGATTAGAATCACTCTGACCTAACAAATCAAAGCCATGAGACACCACTTGGTTTCCCAGTGGCTGTGGTTAAAATCCCTCCCAGCCCCTGTCCCTCACAGATGACCCCAACTCCTTAAAAAATATAATTATGCAAAGACTCCCAGCCTAATTTTAATGACATCAAATGAAATAAATTGAATTTTAATTAAATCAAACCCACGCCCCACAAAGGAGCCACTGGCATGGTTGGCATCATTAAAAGGAAACCTGATGCTCCTCCTGCTGCACTTTATACCTCATTAGTGGCACTGCTGCACTTCACCTCCATCTGCTGAGTTTTGGTGTTCCTGGAAGTCCTGCTCACTATAAAAACATCAAAATTAAGGCTTGGGTTGAAAAAACACCATTGATATTCTTCAGCAGGGTGTTTTTCCACCTTGTTATTCCCACTTCCAGGCTTTATTCCAGGAGGCTGAGCAGAGGAGGTGTTCCATCAGATGTTTTATGGGATGCCCAGGAACTTTCCCCGTTAGGCAATAATGAATCAATTATGATTTGCTGCTGATAATGCAGGGGAGGCTTCTGAAAAGATTACAAAAGCAAATGTGTGAAAGGCTTTTTTTTTTCCCCTGCCATTCCAGAAGAGAAAGAGCAATTCCCTGTTCACACCTGGGAGGAAATTATATTGGGAGAAAAATAGGGTTTTTGGTCAGTTAAATTACAGATGTTCTCGGAACAGGGCATTGCCATCATAGGGTAATTAATAATAAAAAATCTATTTAATAATGAAAAAATCATGACACTGGAGTGTGCCTTGAATTGAAATATATTATGAAAAATAACCTCATTTCTCTCTAACATTTAAGCCACACCTTTGTCGTGAGATTCCACAGGATTTTAACTCTTGGGGGAGTTCAGACCTGGCAAGAAAATCAGACAGAGAATGGGAGAAACAGAGTGAGAGAGGGAATATTTTACCAAAATCCCAGAAAATTTGGGTTGGGAGGGACTTTAAAGATCTCATTCCAACCTCCTGCCGTGAACCTCCCACGAGACCAAGGGAGAGCTGGAAAAGTCAATCCCATGCTGAGGTCTCCAAATTTTCATCCTCTTCATGGAAAGAGTGCAATGGAAATAAGGTGAGGAGGGAACAGATTTGTTCCCTGGAATTTGAAAAAGGGAATAATAAGGGGAATTTAGGGAAATGAAGCACAACAGATGCAAAATCGGAGAATTCATCACTGAAAGTGCAAATGAATGGGAAATCTGCCAGAATTTCTCCAGAAATCTCAAAACAGGACACAAATCCTTCTTTTTTAGCAGTTCAGTCACACTTCAAAAACACCACAGAGGAAATGTTGTTATTCCATTTTTTTTCCTGAAGGTTAGATTTTTGCTTTTTCTTTTTTTTTTTTTTTATATGATGCAGATAAAAAGCTATTTGGCAAGTGTAGGTGAAGAAGCACGCAAACCAACCAACCTATTAATGCTCAGAATT
This sequence comes from Entomyzon cyanotis, assembly GCA_024500445.1. Taxonomy (NCBI): domain Eukaryota; kingdom Metazoa; phylum Chordata; class Aves; order Passeriformes; family Meliphagidae; genus Entomyzon; species Entomyzon cyanotis. The sequence goes on from JAKEPQ010001016.1 coordinate 2,016,438, forward strand.
ATATATGTATTCCCTAAAAAATGTAAAGCATTTTTGCTTATTTATTATGTAAAACAAAACGGTTAAAATGTTAATAAAAATCCTGTAGCCAAAGGAAAATTGAGTTGAATTTCTCTTTTTTCTTTTTTACCACAAAACACAGCATTCCACAAACAACAATGGTGCATATTTGAAAATTTATTTCAACTGCGACACGTTGTATAATTGACAATTAATGTACCATAAAATACACAGATTTTTTTTTTCCAATTCATTGTATTTTTGCCACGTTGCATTTTAATAAAGACACTTGGAGGATGCAAATAACACAGAATCACTTGACAATTCTTCCCTGCAGTTCTCTTTTCTCCATCATTTTTTGACCTCTGCTCTTTCCTGAGCCCAGATTTAATTTCTTTGGTGTCTGATCAAGGCAATGCATCCCCACCACCACTTAGGCATGCAAATGCTTTTATCAAACCAGTTACCCCCAGGAACCAGCAGATATTTTGATTTACAGAGAGCTCCTGGATACTCCAAAGGAGTTGCAAAAACTCTTTTTATTTTTTTTTTAAGATTGCTGATGCAGCTGAATCAGAGAAAGCAAAGCAACGAATTTTTGTCCAGTGAAGCAGCAGCATAAAGAATTAAACGCTTTAATATTATTTCCAGGTAATAGCCCTTGATTTGTTGGATATATTAAAAAAAAAAGAAAAGAAGCTCTGAAGTCTTATAAAACCTTTACTAGAAGCGAGATGTGCTGCTTGAACTCTGAAATGTGAAGTCCATTATTACTTTTTCAAAACTTTGGAAGCAGCTTTGTTGCTGACTGGGCACAACCCACCCTGGACACTCACACGTGCCAACACCACCCCCAGAAGTTTTCCTATCAATAAACAACCCCTAGGAATGTTTTCACCATGAGAAATGGTAGAACAGAGCCCAGGAGGGGAAAAAAAAAATGAAGTCACAGAAATATGGACATCGCAATAAATGGGTTTTTTGAAAGCACTTCATCAAGAAAATAGTTTAAGATATGAGCTCAGCCTCACAATGGAGGAGGTGTTTTACTGATCCAGACAGTTGAACGAAAGGAAACATTTTCAGTGCATTATTTCTGGGTCTGGAGCTGTCTGGATCTCTCCATCCCCACATCCAGGGACACCCCACACCACATTTGTCTGTCACACACAGAGAGCAAGGAAAACAATGATTTTCCTGCAAAAATTCTGTGGCTTTCTGGGCGTGCCAGGTTTGGCAGAGGAAGAGTCAGAGCTGGCTGTGCCTCCCATCCACCTGAGAGAGAGGCAGGGGATCCTCCAAGGATTCATCCACCAGGATTTTATCCAGCTGCTCCTTATCCTGTGGGAATTCTTGTCTTTGGTTCTTCTGAAGCAACAAATCATCCAAGTCCAGGCTGGAAGTTGGAGACAGCAGAGACCATGGCAAAGGCAAAGTGGTTCCACAGCCCCTCCTTGCTGTGGCACATCCAGGTCTGGGCAGTTCTCCCTTGAGGGAAGGAAGTTTCTTCCCCATGCAGGAATTTTTGGAATAACCTGACAACTCCAAGTGAGAACAGAACCAGCTCATCATTGATGCAGCTACCAAAAAACCAACAGCAACCAGGATATGGTGCAGAGTTCTGTTGTTAAAAAATCCCTCTGCTGCTGCTCAGCCACTGCAGCTTTGCAAATTCGTTCTGCCCTTTCAAAATTCCCATGTTTTATCATTTTCCCCACCTTTTTTTGGCCCTGGTGAAGGGAGAACATGTTTTCAGGAAGCCACTCGAGAGGCATGCCCTGGTTGTTAAATCCCTACAGGCACTTCCCAGTTTGTCTGGAATAGGAACAAACCCAAAAAGGTGCTTCCTGCAGAAAAATCCTAAAGCTGAGACAGTTTTAGCTACAAATCCTGGGTTTTAGGTGAAGTTGTGTAAAACTCTGTGGTTGGAAAAGCAGCACCAGAGCTCTGCTTTGCTCAGCTCTCCTGCAGCAGCACAGGTAGAAGAGGCAGAAAAGAAGTGGAGAAGCTCCAAAAAGATGTGAGTGTACATTTTTTATAGATCTATACATAAATATATGGATTTTTCTTTTTATTGAAGCTGGATGAAGGCAGACTCAAGTTTCAGTTGATTACAACATGCAGCAGTATTGAATTCTGAAATTCAAGGGAGCTGCCAAACGTTCTCAGCCTGAAGCAGTTGTGAAATCTGGTGGGGAAAAGCCAAACCTGGTGTATCATTTTAATTAGGGCAATTAACAGCTGTCTGTGTGCAGTTCTAGGAGATGCTGGTGTGCAGCCTCACATGATTTGGATCATGGGGGAAAAACCCCAGCAGGGTATGGACAATCAGGACAAATTTTCTGTGGGATGGAGCATAAAATCCTAAATGGAACAGGGACAACTGAATTTCTACTCTTGCTGCCAAACCACCTAAACCCTAATATGTGAGGATTGGTCAAAATTCCCATTACAGACAAGTTTCCTTGTTTTAAGACTTCTTGGCTGTGTAGCTGAAACAATCTGAAGTGTTGGGATTGTTTATGAGGTGAACTTTAACCTAAAACCCCAATTCTGGCTAGCAGACAGGCGTTTCCTCTGTGGAAACCAATTTGGCTGATCCACCACAAAAAAAAAAAAGCCAAAACCCAAATGAAGGTGACAACACCACACCTGGCCAAAGCTGTTCTGCACAGAATTGTTTGAGGAGCTGTGGTGGCCAAGTGTCCTTGAGAAAACCCCAAAGTGTCCTTGAGAAAACCCCACTGAGGCACTGGGACACAGCAGATCCCACATGGCTGCCCCAGGGGAATTCCCAGGCTGTTCCCCAAACCTGGAAATGTGCAGGCAGCCCCAAAAAGAGCTGCTTGCAGGGCAGCAGGTGGTAAAGCTCTTGCTTTTAGTGCTTCCCAGCAAAACCAGACATTGGCTGGGGAAAGGAGGTGACAACAGAGACTGTGGGAGAGAGTTTGGACACAGGTGAGTGGTGTTGGGATTTCTTTTTCACTGGAGTAGTTGTTTGCAGCAGGGAATTTAATTTATTCCCTTTATATTCACTTAACTTCACTGAGATCACAACATAATTATTATTAAATTTAAAATTAATCAAAGGTTTCCTCCCCTGGCATGGGATTCTGCAATAACCTGGATTGCAGCTCAGTGGGATTTTCTTCCAGGGGCTAAACCCTCTTGGAAAAGCACAATTTAAAGGACAAGATGAGATGATTTACTCATATCCAATTGACTAGGGAGAGCAGAGTGCAAGTCACTTGGATCACCAAGCACAGCTGCTAAGTGCTGATGGAATGCTCTCCCAAAAACTCAAGGCAGCCAGTAAGAGTTGCAGACCTGAGATCAAAGCACAGGTTGGGAAATTGCTGTAGAGGTCTACACAGAGAAGAACCAAATCAGCAAGGATCTTCTCCTGGACCTGGAGTTAAGCACAGTGGTGATCCCAGAAATTCAGAAATAGATGATGTTCCAGCTGGTTTTAGTGCAGGCAGCACATGAACCAGAATTGAGTTAAAAAAAAAAAAAAAAAAAAGAATAAAAAAGTAAATATTGTCCTGCACTGTGCTAAAATACCATAAAACACAGGAAGGAAAAAAGGAAATATTAAGCCACTTCAGTCTCTCCAGTACAGGCTGTAAATGAAGAGAAGGCTCTGTTCACTGCAAATATTCCTTAGCAATCAGACTCCTTTCAAAGAACAGATCCTTACAAAGAATGGCAACAGAGGTGTGGTTTAAAGTCAACAAAAATAAAAACTGGGAGATCACCACCTCCTGTTAACTGCTGCAGTTACCCACGGCACACACAGACAGCAGAAAACCAGAAGGAAAAAAAATCCGACTTGCAGTTCTCCTTCCCACCTTGCAGAGGTTTAGGTGATGATGGCAAATTCTAGCTCCCTGTGGGCTGTCAGTGCTTGGGGACGATGAGGTTCCTCAGCATGTCGAAGGAGTTGCCATCTGGGTGCACAGACTCGACCCCCTTGCCCTCCTGGTGCACCTGCAGGTAGCCATAGTCATCAATGCCAACTATCCAGGCCAGGGCTCCTTCCTCATCCCCCAGACGGACCTGCTTCCCACTGTGGAGGGAGAGCTCTGTCAGTATTAATGGACACTGAACAATTAAAAACACCCCAGAGGATTCATCACAATCGCTGGATGAATCCCAGAATGGTTTGGGACCTTAAAGATCATCTCATTCCATCTGCTGAACCTGAGGGGACATCAGCCCTGTGAAGGGTCTGCACTCAAATTCAAATATTCCTCAAAAACTCGGTGCTTTTATTTATGGTCTTTCAAGGGCTTTTCTTTATGCCCATTTCATGGCAACTGCAGCAGCCACAAACAGTGGGATAATCTGGAGAGTCATGGAATCATGGAATGGTTTGGGTTGCAAGGGACATGAAAAATCACTCAGTGCCACCCCAGCCATGGCAGGGACACCTTGCACTGTCCCAGGCTGCTCCAAGCCCCAATGTCCAACCTGGCCTTGGACACTGCCAGGGATCCAGGGGCAGCCACAGCTTCTCTGGGAATTCCATCCCAGGGCCTCCCCACCCTGCCAGGGAAGGCTTCACCCTCTAACAGAATGTTTTTATTTCCCACTTCACTGGTTCTTTGCACAGAACTACTTTCAGCAGCATTTTCTACCTGCTTTAATTTCCTTTTGTGGAATGAGTGGAGTTGGAGTTAATCCAGTCTATTATTTTTTTTTTCCCCAAAAGTTCAGCAGCTTCATCCATCTAAAACCAAATCATTCCCAGTTCTCTTTGTTTGGAGACAATACATGTAAAATACCTGGCAGCATTCTTTAACTCATGCTAGTTCACTGCTTTTAGTATGTGCTACTTTTATTCTACCTTAAAAATGTATCTCCTGATTAGGAGTGTATTTTATTTATTCACTTCTATTAAAGGGAATTCAGTGCAAAAAGACAAAATGTCCACGAGTTGTCCTACCAATTTTATTCAAGAGAAATTTGAGAACATAATTCTCACCTGTGTATCCAATACTTGTAGTACTGGGGGAGAACTCCATTGGGCCCCTTCTCCTGAAAAATATCAATGAGCCTCTCCAGCACAGTCACAGTCCTTGCAATGAGGCAGTCAGCAGTCAGGGGTTTCAGCTCTGTCCCCTCTTCCTTGTTAAACTTTGCAATGAGGTCATTGATGCAGATGGTGGGGTTGCTGTTATTCACATTAACCCCAAAGCCTGCACAAGACAAAAGGAGGACACAAGCAAAGGGATGAACTCTGTTAGCACCACAGCACTTCATTCACCCACTCCATTTACCCCTCAGGATGGCTCCCAGAGCTGCTTCACTTCAGTCTCTCACACCTTGCAATCTTCCAGCTCTTTAATTACAATTTTCAGTTCCAATTTCACTCCTTGCCCTTCAAATGCCTCCCCAGAATTCCATGAGCAATTCCAGCACAGCCTTCCAACCCCAGCCCACCCTATCAGTGAGGGTTAGGATGATGATCACCTTCAAATGGGTCAAATATCACCAAAGTGAGACATTCCTTTAAGCTGCCATGTCCTCAGCCCACTCAGAGAACAACTCTAAAATGGAGTTTTATCTTCCAGTCTAAAACTGACCTGAGAGACCTTTCTGTTGAGCTGCCTGCACTTCCCAAAAATCCAGCCTTTGCACTCAGCTGATAAGCCTTGTTTGGCTTGCTTGGGAGAACCCAGAAGAGTTGATTTTAACTTTGTAAGACTCCAGTTTGCTTAATCTATCTCACCACAGCATATCCTTTAGAAGCCTCAAGCCTCTCGCTGAGATTTCTCCAGCTGGAATAATGTTGGCAGAAAGCCTCCCTTGTTTAAATGTGCCTCTTGGGGCCTTTTCTGCAGCCTGCTGAAACAGGCTTCGAGGGATGTAAAGAAATATATTGTATTACCTGTTTATTTTTTTCTCCAAATAATTTGGTTGGGTTTTTTTTTCTTCCCTCAGACATTTGGGATAAATCCCCTGTCTGTCAGTCAGGTTTGGATATGATGCACTTATATCTACAAGGAGGTGCAGATGGCTTCTTTTGTAAATTTGCTATTAATAATTCATATATGGAAGTAATTTGTATTAACAAATACATATTTGTTAATGTGAGGAGAAGGATCTGTTCAGTGAAAAGGAGTTTTTGACTTTGAACTGGTCAGAGAATGCACACAAACAGTGATCCCAACACACCAGTCCTGTGTGGAGGAAAAAGGAGCTGAAATGGGTTCCTGGAAAGAGATAAAGGAAAATGAACTGGAAAATGCAATGAGCTGTGCCAGCAAATCCTAATTTACACACAGCATGAGGGAAGAGAGACATTGTGGCCATCAATGGTCCTGGCAGGGGTCACAGGGCCTTGGGGACCATCCAATCCAAAAACTGGGACACCACAGGACCCCAAGAGGAGGAGCTCAGCCGAGGCAGCAACACCAGGGAACGAGCAGGCGGGGAAAAGGCAGCCAGGAAATTTGGGACTGGCGAGGTGCTCGGGGCCCTGGGGACACCTCTGCAGCATCCACGTGAGCAGTGAGCGTTCAGCAGCAGCCCTGCAGTGCTGATGTGGCTGATGGATGTTCCAGTGGTGGATCCACGAGGAGCTGGGCTGTGCTGGACGTGCCTGAGCAGAGGCAGAGCAGTGCTTGCAGGTCACGCTCGCTGGCTGTCCCCTGCATTCCAGGGGTGCTTGGCTCCCACGCCTGCTCCGAGTCTGGGCCTCCCATTAATGGGGAATATTCCTCTCAGAACTCCTCTCCCAGAAGTCCCAACACCATAAAGTTCTTCATTTTTAAATTGGAAAAAAAAGGAGTTTTGTTTGGTTTTTTTTAACCACATTTAAAGGTGTGAGCATTGTGCTGTCTGCAAGGCCTGGAGCACTGAAAACACAAGTTGGATCTTACTCTCCTGAGCTCCTTCTTGGAGCAGTGAAGCCACAAAGATGATCCTTGATTTTGATCATTATCCTCATATTTGGGAGATTCTTGTAGCATTGCAAATAGTTAAATGAAGAATATGCCTTTTAAATCAGAAGAAAATGCCCAGGAATGCCGTGGGAAGAGAGAATTCAACGCCTGGCTGTGGCACTCAGTGCTCTGGGCTGGGCACAAGGTGGCCATTGGGCACAGCTGGGACTGCATGGGCTGGGAGGGCTTTGCCAGCCTCAGGGATCCTGGGATCTGTCCAGGTAAGGAAGCTGCATGACTGTAGAAAAGGGGTGATGGATGTGGCACAGCTTTCCTGGTGGAGAAGTTGAATCCCATCCCTCCTGCTAACACAGAAATGTGTCCTGAGTCCCCTCTGCTGCTCCCAGGGACACACACAGCACTGGAATGAATGATGGAAAAGATCCTTGGGTTCACATGCAGCAAGGGAGTTTCAATTCTAAAAGCTCCCAGGCGAAAACAGACTGATGAAAATGCACATTTATCTATACCTCAGACCCACCAGGTGACTCCTACTGCTATCAGAAAAAATGGATACAGAAAGTTTCCATTAAAATTGGAATGTTTTGGTGTTTAGGGTAAGAAATATGAGGTCTAACCCAAATATGTGACTTGCATAAGAGATACTTGATATAATCAATTATTTTTGGATCTATTTCTGCTTTCCCTGTGCTATCCTGGACAGGCACCAGGAAAACATGGAAGCTGTAAAGGGTTGATGAGGAACAGAGAGACTCCTTAAGCTCTGGTGGAAGTTCCCTTCTATTGATGCAGATTATTTACAAAATGAAGATACAAAATTGAACAGAAACTGTCATGTCTGGGCATGATTCACAGAAGGAGGTGATTTCTTCAACTCCTCTGCTTGTTTGCACTCCTAAAACCCCAGAACTTTAGCAGAAACAGCACCATGACCACACCATCTGTGTGAGATACTTTATTGGTGCTACATTCAAATACAAACCAAACATTATCATCTTTTTCTTTAACCTTTTAGGCTTGTGAAGGAATTTTCTTTCCATTTTTTTAGACACAGCAGAAACAATTCTTTCTGGAACCAGAATCTGGCAGGTTAGGGCGAAAACTTCCTTATCAAATAGCAGGATGATTATCAGACTAGAGATGATAAAACCACCTCAATAATTAAAAAAATAAAACATTACTCTGTGTGCGTAGCTCATTTTCTTCTGATTTAAAAGGCATGGTCTTCATTTACCTATTTGCAATGTTACAAAAAAGATATAAATTGGACAAAAAGGATGGAGTTTTCGGTATATTCCGCTGCTTTTGCAATAAATCAAGGAAGACAATTTCCCTCTCCCATGTAATGCTCTTCCTTTAAACTCTACTACATCAGTCCAGATGCTTGCATTTATGTTTTCCTTGTCAAGCATATGGAATTATTAAGAAGAATGAAAACATTTACTTTCTGTGCTTCCTTTGGATTCAAAATTGTGCTTTATTTCCTTATGCCTGCTGTCATTATGTGTTCTCATCGTTGCCATTTGAACTGATAGAGACATTGATAACAAAATCCCTCAGAAAAAAGGAGTACAGAAAAGCTTGAAAATAGACATTTACCAATGAGAATATGAAATGTTGTTTCGATAAGTGTTGAGTTTACCAGAACTCCACCGAGCTTCATCAGATCACTGTAGTAAATATCATTTGGCCACTTCAGTCGCAGCTCGATGTCCTAAAGAAACAAAAACAGACATTCAGAGACATTTATGGCTCATTCATCACTCCATAGTCTGTGGAGAATCATGGAATGGTTTGGGTTGGAAAGGACCTTAAAGATCATCTCATTCCACACCTTCCACTGTCCCAGGCTGCTCCAAGCCCCAATGTCCAACCTGGCCTTGGACACTGCCAGGGATCCAGGGGCAGCCACAGCTTCTCTGGCAATTCCATCCCAGGGCCTCCCCACCCTGCCAGGGAACAATTCCTAATTCCCAATCTCCCATCTCTCCCTGCCCTCTGGCACTTTGCAGCCATTCCCTGTCTCCTGTCCCTGCAGCCCTTGGCAATTGTCTCTCTCCATGTTTCCTGCAGCTCCTTCAGGCACCAAAAGGCCACAAGGAGCTCACCCCAAAGCTTCTCCTCTCCAGGCTGAACAATCCCAGCTCTGCCAGCCTTTCCTCCCAGCAGAGCTGCTCCATCCCTCTGCTCATCCTGCTGCCTCCTCTGCACTCTCTCCAGCAGCTCCAGCTCCTTGCTGTGCTGAGCCCCAGGGCTGGAGCAGCTCTGCAGGTGAGCTCTCACCTGAGCAGGGCAGAGGGGGAGAATTTTCTCTCCCTCTTTGCCACACCCAATGTGATGCTGTCAGCTGCTCTTGAGAATGAGAATCTCTTGAATTGCTCCACAAATATTACTGAAAACAGAACCCTGTGTGAGGAACCTTGCAGGAACCAGCCAAGGAGACAGTGACATCCTGCATTTCGGAAAGGAAATCCAGCAGACAGGAGAAATCCCAGTCCCCAACTCCATAAATACCTCAGCCACGTCCTGAATATATTCCCATTCTCTTTAGCACTGCGGGGCTGGAAACACAAACTGTGCTGTGTGACAGCACCCCAGCCCAATAGAGCAGCTTTTGTTGGAAGCACGGGGCTGAGCTGAACTTTGCACCGGCTACTTAAACACTGAGAGAAAGCAAATGTGCTTCCTGCACTTGGAAACGCTGCCCATGGCTGAGCATCCCTCGGGGCAAATCAGGGGAGGTGCTCCAGGACTAGGAGAGTCGCATTCCCTCCTACTGCAGATGATGAAATCCCTTTACAGGATGTGTGAAAGCTGCACCTGGGTCTGTGTCTACTTTCCTGACAGATTTAAAGGCCAGGGAGGAGTCCATTACACATCCACTGACAGGAAATACTACCTGATTTTGCTATCAAAGCATTCTGAGGGAAAAGTATCACCAACTCACGTTCGTTATGGAAAAGAACTTGGCTCCTCGCACTGGGAAATAATAATTCCATTATTATTTGGGGGACTCTGGAGACATGGGAGGTATGATGGAGTTAAATGGTGTTATCAGGGATAAAAGGTCCTCCCTGAGGGAAACACACACCTGTAAGACAGCAGACAGTAGCTCTGTGACTGAAGTGACAACAGGCAGGAAGAACAACCAAGGCAGCTGGGTGTTCTCCTGGTTCAGCTGCAGAGTGGATTCACCAGGTACCACAGAGAATGTCACAAAATACACTGGAAATGGAGCATATTCTCCTCCTCCCTCATTAGACAGAGATTCTGCTGCTGTCAGAATGGGAGAGCAAAGCATCCTCTTGATTTAAGGTCCGTTTGCATCTTCAGCATTAACATCTGCCAGTGCAACTCCCAACTGAGCCATCAGAGAGACACAAAGCTCTTGGGTGCTGCTTGCTCAGCAGAGTCAATGAGTGTGGCAATCCTAAAAATGGTGAGTGGTTGATAGAGACAGCAAGGAGCTGGAGCTGCTGGAGAGAGTGCAGAGGAGGCAGCAGGATGAGCAGAGGGATGGAGCAGCTCTGCTGGGAGGAAAGGCTGGCAGAGCTGGGATTGTTGAGCCTGGAGAGGAGAAGCTTTGGGGTGACCTCCTTGTGGCCTTTTGGTGCCTGAAGGAGCTGCAGGAAACATGGAGAGAGACAATTGCCAAGGGCTGCAGGGACAGGACACAGGGAATGGCTGCAAAGTGCCAGAGGGCAGGGAGAGATGGGAGATTGGGAATTAGGAATTGTTCCCTGGCAGGGTGGGGAGGCCCTGGGATGGAATTCCCAGAGAAGCTGTGGCTGCCCCTGGATCCCTGGCAGTGTCCAAGGCCAGGTTGGACATTGGGGCTTGGAGCAGCCTGGGACAGTGCAAGGTGTCCCTGCCATGGCTGGGGTGGCACTGAGTGATTTTTCATGTCCCTTGCAACCCAAACCATTCCATGATTCCATGACTCTCCAGATTATCCCACTGTTTGTGGCTGCTGCAGTTGCCATGAAATGGGCATAAAGAAAAGTCCTTGAAAGTCCATAAAGAAAAGCACTGAGTTTTTGGTAAATGTTTGAATTTGAGTCCAGCCCTCTCACAGGGCTGATGTCCCCTCAGGTTCAGCAGATCTTTCCTGCCCACAGAAAGCTCTTTACTGCCCAAGTGCTCAGTACAGTACATCCATTATTGACCCACATTTTTTTACATCAATATTTTGTACTTCAGTCACCTTTTTCCTCTTGAATGGAATAAAATTAAAAAATGCCACAGCACACCAGGGCAGGCACACAGAAGCAAAACCACCTCCATTCATAAATTAGCTCCTTCCCCAGTCAACCCCGTACTTTACAAAACTAACTCTTGTCCCTTCATTTCTAAGTGGTCAAATTATTCACTGCAGCCAAAAATTTTATATTGCGAATTTTAGCCTGGAGCATTTTGTTTTTACAGTCAGGTTATGAAGCACTGAAGTTAGAAGGTTTTAATAGAAAGGCTGACAGACCCTAAACTACAGCAAAGCTACTGGGTGCCACTATAATAAAGTTCATGTGTAAATGTGTATAAGTCATTGATTTTCTGTAATATAGGAAACATATGCTTTAGTTAACTACTTCTGTAAAATACCAAAGTTTTATAGTTAGCAAATATTAGGAAATGGTAACATTAAAAAGGAGATATATGAGGTGATGAAGAAGACTGGTTCTTCATTTTAATACTGATGACAGGACACTTGATTCCCTCTCGAGAGCAATTCTCCTAAGTTCTTGCTTTAGAAATCAGTTTTCAACCTTAAACAAGGGTTGGAAAAATCCTTTAAAAGGGATAAAGTGACCACTGAAACAGCACCAACAGAAAAGCAGAAAAGGATTTGTCAGTTTTATTCATTTTTCCCTCCTCCTTCTCCTTCAAAATCAAAACAAATTAACTCCGTTGTTGGGCAAACAAAACGGACTTTTCCTTTACTGCTGGGGACTGAGGCTTAAGTTTCATAAGATTATGAAATGAGTGTAGTGCACTTGATCAGCCCAGTGAAATATATAAAATATGCATCATATGGAGACTACATTTCTTCAAACATTTAAATAACCAAACATTAGTAAGGTTAACCTCACCACTCTATTATGCATTCAGTCATTCCACACATAAAAGATACGGCGAAAATACAAATTTAATGAAAATGGAAGCAGGAATTTTCAGATAAATTAGAACCTGAATTTAATGAAAATGGAAGCAGGAATTTTGAAATAAATTAGATTTACATACCTCATATCCTGGTATTGATCTGACTGACTCTACCACCGCCAAGGACACGAGGTGCTGGATAAAGGGAATTCTCTGGCCCAGGTTGGAATGCAGAGGGATGGAGATGTGCAGAGTGCACAGGGCACAGCCCACGGGACTGAGCCAAACATTTCCACCACGACCTGGGGAGGCAGAGGGGAAAAAATGGTAATTTCAACTCAGCAAAATAATATTTATGAAAAAAGATCACTTTGTGAAGGTACACAACGACTAAAGAGAAAGATTCAAGAGTATCCATCCAAGAATCTACCAAAAGTCCTTTAATTGAGTTTCCAAATTGATTTTGAAAGAAAAAGGATTAAAGAAGAAAGCTTTTTCTCCAAGAAATCAGCAAGTTTTTTAATGTTCCCATCCCTGGAATTGTTCAAGGCCAGGTTGGATGGGGCTCTGAGCAACCTGTTCTCATGGAAGATGTGGCAGGGGGTGGAACAAGATGATTTTAAGGTCCCTTCTAACTCAGGCCATTCTACAACTCTATTTTGTGATTCTAAAGCACAAGCTGCTACTCAATTTCCCAGCATGTCCTAAATCCATTGCTTCCAGGATTTTCCTACACATTCCAAAAAAATCTCACTTTGTTCAAGCGGAGAAACATTGGTGAAGATGCTCTGTGTGAACCAACCTGCACTGCAAGCCAGGGAATCATCTTTCCATGGATTTGTGCTCAGAAAAGCTCCTTGGGCCACACACTCTGACCTTCCAGCAGAATAAACGTGGCCTTGAAAGAAGTGCCAGCATTTTTCTGGGCAAGAAACAGGATTTGCTCACATTTATCTGCTCAGGCAGGTCCTGCAGGCTCAATCTCAGAGCAAGTCAAGCCCCAGTTTTGCTGCAGTTAACTTGGTTTGAGTTTGAATTTGGAGCTCTGACTTGTGTTACACTGAGTGCAGTGATGGCAGTTTTCCTGACTGGTGAAACGTTTTTGGCAGGAACCAGGAGACCACTAAATCATTTCTGCAAAAGCCACCAAACATCCTGAAAATGTTTACTTTGGGCTCTTATTCACTTTTGGGTTTTGAGTTTGAATCCAGGGTTGAAGCGGGAGGAGAAGAGGACACGCTTATTCTATGGATGATATGATCAAAAATACTCATGAATGCATCTTTAAATGTCCTATTTCATATATTTAATACACATTTATTAGCAAAAGGAGGGGATTTACTCACCTTTGCCCTGTGTTTGTCGAACAGCAACTGCTATTAAACCCATCTCCTCAGGCAACTCGAACATTAACCTGCCAATTAAGGAAAAAAAACCCAAAAACCTCACATGCTTATCAGCTGCAACACTAAGCTACATTCATGAAAATCAAGGCTTAAATATCAGGTAATATTTTATGTTAACGTTGCACCACCATTTCTTCAGTTAACATTTAGTCCTGACCAAAACCCATTAGAATATAAAAAAAAAACCAGATTCGCTGAAAAATGAGAACGTAAAACATATTCTATCTGTTAGGGTGAAATAAGTCAGAGCCATAGTCCATTTAAGTTCTGATAACACACGTTTTGTATTTCTTCACCTTTTCCTGAAGTGCTCTTTTTTTTTTTTTTTTTTTGGTGTCCCTATCTTCAGCAAGTGACAACCAGCAATTCGAGACATTTGTTTCTACTTACAGCGAATTTTTGCTCATACTACAAAATGTAAGAGCAGCAGTTTCTGATTATTTAGAAAACCAATATGGTGGCAATAAAGCAGTTTAAAAGATACACTATCCCCTGAGAACTAATTATGATTTAACTACAGTAAATAAATCTACACCTTCTGAGAGCTCTAGAGAACACTGGCTTATTTTAGGCTTGTGTTCTGCTTTTAAAATAGTTTCACTTAAAAGAATACTAACTTTCCTCTGGGGATAAGTAGAAAGTGCACTTTAACACCACCAAATGAGTCAATGCTACGCTTAAAAAAAAGAAAAAAGAAAAAAATCCCTACTGTGAGAACTTTGTTCAAACCACTTTAAAACACATCTGAACTGTACCATGATCCTCCTCCATTTCACGTTTGCAGGAAGTCATTCAAGAGATAAAACATCTTCAAGATGTCTCCTGTGAGGTAAACCCCAAAAAGTGATGTACAGCCCACAAATCTCCTTCTCCCACAGGCACAAACACCATGCTGTTCATTCCTACAAAAGCAATCTTGTCTCAGGGATCAGGGCAGCCCAAATCAGAAAAAAAGTGTAATTCCAAATGATTTCCCCTAAATTTCAGATGGGTTTGGGAGGTGTTTCAAGCTCTGCAATCAAGGAAGTCAGTGGGCAGCAAGGGAGAGCTGTGAGTGTCCCACAGACACAGTCTCTGTGCTGATCATCTGATATCATCAATATCATCTGATCTGGTGCCAAAACGAGGAACCATTCATTGCTCCTGCTCCACACGCTGAAAAATGGGATATCAGCAACTCCCAGGGCTGTGAAAGCATCAAAACACAACAAATCCAGAGATAACACAACAAATCCAGAGGTTTCAGAGCATTTTCAAATGTCTGACTTGCTTTTGTGATGATCAGAACTGCAGGTGATTGGAGGGACCAAGCAAAGGCTGGGCTACGAATGGTTTTGTTGATTCCAAATCAGAGAATCCTGGAATGGTTTGGGTTGGAAATGACCTTAAATGTCTTCCAGCTCCACCCCTGCCATGGGCAGGGACACAAACCAGCAGGAGCTGTGACAGGCTCCATGATGTTTTCCCACATTTCTCCTGGATCAGTGAGATGTTCTCCAAGGCCAATGGCCAGCAGATCTCTTTGCCAGTTTCCCTTCCAGTTCACATGAAACACACCTTGAGAATTGTCCCTTTGGACCCTATGGAGCACATGCTGAGACCAGGACCACCTATCCACCACCTTGAACAGGAAATTTGACCTCTTCTCATCACTAAATCCCAGAATCATCAAGGTGGGAAGAGCCCTTCAGGATCACCCAGTGCCACCCCAGCAGCACCAGCATCACCCAAACCATGTCCCCAAGGGCCACAGCCAGACTCCTCCTGAACACTGCCAGAGACAGGGACTGCAAACCTCCCTGGGCAGCTCATTCCAAGGCCTCACTACTCTTCCAGGGAAATTTTCATTCCCAATCTCCAACCTAAACCTCCCCTGGAGCAATTTCAGGCAATTTCCTCTCCTCCTTTCCATGTCCCCTGAGCTCCTCTGCTCCACACTGAGCTCCCCCAGCTCCCTCATCTTCCCCTCCCAGGATGTGTTTTCCATCCCCTTCCCATCTCCATCCCCTTCCCTGGACACTCTCCAGCCCCTCAGGGTGAAAATCCCCCAAAGCTCAGGAGGTTCCAGCCCTGTCTTTTGGGAACAGCCTGGTTACAACACCAAGGCCATGGTTTTGCGACATGAAAATCGAATTTAAATTTGGATGCACAGTTAGGAAGAGATTATAGGCTTTGTTGGAACACACTGATTTCTGTTGCTTCTCCATTCACATATCTGTTTTTAAATTACAAAAAAAAAGGAAAAATCATGTGCTGTCATGAGGGGAGGAAAATAAACAGAGCAGGAAAAAAGCTAATTAGGAATCCAAACCACAGCCTTCTACACCAAAGAGATACAATTAAGGGGAGAGATGATGCAGCTCTTGAAGGGTTGGCAGCAGGTAACAACTTATTAAATATAGAGACTGAGGTTGTACTTTTAAGGGTCATGAAGAAATTGTTTAAAGGACACAACACTGGGAAGTTGTTAATGCCCAGACTGATACAGCAAGAGACACACAGATTTATTTTTACTGCTTCCGGAGACTGTGCTGGAATTAACATGAAGCCTATGATAATAAAAACCTCCACACAGCCTCCTGCCTGCCTGCCTTCCCCCAGCTTCAGAGCTCTGTAAATTGTGTGTGCTTGTTGGTTTGGTTTCTTTTTCTTCTCTGGGAGAAACAACTTGGATTTTCCTTACCAGACAGATTAACTGTACGTGCACTTTTTTACATATTGACTTCCCTTCTTTTCTTTCAACTTAATCAGTTGCAGACTTAACAATTTTGTTTTGCTGTGGAGTGGCTTAATCACAGTGCTCACCACATTTTCCCCCCAAAATTTTTTCCTTCAAGAACTTCTCCATTCTTTTTTTTTGTGCTTTTTAACTATCTTCCTCTATGCTTTCATTTCAAAGACCACACTGAGATACAAGATTATGGAAACATGAAATGTCTGAAGACGAATTTACCCATCAAGAAGAATAGCAGATGGCATCTATATGATGGTAGAAGATGATACTGAAATTTAATGTACATTTTCCCCTTTCTTTTGAACATTTTTGTGGTGTTTTCCAAAATGTGAGCAAGGCACTTTTGGCATTCAGGAATATTAAAGCAGCTGAAATAGTAAGAAAGATGTTCTAGCAGAGTTTTTTATATAAACACCCTCTTCCCTGCCTTGTAATACATCTAAGAATGCTGTTAAAAGTAATAAACAATATTTAATCACTTTACAGAAATTTCAAGTATAAGGAGGACTCTGGCCAGCCAACACAACGACTTTTCATCCTACATGAACATAAAATGGGAACTGAAACCCCAAAAACTATGTTTGAGTCATGTTAACAACTATAAATTTCATTGATGTTGTGGGTTTAAGGTCGAAACTCTCATTAAAGCATCCTGCTGTGTTACAGTATTGCAAAGGAATTACCACAGCCAGCAGTGCATTCCAGATGTTAAAATACCTGGGCAAAACAGGGTGACTTATGGCCAGATTTGTCCCTTCCCTTCAAGTTCCTTGCCTGCAAATCTCACCCTGAAATAGGTTTTTTGGAGTGTGCTGCAAAAGCAACACACACAAAAATCCAAATCCTTTCCATTTTAGTCAAATGGCAAAATCCCTGAATAATTTAGGTTGGTGGGGTACAGTCACAGTAGAAGGAACCATGAATGAGAGCAGTTTTGGATTGGATATTGGGGAAAAATCCTTCCCTGGGAGGGTGGGGAGGGACTGGGATGGAATTCCCAGAGAAGCTGTGCTGCCCCTGGATCCCTGGCAGTGTCCAAGGCCAGGTTGGACATTGGGGTTGGAGCAGCCTGGGACAGTGGAAGGTGTTGCAATTAGATCATCTTTGTTGTCCCTTCCAAGCCAAACCATCTATAATTCTATCAAATACAAAAGAAATGCTCGTTGGTTTTGCCCCAGACTCTGGTGGGTGACAGAGCAGCAGTTTTTCTGAATGACACCAAATGGGGGAGTCTGGGAAAGCCCACCAAATCAGGATGTGGGGAAGGCTGGAGGATGAACAAACCCTGGATTTGGTTTATTCAGGGTAGATGGGATTTTCTTGGTGGCATCTCTGAAGGGCAAAGGAGCTCAACAGATCTGGTCTTTACAGACAGCCTCCCACAAAAAAATAATCCTGAGGAAAATAAACACAAGAACAGAGTCTGGCTTGGCTAAAAAGGGAAGCCAAGACTGGAGAAGAATGTACCAAAAAAGATGAGAGCAAGGAGAAATGCAACAAAGGAGAAATGCAGAAATATTGTCCAGAGAATGGAAAGCTGGAGCTCAATTACAGCAGAGATCAGCAAGAAAAATGGCAACAAGGACTTCTACAGGAATGTGGTAAAATCAAAAAGGAAAATGTGGGCTCACAGCTAAAGCTCAGTGGATACACTGAAGGTTGAGCTACTCAAGAGTTCTTTGTCCCAGACTTCACCAACAAAATCTTCCAGGACTTCACACAGAGCTCAGGGAGAAGAGGAAACACCAACAGTAGGAATGGACTGATCTCATAAATCTCATAAATCTGATGGGATTGATCTGAGAGTGCTGGCTGAGAATCCATCCAGATCTTCCATCCTTGTGGTCAAGGACATCAGGGGAAGTCCCAGGTGAGGAGGGAAAACCTCTCCAAGCTGTTTTTTCACAGCTCTGATCCCTCTGTCCAAATCAAGTCATTGATGCTCTGCTAGATAAGCAGAAAGTGTCTGGATTTTGGGATTGAAAATAATGGTTTGTACTCCTTCTGTAGCCTGGATACAACTGCAGATCCTCAGGGATTTGTCCTGAGACTTGTTCTATTAATCATTTTAGTATCTTTACCAATAGGTAAAGGAAAGGAGGGAAAATAGGAGGAAATGGCAAACACAACAATCCAGCTTGGGAATAACACTGAACTCTGGGGATAACCAAGCACTGGAATAGGATGTGGAGATTTTCAAAGTCTGACTGGAAAAAGCCCTGAGCAAACTGGTGTGAATTCACTGTTGACCCTTGCTTAAAAGAAAGAGTTTGGATTAGGGACCTTCAGGGATCTGTTCCAATCTGATTCTTTCACTCCAGAACTTGGCATCTCTGGTGTTTCCAGCAGATATTTAGGTTTGGTTGAAATCAGCCAGAAATTAGTCATTGTGACTACTAAATCAGTGATTCAGCCCCAAGCCTGTTCACTGGAATCCCATCTCCCAGGTAGGATCCCAACATCACTTTCACACTCTCTTACAAGCCTAAATATTTGAATTTCTCCACCTTCCACTTTCCATGAGGCATTTTATACACGACCAGGTGCTACCTGGGGGCTCCCAGAAGATTAACCCCCCCCAGGTGAGACAAGTAGAACACCTCAGCTGTTAATCCTACCGAGGCTGATTTAAATGATAGGAATCTCACTGAAAACTGTGCCTAAATCCAGCAGGAAAAACACTGGCCAGAATATTCCGGCATATGAATGCACTCTTCTGTTCTAATGCAAAAATTCATCGCTTCTTTCACTTTCTAGTGGGTTTCCCCACAGCAAAGTTAGCACAGAAAGGGCCATTTAGTGTCAAATTCCCCTTGAACTCCTTGGATACACCAAAGTCCTGCCTCAGTGAGAAACAGCATTAAAGGGATTACAATATCCCAGCCATGGGGAAAGCTAAAAAAGCACTGCAACCCTGGACAGCTGGTTCCTTGTACCTCACCTCAATCAATCCCACAAAAAGAAGATTGTCCTGTGCCAGACATGACATTCTCAGCGAGGAATATTCTCCTGAATGAATGACGTAGGTTGGGAGCTCACAGATCCTCTGGCTGGGTGGTTAAACCCTTGAGCAAAACCATAATAACAATGCAGTTTCAGGGCAAATGCAGGATGTGAGCAGAGCAAAGCCACCTGAGCTGTTTTTCAGAGCTCTCACCTGGCTCTCCATCAATGAAAACTGCTGTTGGGCCAAGGGGAAGCAACAGCAAAAGATGCCAGGGGAGAGAAGGGAAGATTAAATCACCTCCTTCTTACCACCCATGTGCTTATGCTTGATTTAAATGATGGTATTATGGCCTGGGAATAGTTCATGCTTTGCTGCTGGAATTGCTTTGAGAACCAAGGCCTGTTGCACAGAACTCTACCATGAAATCCTCATTTTTTTTTCCTGCTCACTGCATTTTTTTAAGCTGGTAGTTTTCTTGTCTTTCTATTTTTAAACCTGATGTTTTATAATTAGTCCTTTGTCTGTGCTTATAGACTTTTCCTCATACAAAAAAAGAAGGAAAAAGAGAATTTTAAAACACACTACCATACAGGCAAAGGTGTCAGGAAACATACCCAAATAAGAAAGGACTCCAAAAAATTGGTTTGCCAACAAAATGCCAGTAAAATTTGAAACCTGGGTTCAGACACACTGGTCATGTTCCAAAACTGCAAACTTAAAGGACTTCTTTATTCAGTAAATCAGCTTCTCTGTGAATATCATCAAGACTACAAAGTTACAGTAAAGGAGGGAGTTTCCAGGGAAGATGTGGAGAGTTTGGGAGTTTGTTTCAATGTTTAATTTGAAAAGCAAAAACCTGTCCTGTTTTGAACAATTTATTTGGTTTCCCCCCTTAGTAAGTAGTCTTTTCAATTCATGACCTTTGCAAAAGCTACCTGAAGCATACCCAAAAGTTAACAAGGGACAAATGGGAATGAAACAAGTTTCATTAGGAAACAGAACTCCAGTGCCAAGATTTAAGGAATAGAAGAGTTACCAGAATGCAGTGAAACATATTTATCATAACATGGTAAGAGCAGAATCTTCAGGCTGGAATAAAAAGTTAGAAACATATTGATCAAAACCAGAGCCAGCCCTTCTTGTCTGAGGTAAAACAGCACGGATGCTGGGAGAATTTGGAACATCCAGACCAATGCAGGCTGGTGATTTCACTGCCACTTTTAGCAGTGATTTCATCCCAGTTCAGTGCAGCCACTCAGGACTCAGTGCAGGCTCAGGACTGAGCTGTGAGCCTCAAAAGTTTCAACAAAACCAAGTGCAAGGTGCTGACCCTGGGATGCGGCAATCCCTGGATCAGTCCAGGCTGGGATGAGCAGATGGAGCAGCCCTGGGGGAAGGACTTGGGGGTGCTGGGGGTGAGAGCTGCACCTGCCCAGCCCTGAACCCCACAGTGAGAAGAGAGTATCCCTGTGCTCAGGTGAGAGCTCAGCTGCAGAGCTGCTCCAGCCCTGGGGCTCAGCACAGCAAGGAGCTGGAGCTGCTGGAGAGAGTGCAGAGGAGGCAGCAGGATGAGCAGAGGGATGGAGCAGCTCTGCTGGGAGGAAAGGCTGGCAGAGCTGGGATTGTTGAGCCCGGAGAGAAGAAGCTTTGGGGTGAGCTCCTTGTGGCCTTTCAGGGCCTGAAGGAGCTGCAGGAAACATGGAGAGAGACAATTGCCAAGGGCTGCAGGGACAGGACACAGGGAATGGCTGCAAAGTGCCAGAGGGCAGGGAGAGATGGGAGATTGGGAATTAGGAATTGTTCCCTGGCAGGGTGGGGAGGCCCTGGGATGGAATTGCCAGAGAAGCTGTGGCTGCCCCTGGATCCCTGGCAGTGTCCAAGGCCAGGCTGGACATTGGGGTTGGAGCAGCCTGGGACAGTGCAAGGTGTCCCTGCCATGGCTGGGGTGGCACTGGATGGGATTTAAGGTCTCTCCTAACCCAAACCTGGTGTGACTCTGTGAAATCCCATTTGCCATCAGCCTCACATGGGAAAATATCTGCTCAAGCTGCCTGGGATGGAATTGGGTGTTGGATTTGGGACAGATCTCCCCCTTGGCCTCTCTGGCAGTGATCAGACTGATCAATATTGATCACTGATCAATAATGTGAGATTGATTCCCTGGACAGGCAGTGATTTCACCTCTCCAGGTCTTTCTTTCCTCTGCCTGCCCTGGCTGGAGCTGTGTGAGCTCCCCACTGACCCACAGCCCCACACCATGTACAGCCCTTTCCCTCCTCCACCCCACAGCCCTGGGAAAGCAATTCCAAGGAAATATTTGTACATTGATGGGTTGGTTTTGCTTGGCCCAGTTGTTGGTAGCTGGGAGGACACAAAGATGGCTCCTGGGAGAAGCTGCTAGAAGTTTCCACCATGTCCAGCAGAGCTAATCCCTGATGGCTCTGAAGATGATGGACAGGCGACTGGCCAAGGCTGGGCCAATTAGAGATGTTAGTTATGCCTCTGAGATAACAGACTGAAGAAGAAATCCAAACAAATGCACACACGGTTTTTCCTGTAGCCAGAGAAGAGGAGGAGGTGAGAACATGTGAGGGAACAACATGGAGACACCAAGGTCAGTGCAGAAGGAGGGCAGGAGGTGCTCCAGGTGCTGGAGATGAATTTGCTCTGCAGGCCGTGGCGATGAGCATGGTGAGGCAGCTGTGCCCCTGCAGCCCATGGGCTCCATGGGGGTGCAGAGATCACCCACAGCCCGTGGGGAGGAGGTGACCACGCCGCAGTGGGAGGATGGCTGGAGGAGGCTGTGATCAGTGGGAGAGCCATGGAGAGAGAGGCTCTGCTTGCAGGCTGGAGCAGCCTGGCCTGGGAGGATTGCAGCCCATGGATGAGGGAGCAAGGCTGCAGCAGTTTGGGAGGAGCTCCCAGCGCGAGATTGGACCACGCTGGAGGAGTTCACACAGAACTGTCTCCTGCAGGAGGAACGCCACGGTGCAGCAGGGCAAGAACTCCTCTCCCTGAGCAGTGCAAGAAGATCTCGGTGATGAACTGAGCCAAACCCCCATGCCCTGTTCCCTGCACTGGTGGTGGGAAGGAGGGAGGGGTTGGGGGAAGAGTGGTGTCTTTAAGGGTTTATTTTTCTTCTCATTATCCTCCTCTGACTCTATTATGAGAAATAAATTCACTTTCAACTCTAAGTTGGGCCTGTTGTGCCCTTTGGAGTGTTTTCTCCCGGCCTTTATCTCGACTCAGGACCACTCTGTTAATTTGTTTCTTTTTCCCTCTGCCCTGCCCTGCTGTGGATGGCAGAGCAGTGAGCAGCACTGTGGGTGCTGTGTGTCCAGAATGGAAACCATGAGCACAGCGCAGCCTGCAAAGCCAGGGCTCTGCAGCGTGGGGCTGTCTGTGGGAGCCAAAGCCTCTCAGGGCTCTGGGCACAGCAGGGCCACAAGGCCACAAGGCCAGGGCTGCTCTGGGACAGTTCCTGGCTGCTCTGTGCTGCTGGGGTGCCGCGTGTGGCCTTTGTGACACAGGCGCTTTGTGTCAGGGCCCTTTGTGATGCGGGACATGGTGGTGGCCAGAGACCCTTGTGACATCAGAGAGCCCCAGCCTGGCTGGGGTATATAAGGGGCGCAGAGCCCTGGGCTGCCCCGTCCCAGGAGAGCAGCGGTCAGAGAAGGAAGCAGCTCTCGGGACTTGTCTGCGATCGTCGATCTCAGAGATTGAGGAGAAGATGGAGAAGAAGATGGAAAAGAAGATGGAAAAGAAGATGGAAAAGAAGATGGAGAACAAGAAGATGGAGAACAAGAAGATGGAGAAACAGAAGAAGAACCCCAATTCCCAGCCTGCCCAGGGGCAGCTGTTGAGCCTGAGGAGGACAACAAGACCAGGGGCTGAGGTAGGAAGGACAGGCCAGGGGACAGACAGGGCCAGGACCTTCGCCCTGCCAAGAAAGCCTTCTCTGTCCCACGCCTCCTCCCCCTCCTCCTCCTCCTCACAGAGGAAGGTCAAGCTGCCCCCTGTGCACCTTGGGCAGCCAAAGGTTTGCCCCAAAAACACCAAACAGCAAAAAGTCCCACAGGTGGGGCTCAGGAAGCCTCAAGCAGCGCCGCAGGGCAGCCGGAGCCAGGCCCTGTCCCACCCTGGGGACAGGCTGACATCACGGCCACCTCTGCCACGTCAGGCAAGGGTGACACAGCTGCCACCACTGCCCTGCCAGAAGAGGCCCAGGGACACTGAGAGCCGGGGCACAGAGCTGGGCAGTGCAGGGGACAAGGGGCCAAAGCCCTGCAGCACCCGTCCTGGGCTGTACCCAGAGCTCTCCCCATACAGCCCTGTGCCCAGGGTGCCCCTGACCCCGCTCGGGGTGGCCCAGGAGGGCACAGCCAGTGTGTCCCCGAGCTGCCAGGTGTCACCTCTGTCACCTCTGCCACCCATCCCCTCGGGGGCTCGAGCCAAGGAGCTCAGCCTCACGGGTTCAAGCGAGCCTCTTCCAGTGCACAGCACCTGTGACAAGGAGCTGTCCCAAGCAGAAGAGGCCATTGACCACTTTCCAGAGGACAGCCCACGTGACCAGGAGCTGTCTGAAGAGGGAGAGGCCATTGATGTTGTTGCAGAGGGCCGCACAAGTGACAAGGTATTGTCCGAAGAGGAAGAGGACACTGAAGTTGTTTCAGGGGACAGCACAAGTGACACGGAGCTGTCAGAAGAGGAAGAGGACATCGACGTTCTTTCAGATGACAGCACAAGTGACATGGAGCTGTCCCAAACTGAAGAGGCCATCAATATCTTGTCAGATGACAGCACAAGTGACATGGAGCTGTCAGAAGATGACAAGGCCATCAGGGTCTTCCCAGGGGATGGCAAAAGTGATGAGGAGCTGTCCCTAGAGGGAGAAGACATTGAGGACCTTCCATTGGACAGCCCAAGTGATGAAGAGCTGTCTGAATTTGGAGAGGCCGTTGATGTTGTTCCAAGGGACAGCCCAAGTGACCAGGAGCTGTCCTCAGAGGAAGATGACGATGAGCTCTCTCTAATTTACAGCATGACTTACCGGGAACTGTCACCAGTGGAAGAAGAGGACGAAGACATTCCAGAGGACAGCACAAGTGATAAGAAGCTGTCCCCAGTGGAAGGTGACAATGAGCTCTGCCGAGGGGACAAGAAAAGCTACAAGGAGCTGTCCCAGGGTGAAGACACCCACCAAGAAGAGCTTTCCCAAGGGGAAAACGAGGATAAGAAACTTTCCTCAGAAGACAGCAAACGCGACAAAGAGCTGTCTTTTGGGGAAAACTACAAAGTCCAGGACGTGTTCCTGTGGGAAGAAGAACAGCTCTCCCCATGGGAAGATTGGGAAGAATGGGATCGCGAAGAGCTCTCTCAGGGGGAAGAATGTGAGGATAAAGAGCTCTCCCATCAGGAAGAACATGAGGATGAAGAGCTCTCCCATCAGGAAGATGAGGACAAAGAGCTGACGAGGAAGGCTCTGCTTGGTGGGATGGAGACACCTGTAAGATCACCAATTGACCTGCTGGAACTGGAGAAAGTGTGGAGGAGCCAGAAGATGAAGGAGTGTCTGGAAGGCAATTTGCCCACCAGTTATTGGGCTGAGGAAGAGAACAAAGCTTACAGACATCAAGAAGTCTCCTATCTGGAGTGGTGCAAGGAGAAGGTGGAAGCCCAATGGCAAGAGCTGTTCAGCTCCGAGTCATCTCTGGGTTCCAGTGTCGGGGACGATGTGCTTTCCACAGGGGAGCACTGCAGTGACCAAGAGCTGTCCCAGGATGCCATCCAGGACATCTGGAACACACCCACCATGTGGGTGGATGACAAAGACCCCCTGGAGGGACCCAGATGGGCTTATCCCAGAGCCTCTCCTGCCCCACGGACTCACACTGATGCCGAGCCAGCAGCTGCTGCCCCAGCCAGAGCTGCTGAGCTGGAGGAGCTTCCCGAGCCTCTCGCTCCCCAGGTGGCAGAGGCAGCACATTCTGCAGCCTCCCGAGACCAGGTGACAAAGGCACAGCACGAGGTCCCCAAGAAACGTCCCTCCCGCTTCAGGCGGGCGCTGCAGGCTCTGCACAGGCTGTTCCAGTGTCCCTGCCTGAGGCCACAGCCCGAGGAGTAGCTCAGGCAGGGCAGGGACAGCAGGGATTGCTCCCAGAGCCTCCCTCCTGTGGGACTGTAGAACACAGGGCTGCCAACAACAAGGGGAGTTGGGGACAACAAACAGGGACAGGAAGATGAGGATGAGAACAACGAAGAGGAGGAAGAAGATGATGAAGAAGGTGAAGAGGAAGACAGCAACGGTGAAGAAGACAAAGAGGACGACGCAGACAAAGAAAATTACTAAGAACAGGAAGACGAATAATTTTAAACTACATAGAAGAAGAAGAATAGTAGTTAGAATAAGGATTAAGAAAACACATAGAAGAAGAGTTATAGGAATAAGAATAGGAGTAAGAATTGCACATACATAGAAGAAGAAGAGTTATAGGAATAAGAATAGGAGAAAGAATTAAAAAATTCATAGAAGAAGAAGAGTAAGAAGAAGAAGAATTTGAATTTAAAGATATTTAGAAAAAGAAGAAGAGTTATAGGAATAAGAATAAAAATTTAAAAATACATAGAAGAAGGAAAGAAGAAGAGTAGTAAGAAGAAGAATAAGAGTTAGAAGACTACTTTTGCTTGAAAAAGACCTGCTACTATGGAATGAGGACAAGGAGCTGTCCCCAGTGGAAGAAGCCATCAACCACTTTCCAGGGGACAGCATGAGTGACCAGGGCCAGTCTGAAGTCAACAAGGCCATCGAGTTTGTTCCAGAGGACAGCACGAGTGACCAGGAGGAGCTTTCTGAAGTCAACAAGGCCATCAAGTTTGTTACAGGGGACAGCACGAGTGACCAGGAGCTGTCCCCAGGGAAAGGTGACACTGAACTCTCCCCAGGGGATAACAAAGGCTACAAGAAGTCCCAGGGTGAAGACACCCAGGAGGAAGAGCTGTCCCGAGGGGAGAGTGACAGTGACAAAGAGGTCCCTTCTCAGTACTAAGGACAGACATCTTAGCTCATCAACCAAACTGCCAGAACAACAGGAAATGCCAAGGTGTCACAAGGTGCTGAGTGGTGCCCGCTGGTGCCACAGCCGCAGGAGCAGCGCCAGGCC
Organism: Entomyzon cyanotis; assembly: GCA_024500445.1. Classification (NCBI taxonomy): domain Eukaryota; kingdom Metazoa; phylum Chordata; class Aves; order Passeriformes; family Meliphagidae; genus Entomyzon; species Entomyzon cyanotis. The sequence goes on from JAKEPQ010001016.1 coordinate 2,042,693, forward strand.
AGGCCAGCCTGGAGGTGGAGGCACAGCAGCTCCTGGGCAGACAAACATGCTGCTTGTGGCTCCTGCAGATCAGCACCACCCAGCACTGCAAGCAGCAATGGGCCAAGAAGTGGCCATGGACTCTGGGGGGATCAAGAGCACCAGAGACCCCCAAAGCCACTGACCCTTTCCAGAAGGGTCTGAAAGAACAGACTGTGCAGGAGAACCAATTAGCACAGAGGTGAGAATCCCATTTCAGGGTGGGGAGCCCAGTCCATAAAAGGGTACCCAGCAAGCCCATGAGCCTGGACATCCAACAGCTGGATTGTTGCTGGAACCAGGAGAGACATCAAATCAGCCACAACCATGCTGAAGCCAGGAGTGACATCCCATCAGGTGGAACCTCACTGGAACTAGGAGTGACATCATCATAGCTGGAACAAGGAGTGACATCACATCAGCTGGAACCATGCTGGAAACAAGAGTGACATCCCCTCAGCCAGAATTGTGCTGGAACTGGGAGGGATGATGTCTGTCTTTCTTTCTTTCTCCCTCTCTCTCTTTTCTTTCTCCCTTCCTCTCTCTTTCTTTTTCTTTCTTTCTTTCTTTCTTTCTTTCTTTCTTTCTCTCCCTCTCTGTCTCCCTCTCTCCCTCCCTTCCTTCCTCCCTTTCCCCCTTCCTCCCTTTCCCCCTTCCTCCCTCCCTTCCCCTTCCCCTTCCCCTTCCCCTTCCCCTTCCCCTTCCCCTTCCCCTTCCCCTTCCCCTTCCCCTTCCTGCCTCGCCTCCCCTCCCCTGCCTGCCCCTCCGCCTCGCCTCGCCTCGCCTCGCCTCGCCTCGCCTCGCCTCGCCTCGCCTCGCTGCCTCGCCTCGCCTCGCCTCGCCTCGCCTCGCCTCGCCTCGCCTCGCCTCGCCTCGCCTCGCCTCGCCTCGCCTCGCCTCGCCTCGCCTCGCCTCGCCTCGCCTCGCCTCGCCTCGCCTCGCCTCGCCTCGCCTCGCCTCGCCTCGCCTCGCCTCGCCTCGCCTCGCCTCGCCTCGCCTCGCCTCGCCTCGCCTCGCCTCGCCTCGCCTCGCTCTCGCCTCGCCTCGCCTCGCCTCGCCTCCTCTTTCTTCCTCTCTCTCTCTTTCTCTTTCTCTCTCTTTCTCTTTCCTCTCTCTTTCTCTCTCTCTTTCTCTCTCTCTTTCTCTTTCTCTCTCTCTCTTTCTCTTTCTCTCTCTCTTTCTCTTTCTCTCTCTCTCTTTCTCTCTCTCTTTCTCTTTCTCTCTCTCTCTCTTTCTCTTTCTCTTTCTCTTTCTCTCTCTCTTTCTCTCTCTCTTTCTCTCTCTCTTCCTCTCTCTCTCTCTCTTTCTCTTTCTCTCTCTCTTTCTCTTTCTCTCTCTCTTTCTCTCTTTCTCTTTCTCTCTCTCTTTCTCTCTCTCTTTCTCTTTCTCTCTCTTCCTCTCTCTCTTTCTCTTTCTCTCTCTCTTCCCCTCTCTCTTTTCTTTCTCTTCCTCTCTTTCCCTCCCTCCTTCCCTCCCTCCCTCCCTCCGCCTTGCCTCACCTGCTTTCTTCCTCTCTCTCTCTCTTTCTCTCTTTCTTTCTCTCTTTCTCTCTTTCTCTCTTTTCTCTCTTTCTCTCTCTTTCTCTCTCTTTCTTCCTTCTTTTCTTCCTTCCTTTCTTTTTCTCTTTCTTTGTTTCTTTGTTTCTTTCTTTATTTCTCTCTCTCTCTTTTTCTCTCCCTATTTAATTCATCTCTTCCTTTCTCTCTTCCCTTTCCCTTTAACCCAAACTCACTGCCATGTGCTTTTAATCTAGGTCAGCAACTGACCTAGCACATGGTCAAGAATAAATTAAACTAAAAAAATATAAGACATTAATAAAAATTATAGCAAGTCTTTAACCAAAGTCTCTGATTTTCTTTGGAATGCTCCAGCTTTTATCGTTCCTTGTGTCCCCATTCCCTGGGGAGCCTGGGCAGTGCCAGCACCCTCTGGGGGAAGGAAGAACCTTTCCTGCTCTCCAGCCTGAGCTGCCCTGCCCAGCTCCAGCCAGGATGCTGTCCCTGTCCCCGAGCAGAGATCAGAGCTGTCCCTCTGAGGAGCTGCACACTCAATCCTGTTTCTCAGCACAGATGGGCTCCTGTGCTCCAGAGGGGTGTGGACACCAGCAGGTCACTGCAGTTCTGTCCCACAGAGGTTTGGTGATGGAAAACGAGGGTGAAGTCCCTCAGGGGTGAGGCTGGCAGGGGCAGCTGGTGCCACACGGCAGAGGCTCTCCCAGGGCTTCCTGCTCTCATTCCTTCCCTCAAGGACTTCCCTGCCACATCCAGTTCCTTGTAGGTGACACTGGTGGCAGCTCCAGGTTTGCCTGCAAACTCTGTGACCCCAGCAGCTCTTCCCAAGGGCTCCATCCCACAGAATTCCTGCTTTGGGATCAATGGAGATACCCCTGTCCTGTGGGAGACACTGCAGAGAATCCCAGGATGGTTTGGGCTGGAAGGACCTTAAATCCCTTCCAGTGCCACCCCAGCCACGGCAGGGACACCTTCCACTGTCCCAGGCTGCTCCAACCCCAGTGTCCAACCTGGCCTTGGACACTGCCAGGGATCCAGGGGCAGTCACAGCTTCTCTGGGAAAACTCAGCCTCCCCAGCCTCACAGGGAGGAATTTCTTCCCAATATCTCACTCAAACCTACTCTGTCAGTTTGCAGCCATTTCCCCTTTTCCTGTCACTCCAGTTCCTGATGAATTGTCCCTCCCTGTTTTTCCTGGAGCTCCTGCAGACCCTGGAAGGTGCTGTGAGGTCTCCTCACATCCTTTTCCTCTCCAAGGCTGCCAGAGCTCCAGGAGAGTTTGGACAGCACTGCCAGGACAAGCACTGCAGACTGGCTGGGGATGGATAATTCTGCTTCCCAAGCCTTTGGAGCATCAAAGAAATCCCAAGGCATGGATAGAATGGCTCAGAAGAAGCTGAGGACGCAGGATGACTCCAGAAACACCTCTGAGAACTGGGGGTGTCTGTTTTGGGGACCAAACCAAATCAAGGTGAGGTGGTGGAGTCATCCCCAGAGAGTTCCAAATGCAAACAGCAAAGAGGGATGGAGGCTGGGAGGGAAGGGAATTCCAGCCTTGATTGATTAGCTGAGGAAAAAAAGGTGGAATGGGATTTAAATCTCACTTTTTGTTATGGATTGAGATTTCTGTCGAGTTCTTGGGATGGCAGGAATTGTTCTGGTGGGGAAGTTCAGCTTTCAGAGGTGGATTAGTCCCAGCAGAATCCATAATCCTTGGGAATGACTGGGGACAGATTGCATCAGAAGTGACTGTTGGCTTGATTTTGTCAATGCTGATGATATTTGGGAATATCTGATTGAGGAAAATCACCTGCAGTGAAATAATCAGGAACTAACTCAGTTCTCCTAATAAGATTTTTGAGTTAAAAAGGGAAAAGTTTGACAAAGTAAGGAAATGAGGGATTGACACCATCTGGAGTGAGCAGTTCAAAGTCCAGCTTGGAAAATCCAAAATTTCCTCCAGTCATGGATGGAAGGAGGAGATGTCCTTCTAGAGCCAACAAAGAAAATCAGGAATAATTAGAGAACTTGTGTGGAATGGAATGGGAAGTTCCAGTTGGAGTTCAGAGGCAGAAAATGCAAAGTAACAAAAATTCAAAGTAACAAAAATCTGGTTTAGATCTTGCAAAGGAAATAAAAAGCAGTAAAAACGTTTTTCAGTTACAGAAATAAAAAGAGAACAGAGAAAGAAGAAGTGAGGACACTTTGAGGGCAACCTAGAGATCAGAACTCAACAGTTTGCCTCAAAAGCCAGGGAATGCTTTCCCTCATTTTCCAGAGGGGATGCAAAAGGTGGTGGTAAAAGCAAGAGGATTCCTGGGAGTGCAAGAAAGGAAGGAATGAAGTGGGAATGATCACTCTGAGGTGGAAGCAGAGCTCCAAGAGCTGCCTGGCTCAAACTGGGTGAACTGGGAGCTCTCCATGATCACCTCTGGAAGGATTTGCCTGGGAAAAGGGATCTTAGTGCTCTCCTGGATCACCTGGAGAGGCAAATCCCATAGGGAAAAAGAACTTTGCCAAAGGGCATTGGCAGAAATGGGATTACATTGACCACTGGGAGATTTAGGTTGGAAATCATGGAAAATTTCCAGCCCTCTGAGGTCTGAGGCTGTGGCACAGATTGCCAGGAGGAGCAGATTTCCCAGGAAGGTGACAAAGTGCTGGGCTGGGGACAAGGTGAGCATTGGGCACAGTGTGACCTCCATGGGTTTGGAGGCTGGAAAACCCCACAGCTGCCTTGGACCTTCCAAAATTTGGGGAGCCCTGACTGCATCTGGAATTTCTGCCTCCTCAATGCACTTTGAACAGCCAGGGAAATTAGCATGAAAGCCTAATAATCGTGTCTGGGATCAAGAGAGACAGACAGGTATTGTTTAAATTCCCATTTCAGCAGCGTCAGTAAGCAAGCACAAGGGAAAACCAGTTCTCTGCTGCAGCACAGGAGGGTTTTGGCAGGATTTGGGCAGGAGGAATAAATCCTGAAAGCTCTGCTTGTAATTAATCTCTATCTGCAGCTCGTAGCTCTGCCCAGGAGAATTCCCATTGCTCCAGCTGAAGATGCTTCCAAGTCCACTGCAAAGGACACCCCAGTGAAGAGTTTTGCTGGGAAGGTCTTTAATTATGGCTTTGTTAAACATTTGATTTAGAGATGAAAGAGCAGCTATCGTGAGTTGGGCTGTTAAAATCATATATGTTAAGCTGTTAAATAAGCTCCTGGCTTTTTGTTAATTCCCAAATATGTCAAGGAAGTAATTTAGTATCAGGCTGTGGAGTTTTTGTTCCTGTCTCCCTCCTTAAGTTGGAATTAATTGGATGGGTGCTGCAGTGGAGCAGAAATGGTGCCAGCAGTTTAAAATTCAGTATTTCAGGGTGAGATTTCAGATTTAAATTGGGAGACATCAGAAAGAGGCAGAGGCAACATTAAAACCAAGGAGCATCCTTGGCCCTTTGGATCTGCTTCAATTCACAGCAGCTTTTGGGATTGTTCTCAGAACCACAAGGGGTTTTTGGGAGGAGCCCTGGGGAGAAGGATTTGGGAATTCTCATGGATGAAAAGCTGAACAGGAGTGTTGGGAGCTCTGAAATGCATTGGGCTGAATCCAAAGAGGAGAGAGCAGCAGGAAAGGGATTGGGATTGTGTCCCTGTGCTCAGGTGAGAGCTCACCTGCAGAGCTGCTCCAGCCCTGGGGCTCAGCACAGCAAGGAGCTGGAGCTGCTGGAGAGAGTGCAGAGGAGGCAGCAGGATGAGCAGAGGGATGGAGCAGCTCTGCTGGGAGGAAAGGCTGGCAGAGCTGGGATTGTTGAGCCTGGAGAGGAGAAGCTTTGGGGTGACCTCCTTGTGGCCTTTTGGTGCCTGAAGGAGCTGCAGGAAACATGGAGAGAGACAATTGCCAAGGGCTGCAGGGACAGGACACAGGGAATGGCTGCAAAGTGCCAGAGGGCAGGGAGAGATGGGAGATTGGGAATTAGGAATTGTTCCCTGGCAGGGTGGGGAGGCCCTGGGATGGAATTCCCAGAGAAGCTGTGGCTGCCCCTGGATCCCTGGCAGTGTCCAAGGCCAGGTTGGACATTGGGGCTTGGAGCAGCCTGGGACAGTGGAAGGTGTCCCTGCCATGGCTGGGGTGGCACTGGGTGACTTTTAAAGGTCTCTTCCAACCCAAACCATTCCATAATTCTGTGATGCTTTACGAATGCTCAAGTTTGGTCACTATCAGAGGGAAACCTCAAAACAAGCCCATAAATCAGAGTAAGAAACACCAGCATTTCAGTAACTCTATTTTAAATCAGCACTGGATTCACTAATTCACAGTGTGAGGCATCACAAACATGAGGCTCTCCAAAGTAATACATTGTGATGGTGAATTTATACAATAATCCTTAGTTGCCTCTCAGATAAAAAAGCCAACTGAGAACTTTTTGCACACACAGCGCATTTAATGTGATATCCTGGCCAGTTTCTCGTCTGGGTAATTACATTTCCTTATGAAAATTTCTCTGCAATTTAGTAAGACATCACTTCATTTCCTGTCTTAAATCACAGAGGGTGTTAAACAGTTGCCATGTTTGACCAGAGAAGTGACGAAGTTATTCCCAAACAGCCACTCAAACAGGGTTAGTAGAACAAAAGACACTGGACTTGTTGTGGAAATTAAAATGAGGAAAAATAAGAATTGTGTGAGATGCCCTTCCAGGATCCTTCACAGAGCTTTGCAAACTAGGAAAAATTTTAAAAAAAAATCCATTCCTTGTTAAGTAACTGCAGAAAGCCTAAAAATTTAGTAGTAACACTTATTTTCCTTATTTAAATTAACAGTTTTTCCTTTATCTTATTACTATTGAACGTTTCATCAATACTTAAAATTACTGTTGAAAGTTTCATCAGTATTTAAAATCACAGACGTAATTTACAGTTAAGAGACTCCTCTAAGAGCCTTTGAATTTTCCTCCACAATTTGCTTTAATTTCTTTTCTTTTATGCCTGCAACATCCACAGTGCTCCAGATTCAAGTGGTTTATGGAAACCTAAGGATGCAGCAAATTCCCACTATTTCTAATCCAAAGCTAACTGAAAAATACTTTTAATTTTCTTCTCTTCCTAAAGGCACACACAACAGTTTTCCTGCACTAAAACAACAGGCAGCAGTTTTTACACTCACATTTCTTGTAGTCCTCTCAGTTAGTTTAAGACTCTCTCTGAAAAATATTTGTCACGTGAAAGAAAATTAACTAAAATTTTGGGTGAATTTCTCCATTACCTCTGTTTTCCTTGGTCAAACAAGTGAGTCTCAATTTCCAAATTCTCATCTCTCACCATTTCCTTGCAAAACACCCACAGAACAACTTGGAAATGCTGGTTCATATTCAGATTTTTTGGGACATGTATGGTACAAACATCATCCTGAAGGTGGTTATTGGACACATTACTTGGCACTCCATCAAATCTTCCTAATTTTGCCCAGGTGCTACAACTGTGCCTTCAGAAATTGGCAGGTGGAGCCCAATTATTTCACTCCTATGGGTTTTTTTCCATTAAGAATGGTGATGCATGAAATCTTGGGGAAAAAAAAATTATTATTAACATTTTGCTGTGCAAAAGCAATCAAAACACCCCATTCCTCCGCTGTCAGTAAGGGCAGAATTAAATTGAAAAACTCCCACTGACAGAATACCAAGGTTTTTTTCTCCTCCTTTAATAAAAAAGTAGATACGCAACACTGAGAAATTTATAATGTAAATATAAATTATCATGTAAGAGATTAACACATGGAAAAATGTAATGCCAGCTTGGGGGAGAAAAGGTATTTTTTCTCTTCAAAATGTTTCAATGAGAGCTGTTTTTTAAAATAAAGTCTCAGAAAAATGCAACTGAGCTCTGAAGTTGTTGCCATCATTTGCCACAGTTTGTTTTTCAAGTAAAGTTCAGCATATTATTTTTTAAAGGCATTATTAGACTTGATGGGATATTTACCACACATATAACTCTTCAAAGAAAAGAGATTCAGAAAAGCTGCTGCTCTCTAAGAGGAGGAATTAATTTGTCTGGAATAATGCCATTTTTCCTTTAAAACACCTAAGTGAACATTGTAATTCAGCATCCCTAAATAGAATTTCCCTGTGACTTCTGGTGAAGAAAGAACAGATGATACTCCAGCTTTTTTTTCCCCCTGATTTCGAGTTGCAGATCATGGTGGAGATAAAAATCCAGAAAAATTATTGCTTTTTTCATGGCAAATTAAAAAAAAAAGGCAATCAACACAATAGCTGAGCTCAGCTGGCTCTGCCTTCATGTGTCTGATAATTAAAATTAAAAAAAAAGATGCTCTCATCAAGTACCAGAGTTTTACCCTTTGCTGTGCCAAGAGAAACCACAAGATTTCTAAATTCAGTACTAAAGCCCCGCAGCGCTTTTCTCCAACATTCAAAAGCATAAAAAAAAAATTAAAGAATAAAGAACAGAAAAGTTCTGTTTCCAAATATGTTGCTAAACCTTTTGAAAGCCCTCTCACTGGTGGGCTGTGCCAGCTTGAAGGCAAACTGCAAGAGTTCATCTCATGGCTGATTGGGAATGGATTTCAAAGGGAGGAAGTTGCTTTCTGCTGGCCAAAGCATCCTCTGCAGCCTCCAGGAACATCATAATGTGGATTTTAACCACAGACCCAACATGAAATGGAGCTGATTCTCAAATCCCCAAACAGGGGATTTCCTTTCTCAGGGTGTGCAAAAAAAAAAAACCCCAAAACAACCCCAAAGGTCCCCAGGTAACCTTGTTGCTTCAAATTCTTCACAAGCAAGAAAAGCTGTAAGTTTCTACTCCCAAGAGGTTGAGAAATGCCCAGTTTGGAACAATAAAATATGGACAAATCCCTCTTATCCTGAGAGGTGGTGAATGGGTCACCACAGAATCACAGAAGGTTTGGGTTGGAAGGTAAATTTATCTTGGATTTTGGCATCCTGATGCTTTTTTCCTCAAGGACATCTGCATGTTGTGGGGATGAACTCTGGATATCCCAAAGAGCATCAAAGGAAAAATGCCTTTGATTCTTGCATTACCTCATCAGACCCAGGAACTGCTTCCAAATCCTGACAAAAAGCACAGAAAATTCTAATTCTATATCCATTCTATATCTAGGTAATGATCTATTTTTAGGTTTAGGAAAGGCTGAAAAAATTGGGATTTTTTTCTGGAGAGGAGAAGCTTTGGGGTGACCTCCTTGTGGCCTTTTGGTGCCTGAAGGAGCTGCAGGAAACATGGAGAGAGACAATTGCCAAGGGCTGCAGGGACAGGACAAGGAGGAATCAATACTCATGGAATAATATTTGAAATCAGAAATTAATTTCTGAACCTCCTGACAGATCTCTGGGTCCTCCTTCACCTATTTTTTTTTTTTTTTTGGTGCATTCTTCAGCTGTAAAGGGAAAGGAAAATGCAGGCTGAGAAACAAAACTTTCTCATTTTACCAACACTATTCTAACAAACCAGGCGTTGTGAGGTGGTATTTTAAGTTGGTTTTCACAGGGAAAATCTTGTTCCACACTCACTGAAAATGCAGAAATTCTCATTCATTTTCTTCCTGTACACCATGCACTTGAATAAAAGTTTTTTTACCTTTAAGAAAGCAAAAGTTCTTGTCTTCTTTTGATGAAAGAAACACAATTCTTTCCCATCCCACTCTCCCCATCTAAGGAATCATGTTTCCTCCACCCTGAGCTATTCCCTTTCCCCTGCTTTGTGCTGTGCCCAGCAAATCCACACTTTTTGAAGCCTGGTGCTGGAAATTGGGGCCAATAACTCCAGCTAAGCCCTCTCAGTGTGGAGCAGAACTGGAAGGATTATCCTGGACATTTTTAGCACATTTTGAAGCACTTTTGTATGAATTTCAATGTCAGTCCTCTCCTCCTTGGTTACAACAGGAGTTTATTTTTAACCTGCACTGAATTGCTCACTCAGACTGCCAGAACTTCTCATGAAAATTGCTGTTTAACCACCCTCTCTCCATTTAACCATTTCCATTAGATTATTACTGTTGCATTTACCCACAAAGAACATTTTTTTTTATTTGCATCATTTTTATTTCAAGCCACACTTTGATTCATCAAGCTCTGAGTTTTAAACCCACTTTTTTACAACCTTATGGATTCTCCCTACTGAGGGTAGTTTTTGATAAAGAAACCCTCAATTCTGCCATCCAAATTATTAATGGAAATGACTGAGTTCTGCTGAAGAAGTGGCAGATCTGAAGGCTCAGCAGTCTGACCTAGAAACAGATCTCAGATTGAAGATCTCAGATTTAAGGATGCCATTGAAACCCTCCAGCTGTGACACGAAGGAGTTAAGCATCTGCAAGGGGAGAGATCACTGAAGAATAAAAAAATGATCATCTTGCCTTTTCTCCACAAAGAGAATTTTAACAAGCAACTCTTCACAGAATTCATAAAGTTGCTGTTGTAAATGTCAGCTATTTGCAGCTGTCTGTCTCCTCCACCTTGAATATAACTGAGCAGGAAAAACTCAAGGAAATACTTTTCCTTTCACATTTTTTTTTCCTCTTAAATGTCTTTTTCTACAAGTACTCCATAAATAATTTTGACTTTTCAACCACGGACATCAGACTAACCCAACAGAACACTGTGCTCCTCTCCATCCAGAACAAACCTGTAAAATTGATTTTCCTCTCACCCTTGTTCTATGGGATAACCTCCCCACTGCAGCAAACACAAGCTCCTCGTGTTCCCTTTTTGCTGTCATTCTATCCAACATCCAGAGTAATTTTTGCTGTCATTCTATCCAACATCCACACTCATCCTGTCCCTGTGGGTCTTCTCCTCATTCACAATTTGTAAACTCTGGGTCAGCAACCTTCATTTTGTGTCTGTGTAACTCCAGGTGACCTCGGAGGCAATGCTGAGGTGGTCCACATGACTCAATAAGAGGAATTCAAAGGCCAAGTGCAGGTAAAATACAACAATCACAGCAGATTTTTTTATCTGTGCACTCCATCCATCATGGGAAAACAATTCTATCCTGCACACAAAATTCCCACTCGTATTGGCAGAATCCCAGAGTCATCAAGGTGGGAAGGGACCTTCAGGATCACCCAGTGCCATTGTCACCCCAGCATCACCCAAACCATGTCCCCAAGGGCCACATCCAGACCCCTCCTGAACACTGCCAGAGACAGGGACTGCAAACCTCCCTGGGCAGCTCAGTCCAAGGCCTCACCACTCTGGACAGGGAATTTTCTTTCCCAATCTCCAACCTGAGCCTCCCCAGTTGCAATTTCAGGCCATTTGCTCTCCTCCTTTCCCTTGGCACACTCAGCACAGCCTGACCCCCTCCCTGCCCCTCCTGTCAGAGTTGTGCAGAGCAATGAGGTTCCCCTGAGCTCCTCTGCTCCACACTGAGCTCCCCCAGCTCCCCCAGCTTCCCCTCCCAGGACAAGATGTTTTCCAGCCTCTCCCCATCTCCATTCCCTCCTCCACACACAGCACAGACTCCAAGAACTGACTTTGAACCCCAAGAAATGGATTTCCCATCACCCAATCCAATTTCCCATCACCCAGTCCATGGGCTCTCACCATGACCAAGTTCACATCACAAAGGCAAGAGACACACCAAGGGCTCAGCTCTGACTCCTTCCCACATCACATCCTCTCAGGCAGCCAAAAATGGCACATTTATCCCCAAATCAGACCCAGCCAGGATCAGTTAGATTCCAGGATCGATTCCCTGCCAACTTGAGAACTTCACTCTCTGGTGGGTTTTTCCCTCTGCAGATGCTGGAAGCTGAGAACAAAGTGGCACAAGCCAAGTGCAACAAAAGGAGTGTAACTCTCACCCTGGAAATCCACACAGTTACAGCTTGACACTCCCTGGGAATCCTCAGTGCTTCAGCAGCTAAAAAAATCTAATTTTTTAATCAACCAAACCCTTCACATTTAATGCACCAACTGAATGGTTGGGTATTGTCAACTTATATTTGATTGTTGCCTCTTAGTGTATTTCTATTTTTAAATAAATTATGTATCTGAGTGTCCATTTTTAAAAGCTACTATAGAATCTTTTTAATAGTAATAAAACCTCCTTCCCTCAAATTACATATTCCAAGGGGTAAAACATACATTCCAATTTAATATTCCAACTTACATATAATATTACTCCAACTTATTATTGTTCCAACTTATGTTTAATACTCCAGTTTATGTTATTAGATTCCAGTATCACATAAGGCAAAGTGGCTTCCAAAATCATGAAATGCATTGTCAAGTTCTCAATTTTAAATGCTATTTTTAAACCCTACTGTCAAAAAAATTTCCTGGAAGTTAACATAAAATACATCTTGGATTATTTATCACATTCTATATCTCCCTTGGACATGAACAGTTATTTTTGTTATTGAAGAGTTCCTCTAATTGAATTTCCTTGCATTCATTTGCTTTTAGGATACTTCCAAAAAGAAAACATGACTGAATTTGAGAAAGGAGATCATAAAATATAAGATATGACAGCAGAAAAAATGCTTGATTTCCCTGTTCATTAAGCAAATATATTTTCTTTCCAGGTAGAACAGACACTGAGAGGAGTGTCCAAGTCCAAGTGGTGCTAGTAATATTAAACACACAAAAATTAACTCATTCTGGCTACAAATAAATATTTGCAGTCAAAATTAAGTCACTCCCACGTCAATAAAATCCCACAAGCCTTTCCTAGTGAAAAAAATTTTAATAATTCAGTTTAACACTGCAAACTGAAGGGCTTGAAAGAAGTTACATTATTATAATATTATAATATGATAATATGATAATATTGTGAAGTTCTCTGCATGGCTGACCAACACTGCCTGGACTGTATTTGAATGGATTTGGTTGTCTTGCAGCTCAGTGAAAACACTCTCTGAAGGCAGTTTGCCATGAGGCTCACGACATGCAGCTGTTCCCATGGCTGCTCCATTCCCAGAAAAACTGGGATTAAGTTTCTGGTGCTCTGCAGTGCTGGCTGAGCATTCCTGGATCCCAGGATTAAGGCTGAGCCTGTCCCATCAGGATGGCACAAGTGGGGCAGAGTTAGCATCACTTACAGAAGCAGAGAAAATAATAGATGTATTTTGTTATTATTTTAATGATGGAAGAAATCAGGAAGTTGGATAAAATAAAGTATTGGTATCAGTTCACACTTGATTAGAAAAATGCTATGTGACTAAAGGTGGGGGAATAACATAAAAATTTTGATCCAAGTCCCATTTTTTTAGTAGTTTTGAATCTTCCCCATTCCTGGCAGTGTCCAAGGCCAGGCTGGACATGGCTTGGAGCAGCCTGGGATGGTGGAAGGTGTCCCTGCCATGGATGAGATTTAAGGTCCTTCCAACCCAAACCATTCTGAGATTCTGGGATTCCATGATTCAAGCTGGCATGCAAGGAATGGTTCAACCTTTTGGTTTCAATCTGCTACTCTTAGATAAAATTGATTTTATTTAAAAAGTGACTTCTTGCTATTCAGCCCTCTGACTGAATGAGATCTTCCCATACACAACTCTTCTCGTGTGCCTTTGGAGGATCCAAAGCAAAAATCATAATTTCAGAGGTTTTATTTCTCCATGTCAGTATGAGGAAACTACTAATTCTCTACAGTGGTTCTAAGAAATCTTGGAAAGCTAAATGGTAACTTGGCAAAGCCCTTCCAAATCCACAGAGGATGATGCCTAAAAGCAGAAAAAAATCCTGGATTTATGGAATGGTTTGGGTTGGAAGGGATCTTAAATCCCATCCAGTGCCACCCCAGCCATGGCAGGGACACCTTCCACTGTCCCAGGCTGCTCCAAGCCCCAATGTCCAACCTGGCCTTGGACACTGCCAGGGATCCAGGGGCAGCCACAGCTTCTCTGGGAATTCCATCCCAGGGCCTCCCCACCCTGCCAGGGAACAATTCCTTCCCAACATCCCATCTAAACCTGTCTTTTTTCAGTTTGCAGCCATTCCCTGTGTCCTGTCCCTCCATCCCTTGGAAATTGTCCCTCTCCAGCTTTCTTGGAGCCCATTTAGGTCCTGGAAATTATTATTATTATTATTATTATTATTATTACTATTATTATTTCTAATCCCACAAATGACACGGATCAGCGACAAATATTTTTAAGAATCAGGGAAAAGAGCAGGATGGGCTGAGACTGAGCTGTCACAACCATGTTTATCCTACATCCAGGGGCTGAGGGAGGAAACACTCCCAAATCAAGCAGTGGATGTGCAAATGACTGCAAAATTGTTCTAGGAAGGAGTTTTCTGGAAAATCTCTCATTTTCCCACAACCACAGGCATCAAGTGGGTGATGCCCACACAACATCCAGAGCTCATATCCACGCAGAGGAGATCCAAGATTGATTCCAGCAAAACAGCTTGGGCTAAAATACGTATTTTATCAATACAGAAGCACAAAAGAAATGATTGGCTTTGTGGTGCCTTCCCACCCTTAAATGGGAGTTGGTGAAACTCCCATTGAAATAGGAAATATTTCATTTCATATTAATGACATATTCAGTCATTTCCTTCGAGCTGAAGAGCCCAAGCAGGGAACTTCCAGGGCACTTCCATTGAAATAGGAAATACTCCATTTCATTTCATATTAATGACATATTCAATTATTTCCTTCAAGCTGAAAAGCCCAAGCAGGGAACTTCCAGGGCATTTTGCCCTTTTTAAAAGGCGATGCTCACCAAATCCAGTTCCAAAGAATTCTCCCGCCTCCTCCTGCCTGCAGTGACGCACACGAGGCTCAGACCATCTGCAACCACCCAAGCTATTTCCTTCCAACACACACAACCCAACCCCGATGGGCTGATGAAAAAAACATGTGCAGAAAACGCTCAAATCTCCCTGCAGCCTGGGAAATTACAGAGAGAATTTAACAGGGGGTTTATCGCGAAGAAATATTTACGCCTTGAAGTTTTCATTGTTTGGGACTGGTGGGCATGAGACGGTGCAAGCATCCTTTGAAGTGCACTGCAATATACAGATTATTCTATTTTTATGCCGTGAAATAATTGGTGGCTGGTATTACAGGACAGTAATGCCACCACGTTCCTGGATAAATGCCAACTGTGCAGCTCTCTCAAAAATTTAGTGATGGCAGTGAATTTCTGTCACACTGAATTTCTGTCTGGTTCTCTTTACGTTTAAGGAATATTCTCATTCGTTTAAAAAAAAATGCAAAATCTCGCTTTATTTAAGAGAAAAAAAAAATCAAGCAATTTGCACTTCAGTTTTTAAAGGTACATGTTAATCCAACAAGGAGTAATTTTTTCTGAAAGACTTCGAAGCTAAAAGAGATTTTTCAAGACCTTGAGAAGCAAAAGTGGTCAAAACCTCAACATAGGTCCAGTCACAATACTCAAAATATTACATGTAAATTGATAAAAATTTTAACTTATACCATAAAATGTACCTTACAAATGCTTATTTTCCTTCTCCTTCCCGTTTTTGGCTGAGAAGTTGACCAGTACAACATTTACCATCTTTTTCCTGCCATCTCCCACTGAATCTAGACTTCAGTTTTTGGGCTTGACATCTGAAATCCTGTTTTTTCCAAGGAATTATTATCCTGATTTAAATGTCCTACATGCCCTGTCCTAAAATGACAATTAGGAAAAGTCTGTGAGCAAAATGAACATCATTGTTTTAAGACTTATGTAGATGTAACTAAAAGGATGGTTTAAATGTAATGATTCACACAATTTAATAGTTCAGCAGTGAAATTGTTTATTTTCAGTTCCACCTACACCTCCCAATCTGTTGTTTTTCAGAATTTGAACTTATAAAAATGTACTGTCAGACAAAATGGCAATTTTAAGGGTGCAAGGACCTACAAATCTTGCTGAAGAAGAAATCCTGAGTAATGTGTCCTGATCTGCTTTAAACCTACTTATTCTCATGAATCACAAAAAGTGAAAAGAAAAAAAACTGATTTCTTAAAATCCTGTGATGAAATAAATAGAAAAAGATCATGGATTCAATCCTACCTATAAAGTTAAAAATGAAAGGTGGCATTTTTAACATTTAAATAATTATCTTTTTATAGAACTCATGTTTGTTTTTAGTGAGTAATTAAAGGTCCTGTTTTCAACAGGTGTAATTAAATTTAAAGAGACTGTAAAAATAGTGTATATAACAAACTCTTCTTCATCTACTCATCTTCAAGATAAGAAAGCTCTCTGGGCCATGTTTGTCCCACCAGAGAAAAGATCTTGTAAAAGGGACTTGTGGCAATTAACCTCTCTTCTTCCTACAAGACCAAAACTGCTCATATCAAAATTTCACTTCATTTGGATGGAACCCACTTTTAAAATAGTTATTTCTGATCTAGTGAAGAAGTAGATTGTGCATATACAACTATTTGCACTGGAAATACATGAAAAGGTCCTTTTAATTTAAACTGCTTATAAAAGAGTTGGATGATCACTAATTTACAGAGATGTCCTAAACCCCCAAGGCTTTAAATTAAAACATAAAACAAAAGCAAAACAACACTTCTAGAGTAAAGAGCAACCATTTACACCTTCAAATCAAAGAGTCTTCTCAGCACAAGAGACTTCCCAGAATGCCAAAAAACCAAAAACATTCTTCCCACATTCATAATTCCAAATACATTTCAACTAAAAATTAATTTTTTAGAGGGTAGAGATACTTTTCAATGTAAAACTGACACCATTAGATGTGGCCTCAGCTTTTTCTCCCCTTTGTTATTGGTAATGAACATTCATCCATCAGGTGTGTCAATTTTCAGTTTTCAAACTCTAAGATGGAAAAGAAGGAAGGAATGAATGAATAATAAAAAACCAAAATGTCCCCCAAGTTATGAATCAAAAATCCTAACAGAGAAAGGACCATCAATTGAAATAATCAATATAAACCAAAGAGAAATGTAAATAATGAATATAAACAAAAATATAGGAATGCTTGGGATCTGGTCTCAGGCCTAACTTTGTTTGCTTGTTTTATTTATTTTTATTTTGACTCCTGATTGTTACTCAAAAGGGCAAACAAGCAGTTTCATTGGATCAAGTGGTCAGTTTTCTTAAAACTCTTATTTCTGACAGTCTGGCATTTGCTGTGTCTTGTTTTCCAAAATTTGAAATCTATTCATTAGACCCCTCAGAGTTGGTCATACAACAAAAAACTCTTTAATTTGGGGCTTTTATGCATGTGCCATTTATCCTCAACCTGCAAAACACACTTCTAGCACCTGTGTAATTTACATGTAAGTGATATATAGTCATAAGTAACTTTTAAAGGGATTTCTCAGCTTGCACTTGACATCTTGAGCTCTGTGTTACAACTTGAGGACTCCAGGGCATCTCCCAAAAATCTCCAAGATGCTCCTGGTAGATCACCAGCAGTGAAACATCCAAACATCACAGCCAGGAGAACAAAGGATGCACTGCACAGCATCCCTGGCCTCTGCTCTTGGTTTTGCAGCCAAGAAAATCTACAAACCAACTGGAGTCCGGGCCAACCCCTCCAGACCACACAAACTCCACCGATTTTCATATTCACGACGACGGAAAATATTTTCCCTCCGTGAAGAAATCCCCGCGTCCTTCCCAAAAAATTCCCAATTTCCAGCGCAACCCGACGAGAAATCTCGCTGCCTCTGGCAAGGCAAGGATGTGTTTGAAAATCCCAATATTTGCGCTGGGTGCTGGGGAAGGAACATGACCCGCTCGGCTCCGCGCCGCGTTAAGCAGCCTGATTGACCGGCGCCGCTAATTAAGAGCTCTCGGCGTTTGGCAGGAGCGCCGCGGAACCTCCTGCACTTGTTCATGCCAGCAGCACCTCCTGCAGAAATTAACTGGTGATGAGAGCAGCCGGGGGGCTCAGCTGGCTCCCCCAAGTCCTCCCGGCGCGCAAATGAAGAGTAATGAGAAGGCGGGTGGCGACCGAGGGGAGGGAGGCGATTCGTGACCTCTGCTTAAAAACCAGAGTATACTCTTGCATTGGCTTAATTCTCTGTGCTGGGGGTTGATAACGCAGCTGGGGAGTGTGTGAGCAGAGCTGAGAGTCGCGGGGGAGGGCTGAGAATCAGAATTATTAGCGAGTAATTTGGTAAGAATTATCTTATTAGGTGAGCTGAAATATAATTCGGCTCTCGGAGCTCTCGAAAATCAATAAATATTATTCGGCTATCAGGCTACAAAGGGAAGATTTCACAACAAAGGCTGAAGATGAAGGAGGTTTTGTGAGGAAAAGCAGGTTAGTAGAACTGATTTGATGCTCTGTTGCTAAGTCTTTGGGATGTGTTCAGCAGGGCAGCTCTGGAATATTCAAAAGGAACGTTCCACATGCACGAACAGCACTGGTTACCCTGTAAAACACACAAATAAAATACAACCCATACCCATTCAGGCTGCTCCAAGCCCAATGTCCAACCTGGCCTTGGACACTGCCAGGGATCCAGGGGCAGCCACAGCTTCTCTGGGAATTCTATCCAAGTCCCTCCCCCACCCTGCCAGGGAGGAATTTCTTTGTCCAGCCCTGGATGATAAATTCCTGCTCCTCTGCTGCCATTCCTGCAGGTGACCATGGCTTTCCACCTGGAGAGAGGTTCTCTGAAGACTTGGCATGAAGCACTTTGGAAGAGCAATGGCAGCACCTGTCTGAACTTGGGTGTTGAGGACTGAAGCGTGTGGAGATGACAGAATAATCACTGATATATTTAAATATTTATATTGCTATTGGCTCTTCTCTTAGGATGTCTGAGGATGGAAAAGATTTCCCAGGCCATGGAGTCCCAGCTGTGCCCAATGGGCCACCTTGTCCCCAGCTCAGAGCACTGAGTGCCACAGCCAGGCCTTCCTGGGACACCTGCAGGGATGGGCACTGCAAACCTCCCTGGGCAGCTCCTGCCAAGGCCTGAGCACCCTTGCCATGCAGAAATTCCTGCTGCTGGCCAAGCTGAGCCTCCCCTGGCCCAGCCTGAGGCTGTTCCCTCTCCTGCTGTCCCTGTTCCCTGGAGCACAGCCTGACCCCCCGGCTGTCCCCTCCTGGCAGCAGCTGTGCAGAGCCACAAGGTTCCCCTGAGCCTCCTTTGCTCCAGCCTCAGCTCTTTCCCAGCTCCCTCAGCAGTTTTCCAGCCCCTTCCCAGCTCTGTTCCTGCCCTGGACACTCTGCAGCCCCTCCAGGGCTCTCCTGCAGCACCAGAACTGGACACAGCCCTGCAGAGCCTCTCAGTGCCCAGCACAGAGGGACAATCCCTGCCCTGCTCCTGATAATCACTTCCCTATTCCCTATTCCTCCATTTCTAATTAAGCAGCAATTAGAAATAACCACATACAGAAATAATTACCTATGCAAAGTGCTTGAGTGCACCCTTCTGTTCTAGACACTATCAATCAGTTATGACAAAAAAAATGTGAAAAGGCTGTGATGAATGGAAACAATCATTTCCCTCAGTTAAAAAATGCATTTTAAAACAATCCAGTCCTTGTATTTCTCTCTCCCCTCCCACCCCCTGCCTTTGCTTACATCTTGTATGAAACTTTAATTTCAAGGTAGCTCTCTTAGTAGACTCTGAGAGAGGGCAAAAGGTATTTGCTTGCTTTAAAAAGAAGTGAAAATAAGAACAGTAAGGAAATATTTTCATCAAGTGCCTGATGAAGGACATCTTTACATGGGTTTCACTGGCATGGCAAATACCCCCAGAAACAAATACTTGGGCACATGGACATGAAATGTAAACTATAAGACTGAAAGGTTAATAAAAACATCCTCAATTATTATTTAATTTTTTCATTCCAAGATGATTTTTTACCTCAGAAAAGTAACCCAACGTTCACCCTAAGCTAAGACTAAGGATGCCTCCTTCAGGGGTCAGTATATTTAGAGAGCATCCAAATAAATCACAATATTCATCTTTCAGTCCAAAGTTTTCCACTGAATTAAGAAGCTGCTCTCTCTCCCATTCATATCCCAAACTGAAATCCATAGCATGGAATACTTTTACCTTAGTTTCTCCATAAACTTCCTCAGTTTATGGAATATAGTAATTATAATTTTATTTATTTTATATATATATATATATATATTTCTATATAAAATTATAGTAATCCTGAGTAACTGCAGTTTAAGATTGCACACAAATCACCTTTTAACAAGGAACTTCCATTCATACCCTTTCCACTTTCCACCAGTTTTAGGGAACATCTCCTATTTGTTATGACTCCTCATCCTTTTCTGGATGGAGGATAAGAAAGCTGCACCCTGAATCTCAAGCCTTCAGTTTGGAGCACAATTAGGTGTCACAGTGAGCTTCAAATTCCCTCAAACACACCCATTTTTCCCAAAAGCACCAACTGCTAAGTGCTCAAAGTGAAAGGTATCTTTAAGCCATCTGTTGATTTTGGGAAGGAAGCAATTCCAGTCTCCCAACACAACCAGGAATTCCTGCTGCCATGGGAAACAGCTGGATCCAGGCTAAAAGAAGGGATATCCTACAACCTGGGAGTGTTAAAAGAAAGAATAGACTTTAAAACAAGATTTCTGCACAAGGAATTGCAAAAGGAAAAATTCAGACTCTGGCTAGAGTGGCAGACATCAGAAATACAGCCCAGGGCTCACGGAGAGGACTGAAAAAAGTACCTTTTATTCCAAAAAAGCATTCCAGATGAAACTGTGGCACTCCATATCATGGCCTGGGTTAGAGCATCCTGCTGCACTTGGCACAGACACCACTTGTCACAGTCAGAATGCCACGTTAAATAGTAATTACAGCCTCAGCTCATCAGTGAATTCCTACCAGAAGGGATGGCAACAAAACCAACACAAAACCAGCAGCTCTTCACAGCCAGTGAGCAAACTCAGTGTGGCTACCTGGGTATCAAAATTCTCTCCAAAATTCAGAGATATTTTTTTTTCTTCAATAATATGTCGTGGAAAAAAACACAATAAAAAAACCTCTGAAGGAAAATTTCCATACTAAACCTTGTTGTCCAGTGGCAACACCACGGTTAAAGGATCAGGTTCTGCTCTGACTGCTGAAAGGTTCATTCCCTCTGCAGGCAGAAATTTTAATTCCTTCCTACATCAAAGGCACTGTCTTTCCATATAACAGCCCTCAATGGATTGCTTTCCCATGAACTCATCTGTGCAGCGATTTTATTGCATTTAAGGAGCAACTTTTATGTCTTTATATACTCTGTCATCGGAAAAGGTAAACTTTATGTGCACACAATGCTCGTTAGGAATCCCTCGTGTCTCCTTTGAAGCTGATTCCTCTCGCACACTGACAGTCCCAAAATCCCAAAATGGTTTGGGTTGGAAGGGACATTAAAGCTCATCCAGTTCCATGGGCAGGGACACCTCCCACTGTCCCAGGCTGCTCCAGGAATAAGCAGTTTTCTGACGATAACTCGCCATTGTTATAAAAAATATAATTGTTTTATCCAATTATGTTCACCTAAAGAGACTTCAAATTGCAAAACAGGAAGAGTTGAAGATGATGAATGGAGAGGTGAGAAAAAGCTGCTTAACAGCCAACACAAAAGGACGTTTAGAACCCTAAAACTGCAGAATGCCAGAAGCCATCAGCCAGAAATGGGGAGGGAGACAGGATCAAGGGAGCCAAGGCTGAGAAGTTTAAGAATAGATGGTCCAACAAGAGATTCTGCCTTTTTTTGTCTGCTGTGACTCAAACACACAGGCCATGACAGCTCCAAACTCACAACATTACAAACTAATTCTTTACGCTATCCTTAATTTATCTTCAAAACATTTTGCTTTTCTTTAGGCTCAGTCACAGAATCCCAGAATCCCTGAGGATGGAAAAGATTTCCAAGGCCATGCAGTCCCAGCTGTGCCCAATGGGCACCTTGTCCCCAGCCCAGAGCACTGAGTGCCACAGCCAGGCCTTCCTGGGACACCTGCAGGGATGGGCACTGCAAACCTCCCTGGGCAGCTCCTGCCAAGGCCTGAGCACCCTTTCCATGCAGAAATTCCTGCTGCTGGCCAAGCTGAGCCTCCCCTGGCCCAGCCTGAGGCTGTTCCCTCTCCTGCTCTCCCTGTTCCCTGGGAGAAGAGCCACAAAAGATAATGAACTGACACAGCTTTAAACAATAATTTCTCTTTTTTTCTTCAAATTAAGCTATTATTAGATTCAGACCAAACATTGGCAGGTGAATATGGACACTTCATTCACTCCTGACAGCTCAAACATCTACATTTAAATTAAATATTCAAATTATAGATATATACAGTTGAATTCATAAGGTTCTATCTACATAAGACAAGTTTCCTGAAAGGAAAACCTCCAAAATTAGAGCACATCTGAACTCCATAAAAGACTTCACTACTCTTTCAGGGAGCAGTGCAGTCAAATTTAGACATTTATAGGCTTTGGGGGACAAATTCTACCTGAAACAGTTTGAACTCTCACAATCCAAATATGAATCCAAATTTTTTATTGTTGTAAAATCGTTATATGCATATTGTACTCATGAAAGTTAAAGTAGAAAAGGTGAATTGCTGTAAAATGTTTCATTTCCTGGTATTTTTAATTGTGCTGGCTTAATGAATCTACAAGCAAAAAGTGGATTATAATTAAAACTTCTCTTGCATTTTAATATGAAGTAGACAGTATATACTTTAAGCTAATCCACCCAGTAAAAAAAAAAATCAATTTTTGTGCTCAACTTTTAGAAACCATACAAACACACCGCCCTACTAAATACCAAAAGCTATTGCCAAACCATCGGAGATTTGTTTTCGAATTAAAAGAATCATTTCAGCAAGGTGCAGCTGCAACCCAGTGACACTTTCTCCATATTTGCAGCACTTTTTATTTTTTATGAGATGTCCTTATCCTGCTCTCACTATAACATTTCCCCACCGAAGTCTCCTGCCCTTCTGTGTAGCTCCAAATCAAACATATGATTTATACATAATGCTCCAACACCAGCCTGGCCCACGACGGCAGGTTTTTTCCATGGGCATTTATTTTGTTTTAGCAACGCCGAAAACTCTACGAGCAAAAAAATAAATCAAATTACACCACGTTCCCTCCCCGCGCAGCTCCGTCGGCTCTTAAAAGCAGGGAGGAATCTTTTTGTCACCCTGCAAGGCTCCCAAAGCAGAGCTGTGCCATTTGCAAGCTGCAATTGGTTAATGAAGGTAAATTTAATTAGCTGCACTTCCTTGCAGATCCCATCAAACGCCACCATTTGATGTATTCTGTCCCAGCAGTGAGTCCCTCCAGCTGGCCGAGCGCCACAAAGGAAAGGCAGCTCTGCCCACGGCTGGGAACTGAAATGAGCTGTTTTAAGTGGAGCTTTTCTTCCATTTTCTGAGGCTGCACCGCTCTGACCTTCCCCGAATCAATCCTCTGCGGATTAACACGTAAAGCAGTGTCGAATTAATTTCAGAAAGCGAATATGAGATCAGCCCCGGGTTGGTACAAAACAGCCCCAAACCCTAAACACACTAATGCCCCGAGCCGCTCAATGGGGAGCTGTCAATAAAAAGAAGGAGGGGGTGGTTAGGAGGATTTGGAGCGTGGAGCAATCTATCAGGCTGGTTAGAGCTTTGCCTACTTCTGGGGCATGGCTAATGCATTCCTCTGGAAGTTAATCCCATTTCTAAAGACCCTCCCGTGAGGAGCACAGAGGCCGTGCCGAATGAGAACTAAAATGCATTAAAATTCTCAGCCACGTCACCAAAAGGCACACGGGGAGATGCTGAGGGGGGACAATGGGATGGTTCATTAAAAGTGCAAGGGCTCAGGGAAGAGACTCGCTTTGCTGAGGCACCTGCAGGCAGCTTCACCTCTTAGAAACTCTTAAAAACCCCCCAAAAAATAAAATTCAACTATTAATGCGAATAGAAATTGACATTTCCAATCAGCGTTTCCATGATGTTGCAAATTCGCTATAAAAGAGGACAGTGGAGCATCCTTTAAGCAAATATTTATACAAAACTTACTTAGTACCTGTTATGGTGATACAACATTAAATTATGTTTGCTTGTAGTCCCAAAAGAAATAAATTATCAAGTTATTATCTGGGAATGTGGCACTTTTTAGACACCCATGCTGAGTTTTACAAATGCCAATGATGTCAAATGCATGTTCAGTCTGTGTGCCATGGTCCAGATATTCCATTTTCAGAATTTTTAATTGAATTCTGTCTCTAAATCAGTGTACATTAAGCAAAGAAACACCTGAAGAGGTTAAATATCATCTGGGTATCTTCTGTCCTGCAGGCAGCAGCATCACAAGTCTCAAAGGTCAAAACTAGAGTCCTTACTCATCAGTAAAGACAGAAAATAACAGAAAATGTGGACCAAGAGGAAACAGAAATAGTTCACACTACACAACTTCTCGCAGTAATTAAGAGAAGGCAGTGGAACCATATTATCTGAAAATAGATGGTGTCAATCTTTACGAGACAAAATCACCCATTTCAAGATGAAAAGGACACCAAAAGCAAAGACAAACTTGTTTGCTGCCACTGAAGTTGAAATTTGATTGGCAGAACCAAAAGCAAACCCTTTGCCTTCTATAGATTGAGAATTTTTTGCTGTTTTCAGCCCCTAAAATATGACAGAAGCAGGCTAAAAAGTGTGCAGTGGTGTCACCAAAATGTAAGGATTCAGCAGGTATCTTGATGAAAAAGCATAGAAAACTTCAGAGAACTGTACGAAAAGTTATTTTCTTTTATTTTTTTCTACTCCTCAAAGTCTGGGAAGTGAAATTCACACCCCTCGCTCCTCATTAAAGAATCCACACCATAAAACTTCTTCCTAAAAGTGAACTACAGCATATTCTTGGATTATCAGATCCCAGAACAAACCTTACAGGAGGAAAGGCCCTGTTTAGTTTCTAATCTGCTAAAATCTGGATAAATTGAGGAAAACCAAGTTGTCATTCCCAGAGCCTCTCCAGATCTGAAGCATCGCACAGGATTTTGCTGCAGCTCCGCCACCCTAAACTGGGGAAAGGAACAGAATACACTCCTTAAGGCCAAAACCCTCTGGCAAAAAGGATTTTATAACCCAACTCATACCTCATCTCTCTGTTTTTTAGGGAGCACTGCTCATTAAAACGCCTCCTGGACATGGAGGAGCAAATTCCGCGAGCGATTCCGGGCGGGAGATTCCCACTCGAGGCAGGCAGGGATTTGTGAAACCACTTTTTGCTAAGCCTCCAACAACTCGCTTTCCCTCGGCTCTGCTTTTGTGATATAATCCTGCAATCAGCACACAAGCACCATCCTGGAGATGCTTGAGGAGAAGATGGAAAATCCAAAACGAATACTTTCCGCTAGTTTCCTGCCTGCCGCTAACTGACCTACTTAGGAGATGAAAAAAGGGAAAAAAAAAAAAGTGTTTTAATGCATTTTTTCCCCCCTTGACAAAAATGATGTCCGTTTAGTCTGTTCAAAAAGGGAGCTGACGGGCTGGTGGAAGATTGCAGTGTTGACATTAAAATGTCTCCTGCTCTGAAATCCCAGGAAATGAACCAAAACCAGTTTCCACAATGCAGTGGACTGGCCTGAGTTTGCCTGAGTTTAATGGCATGAGGTCTCTGCTCGCTGAAATAACTGAATCATGAAAAAACAGCTGCAAAAAAAAAGGGCCGTTAAGGAAAGAACAACTCAGTAAAAAGTGAAAATTAAATGAAATGTTAATTTAGGGTTCAGTGTTGAGATTAAAAACTAAGACCTGGCTTCCAACTGAAAAATCCTACAGCTGAACAGCTTTTAACACTCCCTTCCACCCAGAAAACAAGGCAATGGCTTTCTCATTTTATTAATATATTCATTATTGACATATTTGTAACTTTAAAAAGTTCTAAAAGTGGCAAAATTCTGGTCATTTTAAACAATTTTATTACAGAACCCTAAAGACAATTCAGTGCAGGCAACAAAAACTACTGCAGCTCCAGCTCACCACTCTTTGTGCTGTAGGTGTTTTTGTGGCAGTATTTATGCTCATATAGACTAAAAAATATTTATGCAGAATCTTCCAGAATTTCCAGATCATATCCTTAATATTTTTTCAGAATAATTCTGAAAATTGGTTATTTTTGACCCAAAGCAGACAGAACAATAAATGGAATTAATTTGTACAGCACAGCAAACATGCACCAGCTTTACTTAAAATACCCCTAAAAGTAGGAAGGTGGTAAGAATTTGGCTCTGCAAAAATCTTTTACATCAATTTGTTTCCATAAAAAATACCAAGCTGGAAACCACAACTTTTATGAGATGTGATTGTGAAAGGATATGGTGGGAAAACCTGAAAAAAATCTGCGAGAAGAAAATATGGAAAAGTTTTCTTCAGGCAGTGAAGAAGCTGCACAGCACAACTCCTAAAATGAAATCAAGATTGAGAAGATGATAATTGAAAATTAGGAAGCTTTTAGTCTAAAGTTTGAAGAGAAAGAAAACAGGAATAGAAATTATGTCTTGTGATAAAATAATGGTTATTCTGAATGTGTTTTTTAAAGGAATGGCAAAGAAGGAGGAAGAGGAACAGTATTTTGAATAACTTGTATTAATAAAATGGGAATTACATCATGCTCTTGAGATAAGTCTGATATTCCACAAAAACTACACCATGTCCTTGGAAAGGGAGCTCATGGGAAATGCTTTATTTCCTCATAGCCTAAAAGCCACACATAAAATGTGAATTTTTCCCTGGACTTATAGAATAAGGCTGTGCTGCAGAAAAATCAGTGATTTTGTACAACTGGACTGAAAAGTCAGATTTTGAGGGGAATTCTCCTGCTGCTGGGAATGTGACAGTGCTAAACTGACAATGTAATTTTAAGTGCTAACCCTCAGGGCTGAATGGAATTAGGAATAAAAAGACTGTGCTGCTACTGAGGAAATCAAAACTACACTGACCAAGAAGATAAAGCAGGTTGAGGAGGTACTGCCCACAATAATTCATCCTAGAAAAATCATGGATATACAGAAAGACTGTGATCTCTCAGACAGTGTTATTTTCTAACAAAAAATATACATATAGCTACAGATATAGATATGGATATAGATGGATACAGATATATAGATATAGATATAGATATAGATATAGTGATGATATAGATATAGATAGATATAGATATAGATGATATAGATATAGATTATATATAGATATAGTAGATATAGATATAGATGATATGGAAAATCAACATAATTTAATTTTTTCACCCTCTACTATTCCAGGGAAATTCAAGTCTGGACTTTCTAAAGGCTGCAGATGATAATGGTCTCTTAATTTTCAAGACTCATCTTTTGGCATTGCCTGTCATTTTGCACTTACTTTCCCATCCCAGAATATCAATTATTATCAGGTTATGAAGATAAGCCACTTACAGGAAATAAACTGTGAGGAAGGGGATAACCCCATCCCAGGCAGGGTTATTGAGCTGCAGTTGGTAAAAGCATGGTCCCAATTACAGGAGATGTCACATGAGAGGCTATCAAGGCACTTTGCTTGTGCCATGCCTTGCAAAAATGTTCCTGATTTCACAGAATCCCAGCATGGTTTGGGTTGGGAGATCATCCAGTGCCACCCCTGCCATGGCAGGGACACCTTGCTCTGTCCCAGGCTGCTCCAAGCCCCAATGTCCAGCCTGGCCTTGGACACTGCCAGGGATCCAGGGGCAGCCACAGCTTCTCTGGGAATTCCATCCCAGGGCCTCCCCACCCTGCCAGGGAACAATTCCTAATTCCCAATCTCCCATCTCTCCCTGCCCTCTGGCACTTTGCAGCCATTCCCTGTGTCCTGTCCCTGCAGCCCTTGGCAATTGTCTCTCTCCATGTTTCCTGCAGCTCCTTCAGGCACCAAAAGGCCACAAGGAGGTCACCCCAAAGCTTCTCCTCTCCAGGCTGAACAATCCCAGCTCTGCCAGCCTTTCCTCCCAGCAGAGCTGCTCCATCCCTCTGCTCATCCTGCTGCCTCCTCTGCACTCTCTCCAGCAGCTCCAGCTCCTTGCTGTGCTGAGCCCCAGGGCTGGAGCAGCTCTGCAGGTGAGCTCTCACCTGAGCACAGGGACACAATCCCAATCCCTCTCCTGCTGCTCTCTCCTCTTTGCATTCAGCCCAATGGATTTCAGAGCTCCCAACACTATAGCTCCTGTTCAGCTTTTCATCCATGAGAACTCCCAAATCCTTCTCCCCAGGGCTTCTCCCAGTGAATTCATCTCCCAGTCTGTGCTCAGGGCTGGGATTGCCCTGACCCAGGAGCAGCCCCTGGTACTAGGAACTATTGAACTCCATGAGGTTCTCCTGGGCCACTTCCCAAATCTCTGTTGCATTTCCCACATACACCCTAACACTCTCCAAAGGGAAGCAAAACCAATCCCTGCCAGTGGAATGCACCTTCCCAATGATCCCTGCGAGGCTGTGGGATTTTGATGCTGAGCAGAAAGACAGGATCTGTGCAGAACATCCCCCAGTCCACATTCCTACTGTGCCACAAACAGGGATCTACTCCCTTCCTGCCCCAAAGCTGCCCAGGCAGCTATTAACCCCCATCACAGAAACCCAGTGTCATCCTCCTGGAAGAATTTGCCATTTTGAAGGATTGGCTGCTAACCCAAACAGGTCTTTGCTGTGCTGTCAGAGCTGGAGCTGCAGGATGGATTTAATTCAGTGCAAGTGTCAGACTGCTGATGAATTGGATGGATGTTGCCAGATAAAGCTGCTTGTTTTGGTGCTCACTTATTAAACAGCAACATGGCCAAGCAGCAAAAACCTGATACCATTTTGATATGGTTTATGCTGCTGCATGGAAAAAGCCTTTTATGAGTATTGTTTAAAGCAGACAAGAACTGAATGTGCTAAACACATGGGCAGAGCAGTCTCTCCCAACCAGCTCAACTGGGGTGATCAGGAGCAGATTCTCACTGGTGTCTGCTGGTTTTTAATGACATACTTGTCAACATGTAACCTTAGAATGCAGACACCATGGTAACAGTTTTAACACAGTCTCTTCAGAGAGAATAATTGTGTGAAGCACAAATAGAAACATCTTGACTCTTGTAGTCTTTTAATCCACTTAGAGAAATGCTTTTCAATCCATCAAGCAGCGTTTTCTGGATCTTGTTGAACATCTGTCTTGGAATTAGTTGGAATACAAGTCTAAGCAGGTCCACCCACGCTGTGTTTGCTGTAGCCCTCAAAAGGAGCATTTAGATATACTACTTTGATATTCAATTGGAGCTGAAGAACACTAGACAGAGAGAATTATAAAATTCACTTGGTTATATAATGATAAAACCATGTTGAAGCTGTTCCTGTGCACTGAAATACCAAAACATGGGCATTGTTTTAGGTGTGTGAGTGGCTCCAGTGCTTGGGATCTTGGGAAATTCATCCACTGAGGTGCAGGAATATACTGAGGTGGAGGAAACACATGGAATGCTGGAATCCTGGGATGGTTTGGGTTAGGAGGGGACATTAAAAATCATCCAGTGCCATCCAGTGACACCTTCCACTGTCCCAGGCTGCTCCAAGCCCCAATGTCCAACCTGGCCTTGGACACTGCCAGGGATCCAGGGGCAGCCACAGCTTCTCTGGGAATTCCATCCCAGGGCCTCCCCACCCTGCCAGGGAACAATTCCTAATTCCCAATCTCCCATCTCTCCCTGCCCTCTGGCACTTTGCAGCCATTCCCTGTGTCCTGTCCCTGCAGCCCTTGGCAATTGTCTCTCTCCATGTTTCCTGCAGCTCCTTCAGGCACCAAAAGGCCACAAGGAGGTCACCCCAAAGCTTCTCCTCTCCAGCCCTTGTCCCCAGTCCCTCTCTAGCTCTCCTGGAGTCCCTTCATGCCCTGGCAGAGCTCTGAGCTCTCCCTGGATCCTCCTCTCCTCCAGGTGAACACTCCCAGCATCTCCCAGAGCAGAGGCTGAAGCTCTCAGGCTCCCTTTGGAAGAAGGAAAGGCTTTTCCCAATCAACGATTCCCAACAATTGCACCTCCAACTCCACATGGGATCCTGTTTGTTCCCCCAACCCCACAGAAATTCCATTTCCATGCTGAAATCATGTGAAAATGCAACAGAGCTGTCCCTTCCCCTGCTATTTGCTCTCTGTTAGTTAAATCAAGGGTGAGCTTTGGGCAATAACAATACCAATGACGGCATTTGCTGCCTCTTGAACCTTCATCTGCTGCAGAGATTTTCTGCTCAACGCATTAAAAGCGGGTAAAGAAATAATTTATTTTATTTAATTCCGAAAAACCCTGCCTTTCACTTAAGGGAATTAGTGCCTTAAGCAATAAACACAAGTATGCAATAAATGGCATATGTGGGATCTATTAACCCAAGCGCTGGACTTTGCCATCTGAATAATCCCCTTTCAGAGTTTGGGTTTTTAAAAGTTTGTATGTAAATGATTGCTCAGAGAGTTTATTTATTAAGAGAAAGGAATTAAAATAGATCTTATGGCACTGGGGTTCGTGGTGTTGCTGGTCTAACTTTTGATCCCCTCAAAGTTCATTTTCCCACCCTCGGAAAAATGATTGGGAATGTGGAATTGTGTCAGGAATTGGGTGAGGAATTGTCAGGAATTAAAATAATTAATTTAATTAATGAAGTAGGAGCATGCTCAGAGCTCCTGCACAGTCTATTTCTAATTTATATGGACAAAGCAGCTCAAAAGTGCTTCTAACTCACCCTCTCCTTTACTTTGGTTCTCCCATGAGTTTTGCAAAAATTAATTATTTTGAACATTTAATACATCCAGACAGAGAGAATAATTGCCATTATAGAACTGCAGCAATGGTTTACAGTGATCAGGACAAGACTGATCTCCTTGATTAAAGTAAGAATAAATTCAGCCCTAAACATTAAATATTTTACAATTTTCCCCATACCTTGTGTATCTCTCTGTATAAAATGTAATACAGGACACTTTATTCTAAGTTTAAAAACTATTATGTCAAACATTCCTTAGCTAAGAATATCCTCAATTAGACACAGAAAATGAATTATTTGGGTTTGTCCTTTTCTTCCCTTAAATGGCTTAATGGATAAGAAAATATTTTTCAGCACTCCACGAAAAAAATAATAAAAATCAAATGAGCAGGGATTATAGCAACAAGCATCAATGTTAATTCAGAAATGGATTAACAATTACAGATTTGAAGTACATTAGCATTGATCCCCAGCATGAAATAGTTGTGATCAATAAGCTAATCTGTAAATTTGATTAATTGAGTAAATCCTGTTTACTAAAGTATTCCATAAGCATAATCTACAAATAGAAGGAGGTGAAAATCCTGCTTTTAGCAAAAAAACAAATTTCAGAAGTATCACATCAGTGTTTGGACAGGAATGGAAAATCTTCTCATTCCAAATTATGTTCCCACAGGGATACCAAAACTTCATTTTTGTTTCACAAAATACAAACTAAAAATTCTCTGGATGCCACAGGAATGGAGCTGACACTGAGTGAAATTAAAAATACAGAACAGGGCAACAACCTCTTAGGACTTTGGATTTTGGTTGTATTTTTTCTCCCCTAAGAGCTTGTCCATCCACCAAGCTGTACTGCTAGACAGGAAAGGGAAATAGGAAAAATTACTGGAAATATATCCTCAGACCTATTTAAGTCTGTTTATTCTAGGAATTGTATCAATACAACCACAGTGGTTAAAAAAAAAAATAAATCTTATCCCCTGACTGACAGCTTTAAATAGGGCAAAACTGTTTAGATCAAACCTTGGTATTGAATGTGAGACTTGAAACTGTGTCAGTAAGTGCTGCTAATTAACAGTAATTGAAGCATGGAAATAACAGGGAGTGAAATATTGTATTCAATTTTTAAAAAAAGAGATTTAATGAAGAATAAATGTAATTCTTTTTTCTAGCT
Organism: Entomyzon cyanotis; assembly: GCA_024500445.1. Classification (NCBI taxonomy): domain Eukaryota; kingdom Metazoa; phylum Chordata; class Aves; order Passeriformes; family Meliphagidae; genus Entomyzon; species Entomyzon cyanotis. Next base: position 2,074,075 of record JAKEPQ010001016.1, read on the forward strand.
GTAGGTAACTAAGTTAAAAGGATGCAAACTTTCATTTTTACCTGCAATTCTGAGTTTTGGGGTGGAAGTTGAAATGGTTCCACTTCAAAACTTATGCAATAATAGCCTTAATAAACACAGTTAAAAGAATGGCACTAATGCAAGGAAATCTAAAATAACTCAATGTACTCCACACAGAAATGCAGAAATATTTAAATTCTTTTGTTCTGGGAGACAACACCACTTGATTTTTCTATGAAATCATTACTACAAAACCCCAAATACTGGAACTGACAGCCTTGAGACACAACAGATCCCACACTATGAAAATCCAGCAAAAAACTCCCCAAACTGTCATGATATTTGAGATCCTCAAACCCAGGGAAAATCAGGAATAGATGGAAAAAAGATCCTTTGTCATTCTCTTTGTGAAAAAAAAAAATTTTGAACAGCAAAACTTAACAGGAACCAACAAAAATAAATACAATATTCAGACTGCTAAATACCTGTCCATCCAGCTGTAACTCAATTTACAGACTCCCTAAAAGACAGCTGTAGTTTCCCAAAAATTAGGGATATTCTAGCAGCCACCTGTACTCGGGAAGTCACTGAATCAACCCCACCTGATGGAGACAGGGAGAGTTTGGAAGTGAATAATTCTTCCAAACAACTCTGAGAATATTTAAGCAACTTTTGGGGTTCATTTTTAAAAGAAGTGCATAAAACCCTTGTGTGGTTGGCACATTCAATTTTCACTGCAATTCAAGGAGCTGAGTTTTAAAAGTTTGCTACAAACTGGAATTGAATTTTACCTTGACTCTTGCTCTGCAACAAAATCTCCCCCAAATCTCTGACAGAGCAGAAAATATTTCCAAGTCCCACATTTCCTCCCAGCTCCGAGCAGAACATGTGAGAATAACTAAGAATGAGGGAGATCAGCAGAGGTCAGAACTACAGAAAGGGATGGGGATTTTTACACATTGCAAGAGCTGGTTTTGCACAGAAGTGTAATTTTGGGGAAATTTGCAAGTCAGCTGCAATCAGGACCGTTTTGTCAAAGGGATATAATGAATGCTACTGTTTTCCATACGTGAAACCATGAAATTCTAGCCAGTCAGGGGGATTTTCTACTCTCTGCACTCAAAATTGCTGGTTATTCCCTCTACAGCATTTTTCCCCATTTTTTTTTCCCCTAGGAAAGCAGCATATAAATTAAAAAAAAAAAAAAAGTTAATTACCTCTTAAAAAAGCAAAAGCTGTCTGAAGCCATAATACAAATATATTGCTTATTGATGTACTTTACCATCGCCCAGCTTTTTAAAATAATATTTAACCTCATGTTCGACTCTGGAGGAAAAGAAAGTTCATGTTATGAGTTGATGTCACCTGATTTGATGTATTTGGAAATCCATGAAGGCAACTTGGTTCCAATGGGAATTCAATATCTCAGAATCAAGTGAGTGTCCAGAGCTCAACATTTTGCTTATCAGATAAATAAGAACAGGAATAGCTTGAAATGTTCCTAACCTCATCTGGCTGCTCCTTACTGCAAAAATTCCTAAGTAAAATCCTGGATTTTCTGGGCATAGTTTAAGATTTGTGGGGAATTTTTTGTGCCACAGGGAGTTGTGCATTAAGACTTGGTATTGGAAATATAAATTATCAATAACTCTGTTACTGTAAAGGAAACTTGCCAACAATCTTATCTAAAATAAAAAAAAATCTATCCTTGTCCCATTTTATTTCAAATTTTACGGATTTTTGTTTCTGTTATTTTTCTGGCAACAACCTTCTTTTTGAGCATTAAAATGGTTCTTACATCCTAAATAATTTTGGAAATCTCAAACAACTTGCATCCAATAGATTTTTTTCTTTAAGTAAGAAACAAGGTTAAATTCATCTTCAGTGCCCAGAGAATCCAGAGGTGAAGAGAAAAAAAGTATCTATAAATATATATATATAATACACATATGTAAAAGACATGTAAAAACTAAAATATATCAATATATTAGAATTAAAATATAGAAATATTTGTGTTTCATAAATATATATATATATATATATATATACAATACGAAGACCCTGACAGGATCTTTAGTGACCTCCATGATGCTCACAGTGATATTCTATTCACTGTTTCTCATCTGTACAAAGAGGTGCCTGAGAGCATCAATGATTTTAAATGACTCATCAGTAATGTAAAAAATAAAAGCTGAAATAGAAAATAATCCGATTCTCCTTCAGGATTAATGGAGGAAAAGGTGAATGGATGAATATTTGATCTAAAGGATATCTACAGTGTTTTATGTTTAAGAAAAAATGTGCAATTGTTGAATGAGAATTTGGCTCATCCATGGAGTGGGATCACTTGTTGATGGCGTTTATCAAGTTATTTTAATATTCAGAAATATATTCCCTTAAAAAGGAAAAGGAAAAAAAAATCAAAGAACAGAGAGGAATTCACCCCATGAATGTTTCCAGCACAGGTTTCCATTTATCAATGGCATTTCTGCAAACCCAGCGAGGAAACATTGGATAAATCTTGGTGGAATTCTAAAGCACATTTCCCTGTGCTGTCCCCTGGTTTAAAACCTGATGATCTTCACAGAAAAAATTACATTTAGCATGAGTTTTGTGATGAAGTCACAGGTGCCAAATACACCCAAAAGCAAAATATCAGCTGCAAACCAGTTTCCCAATAATTCCAGTTTCCCAATAACTCCTGTTTCCAATAATTCCTGCGATGGACTCTGGATTTACTGAGGATTTTTCCCCCAGTAAAAGCTACAACTAAAAGTGAAGCAGCACTTTGCAAAGCCACCCTGAATTCAGACTTAAAAAACCTTTAGAGTTTTCACAATAGAAATAATTCCAGTCTTATTTCAGGTATGAGCATTATTTACTCAAAAATTTGGATTAAATTTAGATTAGCCCAGTACAAACCAGAAGGCTGAAAAACCCAGCAAGTAAAAAAGTGATTTTTCCCAATGAAACAAGGAAAAAAAATGTTTTAAAAGCTGAACTGCACATATTTACCTAGAAAGTACTAAATCAACTGCTATCTTTGAAAATATATTTTAATTAGGAAGGAGAGACATTGGAAATAACTTCCAGTAGTTTAAAAGGTTCCTCTGTATCAGGCTGCTTTTCATAATGATATTCCCTATTTTTACATTTGTCTATATAAATCACAAAAAAAAAGTCTCTCTTTCAATAAATCAAACACATTTCTTTTTGGCACCTTCAGAGAAAACCTGTTTCCTTACAATCCCTTTATGTGGATTTCAGGTCCACATAAAGAATAGGAAATAAGCTGGTTTGCATTTGGGTCCTTGGAAGGAAAAAAATGGGATTTGAGAGATGATTCAAGCTCTTTCAAGAAGTAATGATACATCTGCACAGTCATTACAGCAACTGAGAAAACCTGTGGAAAATGAGCTTCTGTGAAAAACAGCACAGCAGAACATTCTTGAGAATGGTGTTGCTGGCAGAAAAAAAATAACATTTTTGCACTCTTGTCTTCATTTGTTAGATGGACTAAACCTTCAGGGAAGAGGAGGTGCAAAATTTCCTTTAATTCTTTGTTTCGATCCAGAAAGCCAAGTGGAAAAGTGAAGGACTCTCATTAATGGCAGCCCTGGATATTCCTTGGGTGGAAAAAGGAACAGATCTCAGAATCTTCTCCACATCTGGGATGGAATTCCCAGAGAAGCTGTGGCTGCCCCTGGATCCCTGGCAGTGTCCAAGGCCAGGTTGGACATTGGGGTTGGAGCAGCCTGGGACAGTGGAAGGTGTCCCTGCCACGGCTGGGGTGCAATAGATGATTTTTCAGGTCCTTTCCAACCCAAACCATTCCATGATTCCATGAATGTGAGTCCAACTCGTGCCCTGGAGGGTTTGATAACACCAATTCAAGCATTAATTTAACATTTCAGGTAGCAATAGCCTGTAATAACTTAGTCCTGCACCTCAAGTTATATCCCACAGTTTAACTGCAGCACCATTAGAACCTCTTTTCCTAAAATTCCTCCTCCCCTACTCCCAGGAAGCACCATACCTACGGCATTGTCCAAAGGATGGAGCTAAAATCCATTTATTTACACAAACTCTGACTGATCCACAACCCAGTTCATTTCCCAGCTTTGAAAGGACACGAGGGATGACTGTGGAAACTCCTGGGATCTAGCAGAACATTCCCAACAAGATTCCTCTCTTTGGAAAAGGAGCTTTTCCTCTGCCAGTGACTTATCTCCAAAAAAACCCACTTGGAAACAGAGTGGAAACTTCCCTGGCAGCTTCCCCCAGCCCTGCCCCAGTTGCATTTTCCATATTCCATTTTACAAAGTAGGAGTCGAAGAATAACTTTCAAATTGCAGTTTATTTAAAAAAGAAGGAATCCTCCCGAGGCTGAAGCTGAGCTTTCCCTGCCCAGTGCCATAACAATCCCTCAGAAAGCTGGGCTGTGTAAACTGAGCAGGCAGACAGGTTTTTGTGTTCTCACACAAATGGAAACTATGTCCTATGAAAGAGCTTTAATGGCCAAATGACACTGGCTTTTTTCTTTTTTTTTTTTAATTCCCCTGCAGCAGCAGCAGAGTTTAAGATTTTCTTCCTTTCATTTTGCCTTTTTTTTCCACTCGGAACACACATTCTATCATGAATCTGAGCAGCACAAATGGACAAACCTCATCAAAAGCTTCAACTGCACACAGTATTTCATATTTTTTTCACTTTCTCTAGTGTTGATGATGTATCAGTAGAGCAAAGCTTTTTTTTTTAAAAGACTTCACAAGGAAAAAAAACTCTGACATTCGGTGGAAAAACTTTCCTCCTTCACAAAAGAGATGTTGTAGAATTTATGAAAACAAAAGTGCCAATAAGATTTTGCTTTAATACCCCAGGGAGAAACACGATCATCTGCACCAATAAGAAAAAGATGCCTGCACGAGGTGCTCTACTAATTACAGCTGCTTTGGTGGGCAATATCACTGCTGAAACAGATGTTAGGGACCTATTAACAAAAGTTTTTCAAACATCTGCTTACAATTTTAAGGCAATTGTAAATACAGCACAGAAGGTCAATTGGGCTCATTAAGGTCTATGTGCAAATCTACTGCTGCAGGTTTCTTTTTAGCTAATACTGACTTTTTTTAACACAGGAAATAGAGTTTAATAGCAACTTGTGTCAATTTTGATTGTGATTTCATACAACAACAAACAACAATCGCATGCCCTGTGCTTCACCAAATAACCCATTTTCCTTCCTCTTTTTCCTCTCTACCTACAGCACACTGCCACGGTTCCATGAGGTAAAGGAAAGGTTAAATATTGGGCAATTACACAGAAAATGATTGATTTTACTTTTAAACACCAATTATGGATCTTGATAGGAAATCTTCAGTTGTTGAACCAAAGAAAAATGAGTTTTGATTACAACGCATGGTTACGAGATGAAAATGATTCTTTCAAGTGTCAGAACAAAACACAGATGTTCAGTTGGTGGAAAACATTGGAAATCATGGAATGGTTTGGGTTGGAATGGACATGAAAAACCATCCAGTGCCACCCCAGCCATGGCAGGGACACCTTCCACTGTCCCAGGCTGCTCCAAGCCCCAATGTCCAACCTGGCCTTGGACACTGCCAGGGATCCAGGGGCAGCCACAGCTTCTCTGGCAATTCCATCCCAGGGCCTCCCCACCCTGCCAGGGAACAATTCCTAATTCCCAATCTCCCATCTCTCCCTGCCCTCTGGCACTTTGCAGCACTCTCCATCAGCCTTCCTCAAACTGGAACCATCCAGGAACAGTTTTCTGATGAACTTCTCCTGACAAAATCAGGATCCTGGACTCAGCCAGCACTCAGGTCCTGCAGTGCTTCTCTTGCAGATTCTAATCAATACTCCAAAATTCAGGATATCAACTGGGACTGGAGTTTTCAAGACTGGTTCTCCTAGCAGCCATGCAGTGAAGCTGCTGTCTTGAGTTACACCTTGAACCAACCAGGAGACTGCTGGCTGCCCCTGGATCCCTGGCAGTGTCCAAGGCCAGGTTGGACATTGGGGCTTGGAGCAGCCTGGGACAGTGCAAGGTGTCCCTGCCATGGCTGGGGTGGCACTGGATGGGATTTAATGTCCTTTCCAACCCAAACTATTCCATGATTTTATGGCTCTGCATTAAACCAGACCTGTAACAGTCACACCCTCTGTGCAAAGGGCCCAAAAATGACCAAGCTGCAGCCCAAAGGCTTCCTGAACCACTTCCTCTCCATTCCCAAGAACTTCTGTTCCACCTGGAACTCAACTGGTTATACATGGGAAAAACTCCTTGTAATACCAAAGCCTGAAGGATTGTACCATAGAGAACATCTCTGTGAAAAGCAGAAGGAAAAATGCTGTGATGTAGAGAAAATCACAGGATTAAAGTAACAGCCTTCATCTTTACAGTAAAATTCATAAATGTGATGGCAAATGCTGATCTATTAAAAATCAAAATTAATGGTTTTGGAAAAAAGTGTATAAACAATTTAAGATTACCTGTTAGAATTCCCTTCAGGAAAATTAATGACTACAGCAATTAAAAGTTTCTAAATATTGTGATTTGCACTGAATGTGAAGAAGATTCTACTTTAAGCAATTTTTCTGCACATTTTTAAGAAAACCCACCTTAGGAAATAAACATTAAAACAGCACCTTCTACTATCAGTAGTAGTACCCAATTGAAATTATTAAAAATAAATTCAATATAACAGAGATGAAAGTGTAAAACCTGTGAAAAGTTTTTCATATCTGCAACCTTGAAGCTGTGCTCATCTAGATCTGAAAAAGTAGTATGAGTCCTCCTTGTCCAAACAACAGCTAAATCTGAAAGCAAACATCAGAGCTTTCAGAAAACATTCCCATCAATAAAGACTTGTCTTTGCCCAGCTTGGCCCAATATTGCCAGATTTCAAAACTTATCACCCTATCCATCTTCTCTCTCACTAGAAAGGATATTTTCAATGTCTTGTGACATTTTTTCCAAGCTATTTTTCCCTCAGCCAGCAATTAGCAGAGTCTAAATGGACTGTGGATTTTTTTATTTCTTATGAAAGAGGTTGGTAGCTTCATTTTGTAGGGCTGAGGAGTCTGGAGATCACCATGAATCATCTGTAAATGGAACATTTTGATTCATGTGGGTTTTATCTTCCAAGTTAAACTCAGCTGAGCAGAGTATCATTAATTATATACTTGAGATTAAGCAGGTAATCGAATCAACATTATTCTTTGTTTTTAAAAACTGACAACTCCATTGTGGCAATTCCAGAGACTCCAGGTCCATTTCTTACCAAAATGATAAAAGATTAGTGACATAAACTACCCCATCTCCAACCTTCCACTCAGAATTCAAACCATTTATGGCACAAAATTTATTTTATTGGCCTAACCTGCTTTTACTGAACTGATTTGGGTGTTTTCTTGCCTGAGGAAATGAGGGAGAAGGGAGGAAAAGGAGTAATATTTCATCATGAGAACAGAACAAGGAGCACCTCCACATAAAGACTTAGGAGAGAAGTAAAACTATCATTACCACTTCCACCAGCTTTTAAACTTTCCCATTTCAATCCTGATTCAACTTCACTTATGCAGCTTAAATCAGGATGCCAAAGGAGGAAAAGTCCTTACATTTTATTAGGAGCTAAATGAAAAACGTGTCCCTTCGTTACACCGCTTATACTCCTTGGATATTACTCAGTACCAGTTAATTAAAAAAAAAGGCATTGACTTCCAAATCAAATCCCAGAAATCCCAAAGAAACTGGGTGTGGGAAACACAAGGATCTAACCAGAAAAAAAAACCAGCACAGAGGTAACACTGATGATGAAAGGATTTGCTTCAGCCGAGGAGGACATAAAAGATGAAGTTCCACAAAGACCATTAAGTATTCACCAGCTCACTGCAAATTACACTAAACACTTGGTGAAGAAATATTTGGCAGATGTCAGCAGTAAGGAAGCCAAACATGTTCCCTACATTGGAGGATAATGTAACTACAGAGAGGGTTTGTTTTGGAACCATTTCCACAGCACAAAAATAATCTGGCCTCGTCTCCTGGCAAGGCTGGGTTTACCAAGGAAGAAACAAGAGAGAGCCACGGCTACTTAAGTGACAAATCCACATTTCTGCCATTCACAGACTCAGTACCACTCCTGAAACAAGATATCACACACAAATTTGGATAATAAAACATTAGGTTCTAAGAGAGGCTGCGGCAGATCTTTGAAAACTCAAATATTTATGTAACCTCTTGTTTTCACAAGTGTTGGATAAACACCACTGCAGACACTCAACCACTTTCTGCAGTTAAAATCTTCCATCTTTTGGACTCTGCTGCTCCCCTATTATCTCCTGCAGTTTGAAACTGCATTCCTAGATGGGATTTGCCAAGTTAAACCAGGACCTAACCCAGTGGAATCTGTGGGGTTATCTTCCCCTCTCAATCTCCACATTTTCTACAGACCTGCACTCATTCACCCCCAATTCTGAATTTAAAGTTATAATTCATGTACTGTTAGGTTCCAGTTGAGGAAAACTATGCTTAAAGATGAGACAGAAATATATCCTCGGCATAACTGACCAGGAAGATAAAGCATTTCCTCATGTTGGCATTTTTTGATGAGGAATCTTTTTATTTGCTCTTCTCTTGCTGTTATTCTTGTATTTGAAATCTCTACTTTCTTTTGGTTTTGCCCTTCTTTCCTCTCAGCAAGGCACCATTTGCATCAGCACACATCTAATAGGAGCTAAATCAACAGATTTTAAAACAGAGGGTTCATCATAAAGCCGTAATGCAGATTTGCTCTGCTTCAGATTTTTGAAATAAACGCCTGAAGTTTTAAATGAAGTTGTCCAGTGGTGTCACCCACCCAGCTAACCAGGTTTCATGCAGCTTACTGAGACACGGAGTGAAAATGCTCCTGACTTTTATTATTTTTACCATTTGAAAACAGCATGGCTCCAACCCAAGTAAAAGAAATCATCTCGACAGCTCTGCTCCTCTGGTAATTACATGGTTGTAAGAGTGGCAGCTTCTTGAATAAAACTTCAGACATGGAGTTATCTGGAACTAATGCAAGCAAGGCAAATTTCTACTGTTATTTAGAAGCACAGAGAGGTTTGGGTTGGAAGGGATTTAAATCCCATCCAGTGCCACCCCAGCCATGGCAGGGACACCTTCCACTGTCCCAGGCTGCTCCAAGCCCCAATGTCCAACCTGGCCTTGGACACTGCCAGGGATCCAGGGGCAGCCACAGCTTCTCTGGCAATTCCATCCCAGGGCCTCCCCACCCTGCCAGGGAACAATTCCTAATTCCCAATCTCCCATCTCTCCCTGCCCTCTGGCACTTTGCAGCCATTCCCTGTGTCCTGTCCCTCCAGTTCCTGATCAATTGTCCCTCTCCAGCCATGAAATCTCTGACCATCTCCTACAGCAGGACAGCTGAATTTCAGAATTTTCTCTTCTCAGACAGAACTCAACACCATCAACTGTCTGTATTTACTGACAAAAAAGGCACACTGGCTGTATCTGACATTAAAACCATTTTCTGTTCAGTTAGCTGTATTTTCCCAGAGAGAATCAGACTGGTGCTTCCCTTGGCAATCCACAGACTTCTTCCCTGGGAAGTGCTTCCCAAGGTGACCTTCACATGTGACATTCACTCCCACAAAAGGACAGGAGCTGTTCATGTCACAATTAAACCAGAGCAGCCACACACCAACTTTTAAACTGTCTGTCAGGATCAGCAGTGCCTGGGAAGGAAATATTGCATCCCTACCCAAACATCCCAGGGATGCAGCAGCACTTCCACAGGGGGTTGGATCCATCCAGCCCCCAAACCACAGCCAGGAAATATTGTTTCCCTGGAGGAATTCTTTCCCGAGGTCTCTGCTGAGGCACTTCAGGCTTCCATAGCTCTGCCAGGAGTGCTTGGCAGAGGTTGGAACACAAACATCAGGAATGGCAGCAGCTGTGGGCTCTGAAATGTGGAGATGCTGCTTTATTTTCCAGCATTTTCCTACCTGCAGGGATGTGCTCAAGTTGGAGCTCCACTGCTCTTTAGGACTCTATTCCTAAATCTAGGCAATCTGGGCACATTTCAGGGGATGTTATGGTGAGGAATAAACATTTCATCCCCCATTTCTCAGTCCCTACAGAGTTTCCTGTAGGACTTCTCACATTTTCCCTCAGGAGAACGTCCATGGAGTTGTCCTGCCTGATTTGAGGGATTCAGGGGGCAATTCCTGACCAAAATTTGGAAGCTGATAGAGCCAGATCCACCAATGTTCTGTGCTTTCAAAAGCTCCTTGGAATGAGCAAAGACACCTGAGGACACCTGAGGAAAGCTCCATTTCCAGCAGCAGCAGCTCTGGGTGGCTCTGCTCTGGAATTCAATTAGCACCTGTCAGCAGCAAACCCACTCCAGTTAGGAGGGTTTGGGTCAAAGGCTGCAATTTGTATTCCTGGCTGAGCTGCTAAGGCTTCCTTCCTGCTCAGGGCACAAAAATCCCATTTTTATCAACACCACCACGATCTTTTTGCAGTCACTTAAGTGCAACCCATCAAAATCTCTTACATTACACATAAAAAAATCCTCTCTGTGCTGTTTTGTCGAATCCACAGCACTGGAAGTCTACAAAGTACAGATCCTGCTCTGTCCTACTAAGAAAAACTCATTGTAACCCATTTTGCACCATTCTCCATGGAGTTATTCCCTTGCCATTCACATAAACTTTTGTTTTCCTCAGGATCCACATCTGTCTCCTCACAGAATTCCTTTTCTACAGGTGCAGCAGCACACCATAAATACAATTTAAAGATGCTCCCTGTCCATTACATTCAAATATAAAAGGATGCACCTCTTGCTTTCTCCCTCTATCCTATTTCTGTGATGTGATACCATTCAATAAATTACTTTTTTTCCCCCCAAATATTTAAGCTGAGCCTTCTTTTGAAGCTTTAATTCAACATCCTATAACAAATAAAATCCTCCACAGAGGAGGCAACTCGTGCGATCTCCCTCAGGATCTAAGAAGCAAAATTAATTTTAGGGTTTTTTCCCCTATTTTTGAAAATGACACCTAACCATCCAAAGCCTCCTAAGTGCTGAAATAAAATGTTATTTTGGTAATTCTCTGGAGTATGTTCCGTCAACACAACAAGAAAGAACTCCCACAAAAAAATTCCAATTTTTGCCTGTCATAAACCCTGTTGAACCAATGATGCAGGGAGTTATGGGAACTAAAGGATGAGGACAAAGTACATTTTAATGTTCTCGAATAAAGAAATCAGAGTACAAATTTTTGTATCAACTTAGTCCTATTAATGCATGAAAGAGAAGCTTAAAACATTACAAAACTACTTCATAAGATCAAATTAGATGATATAAAGGACTAGAGGTAGATACTCACTTCCTTTCAGAAATCTTCACCTGCTTAAGTTCTTAAAACTCCCAACTAAAAATACATTTCCATACTCAAGTGTACCTGAGCACATCCAAAACCAAACCCCTTCTCCCACGTATATTTGTCAAAAATACAGTATTTACAAAATGAAAATAAATATTTTTGCTCTGGAAGTGAAATTATGAACCATGTGGAGAAGAAAGAAGGAATCACTCAAGAAAACTCAGGCAGGATTGTTAAATTCCCACATTAGGGAAATGATACTTCCAGTTAGAGCCTGGAGTCTCAAACTGAATACTTAGAGCCTGTTGAAAACAATTATCAATTGAAATTAGAAAACTGAATTGGAAAATGGCACAACCATGACAGGCAGATTTAAGCCCCACTCCTGTACCAAGCTCCACTTTTTTAGCATCATTAAAACCACACAGAGCCCTCCACAAAAAGTTATGTGAGTCAACATTCAAGTGAAAACACAAGCCAATGAGTCTCAAAGCAGCACCAGGAATATTGCAGGGAAAATATTATACCAACCACTTTATGGCCAGGGCTATTTCTGGCCTTAATTTATGAGCCCACTTCCAGGTAGAAGTGCTTTTAAAAACGGTTTTAAATTATGATCTGCAGTTAGATGGGGGGGGAAAAAGGGGGAGGGGTAAGGCAAGGGGATTTTAATTTCAGACAGAAAGGAAAAAATGCAAAGGAAGGACAGGATAAGGGCTTTTGTTGTTAGAGGATTTGTCATGGGCTCACACAAGATGTGTAAGACCAACAAATTGGATCCCTGGATGACAAAAATAAGGGTTTGGATATAGTGAGGACAAAATAAAAAATAATAATAATAAAATAATAATAATAAAATAATAAAATAAACATGAATCTATCAGAACTTCTCACAGGGAGTGATAAAATTTGGAGTTGATAGGGATGAACAAGCACAAGAGGTTTTCTTTTCCACTGCAGATCATCCTCACCAGCTGTGCTCTGGCAGAAGAGAAGCAGCATAAGGAAAAGGGGAAATTTAAGGAAAAAGGTTCCAGGCAGTGGATTTTGACAAAGGACCAACAGTTCTACACCCATGATTATGGACTGGCTGAATCTGAAGGAGAAAATTGGGCAGGAGAAGCAAACAAGGTATTCTGAGAATCCCTTGGTTCTGCCTGAAACCCAAACCTGAGCTCAGCAATGTGAGCATTCCTCCCACAGCTGGGGCTGCAGAGGTGAAGGCAGAGAGGACACAAAACCAACTTGTGAAACTCCCATCTCCTGAGAAAACCCAGCTGAGAGCCCTGGCCATCAGTGCAGACACCACACACATCCCATCAGCACCACCAGCAGCATTTCCACCTTCCAGAAAAAAACCAAAAATCCCTAAATGTAAATGGAATTGATGCTGGGAAGAGCTAAACCCCTCTGGAACGTGGTGCAGAGTCCCAGGCACTGATGGCACAAACCCCAATAATCTTAGGGAAAAAGGGGAAATAAAACTGAGGGCAAACCACATCTAGGGATCACATTGCCACCTCTCTTGGAAAGAAGTGGAGATGGAGAGATGGTTGTGTGTGGAAAGCTGAAAATCAGAGCGAAGCACCTCAGCTTTACCAGAACACATGAAACTGGGAACATGGAGAAGGCAAATAGTTCTACCTTGCATTCCCTGGGTGACCTTAACATCACACAGTGAAAAAAGACCTTCAGAGAGACTGGAGCACATGACAGACTGAAAACAAAACAATTAGTCTGTGATTTTTTGTTAAAAAATCAAAGGTTATTTCATAATACACAACCCTATTGAAGCTTTTTTTAATAATTATGTAGTCAATGCTTGCACAGAAAGCCAAAACTGGATTTTTCTTTTTTTTCTTTTTTTCTTTTTTTTTTTTTTTTAATTGGGTGTTTACTGATTTTGTTAAATAAAGGAAAAACCATCCTGGTTTGTTGGAGAGCAGTTCATCTGTGTCCCCTAGCCCTGTGCTGGATATGACAGCTACCCAGGATGGATGAGCATTCCCACCAAACTGCCTGGCATCTCCTCTGTGAAACCCCCAGCAGGGAGCCTGGAGCACTGTGGTACAAAAAACACCCCAGTTTTATCTCCAAAAACAAATATGTGAAATCTCCCACACCAGCATCCACCAGATACAGAATATAGATAAACACAGGCGTAAAAAACTCATCTAAATCATCTCACAGCACCAGAAAAATGCAAAAGGGATTAGAGCACAGTTGGACTCTTGGTGTTATTTCTTCATCTTTTATTCCTCTCTGACCTAATCCTTTGTAATCTAAATTTAGCTTAGGCTTTCCTTGTATAGTTACCATCACTGTAAAAAAAAAAATCCCTGTTTCCAAGAAGGTTTTGCTGGGTGTTAGATAAATGCAGATGTAGCCAAGTAATGAAGAGAACTTGGTTCTGGATCCAGTGAATGCAACTCCCACGTCCACATTTCTTTTTTTAACACCATCTGAAGGTGTTTTTGTAAAGAACTGAAGGAAGTGTGTGTTTAAAACACTGGAACAATGAGGATTTTAATCAAAAAACCTACACAGCACTCTATTTCTAGAAAGCCTTCCCGACATGAGTCCAGAGAACAGTTAAATAAAAGGAAAATTTACACCCAAAATGTTGGAAAATCTTGGGTTACCACACTTTATGAGCCATGCCTAATCTGCATGTGGCACATCTGGCAGAGTAGAGATGATATACAAGCAGGCAAAGATTTTGAGGCAAGAAGTGTTTCCCAGTGTTAAAATAAACACCACAGAGTTTTGTGCTCAGCAGTTTTTTCTCACTGGGAGAAAAGGAAGGAAGGAAGGAAGGAAGGAAGGAAGGAAGGAAGGAAGGAAGGAAGGAAGGAAGGAAGGAAGGAAGGAACTTATCTACTACTCCAATACTCAAGAATTGTCACTCACTAGCTGGGATTTTGGGTTCCAAGTCCAAAACATTCCATCTCACTTGGTTCATGCTCACAATATTTCACTGCTTAGCTTGGCAAAGCATCAAAATAGAACATTTTCACCCTTCTTAACCTCTGCTGTTGGCACACCAGTTTATTGAGCTCAGGCCTCGTAGCAAATTACCATTTTCCCTCTAAACCAATATAATTCTGTTGTCATCAACACCCTGTGTTACAGCCCCAGCCAAATGGGGAATATTCCCTTTTTCCTCACAGGGAAAGGGCTACAGTTCCTATCCAGCTGCTCCCCAATTCCTACTGAATGATAATTCACCAATAAATGATTTTATCTGTTCTGATGACCACCAAATGCTGAAACCTCTGAATAGTGCATTAGATAAATAACAGGGTGTTTGGTAGGATCCTAATTTTCCAATTATCTGCATTCCCAAATATTCCCACTGGACATTCCCTGTCCATGGCATGTTGGAATAAAATCCAGAGGAGTCTGGAAGAGTCTCACACCTCCAGCAAGGAGCTGCTGATGACCTGTAGACATCCTGAATAGAACAGGATCTGCACAGTCATTGACCTGAACTTCTCAAAAAAAGAAAATTCCCATTTTACTCCCACATACTCCCCTTTTCCCTCCATCCTCCTCCCCAAAATCAGGCTGTTTTGTACTAAAACTCCTCAGACTGAATGGTTTCTCTGTTCCTTTTGCTCTCTGGTTTCTGGTGAGTCAATTAGCAATGAGTGTATAATGTTTTACAGCTCTTCTTGCAGACACCCCAAGAAGACATTTCTGTACCTCTTCTTGTCTACTCCTATTTCTGCATAAAACACAAGGGAAAAGAAAACCCCATAAATTGCTATTTCTGCAACCAACAGCTGAAAAAAGGGTTTTTTAGTATATACCAAGCCAAGACTTGAGTTTCTAATTGTAAAAAGATTGATTTCTTGTATTTATTTGTTTTTACCAATCAGCCAGCAACTCTCAGAGTTATTTTAAAAATAAAGTAATTTTTTTTAGGAGCATGTAAATCCTGCAATTCCTAGTTTTAGTAAATGGTACTAGTTAAGTAAGCTGTAGCAACAGGAAGTTACATCTTATCCATCTCAAACAAAAACAACAAACAACTAAAAACAACCAAAGGGAAAAAAAAAAGGAAATAAAAATTACTGAGAGCAGCAAAAATTGGAAATGTGTGAGGAGAATATTGGGAATAGAAATAAATATAAACAGAAAACTTCTTTTTTATTCTCCCCAAAAGGAAAACATTAATTTTCAAACCTTGTCTAGAATAGAAATGAAGAAACAAAGTAAATTTGCCCCTGGATCCCTGGCAGTGTCCAAGGCCAGGTTGGCAATGGATGAATTTTAAGTTCCCTTCCAACCCAAACCATTCTGGAATTTTATGAGTCTATAATCTTATGATTCTAAATCTAAACTGAATGGTAGCACAATGCTGATATTAAGATAGAAACAAGATAAATTAAGATAAAAACAAGGCAGGCAAACCAGCCATGGTCACAGCTCTGCCCTGAATTTCCAACACCTTCACACTCAAAGCTTTCTGGTGCTTCTCTGCAAGAAGAAATCCCCAAATTTCCACTCACAGCTGCTCCTCAAAACCCCAGCAAAAGGTGATTTGTTCTATTTCTCAAACAGATGGATACTGAAACATTCCACAGGCATCACTCCTGCCTAACCTGCCATGGTCTGCTAACTTTGAATTACTCTCTATCCATGAATTCTTCATGACATCAACCACCACAGCAGACCTGAATAAGCAGGTGGCCACCAGCAGCTCCTTTTATCTCTCACATCTGGCACCACACTGCATGCAGAGTTTATACATTATCTGTCCCTAATAAATCATAAAATCATGGAATGTTGATTTTTTTTTAATCCAAAAAGTACAATGTAATATGTTGTAAACTGCATTTTAAAAAGCATGAAATATAAGCAATTTTTGAGATTCAGATGAGGTATTTAAATATTATTATGACTGGAGGAAATACTAAAATGGTTAAAAATAAACCAGCAGAGCAGGACATCATCATTTGCAGATTCAGTTATGATCATAAACAAAGTTATAATTTAATGTCATGAAAATAAAAGTGCTCCCCTTTCCTCACATTCCCCAATTCCCAGTTAAAATTAAAACAAAGCAATTAGAAATGGAACCACCATGTGCTTAAGTGGAATTCTCACCAGTCCTTTTAACTCCAGAAAAGCCCAACACAAACGCTTAAATTAGTAAATTATCTTTCAGATGGCAATTTGCCATTTGGACAGGGGAGTTTTGGGCTTTTGATGATTAATTGGTTTGATGATTTTTCCCCAATTAATACTGCAATCTCCTTATACCCCACTTGTATTATTGTATCTAGCTTGCAGGATTTGCTTAAGAATAATCAGCAAAAATTAGTTTCCCTTGAATTTTTATTTCCTCCTTCCTGTGCCTCAGCTCCATCTCCCTACTTTTCTTCCTCCTCTTGCTTTCTCGACAGCTTCCCTCTTCCTCTTCCTCAGTGATGGGCAGCCTGATGATCCATTTGAACACAAATCTAATTAAAAATATCCATGAGACAGTTCAAACTGCATCCCACAACTCCTTAATGCAACACACCACGAGAGCTCTGTGTTTGCAAAGAATCCTGTAAAACACTTTTGGGTTTTGGGTTGGTTTTTTTTTTTTTTGATGTAAGATAACATCATCAGTAAAAACAGTGTAAAAAGAGTGCAAAAATAGTGCCAGTCTGAGTTTACTAAAAAAACTCTGGACGTTCATCTACGTTTAACAGCTCAGCAACAAGAACAATGCCAGTAAATTTCTGGAGAGCAACATGAGGTACAGGATTTTATAGCAATCCTGGGGATCACAAAGCTGCAGTGGGGGAACCTCACTTTTTTTTACACACCATTCTCCAGGCCGTGACATTTCAGGCTAAATGATACGAGGTGTGATAAATGCAAGACCTCGTTTGAATACAAACAGATTCTTAAAATATTTTAACTAGGACTATAAGTGAAAATAAATTAGGCCAGTGGGATTTAGGGTAAGAATTCAGATTCTGGGGGATTTTCTAAGTTTACTGCTAAAGTTAGAAATTACACAAGCTTTCAAAAGTTTTCAGCTCAGGAAACAAGCAATTCAAATTAATTCTGAAATGAAATCACTCTCTTCTGACTGGCAGCATAAGAACAAACAAAAATCAGTGTATTTATTCCAAAAAACACCAGAACAGGTGCTGTCTAACCTTCCCCAAGCAGCCATGCTTGAAGTTGCCCAGCTCCTACTTTGCTTCCATAGTAAATCCAACCTCTCCTTCTACTTTTTTTTATTTTCCCTAACAGGTAAAGAGATGGAGATGTGCAAAATAGAAACTGGAAGCTGTGATCTAACTCTGAGATTCTAACAAATCTGACTATGCTTTTCTCCCTGTATAGTCACTACAGAACACAAATCTCTGGGGATTCATTCAGAATTTGTGTGACTGCATCTGGTTGTAGTTCAGAGCTCAGATCTTTGAGAGAATCCCAGAATGTTTTGTGTTGGAAGGGAACTTAAAGATCAACCAGGGACACCTTGCACTGTCCCAGGCTGCTCCAAGCCCCAGTGTCCAACCTGGCCTTGGACACTGCCAGGGATCCAGGGGCAGCCACAGCTTCTCTGGCAATTCCATCCCAGGGCCTCCCCACCCTGCCAGGGAACAATTCCTTCCCAATATCCCATCTCTCCCTGCCCTTTGGCAGTTTGCAGCCATTCCCTTTGTCAAAGGTCCCACTCCAAAAGTCCCTGTCCACGACCAATCTGTTAATCAAGCACATTATCTAATCACTTGGATGCTTAACTCTTATTCTGTGTGATCTGAACGCAACATTTTCAATACCTTCCTTTATTAGCCTGATCGTTTTAACAACTGTCATGAAAAGGTGTGGAGAAGAAAAGCAAATCCACGGTTTGTCCAAGCTCCAAGCTACCCCATGAAGTTAATTAGGGAGTGGAGAGATTATTTCATCTGACCTCATTATTAGTGGGGAGGCCCTGGGATGGAATTGCCAGAGAAGCTGTGGCTGCCCCTGGATCCCTGGCAGTGTCCAAGGCCAGGCTGGACATTGGGGCTTGGAGCAGCCTGGGACAGTGCAAGGTGTCCCTGCCATGGCTGGGGTGGCACTGGATGGGATTTAATGTCCCTTCCAACTCAAGCCATTCTGGGATCTTACGACCATGAACATGTCCAGTTTTTCTATGCCATGCCCTCCTCTTTTTGTCCATAGGTCATATCCTACACTGATTTATGCCTGGTTTTGTGGTTTTTAAACTATTTTTAGAAGCACATGACTTATTTAAGGCTATATTATGATCTGAGCTCAGGTAAAATGTCAGTAAATTGGCTATTTGATGATCATAAGGATATCTTTCTCAATGAGGTAAAATATTAATCCCTGAGTACTTCTGAGCAGTTTAAGCTTAGACAACATTTCCTAAATAAAAGCTAAAATTCAAAGGCAGAATTGACAGCCATGGAGTCAGAAAACCAATAGCAGTAATATACACATAATATGTTGCATTTATTATCACATATAACAAGACATTATATTTGTTATGGCATATTGTATTCTATTACACGTATCACATGCTTCGAGTTAATCCTCTTCTTGAAAAAGCTGTGATGATTTGAAACTTCAGCATTCCATTTGTTCCTTTTATTACCAAATTCCTGCTCTAAAACGTGGGCATGAAAACAGCACCGTGTAAAACAAACCAGCAAAATGTGACTGAAACCCTGCCATGACCATTGCTTAACTCTCTGCAGCCTCCCAGGGTTTCCCCTAAGATTTAAGGAACCATTCCTCTCAGATTTAAGGAATAATTCCCCTCAGATTTAAGGAACCATTCCCCTCAGATTTAAGGAACAATTCCTCTGGGACTTAAGGAACGATTCCCCTCAGATTTAAGGCATTATTCCCCTCAGATTTAAGGAATTATTCCTCTCAGATTTAAGGCATTATTCCCCTCAGATTTAAGGAATTATTCCCCTCAGATTTAAGGAATTATTCCCCTCAGATTTGAGGAATTATTCCCCTCAGATTTAAGTAATTATTCCCCCTTGAGGAATGATTTCTCTCAGATTTAAGGAACAATTCCTCAAGTTTAAGGAACAATTCCCTTTGGATTTAACGAATGATTCCCCTCAGATTTAAGGAACGATTCCCCTGGGATTTAAGGAATTATTCCCCTGGGATTTAAGGAACAATTCCTCAGATTTAAGGAATGATTCCCGTTAAATTTAAGTAATGATTCCTTTCAGATTTAAGGAACAATTCCTCTCAGATTTGAGGAACTATTCTTCAGATTTAAGGAATGATTCCCCTCAGATTTAAGGAATAATTGGTCTCAGACTTAAAAAATGATTCTACTCAGATTTAAGGAACGATTCCTCAAGTTTAAGGAACAATTCCCCTCAGATTTAAGGAATGATTCCTCTCAGATTTAAGGAAAAATTCTTCAGTTTTAAGGAATGATTCCCCTCAGATTTGAGGAATGATTCCTCTCAGATTTAAGGAATGATTCCTCTCAGATTTGAGGAATTATTCCTCTGGGATTTAAGGAATGATTCCTCTCAGATTTAAGGAATTATTCCCCTGGGATTTAAGGAACAATTCCTCAGATTTAAGGAATGATTCCCGTTAAATTTAAGTAATGATTCCTTTCGGATTTAAGGAACAATTCCTCTCAGATTTGAGGAATGATTCTTCAGATTTAAGGAACAATTACCCTCAGATTTAAGGAATGATTCCCCTCAAATTCAAAGAACAATTCCTCTCGGACTTAAAGAATGATTCCCCTCAGATTTAAGGAACGATTCCCCTCAGAATTGAGGAATGATTCCGCAGATTTAAGAAATGATTCCTCTTGGATTTAAGAACAACTCCCCTCATATTTAAGGAATGATTCCCCTCAGATTTAAGGAAAAATTCCTCACATTTAAGGAACAATTCCCCTCAGATTTAAGGAACAATTCACCTCAGATTTAAGGAACGATTCCCCTCAGATCTAAGGAATGATTCCCCTCAAATTTAAGGAATGATTCCTCTCATATTTAAGGAATGATTCCTCTAAGATTTAAGGCATTATTCCCCTCAGATTTAAGGAACAATTCCCTCAGATTTCAAGGAACAATTCCCCTCAGATTTCAGGAACAATTCCCCTCAGATTTAAGGAATGATTCCCCTTGGATTTGAGGAACGATTCCTCAGATTTAAGGAATGATTCCTGTCAAATTTAAGGAAAAATTCCCCTCAGATTTAGGAAATTATTCCTCTCAGATTTAAGGAACAATTCCCCTCAGATTTAAGGAACGATTCCTCTTGGATTTAAGGAATTATTCCCCTCAAACTTAAGGAATGACTCCCCTCAGCTTCAAGGAACAATTCCTCAGATTTAAGAAATGATTCCTCTTGGATTTAAGAACAATTCCCCTCATATTTAAGGAATGATTCCCCTCATATTTAAGGAATGATTCCCCTCAGATTTAAGGAACCATTCCCCTCAGATTTAAGGAACAATTCCCCTCAGATTTAAGGAACAATTCCTCTCAGATTTAAGGAACAATTCCTCTCAGATTTAAGGAACCATTCCCCTCAGATTTAAAGAACAATTCCCCAGATTTAAGGAGCAATTCCCCTCAGATTTAGGAAATTATTCCACTCAGATTTAAGGAATGATTCCCCTCAGATTTAAGGAACAATTCCCCTCAGGTTTAAGGAACAACTCCCCTCAGATTTAAGGAATGATTCCCCTCAGATTTCAGCAATCTCAGAGCACCCACTCAAACTGAGGCTTCCCCAAGGCCCTGTTTACATCCCTGTGATAACAGGGATTGCTCAGGAACTTCCAGCAGCAGGGAAACCCAATCTCCCATCCGAGTTCAACACGGGTTAATTGCTCTGCAAAACGGGAATCTTTATTTTATGACTCAATTCCCATCGGGAACGCCAAACCTCCCTGTGCTCTGCAAGCTGGAGGCCCAGTCTGTTAAAAGAAGAAAACCCACCGATTTTACACCATAAAAAAAGGAAGAGGGGCACATTTTGCCTTCCATCCCATGGCAAATCAATGTCACAAGGTGCGTGACAGGAAAATAGGGACGTGATTGTTCGGTGCCCCCAGGAATGGTGAGCGACAGGTGGGAAGAAAGGCAGGGAAAATCGACAAAAAGGAGACAAATCCTGATGAAGAAATCTTTCAGCAAGCATGTCATGGAGAATGGGAGGGCAGGGAGGAGGCTGGGAATGGCACTGGATCAAATCAGGGCCAAAAACATCCGAATTCCTGCCTTTTTGCAGGGCAGAGAGGGGACAGAGGCTGTGGCACAGAAATTCCTGCATAAATTTTGTTACCATGCTGAGCTTTCTGCAGCACTGGGTGGTGCAAAGCACTGCCCATCAATGAATGGCAGAATAAAGGATGAAATAGTAGACATTTAAAATTAATTAGCAAAAAAAAATCTAACAACCTACTGTTGAACTTAATTTGATTTGATTTAAGGGAAACAAACCTTACTCTGTTATTTGAGCTGATCTTTAGCACCAAAGGAAGGCACAAAATAGTGAATATAAAGTAAAAAACCCTTAAGGAAGAAAAGCACAGAAGCAGCAATTTAATGCACCAATTTTTTTTTTTTTTTTTTTTTTTTGGGAGGATAAAAAGCCCTTCAACCATGTCAATAAATTAGGAAATGGAAGTTTAAAAGTCAGTAATACAAGTGACATAAATGACAAAGGAATATATTACATCAAGGAACGCAAAGAGCAGGTCTGTTGTCATTACTACCTAACTTTGGGGTTTAGGTAACACATTCATCAAGCAAAGCATTCCTATCCCATTCTACAGTTTAACAAAATCAAGGGATCTATGCTTTTAAAGGCAATATGAATATTCTGACCTCGATATCCACACTGAAAAAATTTTTTTGGGTTATGGAGCTGTAGAAAAGATTGAATATAAAATATGTACAGTGTTTAAATGCAGCTAACCTATGGAACAGCACATGGTTTTTAAATTTCCTATTTAAATTTCCTATTTCCAGAGAGAAAGATGCCTTTCCTGCAAGGAAGAATCCCTCCTGCACACCCTGGTACTCTCCAGCTCCCCAGCCAAAATTCCTGAGGGAGGAGGGTGTAGGGGGTTAATTTATACAAAGTATTATGTTGGTGATAAAATACTCATTTTTAGCAGACTAATAAAGTACTAGGATAGTCTCACCATGACAAAATACAAAGATTATCATGGAATCATGGAATGACTTGGGTTGGAAAGGACTTTAAAGATGAACCAGTGTCACCCCAGCCATGGCAGGGACACCTTCCACTGTCCCAGGCTGCTCCAAGCCCCAGTGTCCAACCTGGCCTTGGACGCTGCCAGGGATCCAGGAATTCTCTGGGAATTCCATCCCAGGGCCTCCCCACCCTGCCAGGAAGAATGGTGGATGCAGCTGCTGATGGAAGGAAAAGCAGCACTGTGATGTTGTGACGTATTTCACAAAGCCTACACTAAATGCCAATTTCCTACCTTGAAATGACATTTACACCCGTTCCCCACAGTTTACCTGATTTTAATTCAGTTTCTTAAAAATACACCTTCAGTGGAGAGTAAGGGGGATCACCAAGGTGCAAGGCATAACTAAACACAGACTAAACCATCACAAGGACCTGAAAACCAAATTAAAAATCCCCCAGTCCATAACACAGTTTGTCAGTCTCAGCTTGTTTGCCCCTGAAGTGCCATTCCCATCTCCTTCAATTACACACAGATTTTTCTTAACTCAGACCTGCATTAGCAGCATCCATATTTCAATTCAACTAAACCAAGAATTTTCAAATTAAATGGGTCTTCATGTCCACTTCCCAAAATTAGAGCCAGAGCTCAACTTTTAAAAATTCAACAATATGAATCTAGAAAAGTAAAAGAGCACAAAAAAATGGAATATGTTTTCTTCAGCAAGCTTTAAACTGTTTGGAAATTGTTTATTCGAAACTGACATTTTATTTAAATATCCTATTCAGCAGTTATGAAAGGAACCTCAGCCCACATTTCACTTCCACTAAAATTCACCACTTTTGTGTCAAACTCTCCCTAACAATGGCACTTTGTGCTTCTTAAATATTGGGGAAAAGGGATCCACAATGGCATTTCATACAGAATATATCCCATGCCGGCTTAGTCACGTGTAAATCAAATTTTCTGCCAACTACAATATTGAAACAGGATCTAAGATAAAGAATGAAACTGAAATTTCTACCTAATTAATTTAACTTTAATGAAATGCTCGTGAAACCACTGCCAGCCAATTAGGGTGTGCAGAAATATTAGAAATAGAAATATTTCTTTGTTAATCTCAAGTCTTACGAGGTATTTCTCTAGAATGTAGCACTTGAACCACTGCACCAGATGCAGCCTCAGAAACAATGGTTTTATTTTGAACCCAGAGATGCTCTGAGGAGACACAGAAAGTGCAGTTGTTTCTGGCAGGGTTAACCTGCTCAGGTGGCATTAGGATAAACATCTGGGAAGAAAAGGTTTCTGAAAGAATTTCACAGTTTTCACAGAAAGAATTGCCTTTTGGAGAAAAAAAAAAAAAAAACCCCAATGTTCTGATGTTTGGTGAGGATTTGAAATTTCAGTTTGAGAAATAAAAATTGCAGTGCTTTAAAAAATAGACCGAAAGGACTTTGAGCATGAAATCACAGAAGGAATATTGATCATTTAAAACAACATATGACATTGAAACAGATTTTTATTTTCCACTTAGGCTGATGCCACTTAATTCTGGGCACCTACAGGTGAATTCCCACTTTGCTGTGACCTCAGGGGACACAAAGTCAGCCCAGGGAAAGTACAGTGAGCACCAAACACCCCAAGCACCAGCAGCCCCTGCCATCTGGAGAGCTAATGAACAATCAAGGCATCCCAAATTAAACGACACAACTTTCCCTCGGAATCTTTAGGACAACACTGTCAAGTCCAATCTATTCCCTCGGCCTCCAGAATCAATTTTTCAAACTTTATGACAGGTCTAATAGTTCCCACCTGTTTTTCCTGCCTGACTTTTGACTGGCACGTTCCCAGCCAGGGTGGAAATGCAGACAAAGGCTCCTATTAGGCTCCGGCTGTTTCTCTACTGTGAGGTTGCTCAGCCATTAAATTAATTCCAGCCCCCTTCTTTCCCCTTCCATCCCTTCATTTTTGGGGGGTATGGAGGTTTGGGGAAGTGGAAAAGGGAGACAGGAGTTTGGCATCCGCACGGTGGGAGAGGTGTAAGAAAATCTGAAGTCAAAAAGTTAAATCCTGATTTTTTTTTTAATAATCTACTAATTAAACAATTTACTTCATGACAAATGCAATTCATGAAGTTCTTGAGGTTTCTGTATCATGTTTTTAACCACCAAAACTTGGTAAAATTTGAAAGCAACCCTGAGAGAGTCCATCATGCAATGCATTACTACATAAAGACACTGCTGCAATGTTTTTCTGGGAATCCTGAAGTATCAGTAAGAAACTGTTTTTCCTTCGAGCAAAGAAAATTATTTTTCCTGAGATATATTTCCCTTTCATTCAGAACTGGCAATTAAACACAACCATCACACACGTAATCAATAAATTCAGACCAGTTCCTCTGGAAGAACCTTAAAAACCTGACAGCTTTTTCCTTCAATAAAAATTTCTTATTTTTGCACCAATTTCTAGAGATTTATGAAATGTTATCATTTAAATCTCAAGGTCCTTTGCTGAACTGCAAATCACAAGGATCACATTATCCTACTGTCCATGACAACAAAGTATTTTCAAAAACGTCAACCATAATACTTTCGACAAATATTTTAACTTAATAAAACAAAGGTCTTTTCATAACATAAACCTTACCTAAGATAAATTATTAATAAATCCATAATTTTAATTCAAATTATAATGTGCCTAGGACCATCTTCCCAGCATAAGCCACTTAGAGACAGGAGCTGCAGTCTACAACTTACCTGAAAATCAACTATTTCAGCCTCATTATGACAGGAGAAATCTTGAAGACCTACAGCTGTAAGCACTTCATTATATCTGGATTACTTAATATAAAAATGCAACCTTTAACCATACCTGAAAAACCAAGCCCACTTCTCTTGGCAACCTTGCCCTTCTGGGTAATTAAACATTCCCAAATTGCTCAGATTCTATTTAGATTTATCTAAATCAAATCACAAAAGTCTGAATTAAACACTTTGTCTTACTGAGATGTTGGGACAAAGTCACTGAGAATCACCACCAAAACCAACTGTGAGGGAAGAAACCTCCTGATTTTTGAAATTATCATTTCCCAGATCCTCCAGAGTCCTTCTTTCAACCCAGTGGGCTGAACATGCTGTGAATAATAAACATGGAGGAAGAAGCACATGCTAAAAAGAACAATATTTCTATAAAATAACTCTTCATGGCCTCTTCCCAAACTAGGAAATCTGTATCTCTCAAAATCCATTGCAAAATCAGGATGTAAATCTAGGGAAGGGGATTGGCAAAATTAGACAGCAAGGGTTTTTTACCATGTGGACATTTACACACACAGGGAACAGCTTGGAATTGAAATTTGTATTTGTCCCTAAATTGCAATTTAGAGAACTAAAGCCAATCTTGCTGGTTAACTCATCAGTTACAATAACACTCGAGACAATTTCATCTTGACTAAAAACCCCAAAACAAAATTCCTGAGGTTATTTGTCACCTGTGAAATTCATCTGCAATTTCTGCAGATAAATTAACCCTGATATTCAAAATCAACTGCCAAGAGAAATTACAGCTGCAGGTAGAAACAGGTTTGGAGTTTCTGTCCTGAAGAGCAACAACTTCCCAAAGACAGTTTTTTCCATCAAATTTCCATGAAACACAACAGTACAGTCTTTGTACACAGACTCCAACCTGAGATTTAGTAACTGTGATTTTCCTATCACTTAATCCCATTTAAACCTCTAATGAACGACCTTCTCAAAGGTATCCCACAGCTCATTCACAAGGGTCATCTGTGTGATGATGAAAGAACCTCTACCAGAACCCTAATCCACGTTTTAAAAACCCAAACCAACCACCAAAGAGCATTTTAGTCAAATATTCAGCAAAAGAAATGAGAGAAAGCAATAATGTTAAAATCAGGGACACAAAACTACTTGGTATTGCTTCTGTCAAATAACAGGCTTAGAAAATAACTTGCACTAAAGAATGTGTTTAATCTCCTAAATAGGAATATTAAATTAAATCTTCTCATGGTGATGTTCATGCTTTGCCAGAGGAATAAAGATAAAACTCCACTACCAAGCAAAAAGTTGTCACATTCAGCTTTTCCCACCCTTTATGGCTCAGTATTTTACACATCATCAATTAACACCTTGTGAACACCAAATTCTCTATTTTCTGTCCACTTTCTCGCTGGACATTGTGTTTTACCACGATTACAAATTCCCAAAAAGAAAGTTCATTTGGGATAGCCTGCATCCCCATCTTACCCATCCAGCAGGTTCATGGTTGTTGTGGTCACCTCAGTGAACAGAAGGATCTTCCCCAGCTTCTTGGTCTGCAGGTGCTGCTGGTAAACCCTCAGGCTGAAGTGTTCTGAGCAGAAACTCCCCATCTGGGTGATCACTGGCATCAGGGACGGAGACACTGACACTCGGGGCTCACAGGAGGGAACAAACTTCAGAGACACCTTGCTGGATGTCCTCATCCCTTCAGCATCCACGTTGCCCTCCAGCCACTTCAGGAAAGCCAGGTGGATTTCCTGCAGGAAAGGGGAAGAAAATGAGAAATACACATCACCCCGTGTGAAGAAACACAAACATTCTTCCAAAAATGTTTTTATTCAAGCAATCATCTACTTCAAACCAGGAAAATGAAATTTATTTCCTCTTCAAAAAATAATTCTGCTGCTTGTTTAATCCAGACTGGTCTGACTACTTGACGCTGTCCTAGAGTTAAGTCCATGCTCCTTTGCAGATTAATTAAATTTAATTTTTCTCTCTAACAGGGTTTGTAGTGGTCTTCCTTCATCTTGAGGCATGGAGTGAACACATTTTTTTGCATCATGCAGGTTTTTCAGCCTGCTGAGGTTCTCTGCTGGAAGATGCCCTTCAGTCCATCACTAAGACACAATTTAAAGGCTAAACCAGCAGTTAAAAAAGAAAGTTACTGATGTCTCAGTGGAATATCTGCTAAAATGGCTCCTACCTTCAGCTAAGGGATGATTTACCACTATTAGTGACACCCTGAACGTTCCAAATTCACTCTTTCTGGAGAGAATTCTGCTTTGAGAGGTGTGATATGAAATGTTTGCCACGTTGTTACAAACAGCCACAAAAACAGATTCTGGGACTTCTTCTTGCTCAGTGTGCAGCTTAGACTTCCAAGAGTTAAATGGAACCACGAAAGAGAAATGAAACCACAAAAAAAATCCTGGTTTCAATTCGACTGAAAATAATGCACTGCTGATTCTTACCCTCAAATTTTGAAGAGGAAAAGACCTGATTTTTAAATTAAAAAGTTCTAACCAAACCATGCCCCTCCTTCTGTTATATATTCTGTTATACCTGGGAACTGGAATACATTTCCTCCATGAGTGCTGAAGGTAGGACTGAGCCCTCCTGCCCCTGAAAAGATGTCTCTGAGCTCCAACCCCACTCTTCAAAACCCACAAACCACAAATGAAGAGCAAACTTCCCCTAAATAGTTATCTTTCCAAGGAATTACTCCTCTTTTCCACATCCCTCTGTTGCACCTGAAGAAGGAATGAGAGCAGTGCTCCTGTTCCCAACACCTTTCTTGGGATTTTCCACCCCCAGAAATGACATTTTCTCAAATTTCCCAGACTGAGTGTCAGCAGAGGCGCTGGGTTGCAGATCTGCAGCACAAGTGGCAGAGCAGGACACGAAGAAAGGAGTAATTTTTCCCAAATTCTGTTTATTCCAAGCCCCAGGACAACCTAAGACTCAGCAGCTAAATTTTAGTTACACAGAAATTACTTCTCGTTTCTTGCTTTCCTAAAGCTCCCTCTGAATATTTTCTGTCCAAATTCATGGATAAAATACACTTTAAATATTTCCTTTCCCCTCTTTTTTCTTTTTCTTCTTTTTTTTTTTTTTTTTTTTGCTACGCATCATAAATGATGATGTGATGATGATTAAAGGTTTTGTGAGGTTTGACTTGCACCTCCACTCAGTGTAACACCAGGGCTTTGACAGACTAAATAAATTCCTTACACATTATCCCACTTGTTTTACATACCCACAGTAACTGATTGGCTGTAACTGATCTTTAGAAAAATTACAGCTTTCATTTCTGTCAGGGAGTACATGGAAAAACTGTGCTTAATCAGAAAGTGTTTTCCTATTGCTTTCCAAACGCAGAAACTCACTCAGCAGAATTGGTTGTGCAAGACCCAGGCATAAAAACAAAAATTTAACTCAACTAAGGATGGGTTTAGAGTCTTACAGAAATCAGGTTACAAAATAAAGGTAACAAAATAAAGGTATCAAAATAAAGGTTACAAAATAAAGGTTACAAAATAAAGGTATCAATATAATATGTGATGATATTGTAAATAAATAATGGAAGAGCTTGAGGCTGTGTCAGAAATTCTGGTGTGTTTTTGCCACAGAATATTTTCTGCAAAGAACAAAATAGCACCTATTTCTGTGTGATGTTCCATTATTATAAACATGCCACACGATTCCAACCATTCACCCTCCTGAGTATTTTATTTCAAGTGATTTTCCCCCATAGATTTTAGGCAAACTTCTTGATTTCATTGCTTCCAACACACACTGAACCATTTAAGAATGGTTATGTGTATATAATTCTCAAGCTCATTTTCCCCCACAATGTCCATGTGCTTATTGAGCTGATCAAAAATATAAACATGAGGAATATGTAATCAAGGACAGGGATTTTTATAAATTCCTAGGAAAATACAGGTTTACATGTTTAACAAAGTTTGAAGTGCTGGTCACAGTAGAAATATTAATTTTCACTGTAAGAACTTCCTTCACACCAAGTTCCAGGAACAGGAATGCCTTGTGGTCCCCACAATTACACTGGCACAGAAAAAATAACATTATTGTTAATGAAATAAATTAATATATGAAGTCAGGGCTAACCTCAGCTTGGAGTCCATTGAAAAGGAATAAAACCAAGCCAGAACTGTGTGATTTACAGCTGGAATTCCCAAGCTCTCCTGTTCCCAGCTGTGTCTGCCGCTCTGCAGCAGCCTCTGGTGGTCACTGAGACGGGCAGTGCTGGCTCAGGAACCTCCTGGTCACCTCTGGGACCAGCCTAGGCATCCACCAGGAGGGCAGGGAACACCCAGAGTGCTCTCCCTGGACATTCCCGAAATCCTGAAGGATGCTGCTCCAAGATTTTAGGTGATTGTGGAATGCCAGAAGCTGCAGCTGTTCTGTGTTCAGGATCTGAGAGGATCTGCAGCCACTCACACCGCCAGTGATGGAAAATCTGCATTTCCCAACCTACCAGGGATATACTGTGTAAATGTAATAATTAAAGTTTTTAGGGGGTGGCACAAATAAATCCTGGAATTGTTAGGCATCAGTTTGGGGCAGGAGAACTGAAGATAAAATTAATTTCATAGAAGTAGAGAATCCTGGAATGATTTGGGTTGGAAGGGACTTTAAAAATCCCATCCAGTGCCACCCCAGCCATGGCAGGGACACCTTCCACTGTCCCAGGCTGCTCCAAGCCCCAATGTCCAACCTGGCCTTGGACACTGCCAGGGATCCAGGGGCAGCCACAGCTTCTCTGGCAATTCCATCCCAGGGCCTCCCCACCCTGCCAGGGAACAATTCCTTCCCAATATCTTATTTAATCCTGTTCTCCTTCAGCTTAAGGCCATTATTTCCTACAAAACTAAGGGGGTTTTCTTCAAATCCCACTTTTTCCATGCACATTCCCTAAGGCAAAGGTATTCCTTTCTTTCACAAAGTGAGACCAAAACTCATCATGTCAGCTTGGTGACAAGAGAGCTACTCAGCTTTTCAGAGTGCAAATATTCAACCGCAAGTTTAATATTTATAAGGAGAAAAATTTTCTAGCCGTATTTTAAATGGTGAAAAATGTAATGTCAATACATTATTTAAAATAAATAATGTAACAAATTTGGAAAAGCAAAAAAGCAGAAAAGCAGCAAACAAAACTACACACTGCCTCTTACGAATAAATTCTCCACACTCCAAAACTCCATTTAAATCCTTTAAAGAGAAGCAAGGAGAGGCTGAGAATTTCCAAGCCCTGCTCTGGTACCCAAGAACACACCAGGAGAATTCTGATTGTCAGACTGGAAGTGTCACTGAATCAAAAGTTCTTCTGAGCAAGAAGGGAGATGTGGAGGATATTCATTCACAAAATCCACAGCAATACAAATTTAGGCTACTGCACATCCCCTCAGCTCCTGCCCTCCTCAGCACAAACTGCTCGTGGTGCTAACTGTAACACCAAGAAGGAAAGAGCAAAAGCTGTATTTTGTATTTAGTTTATGATTTCACATCTGCTTTGGATGGTTTGCAGAGTTTGCTCAGGTGTGTGCAGAAACTGCTCCGGAACAGAAGTTTTCTTTCGCTGCTGTTCAAATTCCTTTTAATTTCATAATCATTAAGTTTCACTTTCCCCCAACGCTCCCTTAGAGGTTGAGATTGACCAAGGAGGAAGGAGGGAGACAAAAACCAGCTGCATGTGGACCCTGCTCTGCTGTAGGATAAAATATCACCAAATTACAGCTCCTGATGGAGAAGATTTTATTTGCACCTGGGCTCTGTCAAACAATGAGAGTTCTGCACCAAAGCACATAAAATCCCATTTATAATGGCTGAAAAGAACCCCAAATCCAAGACTTCATTCTAACAATCTGTTTATATAGATAGGATTTGGATGTATTTTTTTTTATTTTTGTCTGAATGTTCGCAGACATGCAGAGAGATAAATAAAAATACCTCTCACTGGGTAGATTTGGGACCTGCTCTTTTCTACCAGTGATGGGCTTTAAACTCTCCATCAATGGAATTCTTTGTTAAGACAAAATTCCAGCCTAAATTCATTAGGTTCCTATTAAAAACGTGGAGGTGAAACTAAATGGAAGCTAAAAGTACAATGCCATACACCAAACATTTCCCATCAGCTCCCTCCTCTCTTGTGAGGAAAAATGTGATTTTACCCAGTGATGCCCTACCTGACGACTCAATATTGGGATTATAATTCTGTCCTTTAGCTGGGCTGGTGAAGTGAAGCCAAATATTCACTTTCTGGAGACAGAGAGCATGATTTTAATTTTTTTTTCCCTTCCTTTGCATAAAATGTAATGATTTCCAATGAACTACCTCTATTTTTGCCTCTGTGTTCTAGAGAAGTTTGCAGCTGATGCAGTGGTTCATAGATTATCAGCTGATGGAGTGATTAAATCATATTTATATTTTTATATATATATATATTATACATATAAACATATCTATATATATGAACTGCAAGCAACTGAAGATTACACAGGCATAGAGAACCAAATTTTTAGAGGAGCCTCTGTGGAGCAAACCTGCATTTACAGACATCACACCTTCAATATGGAGAAAATCTGCTTTTTTACAGAATTCCCTGCTCCCAGAGGAGTATAAAGCAATTCAAGTGTGATCTCAAATGTATTTATTTCATTCCTATGGGTTCCCTATTAGCACTGACAGAAAAGGACATATTTTAATGAAGAGCTGGCCTTTGAGATCAATTTTAAATATAAAAATTCACACATAGACACACCCAAAAAATATCTCCATATCCTCCTTGTCTGACACAGTTTTGCTCAACAGCTCTGCAAGTTTCAAAGTGTTAAATTTAAATTAACCACTGGAGAGCTTCCATTGCATCTCTTGGATCCAACAGAAACAATATTTAACATCACATATACAGTACATAACATATATATATATATATGTAATTTATAGATACAAAATATATATTTACTTGCTGTAAATATACATAATATTCAGGAAAAATAATGTTCTCTACTATCCTAATTCATTGATAAATGTTATCTACTATCCTAATCCTAATTCATCCTAATCCATGTCTATATTACCTTTTAATGCGGCCTTATAAAATCCTGTATATTAAGTTTACTATTTCAATCTTTCAATAAAATGTATTATTTTCTCTGAAAAGCAAAGTACAATGATTTTTCCTTTAGGAAAAGATTGAAGAAATGAGAGGGGGAAAAAAAATAAACACAAAAATTTGATAGACAGATGAGAAAAGATCTTCTCTTGGTGATCACAGAGGAACTGGAGAGGAGGAAGAACAGATATTAGATATCATTAGATAATAATAATGATAATTTCAATGCTGATATCATTAATATTTAATAATATTCCCAAACCCCACATCCACACCTCAGTGTTGCAAATTCCAGACTCTAGGGAGTGCAAGCTTGGAGATGGATTTTATAACAACTGAAACAAAGGGAATAAACAGAACTTTTAAACACAAAAACCTATTTACAACACATTCAAAATCTGTTTGGAAATTCATGAAGTACTGAAATTAATCAGTTTTTAGAAAGGTGACAGAAAACTCTTTTAATATTCACTGTTTACAATTAATTTCAAAGTCCAGTCCTTGTTCAAGGAAATAGATAAAAGTTCACCAAGCCTCATAGTTTGATTCCACGTCCCCACCAGCTGATTTTATTCAATCTTCAGATTATTTCTAATATTTTCATTTCTTTGCATATTTTCTTAGAAGGAAGATGTATTTTAGCTGAGAAAGAGGCTACCCCGGGGAGAAGCTGTGCCTCTCTTATTCTTGCTCAGCACAAAGCCATTATTTTCACTATTGCTGGTTTTTTTAGTTCATAGGGTGAAAATCTAAGGAAGGAGAGAAATCCCCATTTCTGCACTCCCTCCTTTCCCCATGGCCTGAAGAACTCCATAAAGATTTTATAGTCCTACAACCCAGGCACATTTTCATTTCATGTTCTCATGAGCTGCAGTTACTTGGCTGGTACTCGCTGTGCATTCCCAGGATTCTGCACAGCCTGCAAATCTGTTTCAGTTTATTAATAATATTTTTATATTTCCCAAGCTGAGAGAGGAAAACAGAGTCAAAACAGGAGATTTTGACTGCGCAAGGCACAGAGAAGATGGCAGGGTTGGTAACTTTTTGAATTCCCCAACCAGCCTGATTTTCAGGAGTCTCCAGAGGTTTGGGTGGTTATTTGGTCTGTGATGTGCTTTCTGAAGAGAGGCAGAAAAAGCTCATCATTTCGGAAAGATCATCCCAGAGCCTCATTCAAGTGCCTTATTTTTGTCTCCACTCTTCGGAGTGGTTTTAAAAACAAGTATTGCATTACATAAACACAGTGCATCATCTCAGCAGAAACAGCCACAGATAGCAGTGGATCCATTTTCCCAACTGATATGTGGAATGCTTCATCCAAAAAAGGGCAAGATTTGTCACAAAGAGCTGCAAGGTATCCTCATCCTTTTTATTGCAGCCCCATCGCTTTGAACGTGAAGCATCTTAAGATTTCAACCCATTCCACCAACTGCTCAGAAATCCGTGCCTAAATCTGAATCCAAAATTAAACTGAGCTTTAAAAAGCACCCTATGTAGGCAGAAAATTCATTTACCCAACGTGCAGCAGCCCAGCCTGGAGA
This sequence comes from Entomyzon cyanotis, assembly GCA_024500445.1. Classification (NCBI taxonomy): domain Eukaryota; kingdom Metazoa; phylum Chordata; class Aves; order Passeriformes; family Meliphagidae; genus Entomyzon; species Entomyzon cyanotis. The sequence goes on from JAKEPQ010001016.1 coordinate 2,108,137, forward strand.
ACAGAGGGCACTGCCTGGGTCAGGATTCACCCACTGCCGACAAACAAGTCGGGATGTTCCTTTTTGTGGAGGGAAAAGCACAGCCAACAGGTTAAAAATAACACAGAAATGAATTAATTATGGTCTTCACATCGTGGTTTTTCTATCTGCATCTCTCCTGGCTTGAGCAGAGTGGGAATTGGGATGCCAGGAGGCACAAGCAGGGTGGAAGAGCTGCTGGAGGTTTGCTCAGCATAAAGCAGAGCTGAAGGGAGGAACGAGGAGGAGGCTGTAAGGTGCATCCCACATTTTGCTTCATCCCACATTTTGCTTCCTTTCCTTCCTCAGCTGCGGCAGAACAGTCTGGAAACAATCTTCCCAGCAGCTGCTCTCATCAACAAACTGTTTATTGTAAGAAAGTGCCTGGGTCAAAGGCTAAACGTCATCCAGAACTGAAAGCGTAGCTGTAAAAAAATTTTAAAAAAATAAAAAATCCCCAAGCCGTCCACTCATGTGGAAAAAAATCCACGGCATTGGGAAGGGAACTATATTCCATCTGAAATGCCAACTAAAACAAAAACTCCTTAATTTGGCAGAGCAGGATTTGGTAGCACCGCGCTCATTTCTCATGGCGAGCGCTGAAAATGCAATTTAAAATTCAACTCTGTGTTTTGTGGTTGAAAAGAGGAGAGTGGAGGTGTGTTCAAATGTTCTGAGATGTTTTATTTATGCTAATTCAGCTCCATATCCACACACAACAATAAAATAAAGCTTTCTCTGATATATTACAAACACACCAACGTGTTACGCAACAAAACAAGCTTAGGCTCAGCACCGGTAAAAAGCGTAGCTGTAAAAAAATCTAAAAAAATAAAACCAAAAATCCCCAGGCTGTCCATGCATGTGGTAAAAAATCCACGGCATTGGGAAGGGAACCATATTCCATCTGAAATGCCAACTGAAGCAAAAACTTCTTAATTTGGCAGAGCAGGATTTGGTGACACCGCGCTCATTTCTTGTGGCGAGCGCTGATTTTGAGACCTGCTGCTGGAGGTTTCTGCTAAAAACACAATTTAAAATTCAACTCTGTGTTTTGTGGTTGAAAAGAGCAGAGTGGAGCTGTGTTCAAATATTCTGAAATGTTTTATTTATGCTAATTCAGCTCCATATCCACACACAACAATAAAATAAGGGCTTCTCTGATATATTACAAATGCACCATCGATGCATTACATGACAAAACAAGTTTAGGCTCAGCACCAGTAAAAAGTGTAGCTGTAAAAAAATCTAAAAAAATAAAATTAAAAATCCCCAGTCCGTCCACTCGTGGAAAAAAATCCATGGCATTGGGAAGGGAACCGTATTCCATCTGAAATGCCAACTGAAACAAAAACTCCTTAATTTGGCAGAGCAGGATTTGGTAGCACCGCGCTCATTTCTCGTGGTGAGCGCTGAAAACGCAATTTAAAATTCAACTCTGTGTTTCGTGGTTGAAAAGAGCAGAGTGGACTTGTGTTCGAATGTTCTGAAATGTTTCATTCATGCTAATTCAGCTCCATATCCACACACAACAATAAAATAAAGCTTCTCTGATATATTACAAATGCACCATCGATGCGTTATGCAACAAAACAAGTTTAGGCTCAGCATTGGTAAATAATAAAAATTTCGTTTAAAGCAAAGGACATTAAAAATCACAGCACAAAATCTCCTTTACCAGCCTGCAGCTTTGAATCTCAGAAATTAAAGAGCCCACGAGCACCTAGGAGAGGGGAATTGGTGCCACAGCAGCCCCATAATTATTGGGACATTTGCTGCCCCAGCCCATAAATCTGCCCTGGAGAGGAACAAAGTCCACCTTTGACACAACATCACGACAAAACGCTTCACCAAAAGGCTGATCAATCAGAGCCCTGCCAGGTGTTGATTTATCCTACCAGAAAAAGGCGTGAGAAATTACGGGTCGGGCGTTTCATTCTTCATGACACCTACTTTGTAACAAAATTGTTCTTATTTTTTTTTAAATTTTTTTTGGAGGAGAAGTGTACAGTAAATTGAGCCTATGTGCAACTGGGCTAAAAATAAGCCCAGGGAAAGCAGGCAGAAAGGAAAAGACATTCCAAGTTGCACTAAAATCTGTGCATTATGCATATGAAAGTGGGTCGAGTTTTTTTTTTTTAATTATATAATCCAAGTCATGTTTGGAAGAATAAATTAAGATCTAAATCTAACCTTAAATGCTGTACACATATATATTAAATTACTCTCAAAAGTATTCTGCACGGACTGGGAAAAAATACAGACGAATTTTGTTCTCTGCTAATAGGGCAATAAATTAGATGCAATATATTCAGCAGCTAAAACTGGCTCTCTTAAACAGCTATCACATAATACTATTTTTATTTGGTACCAAACCTTTTTTTTTTTTTTTAAACTAAGAACAAAATTGTTTGTTGAAAATCTTGGAATTAGCAGCAGAATGAGTTAAGTAAATAAAACCAACGAAAATATTTTTTTTTCTCAGCGCTGATAAAACCCAATTCTTAGCTGAAGGTTTTCCATCAGGTTTGTTTTGCCTTTCAGCAGGGTTACACACATCAAATGTGAATGAATTTAGTGTTCATGAATATGAAACAGCAGCACAGGAGCCAAAGATTCCCCTCTTAGCACTGCAAACGCTCTTTAAACTTCAGCTGGACCTCATTTTTGCCTCTTGAGGAAAAAGAAAAACCTCCCAGCAGCTCTGTCACACAGGAGGGGTTTTGGAGCTAAAGAAATGCCTGTGAAATATTAAGGTGAAACCACAAGACCTTTTCGCTCTGTCCCTGGAGCTGCACAGCTGATGTTCAACATGGACAACATGGATTTTAGATTCCTTCCTAAAACACACTCAGGCTGACAGAGCAGATTGGAAATTCCAAAAGGAACATCTTGGAAAGGAAGAATTTCTTGGGAATTATATGCTGTTGTACACTTGGTCTGTTATTTATAGCACACCTACTCCAAAGACAAAACCCAATATTAAACTAACACTAACTTTAATTAAGATCTCTTTGCTAATCAAGGATATTTTTTTTTTAAATTAACATAACAACATGGGATTACTTTTTTAAAAAGTAAAAAAAAAGAGAAAGTTTAAAAAGAAAAGTGTAAAAAAGTAAATCTGCTTTTTATTTAGCAGAGTATCAAAGAAGCTTCATGCTTCAGAAGCACATCGTACACACAAACAGCAATGTAAAACCTAGATAACAAATGGAGAACCCTGAAAGAAGCCTCAAAAATATTCAAGTTTATCAGAAATTAATACATTTTTCCCACAAAACACGGGGGGAAATACAGTATTCAAACCCAGCATTCACACAACACTGCAGTTGCAAGAGTGGATGACACAAATTCCATTTACAGCACCCAGCTGCCAGGGTTTCAAGCCATTGTCATTATTTGCTCCTTTTTCAGCCTTTTCAGATTTAACACTTAATTTCTCCTGCTGGGATTGAACCTTTTTCAGAGCCAAAGGGGTAACACTTTTCCCTTAGAGGAAATCCTAAACAGCACCTTGGATCTCAGGATCCCAGAATGAGCCCCAGAGCCTCTGCAGAGAGCTGAAAGTATTTCTGTAATTTGCAGGGAGAAATGGGGAAAGAAAAACCCCAAATGTAATTTATCCTTTAAAGCTGGATATGAAAGTTAATTAACCCTCACAGAAATGAGGCCAAATTTTATGGACAAACCCTTTATCCACCCCAGGGTCTTCCTGAAGTCCAACACACCACGAGCTCCTATTCCACACTTGGACTTCCACGGCCAAAGTCAAAGCTCAGGACTGAAATTCAGGATTTTGGGAGCGATTTTGGGAACTGAGGCACTCAGAGAATCACACAAGGACAGACCCAAGGCTCAGGCAGTGACTGAGAATTGCTCTGCAGACCCAAACACAGGAGCATTTCTGACAATGGCACATTCTTTATTCTGCAGAATTTGGGATTCTTCCTGAGGATAACCACCTGTTTGTGTCCCTTTTGCACCTCTGGGAAATAGGAGTTCATCCAAATGGCAACACTTCCTGGAGAACACAGCCCAGGAGAACTCAAACTGACTCAAATCAAACCACAGCGCTCGCAAAAATCTCTCACTTTTGATTTTTAAGACTCATCTGAACTGCACACCAGAAAAAGATCCAAACAAATCCAATTTTTCTGACTAAAATTTAGTATTAATCCAGGCAAGGATTCACTTCATTCTGTCCAGCTTCTTGACTTGAGAAGTGTACTCTGTTTTTGTCTTGCTCCATGCCTTTGTCATACTGTCCTGAGCAGATCTTGGCTGCTTTTCTTTTCAGGGTCACAAAAGCATTCAAAATTTTTAATTCCACCATATATCCACTCCAAAGATGAACTTCTCACTGATTAAATACGAACCAGCTCCATTGAAAGTTGTTACGTTATAATCAATAATCCCAAACCAAAGTAGTAACTTCTAAAATCAAATTGACCTGAACGAAAAAAATTTCAGGGATTACTTCAATCAGTACTAAAATGCAAAAATGGTGTTTAAAATGAATTCCCAGGATAGCTGCACACAAATTAATGCACTCCAAGCAGATAAAATCTATATCAATAAGTGACATACAGTGATTAATTTATCCTCTGTTAAATAAGGACAGTCTGGGTCTGTTTCTTGAACAGAATTGCTGGGGAAACAGAGGACTGAGAGCACAACAATTCTGATTTAATTTCGAGTTTAAAGTTTGGGATGTGCTTTCAGTTTGTCAAACTAGTGAAAAAAAATCAGGATTGTGATAGTGGCTGTGAAAGTTACTTTCTACAGCAAGTTATCAAATGCTTCCAAGAGGAAAGAACATCCTTGGAACAGATGGAGAAATTGTTCTGTACGGAGCAATAAGGGCAGCAATAATCATATTAAAGTTTCCTCCGGTTCAAAAATAATTAATTTGCTAATCCTGGGCTGCTAATGAGACAGAGTGGGTTGTGTAAAATAGAAAAAAGCTTGAAAACATTCAGAGAAAAGTCCATTTTCACCTCTAAAAGTGCTGCAGAGATGCCAAAAGCAAATCCTTATCTTTCCTGTCTCTTCAGAAATACCACTGGACTGAAATACCAAATCCAGTATTTACTCTCCCACAGGCTGCCTGTGGCTAAAACAGGTGGAAGGAAAAACTTCCCAGAATTGCAAAGTGCTCCCAACTTTGTTCATTTAAAATAATGACAGAAATATTCTGAAGGCAGAAGTACAGCTTTAAATGTCTCCAGGTTTTTCCAACAAAACCTTGGAAACTCAAATATTGGTATTAATTTGCAGCTCATACTGCTTATGGTAACTTGGGGAAAGTGCCCCACTCTCTCAGAAAGCAAAAAAAAAATCAGAATTTGCATTTGCTTTCAGCTACTATATTTGTATTTCCATCAGCAAATAATTGTACTAAGATAGCAACACAAAAAAACACAGCTAGAAAATGAAAAGTCACCAGATCAAAGTTCCCTCTGCAGCTGCTGCTCCTGACAAGGAGCTGTGCTACACTCACTGGTTGTAACACCAAGTCCATCTTGGAGAGAAGAAATCTCTTCCAGACCAGAAAAATCCATGGGGAATTGCTTACTTCATGTCCTAAGTTCTAAAGTCAAAACACGCCAGATGCAATTTTTCATGCCGATCTTGACAATTGTGCATCAAAACACAATTCTTTTTCCTTATCTTGTGGAAGAATGTCAGAAATACCTCCTGGAGTTCATTTCCATCCATTCTGACTCCATGGAAATGCTGAGCTATGCTCCCAAAAAATAAGACCTTAAAACTGTGAGGATCTTTAAGATGTTTTTCAGTTCCTAAAACTTGACTTTATTCCACCAAACCCAGCTTTTTAAAATGAGACACTTTCTCCAACTGAACGCTGCTCCTCCTTTTAATTATTTTAATGAGACCAATGTAACTTTTTCCACTTATCACCTATTCATCGGTTGAACGGTAAATCACAAAAGGAATCGTGATTAATTTCTTTGCTGCAAGTGTAACACCAAAACACTTTATGACCAAAAGAATTGTTCAGTAATACACATTAATACCCATATGCATCCATAGATATCCATAACCTCTCTCTCTTTCCCTCGGCAAATTAAATTATTTTTATTTCCATTCTCTGTCTGAAGTTGTTTAGATGAGGAATTCTGTTAGTAAGTCTACACTGAAGGGCAAAGAGCTGACTAAAAATTTACATGTGGGTTGTTTGTCCAGCCAATGTTTTGAGACTCAGCAATCTGTGAATTCACTCCTAAAGACTTTGGTTTCTAAATGACCTAAACTCCAACTTTTAGCTCTCACCACGTGCAAAAATCATTAATTTATTACAATTAATACTCTCAGACTGAAGAAAATATTCTTTTCCGTGTTAAAATCTCCCTGATACTGATCCTGCCAAGGCTTGGCTTTCGCTCACATTTTAATTATACATTTATCCATTTTTCTAAATCAAGAAGTGTATTTTTGGAGTTACTCTTAAAACATTTCTCAGCTAAGTTCAACAGCAAAATTCAGCCCAGACTTGAGAACCAACGCACCCTAGATATGGAAAGTGACTCTCAATAAACCAGGCTGTAAAAACCCAACGTTGTCCCACATTTCAGCCAAACCATCACTCCAAAGCAGCACCATTTTTACAGCTAAAATTACTAGAGATGAATATAACAACTAGCAGCTGCAGGGAAGGCTAGAAAATGCAATAATAAAGTTGTTTTCTCTCCGTTCAAGCCTTGCTCCTTACCTCTGCTCTTCAGCTGCTGCCCCATTCCCCTCTCTCCTCCTCCCTCACTGCCTCTGCTTTTTCATCTGCTATCAAACCAGATCCTCCAGCTCTTCCTCCTGCATTTTTCCTCTCCCAAAAAAAAAAAAAAAAAAAAAAGTTCTTATCCTCATCAGTCAAGGAGCATGCTCTGATTTACACACTCCGTGGAGAACTCTCATCCCAACTTTTCTCAGGGCTGGAGTTCTTCTCTGGTCTCCTCTGGCCCTTGATTCATTTTTATTATCTTGTGTAATAATTGAGTAAGAAATGGGTAAAGAAAGGAGATAATTTCTGCAACTTGAGGTTGCCAATATGGCTGATGTAATGAAATTACACACAGATTTAAAAAATACGTGTTTTTTTAGACATATTAACACACGTACACAAGTCTGTATATAGAATTATGGAATTATACAGCTGCAGGGCCAATTTCATCACTGCTGTGGATCCTCTTGGAAATGCTGGCAGAGATAAAACTGTGCCCAGCTGAAATTCCCAAAATTAAATCATGCCACAGCTCTGCATGATCTAACTGTAAAATCCAGGTTGCCCTGACAGACCTTTACCCAGGACACTTTTCCTGGCAGAATTAAAATACATTTACCATGAAAACAGACAGCACAAGGCGTATTCTGATTTTTTTTTCCTTCTGAGAAAACCTTGCCTGGATATTCCTGTAAATCCTTTGTCACTCCTGTCACCAGTCCCAGTGCCAAGTGACTACAGTGGTTCATTAAAGTGGAATACATTCTGCTGGTGGAACACCCACTGCAACCCCCCAAAAAAAAAAAAAAAAGAGATTTCACAGGGCAGTTGCACTACAAGCTACAGCAAACTTTCTGATTTCAGCCAACAGCTGCGCTTTAATCAGCTTTTCACTCTAAGAACTGCGTTGTGTCAGCCAGATAGGCACATGCCAAATCCCACTCCCCCTGCACCTGGAATTTCCTGATTTCCTCAAGATGTCAGAAATCATTGCTGAAAATGAACTGTCAGAGGATAAACATGACAGAATCTCTAAGTCAGTCCCTTCCCCATCAGCTGCTGGCACAAGTCACACCTGGTGATGTTTTTCTGGAGTCTCTGTCCAGTGACAAACTCTGACAACACCCCAGTGTCTTTTAAATCATTAATTAAACTCCCATCGTAATTCTCCACAATAAATTCAGCTCCATAAACTTCAATAACAAGCTTCATGTTGCAGACAAATTTTTTTTCTGCTAACACGACTGCATAATTGACAATTTCTGAACAGTCAAAGGAAAAACAAAAATACACATTCAGAAGACCTGAACTTTGCAAAGGCAGTGTTTCAAAAACAGTTAATGTGGAATTTTCATTTTTTTTGAAGAGCAATAGGAGAAGATATTTCTACTTCCTCTGGGTTATACATATAAATATATTTATTAAATTTTTCTAATGAAAATATATAGATTAAATACATACTGTGGCCCTAAAAGTGAAGCCACAAAAGGAACCCTAAGGAAAGTGTCAGAGCAGCAGCACAACAATTTCCCATTGTGGGAAGGAGGCGTCATTTCTGAGCAATGGTAACCCGATAGGATCTCACTGCGCTCCAGCTGATGCCAAGGCTGCTCTCATTTTCCCCCTCTCACTTCCATAAATTAGCTGCAGGACAGCCAGGGAAGCTCGGGGTTTTTAGGGTTGGAAATGCTCCACTTTTGTCAGTTCTGGCGTGGTGAGGTCAGGGTGGTGCTGAAGGTTTGTCCCAAGTTTGGGATTGCTGCTCCCCAAAATCCCACCTGCTCCAGGGCTGCCCTGACCCCAAAGGCTTCATCAGGAGTGCTGAGACAAAATCCACACCCAGACAATTCCAGAGCAGCCCTGACCCCAAATAAAATCCACACCCAGACACTTTCATTCCAGCCTTCACACCAAGGCAGTGTGACACCTGAATTTGGATCGATCTGCCGCTGCAGGTTGCACTTTTTAAGTTAAGATTCCCACTACAAAAAAATATGAGAACTCAGCCTGACACCCTCGGCTGAATAACCTGAAATAAATAAATTCAGATTGCCACTACAAACCCCAAAATGAACTGAAACTATAAAAACTCAGCCTGACACCCTCTACTGAATAACCTGAAATAAATAAATTCAGATTGCCACTACAAACCCCAAAATAAACTGAAACTATGAGAACTCAGCCTGATACCAACACCCAAAAAACCACTCAGCCCTGGTGCTGCTCTCTGTCATCTCAGGAGTGAGAAGTCAGCAGCAGAGCGAGATCACAAATGTTTCAAATATATATTACATAAGCCATTCTGGGGGGATAATAAAATTTTCCATTCTCTCCAGTACAGAAGGAACATGCCTGGTGAGGAAAGTGGTTGTGAAGTATCATGCACACTGACTTGAAGCCAGCCTTGAAACATGAGAGAATCCAATTCTGTGAGTGGCACTTTGGGCAGATGCCAGCACATCATCATTGCATATCACACTCAGCTCCACGCAAGGATTAACTGCTGCTCCCTACAAAAGGCATTAGCTTTGAGTTCTCACCGCAGCATAAAGACCCTTTTGATGCAGATTGCTATAAACAACAGATTTCCCTTCGCTCCTCACAGCTCCCTGCGCTTTCCAAGCCATCCCCAAAAGCATTTATTGAATCAATACATGGCCCAGAAGTTGTTTACAAACCCTAATGCAGAGGAAGAATGCTGCTCATTATGATGTGCCTACAAATGGGCTTCATGCCTCTTTAACAGGAACAGCATGTTTGCTGCCATCCTGCAAGGAGGAAAACACCCTTTTAGGCAGGGAAGTGCAAAAGAAAGGCAATGTTTGCCAGATTTCCCTTTCCCCTAAACACATGGGGAATATTCCCTGAAGATAAACAACAAAAAAAAGGGAAAAGGTAACTTTAAGCACAAGCTGGAATGAGTTGGCTCCACGTTTGGAGTTCCCAGCAAGATTTCTTAATTGGAAATGTTTTCCTGAATTCTGACATTACAAGCCATCGATTCCTGTGGAATTTCAAATGCTGCTTTAAAACGGAGGAAATACAACACAGAGCAGTTGCAAAGATATTCGAATGCAAATCCACACACAACACACTCTGCATAAAATGCTTTCTATCCCTTCCTTGGGTTTTTTTCCCCTCGAAATCCAGCTCAGAGGTGTCCCCTGGTGGGCAAACACCTTCCCTCACTGCTGGAAAAGCCACAGCTGCATCCAGATTTGGGAACAGCAGAGATTCCTGGTGATTTTCATAGGATGCCAACACCAGTGTGGCTCAGCTGGGCACTGGGCAGGACTGGAATCACTGGTGGGTGAACTGGAAATACAGGCAGCATTCCAGATTTTCCTCAAAAAACAGCTCCAGGAAGAAGGATGAAGAAAGTTTCAAGAGTGAAGAAATTAAGAGGTAATCCAACCTTTCAATAATTAGAGAATTCCAGAATGGTTTGGGTTGGAAGGACCTTAAATCTCATCCACCTTCCACTGTCCCAGGCTGCTCCAAGCCCAATACCCAACCTGGCCTCGGACACTGCCAAGGACACAAAGCTGATTTTTTTTCTGCAAGTTTTTGTTACAAAGAAACAAAAGTGAATTTGAGGAGGGGAGAGGGAAGAACACAAAAACAAACCCACAGGCAACCCAAAGCCCTGCAACCCAACCAAAACCTTTGAATTTATGATGGCAAAGAGCCCTAAATCCACAGAGTAAAATTACAAATTTGACTTGATAGCAGTTACCAGTCCTTGGGTGAAGTTTTACAGATCTATTAAATCGAGTTCCCAAAACCAGGAAGGTGCTTCAGCAAATACACATTTTGACTGGTACAGATGCATTTACATTGCTTTATCTCATTCTTTCTTTCCTTGAAGAAACTTTGCCTTAAAATATAGTTTTATTTCTAGCCAAGAGACAAACTGGGAAAAGCCTTCAAGTACAAAGATTTTTGCTCATTTCAAATAACACATATAATACATTAAAAAAAGGCAAAAAGTGTTACACACAAATGATTTATCAGTGATTTATTCAGGTCTCCCACACGGCCTGTTGTTCATTCAACATTTTTCTCAGCTCTTCTGTTATTTCTGAGCCAGAGAAAAGGGAAATTTTCCTTTCTGGAATAAATAATTCCAAAGAGCTCTTGGTTTTTGTCCTCCTATCTGTAAGGCAGGGATGATGATCGTGCTTTGAGGATAAGAGAAAACAAGGAAATCTTTTTGTAGATCATACATAAACCAAAAACCTGAATAAAATCAAAAACTTTCAAGTTTCAGAGCAACCACCCTGTTTTTTAAATTTTTTTTTTATAAACCCCTGAAGTCTCCCAGTTGAATCCCAAACCCATGAACAAGCAGGGAAACATTTCAGAACCAATTGTCTCCAAATGCACCCTGAAATCCAGGTTCATTACAGTGTTAGCTGAGAGTTCAAGTTTCCCATCCTCAAAGGAAGATTTATTCAGGATAAAGTCACTCCTCAGCCTCTTGGCTGACATCATGGAGCTGGAATTTAAAAATCAGACAATTCCATCCCAGAACCAAGACGTGGAAATCTGCTCTGGCTGAGCTGATTCTGCTCCAGCTACTGAGTTACTCAAAAATACAAAGAATTCTGAGCCTGAGGAGTTTCTACTCAAGTTTTAAGATGCTTCAGATGAGAAAAAGTGTAGCTGTAACAATTCCTAAAGGGAATAATCACTGCTTGGACAAATCTCATCCTTCAAGGAGTAAATCCTTGGTTTGAAATGGAGGAGATGTTCTGCTGCAAGTCACAGCAATAAAACCCAATCCTGGCATTTATGTCTGAAAAATTATCCTTAGGGATGGCTGAAGGAGCAAATATTTCAGAGTTGAGAGGCAAAGCTGCAGAAAAAATCAGCTCTCCATGCTCAGAGCTGCCACTGAACATGTGGGTGCCAGACGACAGGATTAGGGTTTGGACACTGCAGGGACACAGAATTTCCAGAGCGAAATTCTCTCCATTTGCTCTGCAGCACAGCAAGAAGAGAAGAAAATACAAAAGTGTTGTGTTTTGATATCAATATTTAGCTCCAAAATTATGATAAATTACATTTAGCATCAAATCGTGTAGAATTAATTCAACTTTTTTCCATTGTTTTTCATTCAACCACTACCTTCATTATTCTTATAGCAAAAATCTCACTGCTAAGAACCAAACCTCTTAAAAATGGACTTGAGGATCCATTATTCAGACAGCAGAGCTTTTATTTAAATATAAAATAGAATAATTCCAGTTCTGCTCGTGTTTCCTGGGCTTTTTTTAATCCATGCAGCAGCACTGTGGTTTTTAAGGTCTGTGATAACCACATGAACTGGAAATTCAAACTTCAAAATGTGAAGCCTAAGGTGGAAAAGAAAAAAAATTTCCAATCCACCCCTCAGGAGGATCTTCAAATTCCACTGCAAAATGCACCAAGCAAGACCCACAGAGTGCAGAGGAAGATCTGAAATTCTTAATAATCAGATTTGTATCACCCAGCAGCATTGGTTTGATAGGATTATTAACAGCAGCTCAATAATGATGCAGAAAAACACAGATTTTTGAGGAGTTTAATTAATGAATTAAAGGAAAATTCAGGAGAATTGGTTCTTATAGAACAAACATTCCTATAAAACAAACAAAATAATTGGAGAATCATTCTTGGTTCATAGAACAAAGTTGAGAGTTTTATTTGATGCCCACAGTGGAGCAGAAAACAGCTCTGGTCAAAGTTCTGAAATGATGAAAGGTGGAAGAGACACCAAGGAAATCACAGAGATCAGGGTTTAAAATGAAGAACAAAACTCACCAAACCAGCACTTCAAACAGAAAGAATTTTAAAATTACCCAAAAAAAAAAAAAAAAAAACCAACAAAACCCTCTTGACTTTATTTTTTCTTAAAGGAGTAGAAAATGCAGAACAAAACCAATTATTATTTCTTCCACACAAGCAAAAGCAGCTTGAAGTTCCTAAAATTAATTAGAAAATCCTGAGGGGTGAGAGGAACCAGCAGCTTTTAAACACAATGGCGGAGATGGAAACTCCAGTTTGGGGTGAGGAATCATTCCTGAACTGCCAAAGCTTGGGAACAATACAAATATTTGTCATTATTTTTGGAGCTGTTAACAGGACCTTGAGCTTGTTTGATCATTAACTGACTCATTATGGGGTTTTTAATTACAGGGATGTCCATGAAAAACAGCCCAAAATCACTTGCTGTCAATAAAATGAAGGATTTCCTCAAAGAATTCCCATTTTTAGTATCTCCTGGCTCTCTGGGAAAGCAAGGAGACCTATGGAGAACATGATGGATGGAGAAAAAGAAATAATGTGTGAGAAAGCTAAACTATTAACATCATTTATTCATTTATATTATGATTTATGCATTATTTATTTTAATGTGCTCTCTCTTCATTAGGTGCTGTAGGTGTTACACACAAGTTGCAACTTCCTTTTACAGAATATTCAGAAAGTTTATCATAGCTGAAGGGAAAGACATTAAAACAATGATTACACACAGCAAAACTACCATTAAAATATGAACAAATAAAATGTGAATAAAACAATTAAAATCACTTTAAACCACATTAAAAGTTGATGAAATTTATGAATAAAATAATTAATAGAATTTATGAGTAAAATTAAAAACTAATTGTGGTGTAAACTTTAACTGAAGAATACATAATTAAAATATCTTTACTAAATGGTCTGCAACCCTGGAATGGCCACTAGATGGCAAGTTTGGATAGAAATGAGCTGAATTTTAATTCATGGCACGTTTGGAAAGCCCAAGGGCAGAGGAAAGAAACAACCATGAAAAAACAGTAGTGAAGGAGGAGAACAAAAATAGGAAAAGTTCAATAAACAGGTCTTGAGTCTGGAGCACCTTTAATATTAGCCAAAAAGGCTAAATGGGTTTTAGTTTTGTTCCCACATTGGCACACAGAGAGATAATTAATTCACATGAGTTTGAAGTGATGCTTTAAAGAAAAACAAGTTAAAATCTCTGCTTGGTGTATTCCTCCCAATTCTTCAGAGCAGTTCTCAGATGGAGGAGTCAGCATTGAGAGCTGACTATTGAATTACAAATATTCCCAGGAAATACTCCAACATCCTATGTTCCAGGAACCAAGGATGTGCAATCCTACTTCCCCCTTCACAATTTCCATTTCCTCTTTTGCTACCAGCTCAGGCAGAACTTTTTATCTAGATTTAAAAGACAAATAAATCCTGTTTTTTAAAGCAGTTCTTTCTGCAGCACTACAGCCCTGTGTTCTGATATTGCAGGAGCATTGAAGAGCTCTTAACAGAAATATGGCAAATCTAAGAAATAGAAATATAGCAAATATATAGAAATGAAGTAAAATTAACCCTGCCCAATTTCTGCTTTAAAGAAAAACTAGTTAAAAATCACTGCTTTGTATATTCCTCCCAATTCTTCACAGCAGTTCTCAGATGGAGGAGTCAGCATTGAGAGCTGACTATGGAATTACAAATATTCCCAGGAAATATTCCAACATCCTCAGGAACCAAGGTCTTCCCTGTGCAATCCTACTTCCCTCTTCCAAATTTCCATTTCATCTTTTGCTGCCAGCTCAGGCAGAACTTTTTATCTTGATTTAAAAGAAAAATTAATCCTGGTTTTTAAATAAGTTCTTTCTGCAGCACTGCAGCCCTCATGTTCTGATATTGCAGAAGCATTAAAGAGTTCCTAACAGAAATATGGCAAATCTAGGTAATAGAAATATAGCAAATATATAGAAATACAGTAAAATTAACCCTGTATAATTTCCACATGGTGAAATTCAGAACTCCTTCAAGCAGGGAACAAAACAATGATGGGTTAGAAATCCAAATTTTTGCTTACCTGTAATATTTGAACCAAACTCTCCCAACAAAAATCCCACACTAGAAGCAAGGTGAGGATCAGAAAACCCTGAATTTCCCTGGCAGGGAATCCCAAATCCCAAAAGCCTTACCTCATCTGGAGAGAGCAGGTAAATGGGAGTTAACTCAGGAATTTCACTCAGTTCACAGCTCAGGCCAAGGGATGTCAGGAGCTCCTTGAGAACGTCATATCTCTTGGAATTGCTCATCTTGAGCAAATTAAATTCCTCTTCAGTTTGCACATCCATGGAATTGCTGTCCAGCTCCAAGTGGGCCTGGCAGGATAGAAAAAATAAATAAAATCAGTTTCCATTTCAGGGATCACAGCTGCCAGAACTTCTCTTCCTTAGAACTTCTCAATAAGCTTCTCCTGGAGGAGTTGATTAAACTTGTATTTACTAACTTAAATTTAAAAAATTCTTCCCAAAATTTCTTTGTTCATAAGCTTCTCCTGGAGGAGTTGAT
Organism: Entomyzon cyanotis; assembly: GCA_024500445.1. Lineage (NCBI taxonomy): Eukaryota > Metazoa > Chordata > Aves > Passeriformes > Meliphagidae > Entomyzon > Entomyzon cyanotis. Next base: position 2,123,246 of record JAKEPQ010001016.1, read on the forward strand.
TAAACTTGTATTTACTAACTTATTAAATTTAACCTTCTGCTTTTCAGCTCTCCTAGAACCAACAGTAAGGTTGGTTGTATTCTGGCTTGGACAAGAGCAGAATTCCATTAAAACTGAAACTCTATTAAAATTGAAATTCCATTAAAACTGAAATGACATTAAAATTGAAATTACATTAAAATCGAAATTCCATTAAAATTATGTTAAAATTGGAAGAGCTTTACTAGAGGTTGTGCAAGATATGGAGAACTCAGGTAAATCACATGAATTAAGCTGAAATCAGTGCATTTAAACAAATGCTACCGTCTAAAAAAAGTTATTCTCTCACCTGGTAGAAAATCACTCCTCAGGGCTGAAGGAGATCTTAAATGTAGAAATTAAATGAAAAAGAAAACAAAAATCCTTCACAGACCTCCTTTTTGGCTCATTTTTTTCTGCTTTTCCTTTTAAGTTTGTTTTTTAAGTGTTACAAGATATTTCAAAGCCCTTGTAGTCTGTGCAGATCCATTTAATGCTATTAAATAAAACTATTCTTTTTGTTCCTTTCTTCCATTTTGCATCACTTAATGATGTTCCCTGTGATTTATATCTTTTTACTGAAATTCAGGGAAATTAATGGATGTGACTGCCCCTGGATCCCTGGCAGTGTCCAAGGCCAGGTTGGACATTGGTCTGGGACACAGCAAGGTGTCCCTGGGGATGATTTAAAAATCCTTAAAATGGGATAATTTAAGATCCTTTCCAACCCAAACCACTCCACAATCCTAAAAAATAAATTAAAAAGGGGACAGGACACACCCATCCCCTACAGGAGAGTACAGAAAAAAGGGGAACCAAATCTGCCAGAATATTTAATAGCTGATGTCACTGCCTGTCCCCTGAAGAGAAAACAATAAGGGTTTTTCAAATCCAGACTGGAAGTCATTTCGAATTATAAAACGACACACTAATCCTTTTAATCTGATTTTTGAAGCTGGGCTGTAATGCCCTTTTTTTTTTTCCTGGGGGAAACCTCAGGAGTATTGAGTTTTACTCCAGCAGGAGGATCAATTTAAAGGGTGCAGCAAAGCAGAACTTGCAGGAAGAGTAGCTAATCAATTTTCTAGCACATGGGTGGCAGGGCTGCCATAAAAAAAAAGCCATAAACACACTACTTGGTCTAACAGAGCTGCCAAAAATCCAGCAGATTTAAGCTGATAAGAGACAAAAAAACACTTCTAAGAAACCCCTGAATATTTTTGAGCTTTGTAATTGCTGTTAGAGTCTTGATATTTGATCCCTGAGCAGTTAAATTTCAGTGCTCTGGGCTCCTGAGAAAGTTCTCCTCTACCTAAAATATTGGTAAAAATAGAATTTCACAAAGTTTGTTCATATTAGTCTCTTATATTCCTTAACTGCAGGTAAATAAATCTTGCTCAGCTTTTCTCAGTGTGTTTGGCAGGTTTCTTTTCTAAACTACCTCTTATCAGCCTTTCCAGCACTCAAAGCTTTAGCTGGGAAGATTTAAATAATTTTAAAAAATCAGTGATCAATGTTTACCTTGCTGTGGAAGCTTCCTCCCCATTAGCCAGAAAGCAGAATTAAGAAAAAAATATTAGGAACACTTGAACTTCTCTGTAGTTTAGTTTTTGATGGTTTTGTTGGGCTGCTGGTTTTGATTTTTTTTAACCACAGATCACAATCCCATAACACTGGAGAGGCACTGATTTCCTGGGGTATCATTTTGAAGTGGAATGAATAAGATTTTGGCTCATCCTAGACTCCCCCAATTCCATCCCCAGGTGCCCTGAGCTATTGGACAGGTTAAGAATGCTAAACATTTAAAACTTAAAAGCCTGAATAAGGACTCAGGAAACAAAAAATCAAGTTCCCAGCAAGGTTCATGTCACACTTCTTGCTTTGCCACAATTCCTATTTTTGTAAGGATTTTGTGGGATGGATTCCCCACCTCCCCAAATCTGCTCAAGCTGTGTCACTGCACAACTTCCAGCAGGCAGAGAGGGCAATCAGTCTGACACAATCCCAGAACAGTTGGGGCTGGAAAGGACCTCTGGAGATGATTCAATCCAACCCCTGCTGCTCTGGTGGGGATGCTGTGGCACCATCCTCTGGCACCCCTGGAGACATTTCTATGGATTGATGAGGAAAATTCCTGCTTCCCACACAAACCTGCTGCTCTTTGCTCTACCACCCTCTGGGATTTTGTGTCATCTACACAAGCCTGGTGGCTCTGTGGTGACAACCAGGAATGAACAGCAGTGACATTCCCATTCATGGAGCAAGTGAAATCCATCCTGCATTAGGATTCTCTATACATCCAGGACATTTATCCAATTATACCTCAGGGCATAGGGAGGCAAAGAATTCCCAGAGAAGCTGTGGCTGCCCCTGGATCCCTGGCAGTGTCCAAGGCCAGGCTGGACACTGGGGCTTGGAGCAGCCTGGGACAGTGGAAGGTGTCACCATGCCAGGGGTGGCACTGGATGGGATTTAATGTCCTCCCAACCCAAATCATTCTGGGATTCCACACCTCCCCTGGACAGGAACCCTCAAGAACATGCAATGGGAACAACGGAACATTCTTAGGATTGCACACCATGCAGCAATGAGGACATGAATATTCCCTGCTCACAGTACCTGGCACAGGATGGCTTCTCCTCCACTGCTCCCATAAGCCAGATGCACAATAATTATGTCTTTATCAGCATTATTTAATCGACTCAATGTCTTCACCTTGCTGGGCTCTTCCTTCCCCCTCTGCTCAAACACACAGCCACTGACCAGGAGGTTCAGCTTCACCTCACTGCTGTCCTTCTTGCACACCACCAGCTCATGGACAACCTTCCTCAGCTTGTTCCTGTGCTTTATCTGCACACCTCCAAACGTGAAGGACGAAGAAAACCCCAGAATCTTCCCACCTTTGGACAAAAATCTCATGAACTGCTCGTGGTGCCCCTCAGGAATGGCATCCTCTGTGGCAATGACCAGCAGCAGGGAGTTGTCAATCCAGGGAGCTTTGAGCACTTGCTCCTGCTGCAGCTGATAGATGGTGTAGCTCTCAGCATCGATGCATTCCCTCAGCACTGACCTCACCTGCTCAAATCTCCCTTTGGCAGCCTCAGAGCCCAGGTAAATCAGTATATTAGGGGGTTTCCCAGCGAGGTTTATCCTCTTTAGTCCTTTTTCCAGACATTCCTCCTTCTCCTCCTCAGCTTTGCTGCTGCAGTCGTCGGGAAGCTCGGGGATGTTTTCGGCAGAGGCGAATTTCACCGACTCAATGGTGCTGTTCTCCAGCTGCAGGCACTCGTGGCAGCTGGAAAGGTGCAGGTGGTGATGTTCTCCAGCTCCTGCCTCCCTGCCAGACAGCCTGGGGGATTCATCCTCACTCTCCCTGCCTTCCTCCAGCCTGGATTTCTCCTCCTCACCTCGTCCTGCAGGCTCTGCCAGCCCTGATTGGAGAGGGTTTAGTGCATCCATGGCTGCACTTTTCTCTTTCAGGGATGGAGCTTCCTGTGCCAACTCCTTCAGGGCAGATTCCTGCAGATGGACAGCTGGGAAAGGGGAAGGAAAAACAAAAACAGGGCTTAGCATAATGATATTAAAAAATAAACATCATTAACACAGTAGGATTTAATTCAATTCCAGTACAATGCTCCATAACAGCAATAATTTCACTTGTCTGACACACCAAGCTTTATTTTCCCCCCAGAACAACATACATTTGCACTCCTAACACAAATCTAAAGACAAAACAAAGCAAAGCAAGTACTTCTGGAAAAATCCTGCTCTTTCAAGGAGGGCAGGGTATAAAATAACTTGCTGCTGTTTTGAAATAAACTGTTTTGAAATAAGCTAACAAAGTGATGGCATTGGGTAAGAGACAGATATTGAACCACGTCCCTCGCATTGCTGAAGCTGCAGATAAAGGTTTGGCACGAGAAAAGGGAGAAAAAAGAATATTTGAAATTATTTTAGTCTGTAGAGAAGGAGAAAAACCCACCCATAGCAAGATTTGGGAGCTAAGAATCCAAGGGAAAACCAGAAAATAGGAAGAACTGTTAAACATTCCCCTTTTCCCCTGAAAATGATAGAAATGCAAAGATAAATGATTGGTGGCAAATAGAAGTGAGAAAGGATGAGCAAAGATGATTATTGTCAGCAAGAAATGTGCAGAGCAGACTAAGGAAGAGGAGAGGAAAAAATACTCTTCACAAGGGAAGGTTTCTTCAGCTGCTGAGCCAGGAAAGTACTTCAAGTCTGAAAAATTTTACTGCACAAAAATTCTTCTCCACTCCAACAAAACCAAATAAACTTATTAAGCTTTTAATTCAGGGAGAAACTTGATGAACAAAATGTGTTACAACACATCAGATCCAAGTTTAATCCCTTTCCCTATGAAATGACAGAATTCCCCATCAGACACATCTGGGAGCATATTGCTACCCTCTGGCACTCCAGATAAATGTTGTGGATTTTGTCATTCTTTAATTTCTGCCAGTGAATTATGATCTATGTTTAAAAAAAAGGGCAAAGCAAATAAAAATCCCATAAAAAACCAAACACAACAAAAAGAAAAAAAAACAAAAAAAAAAAACAAAAAACCCACCCAAAGAAAAAAAAACCCAAAAAAAAAACCCCAAAGGAAAAAAAAAGCCAAAACAAAGAAACCCACCCAAATCGTTCTCAACCCATGTTTAGCTTTAAAGACACTTTTATTTCCAATAAGAAAAAAGAGAACATTTGCCTAAAAAACTTCAGGGTTTGTTTTTCTTGTTTGTTTCGTTGTTTTGAATATTCCATATAAGAAAAAAGAGAACATTTGCCTAAAAAACTTCAGGGTTTGTTTTTCTTGTTTGTTTCGTTGTTTTGAATATTTCATATAAGAAAAAAGAGAACATTTGCCTAAAAAACTTCAGGGTTTGTTTTTCTTGTTTGTTTCGTTGTTTTGAATATTCCATATAAGAAAAAAGAGAACATTTGCCTAAAAAACTTCAGGGTTTGTTTTTCTTGTTTGTTTCGTTGTTTTGAATATTCCATATAAGAAAAAAGAGAACATTTGCCTAAAAAACTTCAGGGTTTGTTTTTCTTGTTTGTTTCGTTGTTTTGAATATTCCATATAAGAAAAAAGAGAACATTTGCCTAAAAAACTTCAGGGTTTGTTTTTCTTGTTTGTTTCGTTGTTTTGAATATTCCATATAAGAAAAAAGAGAACATTTGCCTAAAAAACTTCAGGGTTTGTTTTTCTTGTTTGTTTCGTTGTTTTGAATATTCCATATAAGAAAAAAGAGAACATTTGCCTAAAAAACTTCAGGGTTTGTTTTTCTTGTTTGTTTCGTTGTTTTGAATATTCCATATAAGAAAAAAGAGAACATTTGCCTAAAAAACTTCAGGGTTTGTTTTTCTTGTTTGTTTCGTTGTTTTGAATATTCCATATAAGAAAAAAGAGAACATTTGCCTAAAAAACTTCAGGGTTTGTTTTTCTTGTTTGTTTCGTTGTTTTGAATATTTCATATAAGAAAAAAGAGAACATTTGCCTAAAAAACTTCAGGGTTTGTTTTTCTTGTTTGTTTTGTTGGTTTTGTTTTGTTTTTTTTAAATACATTTGTTAATCTAACAGACAAGACTTAGAGAAAGTATTTTCTAACTTCTGCTTTGCAGCAAGCTGGGACAGTAAAAGGTGTCCCTGCCCATGGCAGAGGAGGGAATAAATGACCTTTAAGGTCCCTCCCAACCCAAACCATTCCATGATCCTATAAAATTAAATTAATTTTATTAAACTAATTTCACTTAATTTAAATTAAAGCAGAGCTACATAGGGATCAACTCCCCGAAATCCCAACAGGAAGCAAACACTGCCAAAATAAATACAATTTTTTTTAGGTAGATATAAAGACTATATGCAAAATCCTAAAATAATCCTAAAGCAAAGCTGTTGAGCTGTTAAAAAGGATCAGGAGGATACTTACAAACAATCCTGTGTGGCACCATCCCGTTATCCATCCTCAGCCTGTCTTCCAGGAAGGCTATCCCAAGGCTACTGAAATTATCTACACTTGCTTCAGCAATAAACTTAAAAGGTTCACCAGGTTTATAGGCCAAGGGTGAACAAAAGTCTGACCACTTCACAATCTAGAACAGAGCATATGGATGGCTTTCAGTTGGGAAAGGTTATGGAGAAATACCCAAAAAGCAGCAATATTGGGAGCTGGACTGCAGGAGGTTGGAGTGGAACCCAAGGAATTTACTGAGGAAGGGTTGTTTTAGGCAGCAAAGATTGAGCCCTGAAATATTCCTGGTTCTGGAAAAGAATCACAGTAATATCCACACCCAGTGTTGGGAGAAAATTGGGAATATAAAGGAATCATTCCCAAAGATCAAGGCTTTAAAAGTTTTGAGGAACAAAAAGGGCAGCAGAGCATTGTCACATTCTGCAAGAAAAATTCCATTTGGGTTTATTTCCTTCAGCACAAACTCTAAGCAAGAATGCTGATAAAACTAACAGAAGTAAACTACTAGGGTTTAATAAAAATGAGCAGAAGTATTAACCAAACCCCAAGGGTTCAAGCTGTTTATCTACACCAAAAATTCCTTTCTCCAGGAAAGAAACATCACTCAAGTAGAAGACACAATTGGACACACAATTGGACACACTTGTTCTCCCATGAAGGAATTTTTAGAGACAACAAAGCAGCACCTGCCTTCATGAGCTAAAAAAAACCCCAAAAACCAGCCTTTGCCATGCAATATGTTCCAAAAACCAGGAACAAAGTGCAATTCCCACAGAGCAGCTGCAGCACTTTGACTGCAGCAGTTCCATGAGGTTCACCTTTTATCACCACACACAAGATGGAAAACACTGATTAAAGTATGGAAAAAGACCTATTATGGATGCACAAACTGAAGGTGAGCTGTCAGTTCTTTCATTTATTCGTAATTAGACTACCAGCGAAATGTACCTTTTTAGAGAAAGGTACATGAAAGTGTAAATGGTTTACACAACATCCCAAAAAATCCACGTCCAACTTCTGATTTTGTGGTCTTTCCCAAGGGAACAAGAGGAAAGAACAAACTGAGAGTTCATGCAACCCTAATGGTTCTGTCTCCTTTCTCAGACATTCTCAGACAGTTTCTGATTGGCACAACCCAAATGAGACCATTCAGTTAGAGAAGCACAGAATGGGTTAAAAGGGATTTAGAGATCATCCAGTGCCACCCCAGCCATGGCAGGGACACCTTCCACTGTCCCAGGCTGCTCCAACCCCAATGTCCAACCTGGCCTTGGACACTGCCAGGGATCCAGGGGCAGCCACAGCTTCTCTGGCAATTCCATCCCAGGGCCTCCCCACCCTGCCAGGGAACAATTCCTAATTCCCAATCTCCCATCTCTCCCTGCCCTCTGGCACTTTGCAGCCATTCCCTGTGTCCTGTCCCTGCAGCCCTTGGCAATTGTCTCTCTCCATGTTTCCTGCAGCTCCTTCAGGCACCAAAAGGCCACAAGGAGCTCACCCCAAAGCTTCTCCTCTCCAGGCTCAACAATCCCAGCTCTGCCAGCCTTTCCTCCCAGCAGAGCTGCTCCATCCCTCTGCTCATCCTGCTGCCTCCTCTGCACTCTCTCCAGCAGCTCCAGCTCCTTGCTGTGCTGAGCCCCAGGGCTGCAGCAGCTCTGCAGGTGAGCTCTCAATCCATATTTATTCATGATCTTTGCACATCTAACAATAAACCTGGCTGGATATCTTCTGACACATCCCCTATGCCAGTTTTTAGGGTAAAATGTCTCTTTCAGACAGGAAGAGGGGAGCAGTGTGGGGTTTTTACCACAAGATCAGCTGCATGGTTGAATTCTGGGTTCAACTCCAGCTCAGGGACACCAGAGCAGGTCACAGGTTCAGTGTGACTCTCAGATTCAATGTGACTCTGTGGTGGAGGCTGAGAGACTTCCAGAGCATTTAAATATCTTTTCCAAACAGCAGGTATAGTTCTAAATAATTCAGAAATATTTCTAATATTTCTTATCCAAAGAACAGGGAACACCCACACGTGGAAATCACACCTGGAAAGAAATCTATGGATGCTCTTGAGCTTTTTTTCACAGCACCAAATAAAATATCAGAGGTAAAATGTAGTTATTGCTGCACAGTGCAAATGAAATAAACACGCAGAAGGATTTCAAAAAGTAAAGCTCTTGCCAAAACCTATGAGCTGTAATCCTGCTCAGGCAACAATCCATTTGCTCCAGAGCAGAGCAGAAATCCTAAGGGAATATTTTCAAGCTTTCCTGCTGCGATTCAAGATCAAAATTCTGTCAGAATAAAGGATGAAAGGCCAGCTCTTAGCAAGAGATGAGAAATTATTTATACTCCTGATTTCTGAGTCCACCTCATTCTCACCAGTCACAGATCACTGATAGTGCTCCAAAAATGGCTTTTTTGGCCAGCAATTCCCCCAGGAGCAATGTGCTCCCACAGCCCCTGGCTATGGTGACAGCCAGAGGTAACAAAATTAAGAGCACCTCACTGTGTTCACACAGAAGAACAACAAACAAATTAAAAAACCAGTCCTTTTCCTCTTTAGTTTTGATTTTTCTGCCTGGACTGTCGCTTTTGAGCTTTGTAAATCAAATTAATTATTAATGTCTATGTAAGAATGCAAAATTTTCTCTCCTAAAGAAAATGAAAGCAAAACCAAGATTAAAAAAACCAACAAACAAACCCCAAAAGAATAGACAATTAAAGCTTCAATGCAGATGGTTTTGTGAATCTTTCCGCTACAAAAAAATAAAATGAAAACAAAAATCTCTGGGTCTGTTTGAAGCATGAAATAGAACTAAATTACGATTTTAATGAAGAGATTACCTTTTTATTCCCAATAACATCACAACACATCTGCACCACTTTCTGTGCAGGAAACAAAGGGAGCCACTCACCTCTTGTGAAGAGTCAGCTCCTTTCTGCAAGTTCTCTGTCTGGGCAGCAATGCTCTCTGTCACAAAAGCTATGTGTTCTGCTGTGAGCAACTTCTCGGGGTAAATAAAAGGAGAAACGAGAAGGAAACTCCACCTGTTTAAGTCATCAAGGAACTGAAAGAGAGGGGAAAGGAAAATAAGTCTCTATAGGAAGCAGCTGATTGAAGAATTCCTTTTTAAATTACGCCCAGCTTGAATTCAAAGCTGACCCTTCAGCCTTGCAGGAAGGGTGAGGATTATTTCACTTTCCCTATGAGACAAAAAAAAAAAGGGATAAAGTTCTGAACCATTCCACTGGAATGCACCAAAATCAACCTAAAAGTGACAAGGCACGTTTTTCAGCCAAACTGCAGCTTTCAGCCTTACAGGAGGAGTGAGTGGGACAGAAAACCACTGAGCCCCTGGCACTGTGACACCAGTGGGACATGTGACACCAGTGGGACATCTGCCACTGGCAACAACCCTCATTCACCTCCTCCTCCTCGCCCATTCATGCTGAATATTGAATCCTCATTCATTATTGAACTCATCAAATACAGATAAATAATTCGTTCAGAATCAATTTTTTTGATAAGTTATTCTATCCACCACTCAGCAGAGCATTGGGCAAATGCTTTCTCTGTTCAATTACAAAAGGCTCTCTCTCTTGTCCTCACCAAGGAGCAAATTAAGCTCAAAATCCTGGAATCAGCAGCCCAACAAACATGTCTGAGAAACCTCAAAGCTTCTCAGTAATCTGTTCTCATAAAATATAACATCCATTTTTAATTTTTATGCAGATTTTGCACTGAACCTCATTTGTGTGACATATTTTTAAAATGGCAAACATTAGAAATATCTATTTTGCTACTGCCATGATACAAACACACACCTTCAGTAATTCCATGTAGAAGCAGAAAAGAATTCCCCTCTGGCACTAAATTCTGACACTAAATGTGTTCATCACTCAAATGAAAACACAGAATATTGAGGCTCTGGGGGGAAATTCACTGATCCAACCACCCTCAGTGAGCACAGGAGCTGCACAAGCAAACACTGATTTCTCCCACAGGAAAGTGAACCGAGCTCAGGAAGCTTTAAAGTGCTTTAAACATCCCATCTGGCTAAAGATCAAACAAAAAAAAATACCTTTTCCAGGTTCTCATTTATGACTTGCTGGTATCTTAAGTTACTGATCACAGTCCAGCCTCACTTATAGCTACTGAGAGAGCAAAGGAGCTTTGCTGGCTGCCCAGAAGGCAAAAAAAAATTATCTTAGTTAAGATATTATCTCTTCCCAGCTGATGTCAAGAGCTCCCCAGTGATGCAAGGAGCTCTCACAGCGAGGTGCAGCACAACAAGAGTTACCCCAGGGGTTTTCAGAGTCAAATGCTGTCAACACAGAATTTAAAGAGACAAAAACATATTGAATAACAGCCCTGAGTCCATGCCAAACTTCATGCCAGGCTGCAATTCCCCAGAGGGCTTCCCAACTCCCAATAAACACAAATAAACGGGGCAGATTATAAAATCAGTCTGCATGAATAACGCTGCAGACAGGAAAAAATGTGCTTGCTGTGCAGAGACTGAGGTGAAGCTGGTTCAGGAATGAGCAGGAGTGGAGCAAAGAACAGCAGAAATCACTTGAAATCCTCTTCAGGAAACAATAATCCAGGGCAACTGAGGCAGGAGTTGTCTAAACACAGCTTTGTTTTGTTTTTAAGAGCTTTATTGGAATGTGGATGAAGCATTTAACTCGGCTGTGGAAGACTGAGATTGCCACCATCGCTTTTAAGTGTGAAATAATCTGTTCACTAAACAGCAAAAAAGACTGGCTTCAAACAGAACCAACTCCATCAGCATTTCTAGTCTTGTTTTCCCTGACTGAAAATGTTCTCTTTACCCGCTGAACTTCTGAAAAGCTTCTCTGCTTCCTAAAGAGCACTCAGCCAGGGACACACTCCATAAATCCCTTTCCAGCCTGGAACAACTGAAATAACTCCCAGCAACACACACATTGACATCAGCAAAGAGCAGAGATCAGGAAGAGCCTTACCCACACCAATTCCGGCATTTAGTGACAAATTGAGACAAATCCAACATTCATTGAAATAATTCAGACTATCTGGGGGCATTGCCAGGGGAGTTCCACTTTAATCCTGAAAGTCAAGCAAGCTGACTTTCAGTTTTGCTTCCAGCAGTGCCAAGTGGAACTGGTTCAGGGACAGGATTTTTCCACTGTCATGAGCTGCCACAGCCTCTCCCCATCCCTGCTCAGTGGTAAAAAAAGGTCATTTTCATTTTTCACCACATTTCCCACACTGAAAACAACGTTTCATATGGGGAGAAGCACACAGCTCTCTGCAAGCAAAAGCTCAGTTCACATTTCAGGACAGATCCAGCAACGTTTTAAACCTCTGACAGGGATCTTGAATGCACAAACACAGCATATATTTTTAGGCTAAAGCCTTTTACGTGCTCAAAGTATGCTGCTAAAATGGAAAGAGGCATTTCCCAGCGACATGGAGTGTCAGGACAAGGGGGAATGGCCTGAAACTGAAAGTGAGCAGGTTTAGATGGAATATTGGGAAGGAAATCTTCCCTGGGAGGGTGGGGAGGCCCTGTGGCTGCTGGAAGTGTCCAAGGCCAGGCTGGACAGAGCTCTGAGCCCCTGGGAAGGGTTTGGAACCGGATGCTCTTTAAGGTCCCTTCCAAGCCAAGCCATTCTGGGATCCTGTAAAACACTCCCAAGCTTTCCTATAACCACAGCTGTCCTTGCAAAGCTGCACTTCATACACATTTAGACACACATATGTAGCACCTACAGCCTCCCCCAGCCCATTTCCTACTCCAATCAGCTCTAGCAAGCAGCGAAGAGAGGAAACCACACCCGAGCTAACATTTTCTACCAAAGAAAACCAAAAGCGACCGCTGGGGTCTTCCCTCCTCCTTCTCCATGGCTGTGACAGCGCGGGGGAATTCCCTCCAGGCGTTATTCTTCCCAATCCCAAATCCCTGCCCGCCAGCAATCCCCGAAGACAAACCACAGCCGGATCGCTGCTCCCCGGAGCTCCGCGGGGCGGAGATGCGCATCGCCGTTACCGCGGCAACCGCCGCAGCCCCGCGCATCGCCGTTACCGCGGCAACCGCCGCAGCCCCGCGCATCCCCGCGGCTCTACCTGCGCCTCGCCGGTGCAGAACACCTTCCCGCCGACGCGGAGGCAGACGCGCTCGTCGGGGTGCGGCTGTCGGGCGCAGAAGGTGAAGGAGCAGCGGGAGCGGTGCAGCCTCCGCACGGTGCTGCGGACCAGCGCGGCCGAGCGCGGCCCCCAGCGCGCCCACAGGTACAGGTAGCACAGCGTGATCAGCATGGCGGGCGCGCGGCCCCGCCCCCGGCCTTCTGGCCAATCGGAGCGCCGTGCGTCAGTCGGGGCGGGCGTCGCTCCCAGAGCTGATTGGCTGGAGGGGCCCGGCGCGAGCCGCGCCCCGCCCCTTTTGTACCGTCCGTTCTTCCCCTCCCCTCAGCGCTCACTGCCGGCTGAGGGGAGCGAGGCGGCGCCGCCTGACGACCGAGCGCTGAGGGGAATGCGCGGTTTTGCAGAGAAAGAACGAGTTAAAAAGAATAAAGATCGCTCAAAATCGTTTAAAATGGCTCGGGGCGTTGTCTCTTTGTAACGGGTTAGTTGTCGCCGTGCTCTAGAAGAGGAGGAGCAGGGGGAGGTCACCTCGCTTCCGGCGCCACGGCTCGGCTCCTGAGGGAATCGCGGAATGGTTTGGGTTAAAAGGGATTTAAAGATCATCCAGCTCCACCTCCTGCTGTGGGCAGGGACACCTTCCACTGTCCCAGGCTGCTCCAAGCCCCAGTGGCCAACCTGGCCTTGGACACTGCCAGGGATCCAGGGGCAGCCACAGCTTCTCTGGGAATTCCATCCCAGGGCCTCCCCACCCTGCCAGGGAACAATTCCTAATTCCCAATCTCCCATCTCTCCCTGCCCTCTGGCACTTTGCAGCCATTCCCTGTGTCCTGTCCCTGCAGCCCTTGGCAATTGTCCCTCTCCATGTTTCCTGCAGCTCCTTCAGGCACCAAAAGGCCACAAGGAGGTCACCCCAAAGCTTCTCCTCTCCAGGCTGAACAATCCCAGCTCTGCCAGCCTTTCCTCCCAGCAGAGCTGCTCCATCCCTCTGCTCATCCTGCTGCCTCCTCTGCACTCTCTCCAGCAGCTCCAGCTCCTTGCTGTGCTGAGCCCCAGGGCTGGAGCAGCTCTGCAGGTCAGCTCTCACCTGAGCACAGGGACACAATCCCAATCCCTTTCCTGCTGCTCTCTCCTCTTTGGATTCAGCCCAATGGATAAATCCTGCAGCTTTTGTTCTCCAAAGCTAACACTGATGGACAACAGAAAGGATCTTGCCTTGCTCAGAAATATCTCCACGGTACTACCTGACCTTATTCCAGGGTTGATGATATTCTAAAGGAGCAGCATCCCTTCCACCACAAACCCAGGAGAAAACAGCTGCCTGCACTTCCCATCCCTGTAGCCACAAAGCCACAAATGCATTTAGTTTCACTGGATGCATCAAATAAAAATAGGCTGAACACTGGTGTCAGAGTGAAGAACAGCCTGCCAGGGTATAAAACTGCAGGATTTGCATGTGCCATGCGTGCTGCAAGCACAAATTGCTCCTACAGAATATACAGCAGAGGTAGCTAGTTACCCTTTACTTCTCCAGTATGCCTATGCACAAAAGTTATCAAATATATTTTCTAGGAGAAGTAATCACAACACTAAGCTCTGTGAAAGGAACATGTGGATCAGCCTGATCCTAGCAGATATTTAGTGGGTGAGTGAAAAGATAAAAAAGATGCAAAATGCAAGGCTACAAGGAAGAAGCTAACACCAACATGGACTGATGTGTGACAGTTGTTTTCTGAACAGGGCATGAAGCCACAATCTTTTATTATTATTCTGAACTCAAGGCCTTGTATATGCTTGGAAATTTCGTGGAACAGGTATTCTAAAATAATAATTTTATTCCTAAGTGGATCTCCAGCAGCAGCACGATGGCACTGTAGATAAACAAGGAACAAATTTGCCATATGTTACAAGGGAAAGGATGAGAGGAAATGGCCTAGAGTTGTGCCAGGGGAGATTCAGGAAAAGTTTTTTCCCTGTTGGAGTGGTGAGGCCTTGGGATGAGCTGCCCAGGGAGGTTTGCAGTCCCTGTCTCTGGCAGTGTTCAGGAGGAGTCTGGATGTGGCCCTTGGGGACATGGTTTGGGGTGAGGGTGGTGCTGCTGGGGTGCCACTGGCTGATCCCAAAAGTCTATTCCAACCTTGATGGTTCTGTGATTCTGTGATTTTCCAACCTGGCCTTGAACACCTCCAGGGATGGCACATCATGTTGTCTCCACAATGCAGAAACAGATTACAATTTCATTTGGAAGGCCAAATAGTTTAAATATTTCTCCTTCTCCATCTTAAGCTTCAGAAACACCAGCCTTGTGCTGCTGCCATTCCTGCACTACAGAGAGGAACAAATCCCCTGTGCTCCTCACCTGGCACCTTACAGCGCTCCTTTGTGTGAGTTTATCTCGTGCAGGAAGTCAAAGTGCTTGCCTGGGCACATCAAAAGAAAGAAAACAAGCAAAGGATACAATTTCCAAAGAAAGCTCTCAACTCTGGAGCTCACTTTCTCCGGGTTAGTTCAACAGCTCATGCACTGCTGACCCTCAGAGTCTGCACACAGCACAACTGTTTGTGTAACCTTTACAGAGAGGAACGTGCTTTGCTGAAATCTTGTGGTGTCACTGAATGCATTCGGCCCTGTTATGATCATTTTTTTGTTTTCTGAGGTTCCCCTACACTGGAAAACTTAATGAGTAAATGAGAAAACTGAATTAAAGCTCCACTGTTCAAGGGAATCTAAAGCAGAACAAGCAAAACCAGTCCCTGTTTTAAGACAAGCTCCTGCTGATGTTGACACAGAATTAATTTAGAGCTGTAAAGTTGCTGTAGGTTTTCTGGTTTCTATTATAGTGTAACTCAGACTCAATCATCATGAGCTTTGACTAAAAACAATTTTAGGTTGTGAAACATTCTGTTGTTGTTATTGTTATTATTAAACCAAGGCCTTGCAGGCACCAGGGAATTTACTAAAATAGGTTTTCTGAAATAACCATGTCAATCAGTTCCTCCTTACAGGAGGGTGGAAGGAAACCTTGAAAAAACCAGGGAGTGATATCAGCCCTCAGACAGCCCAACTGTACTGTGTAAGCTCAGTGTAGATGAGTTTCTCTTTTTGACTTAAAATGAATATTATAAGATTGGCCTTGTGCTTTGTGAAAAGCTCTGTTTCCTTCTCCCTCTGCTCCTTAAAAGCTTTTCCAAGGATTTCTCTTTGAGGAGATTCACATGCTATCACTGCCTATGTTATTTTGTTTAATATCAGATATTATTCAAAGCTGTAAATGCTGTAGATGTGTCCAGGTTCCCCAAATATACCAATTTATATGGAGCACCCTTTATTCTTCCAAATGCACATTTGCCTCCATGAGAAAAATGTGCAAAACCCATTTCCCACAAAGTTAAAAACCTCTCTCAATTAACACAAAATGGTTATCACAGGGCTCCTCTCTCTGTAAAAGTTGTATCTGTAAAGGTTATTCCCAGGTAGTTTCAGAGATCTGAAAAATTTCCCTGACTTCTTGGAATATTGTTCTGATTCTGTGTTCTTTACCAAATATCAAAACTGAGCACTTTATGTTAAAATTAAGTGTGTTGCAAAAAGAAACCTGACTTTAGTTAATGATTTCCATGAAAATGCCAATTAAAGTTGTGTGGTTTGATTGATGAATGCTATAATGTGGTATTAGCATTTTTTCTACATGTAATTGTATTTGATTACATTACAACTTCTTCACCAAAATTCTATTTTCGATAATTTCATAATAAATTTGGTCCTGCAGGGCTTCACCAAGAGATTTAACTGAGAATAACTTTGCACCTTCTGGAGGGTTGCATGTCAGGAGTTCAGGCTTTAGTCCTGCACTAATCTCCATGTTGGCCAGAGGAATAAATCAATTATCCTCACATGCAGATCTGATTGCAAGATCACAGACATCACTTCTGTAATACAAACTCCCCTTTCAACTATCAAGTTAAATCAGGAGTAAATAAAACTAAGCTGCTGAAATTAAATATGTGTATGTCAGGCTGTAATTTAGCAAGATATTTAATTACACTTTAGGTTACTTAAGAAGTTTGCCATTTTTCCTCAGGACCTGTGCTGTTATTTAATATATATTTTCTTGTTTGAATATTATTTACCGTGTTCTTCATTTTAATAATTGTATTGATTTTAATACTGAAATGTTTAAAGGGATTGAGACTGTGCATGTTTTTTTAATTTATAATAGGGTACTATTTATTTATTTCCAACTTCACAGATGTCACAAGGTATTTAAACATGGGAGGGAGCAGATTTAGACTGAGGGTGCCCAATTCACACTAAATAATCAGTGGGAACTCCAAGGTCAGTGGACCATCCCTGTAGTCCTGAGGAAGTCACCAGGCCTGTCTTTAAATCCTCTGACTTTCACTATTTTTGGTATTATTTTCTCTTTAAAAGCCAGGACATGGAAAGTACTTCAGTCATTAAAAAAATTATGCTACATTTAAAATTCTCTTCACATCTTTGTTAAAATTCTTTTAGGAGAGAACAAGGATGAGTTTTCCCAAGACATCCAAAACTCTATTAACAGAGTGTATTTAATAAAGAACAAATTCTCATTCTGTAATCATTCAGATAATTCTGCAAATTCCCATTCTGTAAAACATAGCCAGAAAGGTAAAGGGATATATACATATATATATATATATATATATGTGTGTGTGTTTTATCCCATGAGATTCACCAACCAAACCTAACAAAAACCCTCAGTTTCCCTAGGATTGCTCTCCCTGGAACAGCCCCAAGGTGAGAGCCTAGCCTACCTTTGAACTGCCTTTACTCCTCAAAAAAAAAAACAAATCTCCTTGAGGACGTTTCCCTGCTTTTACCTGAGGAGGTGTTTGTTTTCGGGAAGTTCTTCGGGAGTTCACACAAAGGAGGGGCTGGGAGCTTCTCTCAGCTTTTCGAGCATCCAGGTCCATGGAGGGAACAGCCGGGAAGAGCTCCGGGGATTCTGGGGATTCCAGGGATTCCCGGCAGCTCCCAACCCGGCCGGGGGAGCACCTGGGCAGGTAAGGGAATTCTTCCATGGGATAAAAATGGAAAACATTTGTCAACTTCAGGAGAAAAGGGGAAATTTTATTTCTGAAAATGTTGCTCGCTGTTTTATTTGTTTTGCTGAAGCTTCATCCTTTTCCCTCAGTATTTCAGAACTTACAAATGAAAATTAAGTTTATGATTACCTTATTATTATTATTATTATTATTATTATTATTATTTTGATGTTTATTGAAAGCACTTTTCCATTTCCCCACTTGGATCTGTTGCTGTGCAACAGAGAAGGAAAGGACTGGTGAAAAGAACATCCAGAGCTGTGGTGACTCCAGCAAACAACAGGCAGACACAGCACTCACCTCTCCATCTGCTCTCCTGGGTTAATTAATTCAGATTGTCCTCCGTGGATTAATTAATGCTGCAGTTGCTGCCTCAATAAATGACCAGGCACTGATTGACCACAGGGAATCTGTCAGAGAGGGAGGTAGAGGCAGTTTGGGGGTTTTTCTGCTTAACTAAAAGGATTTCAGCATTATTTAAACCATCTCCAGTTCACTTTGAGCTGTGAAATCCTGAAGGGAAAGGAGCCCTTAGTGAAAAATGGCCAAGAGGGTGTTTGGTGTGTGGGGAGAAGTCAAATATTGCCACAGGAATGAGATTTCCCAAATCAAAATGCCCCCAGGGGTGCACAGGGTGGGATTGTTGGGGTGTCTGATGGATGATCCCTGTGGGTCCTTTCCAACTCAGGATATTCCATGATTCCTTTGGATCCCAATCTTCCAGCAGCCCTGCTTTATGGAGGCCCTGGATGCTCACAGCAAGGCATGGGGAGGCACCAGAGAACCAGCAAATGGTGAGAGCAAATTTGGGAATAATAATTTAAATAATAATAATAATAATAGTCTCGTGGAAAATAAGAAATTGAATATGGGAAGCCAGGCTTGGTAATCTCTTCATTTGTTCTTTCAAGCATTTCTTCAGTACTGGAAAATGTGGTTCAAATTAGTCTTCTGTACATGGTAATGGTTAAAAGTATCTCTAATTTTAAGTCAGATATAGAATTATTATCCATTATTATAAATATATTATTAATATTATTATTAAGAGTTTCAGAAACAACTGCTTACTCCATGCAACCCTCATTTTAACAGCACTTTATATTTGTTTAATTATATAAAAAAAGGAACAACTTCAGTTTGAAATCTCCAGGCTTAGTCTGGATGTGATGTTTTGTCTGTAAGGGGGATTTAAGTGAAAAGAACTTTAAGGTGAAATTTAAACCCCATACTTTCAGGTGCACAATTTTATTTAATTTTTGTGGGGGGAAGGGATGTTGCTATAAGCAAACCACTGAGGAAATCAACAGAAAATTGAATTTTAAACTAATTCTTACTGGCTTTGAAATGCACTGGGATTTTCAGTTTTACCTGCTTGGGTGGGAAGATTTGTTAGGCTGAAAGAACAAAAATAATGGTTGAAGCACAATCAACACAGACCCTGATGTTTTATTCTCATGAGAGAACAGACTCACAGTGATGATTTCAAGAAATTCACTTGAGGAGACCAAAGTGGAACACACCAAAGCAACATTAGTGTGGAATTTTAATTACCTGTAGAAGAACATAAGTGAAATCTTCATTTTGAGCCCATTCTAAATCATAAATGTGTCTCCTTTCAGTCAGAATTGTGTGGTCAAGGAATAAATTGTAGATCCAAAGGAGCCCTGGGCTTCCAGCATCCAGTGAGGTGAGTTCAGCCCTGGCAGTTGGCAGAGGAAAAGTGGCATCTTCCAAAATGAAACTCATTCTTTCTCTTTTTATTAACAATTTCTCTCCAAACTGCACAGATTTTTATCCCTCAAATGCTCAGGCTGAACAGAGCCTGAAACAACATGGAAAATAAGGAGAAAGTAATCTTAAAAACCTCAAATTTTTTGCCTCATCTAATTTGTACTTTCATTTATTGCCATGACAAAAAGCTCCCAAAGCCCAAATAATTAATGGGAACAGCTGCTAATGGAGTGTGACTTGTTAGAGATTTGAGGTTGCTTTAATTTGCTCTTGATTAAAAGTTGAACTCCAGGTAAAACTTTTTATGCTGGAGTACTGATAAAGGTTTTCACCGACATTTGGATTCTTTCAGGCTTAATGATGTGGAAACTCCTAATTGGGTTTCATTTAGAGGAGGAAAATCAATGGAATACTCCTCTTCCTTGCAAGCACTTGTTCTTATAAAAGCTATGGCATCTTAAATTCTGTGTGACCTTTATTAGTGTCAGATTTTACTGGAAATTAGCTAAAGTGGAAACAAGAGGGGCCATTTATGGTTTTAATGCAAAACAGTGTGGATTTTGAAATAAATAAAGGAATAAATCTGCACCTCCTCCTCTACCTGGAGACACAAAATCCACTAAAATCAACCTCTGGTACCTCAGGCAACTAACCCAAATCTAACCCTGGTAATCTTAATTCCTGAATGAATTATTTACCAGAAAATAAGTTTTAATATTCAAGCTAGATTGGATGGACAAGTGCTGCATTATTTTACTTTTTCTCTTAAAATACATTTTCTTCTTAGACTTTATTTGCCCAAATCCAAATCCCAGAAGTTTCTTGCTAACACTGGAGAGAAGGTTCTAGCAAGTTTTCCAGTGCAAGCCACAATTCACTTCTACAATGATGATGATGACTCTGAGGAAGAGGAAGAAAAAGTGAGCTCAGCCTAAGGAGAAACAGCCTTGACAAAGACAGAACCCACATTAAAAAAATCAAGAGATTAAAAAAGAACTGTCTGGAATGGATGGACAAACATCTGACCAAACTGAGAAATACATCAAAGCTCAAAAAAAAAAAAAAAACCTATTTATAATTCTCTTACCAAGAAGAATGAGTCAATGAGCTGGAAAATGGGAGGAAATCCTTTCGTGGTTTCTGAGACTTTCAAATAAAACCCTGAAGCTGAACAAGAGCTGGTAAGATTTAAATCAGGTTGGTTTAAGTAACACAGATAAAGAACATTCAGATCACTGTACTTAGTTACTCATTAATGTTTACATTCCAGGCCTGATCAAGTGAAAATGAGATTGATTATGAGGCTGAATGATGTAATGTACAACCCCAAAATAACCCAAAGGCTTTGAAACCCAATGAAATCCAGCAAGGAATTATTTCAAATGCACAGCCTGATGCTTATGGGCTGCATGGGACATATTTGTTCTGCAATAAATGCTGAATGCCCAGCTGGCCTCATCCACTTCCAGTACAACCCACAGGTTCCAAACAACAGTTGGGACATTTTCTGGGCTTCTGTCACTCTGTTGTTATCAGATTTTTTTTCCCCTTGTAATCTTTTGCCAGTCAGAAAAAAAAGTCAGTTTTGATTAAAAACCATGATTTAATTTAATGACACAGTAACACTTGCATTATGTGGTACATTCTTTGCCTTCCCCATAGTATTTTCTGTGCTCAGAGAGTTTCTCTGCACTTATTTTGCTACCAGTAGCTCTTTATTACCTCCAGGATTAACTATTTGGCCCCACTATGTTTCAAATTAATTATATTTAATGTGCCTTCTCTCCACCCAAAACCACCATGGTTTCCCCTGAGACAAAGCAAACGCAGAATTCCAGATTCTTGACCTTTCCTGCCCCACTGCTGGTGCTGAGATAAGGTCAGACAGGTATAAAAACCACTTCCAGTGGGTGGCAGCTCTTCCTCTCAGTAATGTGCTGGCAAACAAAGGGAGTGGCACACATTTTAGGTTGGGCAAATTGGGATTCCAAATGAAGGAACATACTAGAATGAAGGATTTTTTAAAGATCTCCACTTGCAAAGTAAAAAAAGAGGCTCCATTAATGAAATTTACACAAGGAGATAACATCCTGTCATATAAGGAACGATAAGAATTAGTTGAAATTAGTTGGAATGACAAGAATTAGTTAAACCCCAGTCTGACAAAGGAAAATTCAGTTTTACATTTCAGCTTTCACATTTCACCCATTCATCATTTCCACATCTCTGCTTCTAAATATAGGGAACTAAAATACAGATAACTTAAAGGTATTTCACAAGATAACCCTGAAATGATTTCTGCTCCAGCTTTGTCGTTATTCAGGATTCAGTCTGTAGCAAAAGCAAACAGAAGATGATTTCACTGTCTGTGATGACACATTACACACAAAAAATGCATTGAGATCCTTTTCTAGCTTGTTAATAATTAAGACAAACCCCAAAGTGAACTAAAGCAGCATCTCTGTAATTCAGCTGCAGGGAACTTTCAGTTTCCACTTCTGATTTGTTACCTCATCTGCAATCTGACCCTGCAAAGTTGTCAGTGACCTGGGAATCATCCATCATTTACGGGAGAAAGATAACAAAGCATCCCCAAGAATGAGGTTATCGTGCGTTTAGGACTTCAAAGGCAAGAGTGGGAACAGATTAAATTGTTGGCTCAGGTCTCAGTGCCACAAACTTCCCTCGGTAATTCAGCAGCTGCAAAATTCCCAGCAAATGCTGCTTTCATTTTCCATTCTCTAAAATGATGGTAAAAGGCAAGTTGTTGTTCCACTGGTACAGGGATGCTGGAGAAATCTCCACAAAACCTCTACAATTTCATGTTTCTGTTGTTAAAAACTCATAATTAAAGTTGATGTTCACACAGCAGCCTTGAATTCTGTCTCCAAGCTCTTTTAAGACCAGCTCTGAAGGATATAAATATCCAAGGGAAGCATATCCTTGCATGCCACAGAAATGTGGTTTTTATAAATATGATGCAGGATTAATTTGGATTAAGAGGAAAAGAACTACCACAGGAATTGGTTTATTTCTAAGCTACGTTTATACAGGGAGAATGACAGCAGCAGCAGAAGTGAGAAAGGGCAGTATTCCCAACTGCAGCTTTGTGAGCTCTAAAGACAAAATCCACCCAATTCACGGAAAAATTTCCTATTTAATGTTATTTATTCTGCACTGGGTTCATCTATCAGCTGCTTTTAGCAGAAAGCTGGGATTTAAATTCATCCATAGCACAGCATACCAACAAAATTGACTTTGGCAACCCCTCTGGAAGGGAACTGGGAGAACAAAACTGAATCCATCCAAAACTTTCTCCTCAGAACACAGTTCAGCTCCTGAATAGAGGGAGAGATACAAACCCCCCATTCATCCCAGTTGTGTGAAAGCTGGCTGGAAATTCAATAGAAATCAGGAAACAGAACCCTGAAATAAACATTTTAGCAACTGAGGCTCAAGTGTCCATGGAAAAGGTGCATTATAAACAAAAGACATTTACACAAAATGAGTCAAATATTTTGTTTGTAAGGCAGAAACACTTCATGATTTCCACCCACAAATGAAACTGAAGTTCACAGAAACTTGTTGCATTTTTAATGTTTAAAGGCCCCCCTGGGACAGATGTGCATCAAGATAAACATTTAATATTACAGCTATTTTATATCAGAGGGGATTGGGTTTTCCTTGCTGATATTCTCCCCCAGCCTAATCACAGTGGCTGTTTTAGATGATCCAATGAAGCTGGCAGCAGTCCTAATGCTCAGAATGATTTGGGAATGCTCTGGGCAACGCCTTAGGTAATAGGAAGAGTGAATCTGCTTAACTCAAGGGGAATCATGGAATGGTTTGGGCTGGAAAGGACCTTAAATCCCATCCAGTGCCACCCCAGCCATGGCAGGGACACCTTGCACTGTCCCAGGCTGCTCCAACCCCAATGTCCAACCTGGCCTTGGACACTGCCAGGGATCCAGGGGCAGCCACAGCTTCTCTGGGAATTCCATCCCAGGGCCTCCCCACCCTGCCAGGGAACAATCCCTAATTCCCAATCTCCCATCTCTCCCTGCCCTCTGGCACTTTGCAGCCATTCCCTGTGTCCTGTCCCTGCAGCCCTTGGCAATTGTCTCTCTCCATGTTTCCTGCAGCTCCTTCAGGCACCAAAAGGCCACAATGAGGTCACCCCAAAGCTTCTCCTCTCCAGGCTCAACAATCCCAGCTCTGCCAGCCTTTCCTCCCAGCAGAGCTGCTCCATCCCTCTGCTCATCCTGCTGCCTCCTCTGCACTCTCTCCAGCAGCTCCAGCTCCTTGCTGTGCTGAGCCCCAGGGCTGGAGCAGCTCTGCAGGTGAGCTCTCACCTGAGCACAGGGACACAATCCCAATCCCTTTCCTGCTGCTCTCTCCTCTTTGCATTCAGCCCAATGCATTTCAGAGCTCCCAACACTCCTGTCCAGCTTTTCATCCATGAGAACTCCCAAATCCTTCTCCCCAAGGCTTCTCCCAAAACCCCCTTGTGGTTCTGAGAACAATCCCAAAAGCTGCTGTGAATTGAAGCAGATCCAAAGGGCCAAGGATGCTCCTTGGTTTTAATGTTGCCTCTGCCTCTTTCTGATGTCTCCCAATTTAAATCTGAAATCTCACCCTGAAATACTGAATTTTAAATGGCTGGCACCATTTCTGCTCCACTGCAGCACCCATCCAATTAATTCCAACTTAAGGAGGGAGACAGGAACAAAAACTCCACAGCCTGATATTAAGTTATTTCCTTGACATATTTGGGAATTAACAAAAAGCCAGGAGCTTATTTAACAGCTTAACATAGATGATTTTCACAGCCCAACTCACAATAGCTGCTCTTTCATCTATAAATCAAATGTTTAACAAAGCCATAATTAAAGACCTTCCCAGCAAAACTCTTCACTGGGGTGTCCTTTGCAGTGGACTTGGAAGCATCTTCAGCTGGAGCAATGGGAATTCTCCTGGGCAGAGCTACGAGCTGCAGATAGAGATTAATTACAAGCAGAGCTTTCAGGATTTATTCCTCCTGCCCAAATCCTGCCAAAACCCTCCTGTGTTGCAGCAGAGAACTGGTTTTCCCTTGTGCTTGCTTACTGACGCTGCTGAAATGGGAATTTAAACAATACCTGTCTGTCTCTCTTGATCCCAGACACGATTATTAGGCTTTCATGCTAATTTCCCTGGCTGTTCAAAGTGCATTGAGGAGGCAGAAATTCCAGATGCAGTCAGGGCTCCCCAAATTTTGGAAGGTCCAAGGCAGCTGTGGGGTTTTCCAGCCTCCAAACCCATGGAGGTCACACTGTGCCCAATGCCCACCTTGTCCCCAGCCCAGCACTTTGTCACCTTCCTGGGAAATCTGCTCCTCCTGGGACTCTGTGCCACAGCCTCAGACCTCAGAGGGCTGGAAATTTTCCATGATTTCCAACCTAAATCTCCCAGTGCTCAAGGTAATCCCATTTCTCCCAATGGCCTTTGGCAAAGTTCTTTTTCCCTATGGGATTTGCCTCTCCAGGTGATCCAGGAGAGCACTAAGATCCCTTTTCCCAGGCAAATCCTTCCAGAGGTGATCATGGAGAGCTCCCAGTTCACCCAGTTTGAGCCAGGCAGCTCTTGGAGCTCTGCTTCCACCTCAGGGTGATCATTCCCACTTCATTCCTTCCTTTCTTGCACTCCCAGGAATCCTCCTGCTTTTACCACCACCTTTGGCATCCCCTCTGGAAAATGAGGGAAAGCATTCCCTGGCTTTTGAGGCAAACTGTTGAGTTCTGATCTCTAGGTTGCCCTCAAAGTGTCCTCACTTCTTCTTTCTCTGTTCTCTTTTTATTTCTGCAACTGAAAAACGTTTTTACTGCTTTTTATTTCCTTTGCAAGATCTAAACCAGATTTTTGTTACTTTGAATTTTTGTTACTTTGCATTTTGTGCCTCTGAACTCCAACTGGAACTTCCCATTCCATTCCACACAAGTTCTCTAATTATTCCTAATTTTCTTTGTTGGCTCTAGAAGGACATCTCCTCCTTCCATCCATGACTTGAGGAAATTTCGGATTTTCCAAGCTGGACTTTGAACTGCTCACTCCAGATGGTGTCAATCCCTCATTTCCTTACTTTGTCAAACTTTTCCCTTTTTAACTCAAAAATCTTATTAAGAGAACTGAATTAGTTCCTGATTATTTCACTGCAGGTGATTTTCCTCAATCAGATATTCCCAAATATCATCAGCATTGACAAAATCAAGCCAACAGTCACTTCTAATGCAATCTGTCCCCAGTCATTCCCAAGGATTATGGATTCTGCTGGGACTAATCCACCTCTGAAAGCTGAACTTCCCCACCAGAACAATTCCTGCCATCCCAAGAACTCGACAGAAATCTCAATCCATAACAAAAAGTGAGATTTAAATCCCATTCCACCTTTTTTTCCTCAGCTAATCAATCAAGGCTGGAATTCCCTTCCCTCCCAGCCTCCATCCCTCTTTGCTGTTTGCATTTGGAACTCTCTGGGAATGACTCCACCACCTCACCTTGATTTGGTTTGGTCCCCAAAACAGACACCCCCAGTTCTCAGAGGTGTTTCTGGAGTCATCCTGCATCCTCAGCTTCTTCTGAGCCATTCTATCCATGCCTTGGGATTTCTTTGATGCTCCAAAGGCTTGGGAAGCAGAATTATCCATCCCCAGCCAGTCTGCAGTGCTTGTCCTGGCAGTGCTGTCCAAACTCTCCTGGAGCTCTGGCAGCCTTGGAGAGGAAAAGGATGTGAGGAGACCTCACAGCACCTTCCAGGGTCTGCAGGAGCTCCAGGAAAAACAGGGAGGGACAATTCATCAGGAACTGGAGTGACAGGAGGAGGGGGAATGGCTGCAAACTGACAGAGTAGGTTTGAGTGAGATATTGGGAAGGAATTCCTCCCTGTGAGGCTGGGGAGGCTGAGTTTTCCCAGAGAAGCTGTGGCTGCCCCTGGATCCCTGGCAGTGTCCAAGGCCAGGTTGGACACTGGGGCTTGGAGCAGCCTGGGACAGTGCAAGGTGTCCCTGCCATGGCTGGGGTGGCACTGGATGGGATTTAAGGTCCTTCCAGCCCAAACCATCCTGGGATTCTCTGCAGTGTCTCCCACAGGACAGGGGTATCTCCATTGATCCCAAAGCAGGAATTCTGTGGGATGGAGCCCTTGGGAAGAGCTGCTGGGGTCACAGAGTTTGCAGGCAAACCTGGAGCTGCCACCAGTGTCACCTACAAGGAACTGGATGTGGCAGGGAAGTCCTTGAGGGAAGGAATGAGAGCAGGAAGCCCTGGGAGAGCCTCTGCCGTGTGGCACCAGCTGCCCCTGCCAGCCTCACCCCTGAGGGACTTCACCCTCGTTTTCCATCACCAAACCTCTGTGGGACAGAACTGCAGTGACCTGCTGGTGTCCACACCCCTCTGGAGCACAGGAGCCCATCTGTGCTGAGAAACAGGATTGAGTGTGCAGCTCCTCAGAGGGACAGCTCTGATCTCTGCTCGGGGACAGGGACAGCATCCTGGCTGGAGCTGGGCAGGGCAGCTCAGGCTGGAGAGCAGGAAAGGTTCTTCCTTCCCCCAGAGGGTGCTGGCACTGCCCAGGCTCCCCAGGGAATGGGGACACAAGGAACGATAAAAGCTGGAGCATCCCAAAGAAAATCAGAGACTTTGGTTAAAGACTTGCTATAATTTTTATTAATGTCTTATATTTTTTTAGTTTAATTTATTCTTGACCATGTGCTAGGTCAGTTGCTGACCTCAAATAAAAGCACATGGCAGTGAGTTTGGGTTAAAGGGAAAGAGTAAAGGGAAAAGAGAAAGGAAGAGACGAATTAAAGAGGGACCGAAAGAAAGAAAGAGAGAGAGCGAAATAAAGAAAGAAAGACAGACATCATCCCTCCCAGTTCCAGCACGGTTCTGGCTGAGGGGATGTCACTCTTGTTTCCAGCATGGCTCCAGCTGATGTGATGTCACTCCTTGTTCCAGCTATGATGATGTCACTCCTAGTTCCAGTGAGGTTCCACCTGATGGGATGTCACTCCTGGCTCCAGCATGGTTGTGGCTGATTTGATGTCTCTCCTGGTTCCATGTTGATGGATGATGTCTCTCCTGGTTCCAGCAACAATCCAGCTGTTGGATGTCCAGGCTCATGGGCTTGCTGGGTACCCTTTTATGGACTGGGCTCCCCACCCTGAAATGGGTTTCTCACCTCTGTGCTAATTGGTTCTCCTGCACAGTCTGTTCTTTCAGACCCTTCTGGAAAGGGTCAGTGGCTTTGGGGGTCTCTGGTGCTCTTGATCCCCCCAGAGTCCATGGCCACTTCTTGGCCGATTTCTGCTTGCAGTGCTGGGTGGTGCTGATCTGCAGGAGCCACAAGCAGCATGTTTGTCTGCCCAGGAGCTGCTGTGCCTCCACCTCCAGGCTGGCCTGGCCTGGCGCTGCTCCTGCGGCTGTGGCACCAGCAGGCACCACTCAGCACCTTGTGACACCTTGGCATTTCTGCTCTTCTGGCAGTTTGGTTGATGGGCTAAGATGTCTGTCCTTAGTACTGAGAACGGACCTCTTTGTCACTGTCACTCTCCCCTCGGGACAGCTCTTCTTCCTGGGTGTCTTCACCCTGGGACTTCTTGTAGCCTTTGTTATCCCCTGGGGAGAGTTCAGTGTCACCTTTTCCTTGGGGACAGCTCCTGGTCACTCGTGCTGTCCCCTGTAACAAACTTGATGGCCTTATTGACTTCAGAAAGCTCCTCCTGGTCACTTGTGCTGTCCTCTGGAACAAACTCGATGGCCTTGTTGACTTCAGACTGGCCCTGGTCACTCATGCTGTCCCCTGGAAAGTGGTTGATGGCTTCTTCCACTGGGGACAGCTCCTTGTCCTCATTCCATAGTAGCAGGTCTTTTTGAAGCAAAAGTACTCTTCTAACTCTTATTCTTCTACTTACTACTCTTCTTCTTCTTTGCTTCTTCTATGTATTTTTAAATTTTTATTCTTATTCCTATAACTCTTCTTCTTTTTCTAAGTATCTTTAAATTCAAATTCTTCTTCTTCTTACTCTTCTTCTTCTATGAATTTTTAATTCTTACTCCTATTCTTATTCCTATAACTCTTCATCTTCTTCTATGTATGTTCAATTCTTACTCCTATTCTTATTCCTATAACTCTTCTTCTATGTGTTTTCTTAATCCTTATTCTAACTACTATTCTTCTTCTTCTATGTAGTTTAAAATTATTCGTCTTCCTGTTCTTAGTAATTTTCTTTGTCTGCGTCGTCCTCTTTGTCTTCTTCACCGTTGTTGTCTTCCTCTTCACCTTCTTCATCATCTTCTTGCTCCTCTTCGTTGTTCTCATCCTCATCTTCCTGTCCCTGTTTGTTGTCCCCAACTCCCGTTGTTGTTGGCAGCCCCGTGTTCTATAGTCCCACAGGAGGGAGGCTCTGGGAGCAATCCCTGCTGTCCCTGCCCTGCCTGAGCTACTCCTCGGGCTGTGGCCTCAGGCAGGGACACTGGAACAGCCTGTGCAGAGCCTGCAGTGCCCGCCTGAAGCGGGAGGGACGTTTCTTGGGGACCTCGTGTTGTGCCTTTGTCACCTGGTCTCGGGAGGCTGCAGAATGTGCTGCCTCTGCCACCTGGGGAGCGAGAGGCTCGGGAAGCTCCTCCAGCTCAGCAGCTCTGGCTGGGGCAGCAGCTGCTGGCTCGGCATCAGTGTGACTCCGTGGGGCAGGAGAGGCTCTGGGATAAGCCCATCTGGGTCCCTCCAGGGGGTCTTTGTCATCCACCCACATGGTGGGTGTGTTCCAGATGTCCTGGATGGCATCTTGGGACAGCTCTTGGTCACTGCAGTGCTCCCCTGTGGAAAGCACATCGTCCCCGACACTGGAACCCAGAGATGACTCGGAGCTGAACAGCTCTTGCCATTGGGCCTCCACCTTCTCCTTGCACCACTCCAGATAGGAGACTTCTTGGTGTCTGTGAAGCTTTGTTCTCTTCCTCAGCCCAATAACTGCTGGGCAAATTGCCTTCCAGACACTCCTTCATCTTCTGGCTCCTCCACACTTTCTCCAGTTCCAGCAGGTCAATTGGTGATCTTACAGGTGTCTCTATCCCACCAAGCAGAGCCTTCCTTGTCAGCTCTTTGTCCTCCTCTTCCTGATGGGAGAGCTCTTCATCCTCAGGTTCTTCCTGATGGGAGAGCTCTTCATCCTCAGGTTCATCCTGATGGGAGAGCTCTTCGTCTTCACGTTCTTCCTGATGGGAGAGCTCTTTGTCCTCATGTTCTTCCTGATGGGAGAGCTCTTTGTCCTCATGTTCTTCCTGATGGGAGAGCTCTTTGTGCTCACGTTCTTCCCCCCTGAGAGAGCTCTTCACGATCCCATTCTTCCCAATCTTCCCATGGGGAGAGCTGTTCTTCTTCCCACAGGAACATGTCCTGGACTTTGTGGTTTTCCCCAAAAGACAGCTCTTTGTCACGTTTGCTGTCTTCTGAGGAAAGTTTCTTATCCTCGTTTTCCCCTTGGGAAAGCTCTTCTTGGTGGGTGTCTTCACCCTGGGACAGCTCCTTGTAGCTTTTCTTGTCCCCTTGGCAGAGCTCATTGTCACCTTCCACTGGGGACAGCTTCTTATCACTTGTGCTGTCCTCTGGAATGTCTTCGTCCTCTTCTTGCACTGGTGACAGTTCCCGGTAAGTCATGCTGTAAATTAGAGAGAGCTCATCGTCATCTTCCTCTGAGGACAGCTCCTGGTCACTTGGGCTGTCCCTTGGAACAACATCAACGGCCTCTCCAAATTCAGACAGCTCTTCATCACTTGGGCTGTCCAATGGAAGGTCCTCAATGTCTTCTCCCTCTAGGGACAGCTCCTCATCACTTGTGCCATCCCCTGGGAAGACCCTGATGGCCTTGTCATCTTCTGACAGCTCCATGTCACTTGTGCTGTCATCTGACAAGATATTGATGGCCTCTTCAGTTTGGGACAGCTCCATGTCACTTGTGCTGTCATCTGAAACAATGTCGATGTCCTCTTCCTCTTCTGACAGCTCCGTGTCACTTGTGCTGTCCCCTGAAACAACTTCAGTGTCCTCTTCCTCTTTGGACAATACCTTGTCACTTGTGCGGCCCTCTGCAACAACATCAATGGCCTCTCCCTCTTCAGACAACTCCTGGTCACGTGGGCTGTCCTCTGGAAAGTGGTCAATGGCCTCTTCTGCTTGGGACAGCTCCTTGTCACAGGTGCTGTGCACTGGAAGAGGCTTGCTTGAACCCGTGAGGCTGAGCTCCTTGGCTCGAGCCCCCGAGGGGATGGGTGGCAGAGGTGACAGAGGTGACACCTGGCAGCTCGGGGACACACTGGCTGTGCCCTCCTGGGCCACCCCGAGCGGGGTCAGGGGCACCCTGGGCACAGGGCTGTATGGGGAGAGCTCTGGGTACAGCCCAGGACGGGTGCTGCAGGGCTTTGGCCCCTTGTCCCCTGCACTGCCCAGCTCTGTGCCCCGGCTCTCAGTGTCCCTGGGCCTCTTCTGGCAGGGCAGTGGTGGCAGCCGTGTCACCCTTGCCTGACGTGGCAGAGGTGGCCGTGATGTCAGTCTGTCCCCAGGGTGGGACAGGGCCTGGCTCCGGCTGCCCTGCGGCACTGCCTGAGGCTTCCTGAGCCCCACCTGTGGGACTTTTTGCTGTTTGGTGTTTTTGGGGCAAACCTTTGGCTGCCCAAGGTGCACTGGGGGCAGCTTGACCTTCCTCTGCGAGGAGGAGGAGGAGGGGGAGGAGGCGTGGGACAGAGAAGGCTTTCTTGGCAGGGCGAAGGTCCTGGCCCTGTCTGTCCCCTGGCCTGTCCTTCCTACCTCAGCCCCTGGTCTTGGTCTCCTCAACAGCTGCCCCCGGGCAGGCTGGGAGTTGGGGTTCTTCTGCTTCTTCTCCATCTTCTTGTTCTCCATCTTCTTGTTCTCCATCTTCTTGTTCTCCATCTTCTTCTCCATCTTCTTTTCCATCTTCTTTCTCCACAATCTCTGAGATCGACGATCGCAGACAAGTCCCGAGAGCTGCTTCCTTCTCTGACCGCTGCTCTCCTGGGACGGGGCAGCCCAGGGCTCTGCGCCCCTTATATACCCCAGCCAGGCTGGGGCTCTCTGATGTCACAAGGGTCTCTGGCCACCACCATGTCCCGCATCACAAAGGGCCCTGACACAAAGCGCCTGTGTCACAAAGGCCACACGCGGCACCCCAGCAGCACAGAGCAGCCAGGAACTGTCCCAGAGCAGCCCTGGCCTTGTGGCCTTGTGGCCCTGCTGTGCCCAGAGCCCTGAGAGGCTTTGGCTCCCACAGACAGCCCCACGCTGCAGAGCCCTGGCTTTGCAGGCTGTGCTGTGCTCATGGTTTCCATTCTGGACACACAGCACCCACAGTGCTGCTCCCTGCTCTGCCATCCACAGCAGGGCAGGGCAGAGGGAAAAAGAAACAAATTAACAGAGTGGTCCTGAGTCGAGATAAAGGCCGGGAGAAAACACTCCAAGGGCACAACAGGCCCAGCTTAGAGTTGAAAGTGAATTTATTTCTCATAATAGAGTCAGAGGAGGATAATGAGAAGAAAAATAAACCCTTAAAGACACCACTCTTCCCCCAACCCCTCCCTCCTTGCCACCACCAGTGCAGGGAACAGGGCATGGGGGTTTGGCTCAGTTCATCACCGAGATCTTCTTGCACTGCTCAGGGAGAGGAGTTCTTGCCCTGCTGCACCGTGGCGTTCCTCCTGCAGGAGACAGTTCTGTGGGAACTCCTCCAGCGTGGTCCAATCTCACGCTGGGAGCTCCTCCCAAACTGCTGCAGCCTTGCTCCCTCATCCATGGGCTGCAATCCTCCCAGGCCAGGCTGCTCCAGCCTGCAAGCAGAGCCTCTCTCTCCATGGCTCTCCCACTGATCACAGCCTCCTCCAGCCATCCTCCCACTGCGGCGTGGTCACCTCCTCCCCACGGGCTGTGGGTGATCTCTGCACCCCCATGGAGCCCATGGGCTGCAGGGGCACAGCTGCCTCACCGTGCTCATCCCCACGGCCTGCAGAGCAAATTCATCTCCAGCGCCTGCAGCACCTCCTGCCCTCCTTCTGCACTGACCTTGCTGTCTCCATGTTGTTCCCTCACATGTTCTCACCTCCTCCTCTTCTCTGGCTACAGGAAAAACTGTGTGTGCATTTGTTTGGATTTCTTCTTCAGTCTGTTATCTCAGAGGCATAACTAACATCTCTAATTGGCCCAGCCTTGGCCAGTCGCCTGTCCATCATCTTCAGAGCCATCAGGGATTAGCTCTGCTGGACATGGTGGAAGCTTCTAGCAGCTTCTCCCAGGAGCCACCTTTGTGTCCTCCCAGCTACCAACCACTGGGCCAAGCAAAACCAACCCATCAATGTACAAATATTTCCTTGGAATTGCTTTCCCAGGGCTGTGGGGTGGAGGAGGGAAAGGGCTGTACATGGTGTGGGGCTGTGGGTCAGTGGGAAGCTCACACAGCTCCAGCCAGGGCAGGCAGAGGAAAGAAAGACCTGGAGAGGTGAAATCACTGCCTGTCCAGGGAATCAATCTCACATTATTGATCAGTGATCAATATTGATCAGTCTGATCACTGCCAGAGAGGCCAAGGGGGAGGTCTGTCCCAAATCCAACACCCAACTCCATCCCAGGCAGCTTGAGCAGATATTTTCCCATGTGAGGCTGATGGCAAATGGGATTTCACAGAGTCACACCAGGTTTGGGTTAGGAGAGACCTTAAATCCCATCCAGTGCCACCCCAGCCATGGCAGGGACACCTTCCACTGTCCCAGGCTGCTCCAAGCCCCAGTGGCCAGCCTGGCCTTGGACACTGCCAGGGATCCAGGGGCAGCCACAGCTTCTCTGGGAATTCCATCCCAGGGCCTCCCCACCCTGCCAGGGAACAATTCCTAATTCCCAATCTCCCATCTCTCCCTGCCCTCTGGCACTTTGCAGCCATTCCCTGTGTCCTGTCCCTGCAGCCCTTGGCAATTGTCTCTCTCCATGTTTCCTGCAGCTCCTTCAGGCACCAAAAGGCCACAAGGAGGTCACCCCAAAGCTTCTCCTCTCCAGGCTCAACAATCCCAGCTCTGCCAGCCTTTCCTCCCAGCAGAGCTGCTCCAGCCCTTTGAGCATCCATGCTGTACCACCCTTCCCTTTCCAGCTAAGATGGAAACACCCAAATTTTGCAATCACAGCTTCATTCTTCCCTCTGGCACACCCCATTCCATTGGAATCCAGGCCCCTCAGTTATTTTGTTGTTTTACACACATTTACACATTTACACACAAATTCCCTCCAGTCCCACCTGGGGGATTCTGCCTCACAAGGTGATGTTCACAGCAAGATGTGTAAAATCCCACCAGTCTCCAGCAAGATAAAAACTGCAGGAGAATCCAAGAAGGTGCATTTAAATCAAGGCTGAATTTCATCCCTGGGTTTATTCCAGCAGGGACAATGCAGTTGGTTGAACTCCACCAGTTGTGCCAGCATTAAGTCAGAAAGGTGAAAATGAGGGCAAATTTAGGTTTTTGCCCTTTATTTATTTAGTTTTCCCCCCCAGTCTCTGAGAAGAATGGACACCTGATATCCAGTCTTTGAGCAGCTATGTTTTGTAAAGAGAAGCACCACTCTTCAATCATGTGGGGTGAAAAAAAAATCTTTTTTTTTTGAATGCCTAAGGCAAAATTTACATAAATCTACATCCAAAATCGACTTTTTTCAGAGTTGAGTATCTTCTCCTCAGTCACAGTCACAACCAAGACCTGTGGATCCCCAATTCCCCACCACACATTTCTCCTCCCCCAAACCCCACATCACCTGGCTGTATTTTGCTCACAGAGGCAATTTCTGAAGTGTCAAACCCGACCAAGCTGCAGAAAAGGTCACTCTGGTGCCTTTGAAGCAGCAGTGACAGCAAAGCAAAGATTGAGTTTCATGCCTGCAAGTTCTCCTTAAACAAACAGCCCCCCTTTGCCTCCTCACTGTTGGTTTTCCCATAATTGTGGGGTCTGCAGAGAAATGAAATGGCAGATTCATCACTGATACAATCTTTGCCCAAGGTTTACAGTCCTTTAATTGGTGTGCTTTCAGGGGCTTCAGGGCATTTTCCAGTTAGCTTTCCTTGATCCTGAAGGGATTTGGCTCTCCTTAACAAGGGACTAAATTAATCCTTCCATCAAATGATCCCGGGAATGTGGCCTTCACTTGTTGTCAAAGGCAGAATTCCAAATGAAATGGAATTTCATTTGGGTGGAAAACCACACAGGAAAGGAAGATTACAGTCAATACTTCAGTGGCTGTCGTGTGAGGAGGGAAGTGACAAGAGAGTAAACACATCTGCATGTGTGCTGAGCAGAAAGTCAGGAATTCACCGTGTGTGTTTGGGGGTTTAAATGTGAAAATTAAAATTAATGAGAGGACAGAATGGTGGCAGGAGTGAGAAACGGCAGCAAACGAAACCCCAAAACTTCACTAAGAATTCTAAAACTCTCACACAAATCAGTGTTACTCCAATTTACAAATTCATTCTTCTAAAATTCCCCCCAATGATAATACATCTAAAATTCAGCATTTCAGAGGGAAATGTTGAAAAGGTTTTTTTCCCTGCACTTAGAAGGGATTTTAATCCTGCCTGGAATACTGAGCATGGAGATTTTTCCTTCAAATTCAGGCAGAAAACCCAACTAACCACAGATTTTATATTCATACCAAAGTGATTGTTATCCAGGTCTTAAAACTTTCCAGAGCAATTGATGATGATTTTGATGAATTTCTAAAAAATTGGCATGAGATTTTTCACAGAAATTCTCACAAATTTCTTATCTTTTAATGAAATAATGGCATTTTAAACTGAATTCCCTGCTGGTCTGAAGTTGGTTAGAGGCTTAATAAATAGTAATTCACTGGGCTTTATAATCAAATAACCCAAATAACCTTGAGTCCTGCAGATAACTGAATTTGTGGAAGAAATTGGAAGAAAGGAAATAAAGAAAAAAAGGAGAATTCACTGTTTAAAAAAACATCTGAACCACTTAACCTTGAGCTATAACAAACATGCACCTGTCAGTTCCCTTATTTGCAGCTATTTCCTTGAACTTAGTTTTCAATATCCTTAAAAATGGTTTAAAAAAGTAATTTCCAGACTTGTTTCAGCAAATCTTCACAGCCCACCTTTCTCACTGCTGGTATTGTTGGTAATTCAGTAAATCTGATCATTTGGGGGAGTGGAGGATCAACATATTTTGCTGAATATTTTGCTGAATAAAGGATTGTGTGAAGGAAAATGGAATTATACACCTTAACCCAGGAGAAACCTCACAGAACCACAGGAAAACGGTGAACATGTGAAAATCAGCCACATTTTATTAATATTTACAAAGGAGAACTGTATATTTACAATGCAAACACTTCCAAATAATAATAAAAAAAAAAAGATCCTCAAGGGTTTGACTGGCACAGCAGTTTCTCTCCCTGAATTCAGAGGGAAACTGAATTAAACTCTGTCCAAAAGCTGTTTCTTTCCCTCTCAGAGAGGAACTCCAAGCAGAAAGCTGCAAGAACACTTTTAAACCCAGAAAATGAGCAGATAAATTATTGGGGCATAATTCTCAGAGCAGTGCAGGTTATTAAAGTGCATCATAATAAAATGTGGTCATGTAAATTTAATTAGAAATTCAGGGGGGAAAAAAAAAGTTGAAAGTTTTTTTTTTTTTTTTAGCTTGGAGAGGTTTTAACTGCACTGTAACACTTTTATTAATCCTTTGTTCACACAGATCTTATTACCAATTATCTGCTATTGCAGATCCCTTTTTCAGAGAGGAAAAACATTCTGTTGACTTCACTGATGGGAATATCCCTCAAGGCTGGGATTGCCTCCTCCTGGAATTTCTTCTGCTGCTGCTTTCTTGCATAGTTATCTACAAAAGATAATGAGAACATTTCATGTCTTTAGGATTCCTTTCTCTCAAAAACTGTTATTTAAGGCAATAGAAGACTATAAATTTAGCTGCTTTAAGGGATGCTGAAAACCCCACCCTGCTCTCTTCAGGTACTTCCAAGGACTCAAATATTTCAAGGCTAAAAATTTGGTTTATATTCTCTATAGATTTCCAGAATTATCAGTGAAGGATCAAAATCTTAAGTAAGACAGAAATAAAATTACCTGTGATGGTGTGGGTGGAGTTGAGTGGAGCTGTACTCATCATGTTAATCCCAAAAAGCAAAATATAACCAATTCCTACAGCAACCAGCAGGTAAACTGGCAAAGCAACTGCCCAGTATCTGAGGGGAAAAAATATAAAATTTTCATATCAGAAGAACAAATGCTTAATGACAAAGCAGTTTTAATGTTGGGATTTTGTCTAGGATGAGGAAAAGAAACAACACCTCTGAGTATGGATCTTGGACTCTCCAAGATTAATGATATTGGAGCTACTGCTAAAAACCATCAGATAAATCCCTTATAAAAGATGTTTATTTTTTAATTATGGCCTGAAGTTTACTGCATTTCCATCAGCAAACTTCCTGAAAGCAAACTGCCAAATTTAGCATCAAGCATTCCAGTATTACTTCTTCCATGACCCAATGAAACATTTTCACCATTATTTTCACCATAGCTACTGATCTGCATAAAATATGTTTCACAAACATTACAGCCCTTTATCATCAGGGAAAAATGGATTTAATATAAAGTCTATATTTTAACAAAAAGGTTTTGTTATTTGAAAATAAATAAAGATATCAGATTAAAAAGTGGAATTGGCTGAACTTACTTTTGAGGCCAGTATGTCAGTCCCAAGGAGAAGAGCCAACTCTCAGGAATATATGCCCAGATAAGGTACAAAACTGCAAAACAGAATTGAAAAAATTACAATAGTAAGACCTGATATTGTTTTAGACTTCCTAAGTTTTGCTTTTACGCCATTTAAATGAAAAAAACTCTCCTGAAATATTGCAGAAGAGTCTCTCAGTCCTGCCCAGCCCCTGGTTATATGGCAGCATTTTTATATTTGTTTTAATATTGATTTTCATATTTGCTTTAATATTAATTTCTGATTTTCTGTGGAGACAGACAAGGATTTATCCAGAGCTGAACTGCAGAACAACAACAAAAACCAACAAAAACTCCCCAAACACCTCAGTAAAAGGAGCCCAAAGGAAGCTGAACAGAGATAATATTAAAGCAGAAAATGATCTCACAGTGGTCATTGAACTGGAAGACAATCAGGTGCAATTGCAGTGCTTGGGTTGAACTGTAATGAGAAACTTCTGCAAATTCTTCCTGATTCTTGCAAATTTCATCACTTTCATGTCAACAAAACCAATACCCAGAAATTTCAGTTTGCAACAGCAAACTCAAAGAAAGGTTTACCACAACCTGAGGGGAACTTGAGGTCACAAGACAGAGTGACACAAGAGACAGAAGCACAGCAGCTCCTGGAGAGGAACTGAACCCAACTGCCCTCACTTGTCATTGCACTTCTCAAGGGTGGGAAAGACTCACAGCAAACTCCTGGTTTGTTGCTTCACTAAAGGACCTTGCAGCACCTTTGCTTGTGCTGAAAAAGTGTTTTCTGCCCTCTCAGACCTTGGTCCTGAGATGGATCCCCACTGAAATGCTGACTTCCCATCACACCAGCAGAGAACAGCTGACAGAACCCCAAAAATTTTCCACTGCTGTTAACCAGATTGACTATTTTTTTTTTCAATATTTTACTGGGGAAAGTAACACTACAGTGTTACCTACAGTGCTTGCTAAATGTGAAAATGTATGTGATTCAAGTAAAAAACTGATTAAAATGAGAATGCAGAGAATTCTTCAAATAATTTGACTCTGTAATGCTGTTAAAGATCCCATAATATGGTTAAAGGCAAACAAAGTGTGAGGAAATCACAACAGGCAATGACAGATGTCTGTAACCCCTGACAGATGTGGGAAGCAATGCTCACTGAGTGCCCCATCAGCCTGACAGCTGGAACAGGATTTTAATTCCTTTCAGGTCGTCTTAGAGAATCATGGAATGGTTTGGGTTGGAAAGGACATTAAAGTTCACCCAGTGCCACCCCTGCCATGGCAGGGACACCTTGCACTGTCCCAGGCTGCTCCAAGCCCCGATGTCCAGCCTGGCCTTGGACACTTCAGGGATCCAGGGGCAGCCACAGCTTCTCTGGACAAGCTGTTCCAGTTGGGAATTAGCAAAGGAACAGTCTGGGGTGATGCACTCAGTTCCGGGATACTCACTGAAGCCAAACCACGATCCCAGAAAAAGCGCAAATCCATATATTGCCCTTTCAGGCAGCGGCGCCGGGGAGTTCTCAACCATCCTCGGCTCTTCCCTTGAACTTGGCGGGGAGGGCGGAGAACAGGACAGGAAGGATTAGAGATTTCAGAGGAGTTCCTATGGAGGAACCCCCTGTACCCGCAGGTGCGGGAGCCGCATCCCCCTCAGCATCCCTCCATCTCCCGCCAGCACCCCCCGCCCGGCTCTGCCCCTTTCCTCTCCGGAGCGCCCGGGACAGCAGCAGGAGGAGGAGGAGGAGGAAGAAGGCAGGAAGGAGGAAGGAGGAAAGCAGGAAGGAGGAAGGAGGAAAGCAGGAAGGAGGAAGGCGCTCCCTACCCCCACTCCCGCATCCGCCTCCGCACCGCCCGCATCCGGCCGCACGCGCGCGCAGGCGCACGGCCCGCGGATTGGCCGGCGCCCGTGACGTCTGAGGGCAGGCGGCCAATGGGCGGTGCGTCCGGCGGGCGGGGCGCGCCTGGGGCGGCGGGAGCGGCGGCGCAGCAGGAGCGATAGCGGCGGGGCTGAGCGGAGCGGAGCGGTGAGCGCGGGATGCGGGAGGGATGCGGGATGGATAGAGCAGCAGGTGCTCGCCAGCCTGCCTTTCCCCGCGCCTCGCCCTGCCCGGGGCACCCCGCTGGCTGCCCGGTTTGTGTCAGGCAGGGTGACGCACGCCCCCGGGCCGCCCGAGGCGGAGCGCCGTACCGGGAAGCGCGGCGGAGCCTCTCCGGGCTCTTGGCGCTCCGGCACGGACAGGGCTGTGCGGGGGGAAATACACCCCAGCGGCCAGCCCAGGGCTTTCCGGGGTGGGATGGCGGCGGGGGCAGCCCGGGAGCTGCTGGGACGGGGCGGGGTCTGCCCGGTGCTCGGCATCCCGGGATGCAGGGGGATTGCGGAGATGCTGCTCCCCGAGCCGGCGGGACAAAGTGCCCCAGCTGCCTGTCAGGGGCGGTGCGTCCCCCGGGGTGCTGTCACAGCGCTAGAACACAGCTAGGCGAGGTCACACGCCTTTAGGTGCTGTTAGCATGACTGTTTTCAGCATAACCTTTGCTTTCAACGTGACATTTCGGGATGTGATCATTTCAGGTGTTGCAAAGCACCTGTTCTTTGCCTCTTGCCTTCCTCTCCGGTATTTCTCACCTCGTCTTTCTTTCAGGGTGATGTACCATGGCTGATCCTCTGTCCATAGCCTACTTTCCAGCCCTGTCTTTTCTCGGAGGTGATCCATCTTACTCTGAACTGGTAAGTGGGGTTAGAACTCAATGGGAAACTTGCAGGATGTCCCAGGGGAGTTTCTACCCGGATCTGCTACTGGCCCAGGGTGCCCAGAGAAGCTGTGGCTGCCCCTGGATCCCTGGCAGTGTCCAAGGCCAGGTTGGGCATTGGGGCTTGGAGCAGCCTGGGACAGTGGAAGGTGTCCCTGCCCATGGAGTGAGATGATCTTTAATGTCCCCTCCAACCCAAACCTTTCTGTGATTGTTTGATCAGTGTCATTCCCAGTGTTGGTTAATTCAAACTGCTGTAAAGTTTGAAATTTTGGGATCTTTGGGAGCCTGAAGTTGGGAGTAAGGGTACCTCACACTGCACACGTTGTATTCACAAAAACACCAATAATTTTGCTCTGCCATGGGGTAGAACCTGAGCCTGAGTGTCCTGTGTCAGCCAGGTCTGAGTGACTGTGCCCAGCTGGGCCAGGACAGGCACTGAGCTGTAGATCTGTCAGCACAACCTGCCCAACCTGTTGCTCCTGTGCTCAGGACCTTTTTGGAGTGCTGCACCTCAGCCTGGCAGATCAGCTCCTCTCACTGCACAGCAATCAGCTCTTGGTTTGTGGGGTTTCAGCTCTGTGGGGTGACTGCAGCATTGCCCTGGTCTTTGTCCTTGTTATCTCTTTCAGTTTTATGCATTTCTTAGTGCCCAGTGAGGCTCTACTTGTTTAATCACAGAATCCTAGGATGGTTTGGGTTGGGAGGACCTTAAAGCTCATCCAACTCCACCCCAAAACGTGTAAGGACACCTTGCACTGTCCCAGGCTGCTCCAAGCCCAATGTCCAACCTGGCCTTGGACACTGCCAGGGATCCAGGGGCAGCCACAGCTTCTCTGGCAATTCCATCCCAGGGCCTCCCCACCCTGCCAGGGAACAATTCCTAATTCCCAATCTCCCATCTCTCCCTGCCCTCTGGCACTTTGCAGCCATTCCCTGTGTCCTGTCCCTCCCATTCCTGATGAATTTTCCCTCTCAGTTACTGCTGTGCTTTTTCTGGAAAAACTGCAGCACTCTTCTGGTTTGATACTTCCAAGAATACTTCTTATTTTCCTCTTCTTGCTGTGCTTGAAGAGTCTCAGAAATCCCTGTGCTAATTCATATTTGTGCTGCTTGGAGAGCTCAATCAGGGCTTATTTATCTGTTGGGAAATAGAAGCTCTGGCCTATTGTCCTTCCCAGGCAGGAATAAAAAGAATAAAATTGAATTTCTTCTTTGTAAAGCTCTGCCTTTCCAAGGGACTGGTACCAGCAGAGCTGTGAATCCATTCAGATTTTATTCATAGCAGTAAAGAATTTTTTGTGTCTGTGCTGCTGGCAAAACAAAGCTCCTCAAGAGTTGTGAGTTGTCTTTCAAGATAAGCTGAGTTTGAAATCACAGTTGGTTTTTTCCCCCCTCTTTGTTATTATGTGGCCTGGCCTGTTAAATATATCAATTTTATAGTGTAGAAATAGCTCTGAGTTGCTGTGAAATGATAATGCAGCATTTCCTATGATACAGTGTTCATCAAATGACACATTTACACTGTTTGTTAGAATAACAGACTTTGTAGGGATCTGTAAATCAGAATAAATCATTTATTCTTCAGCTTGAGATGCTCATATAGGGTTTAAACCCCTTAAAAGTAACACAAAATACTAAATCAACTGCCCCACTCGTTTTGATATATATGTTTTTATTTAAATGTACATACACTGTCAAAACTTTTAAAAAATATTTTTTATTACATTTTTTAAATATGTTTAGTCAGGTACTCTTGAACATGATTTTGCTGCCTGATTTTTGAATTATGAATTTCTAGACTCCTATTCTGGTGTGATTGACAATATTGTTTAAATGAGTAAAGGTTTTCCTGTCCATTCATAACCATTGGCCTATGGGCATTTTTTAAATGGATATGCAGGTAAATATAATTGGTTTTTTTTTCTCTAAACCATTGTGTTCAATAACTCCAGCAAAATGCTTTCTCAGTTCCTGGTTTGGGTTCCTTTGTTTGCTTGTTGGCTGTGCAATATTCAAGAATGTGTTTCTCTTTAGGGTCATGGGACGTTTGGACAGCCAGTGCCTAATCCTAAAACAGGTATGGAAACCAAACCAATATGCTGACATTTCTGCTGCCTTTTGGATCTTCTGATTGCTATTTGGGTTTGGTTTTTTTTTTCCTTATTTTGCCCTGAATAACAGGAGATTATTATTTCTGAGCAGAAGCATTGTTATGTTGTGCTTACCCTGCAACAATTCTCATCTTTTTCTCCTAATGTAACTTAAATATTTAGTAATATTTACATGTATGCAGGCAATTAATGCTGTGAGGATGGAGATCCTTCTATTCATTACTTGTGTTTTAGCTGTGTAGATCTAAAGACAACCTCAACATTTATTATATTTTTGCAGGTAA
This sequence comes from Entomyzon cyanotis, assembly GCA_024500445.1. Taxonomy (NCBI): domain Eukaryota; kingdom Metazoa; phylum Chordata; class Aves; order Passeriformes; family Meliphagidae; genus Entomyzon; species Entomyzon cyanotis. The sequence goes on from JAKEPQ010001016.1 coordinate 2,165,158, forward strand.
GGTTTTGCAGTAATAATTAAGAAAGTTTTCATAGTTGCAGAAAAGCAGGTGACTCAAGTTCTTCAAAATACAAATACAAAATTGCACTTGCTGCACAAATTTGTGGGAATAAACAGACAAACAGCTATGCAAAGGGTATTTTTTCAGATACTCAGGTGATGCTGCTCTGCTCTGAGAGCACCCAAAGCCACCCCAATAAACTGAATTTCCCTTCTCATTTCCCTCAGAGCCCCCAAAGCCACCTCAGTAGCCCAATTTCCCTTGGAATTCCCCTCCATCCCTGCCTTTTCCAGCCAGATTTTGGGAAATGCAGAATGGTTTGGAGAGCCCTGAATCACCCTGGCTTTTGAGGACAAACGAGGAGGCTGCATTTATGAATTTTGATCTGAATTTACCAGTACAGTTCAGAACACAGGAATGCAGATCCCTATTCTTAATTCCATATAAATCCCCTCTCCCCCTTCAATGTAAAAACTCCCTCAAGTCGCCAGGTGAGTTCAGAATATTCAAATTCCCCTCTTTTGCTTCGTTAGGAGCAGAGTGTGGAAATAACCATTGATTTTAGTGTTTATTGGCACTGTGGAATGCCTGAATTATTCAATCTAATTCCCTTTTTTTTTTTTTTCCCTTGGAGGAGTTGATCCCTGCGAGGTGTGGTGCAGTCAGCCTGTGGAGAGATTGAGGGAATATTGCAACATCATCAAAATCAGGGTATTTCCATCCCTGTTCTTCACCACCCAAAGTGATTCCCTCATAGAAGAACCCATGTGAGTTGAGGATCCAGTTCTCCAAGAAGTTTTCCCCCAAATATTCCCACTTTGCCTCGTTCCCTGGGAAAATTCCTTTTTCTGGAAAGGAAAAGTGATGCTGAAATGTTCTGGTTACCAATGGGCTGAGCTGGTTGAGGCCAGAGGTTCTTCAATCCACAGGAGAAAATATTTAAGGATGGATTGCTGAGGTTTGGGATTTTTGGGAGGCTGAGGTTTGGGGTTTTTGGGAGGCTGAGCTTTGGGATCTTTGAGAGGCTGAGCTTTGGGATCTTTGAGAGGCTGAAGGAGGTTTGGGATCTTTGAGAGGCTGAAGGAGGTTTGGGATCTTTGAGAGGCTGAAGGAGGTTTGGGATCTTTGAGAGGCTGAAGGAGGTTTGGGATCTTTGAGAGGCTGAAGGAGGTTTGGGATCTTTGAGAGGCTGAAGGAGGTTTGGGATCTTTGAGAGGCTGAAGGAGGTTTGGGATCTTTGAGAGGCTGAAGGAGGTTTGGGATCTTTGAGAGGCTGAAGGAGGTTTGGGATCTTTGAGAGGCTGAAGGAGGTTTGGGATCTTTGAGAGGCTGAAGGAGGTTTGGGATCTTTGAGAGGCTGAAGGAGGTTTGGGATCTTTGAGAGGCTGAAGGAGGTTTGGGATCTTTGAGAGGCTGAAGGAGGTTTGGGATCTTTGAGAGGCTGAAGGAGGTTTGGGATCTTTGAGAGGCTGAAGGAGGTTTGGGATCTTTGAGAGGCTGAAGGAGGTTTGGGATCTTTGAGAGGCTGAAGGAGGTTTGGGATCTTTGAGAGGCTGAAGGAGGTTTGGGATCTTTGAGAGGCTGAAGGAGGTTTGGGATCTTTGAGAGGCTGAAGGAGGTTTGGGATCTTGGAGAAGCTGAAGTTTGGGATTTTTTGGGAGGTTGAAGTTTGGGATTTTTTGGGAGGTTGAAGTTTGGAGGATATTTCAGTGCTGAACAGCCTCCTGGCATTTCAAAAGCACCACAACCTTTGTAGCTCTTTTTGATTATTATTATTATTATTTTTTTTCTCCCTGCTCCTCTGAAAGGCTTGCTTGGAGTTTGTAAATATTCTCTTCCTTAGATCCAATCCCCCTCAATATTCATCATTAAAATCATATAACACCTTCTTATTTGTCTAAATAATAACTTGTTCTGGTCTTGAGCAGTTTACATTTCATATGCTGGAACATGGACACAGTCTGTGAGCACAATGTGGTGGAAGACCTTGCTGATTTAATTCAGAAAGTTGTTGTAAGTCCTGTATTTCATATTTCATATTTCTCTAAGTTTTCAATTGCATGTTCATTAAATCTCTACCTTCAGCATCTCGGGATTATATTTTAAATTAGACATTTCCTATTGCTGGAGTGAAGATTTTGTGGGATAACTGAGTTTGCAGCTTTCCAGAAAGAAAGTCTGGCCTAGGTTTTATTCCAGTTGGAATAATTGAGGAAATATTTGCAGCCAGCAATAAAATTGATGGATTGATGACTTCAAGACTTATTTTTTCCCTCATTCAACAAATGATATTTTAAATTTGCTGCTTTTGCTGACTTAAAACAGAAACTTAACAGTGGAGAGAAGGATGTGAGGAATATTCTCAGGAGCTGAAGGGAAGAGATTCCTTGTGTGATTTGTTTGGGTTTTTTTTTAAATTTAGGTAACAAAACATTTCTTTTTTTCTTTTCTTGAAATGAAATGAATTCTGTGCCCAGCCCCAAGCTACGTATTTGGGTTTTTAAATTCAGGTGTAACACATTTCTTCTCTCATTCCTTGAAATCCCCTGCTCAACCCCAGCTCCACTTGCCAACTCCATTTCTGCTTCTTTTCCTCAGCCTTTCTCTCCTTCTCCATGGCAAAAATGGGATATCCAAGAGCCAAATGGATCTCAGGAGGGGTTTGGGTGCTTTAATTGGATCTCAGCTGGTTCTGGAGTATTTAGAGAGCTGTAAAAGTGTCCAAGGGGCTGAATTTCCTAAGCAGATCTCACAGCAGCCAGAAATTCTTTCTATGTTTATTTTCCAACAAAGATCTGGAATGGAGCAGAGCAGCTAACCCAGCGATGGTGAATTGCAGCAGAACAGGAAATGTTGCTGAGCTGAACCTGAGCAGACAGAAACTAAAATTATTAGATCCCAAGAATTAATTGTGGTTTTCTCTCCCTGTTGCAGAACATCCCTCGTTTTATCAGTGGCATCCTGAGGATTGGCAGTGGACTAGAAAATGTGAGTTTCTGGAATTGTGAAGATTTAAAGAGGTGCAATGGGGTTGGGAAATCTCCAGATCCACCTATTTTTTTACAAAATTCAATTTATAGTAGAACTGTTCTCATTACATTTTTCAGCTGGTAAACTCTGGGCTCTGAACATCCTTAATTTCCCTGTGTTTAATCCCTTTTTTCCCCACCTGCTGCTGCCTGGGCCTGCTGTGTGTTAAATGCAAAAGCTGAGACAAAAGCACTGAATTTAAAAAAGCAATATTGGAGCTCGTGGTAGCAATAGGAAAAAGAATAAATCCAATTGTGTGTCATGTCTGGCTTACCCAATTTGCTGTATTTTTGGGGATATTTGTCTTAGTCCTGTGATTTTTTTTTTAATATTATTTACATGGTGAAATGGATAAAACCCACTTCCCACAAAACCACGTTGTGCAGAGTGTGGGATTTTTCATGTTTGAAGTCTGTAGCTTTATAACAGTCAGAAGAAGTTTCTAAATGAGATTCTAGGGGGTTTATTGTTATTATTTTTAAAAACTTTCAGTTATCAACAAGAAGTTAATAAATCAAATTCCACTATTTGATTGCCTCCCCTGCCTCCTGTTGGCATTCTGGTTTAATTGTGTGTCTGTGCTGTGCTGGAAATCTCCAGATATTCCTATTCCTTGGCTGCTGGCTCTTTAAAAAACCAGACAAATCCTGAACAAATGCAGAGGGCTGAAAGCTCCAGCACTGCTGTTTGTGATGTTAACCCTTCACTTTGGCTATGAATCCCTTTTCCTTCCTTTTCCCCATGGCAATAGGGTTGTTTTCACCTGGCAGAGGCCCTGGATTGGGTCAGAAGTGTGGGAGATGCCAACATCCTGAAGAGACTGGAGCAGCTCGGCGATTGGGGTCAAGTCAGACTGGCCAATGTTTTTGCTCTGTGTGAGTAATGCACACCCCTGCAGGGCTCAGGAATGAGGGAAAACCACTTTACTGGTAGGAACTGGGAAATAATTCATGGTTTTATTTCCATTCTGGGCTTGTCCAGTGATGAATAATTATTTTTGAGCAATCCTGGTGCCTGATGTGTTGCAGTTATTCAGTTTGGTGTCACCTTTTGCTGCCAGCCAGGGTTTTTAGTGGCAGAAGAGAAACCCTTCAAGTCTTTGGGAAATCTTTCACTCACTGTGTTTTCCCAAAATTTTATCTCCAGGGAAATGTTACATCACCAAAGTGGCACTGGAAGATCCTGAGTTGGTGGAAGAGCTGGAAGCTCTGACCTGTGAGAGCTCCAGGAAGGTGAGAGCAACTCTCAGAATGTGTTGGGATTGGTTTGGGGAGAGTTCTGATTACCAAGGGTTGGAAAAACACCCAAATTATTAAAGATAAATGTTTCAAAAGCTTGAGGGTGTAATTATCCTGACACAAATAATTACCTTTACTCCATTCAATAATTACCAATAATTACCAGTTGCAATTTATTACCTTTATCAATAATCACTACTCAATAATTCCCTTTGGAATTAAATTGAGCAGAACCCCAGTGGTGCCTGAATTGTTTGTTTTTGCTCTCACAGAAGAGTGAAGCCATGAAACAGAGAGGAAATGCTGAATTTTCCCAAGGAGCCCTGGACTGTGCCATAATATCCTACACTAAAGCCATAGATATTTGGTAAGAACTGAACTCAGATTTATCCTGATTTTATGCAGTTTTGCGTGAGCCACTTTAATTAGAGGCCAAATGATACCTAATAAAAAAGAAAAGAAATTAAAAAAACCTATAACCCATTTTTTGTTCTATTTTTTCCCTATTACTGCTGGGTTTTGTGCTTTTGCTGCCCCACAAGTCCTGTTAGGGTTTAAAGCTGCTCTAAAATGACCAAGAAAAAGTGGAAAAAACCTGCAAGAAAATGAATTACTGGTGTGAGCAACCCTGAACAGCCACTTTGGGTGTTTCCCCTCTAAATACTCTCCCAAGGGTTGCAAATATTTATCAAATATTTATCAATATGATGCAAAAGGAAGAAACAAATATTTCTTGGCAGCTCTCAGGCTTTATTTGTATTTGTAAGCTTTGCTTAATTTCTTCCTGAAAGGCTTTGGAAACTTTCCTGAGCTTTGTAAAAAGGAGAAGGAGATAAAATTGACTTTTTTTCAGGGGATTTTCCCCCTTCCACTGGAATATCAGCAGGGTTGGTGTATTCATATGGGTGTTGTGGTCATGGAAATGCTGATTTTACACCTCCTGGTGTCTGGAAAATACATTGAAATGGATAAAACTCCACTTGCCACAAAATGTTGTTGAATTTTTCATTTTGAAGACTGTAGCTTTATCATTGTGCCCCAGAAATGAGCAGCATTTTGGGTTGATTTACCCAAACTTTTACCCACACTGAGGCCTTATAAGATATAATTTAATTTAACCCCACATAATCAATTATTTCTAACATTCTGGCAATAAATTCATTTTAATCCCCAGCAATGGCACGTGGCAGGAGAGGTTTGGATCCCAAATTCGAGCTGATTTCAGCATTCCTGCAAAGCTGAGTCCCTGGTGGGGAAACTGAGAAGGGAGGAGCAGAATTGGGTGGAAAACCAGGAAATCCTGTGGCTTGTAGAAATCATGTGATTTCCAGGAACTGCAGAGCTGAGCAGCTTTTTCAGAGGGGCTGAGAGAAATTGGAGAGGAAATTGCAGCAATGAGCCCAAATCTTACCAATTATTGCATAATTGATTTTCTCAGTGACAACTTGTAAATCCGTGGGAATTTTTCTCTGTGTGTTGGGATTGGGATTTTTGCAGGCAATTCTTGTGGAAACTTCGTATTTCCTTCTCCTTAGGGTTTCCAGTAGGAAATGCATATCATTAACCCTTCATAATCTATTTTTTTTTAAAAGCCCCACAAACCACCTCCTGTATGGGAACAGAGCTCTGTGCTACATCCACACCAGGCAATACGAGTGAGTAACCCTTGCTGCATCCCCTGGGGGGATCTGCACTAAAAAGAGGGGAGTTTTGTAAGAAAATGGGATTTTTAAAGCTGAAATACTGAGTTATTGGTGATTATTTAACTGCAGTTATTTGTGACTGTGGATTTCCTGTCCCTGGCAGTGTCCAAGGCCAGGTTGGACAGGGTTTGGAGCACTCTGGGATAGTGAAAGCTGTCCCAGCACATTTTGGGGTGCAACTGGATGAGCTTTAAGGTCTCTTCCAACCCAAACCATTCCACGATTCTCTTTTATCCATTTTGTACTTTTATAGTGACTTTCCCAGCTGTAGATTTCTCCGAGGTGTGAATAATAAATCCCTTTTCTTTTCTTTCCCCTCCTTTCTCCCAGGAAAGCTGTAGTTGATGGGAAAAGAGCCATTATTTTGAAGCCTGATTGGCCAAAGGTTGGTTTCTTACACGTTCCAAAATTGCCTTTTTTTTTTTTTTTTTTTTTTTTTTTGGCATTTTAAAGCAAGATGAGAACCCAGTGCTGATTTTTAATGAATGAACACAGAGCCTTGTGGACCAAGAATTCTGCTGTGGTCAGCCAAGTGCACAGTTTGCTTGGATTTTTAAATTTAAAATATTATTTTGTGATGCCTGGCAGTGTTGCTACGAGGTGCTTTGCCTGGGGAAAGACAGAAGAAAATGTTAGGAGTTATCACAGTGCTTTAGAAAAGAATGTGTAGAATATACCAAAAAATCCTGATTAATGACCAACAGGTATTTCCCAAGTTTCTTGGCCTGAGGAAGAGTCAATAAGGGATACTTAGAAAATTGCAAAGTAGTTGAGATAAGGGGGAAAAGCAAATTTGCTCTATTCCAAAGCAGAGAAAGCCAAAAAAAAAAAAAAAAAAAAAAAAAAGCAAATTTGCTTTTTTTGAAAGCTCTTCCCAGTGATTTATCTCTGTGTTTGACTGTGCAGGGCAGTTAAAACTGATTATTCATCAGCTGAGAGCAGTTCACTTCTTCCTAGATGATATCAAATTTGACTTTGTGCTGGTTTGGCTAGAAATCCTCATTTTATTGCTGTGGCTGAAACCTTGAAATCCCAATTTGTGTCCCTGTAGGGTCACCACCACTTCTGCAAAGCTCTGTCCCTGCTGGGGAAAGCTGAGCTGGCCTTGGAGTCCAACGAGAGAGCCCAGGAGCTGTGCAGGAACAGCCCTGAGGGGCTCAAGGAGCTCCTCCAGCAGAAGGAAAAACTAAAAAAGACACTGGAAGAAAGCAGTGGTAATTTATTCTGATTGATCATTCCCTTTGGTGGGAGCTTTGCTTTCAAACCAACCCGTTTCGGTTTTAATTTCCTTTTTTTCTTCCATTTTCTGTAGGTTCGAAACCAAAACAGAAGCCAAGGAAGCCTCTGCTTGAGAAAAAGTAAGGAATTGCCAAGTTTGCTTTCTTTTAGTTTAGTTTTTTTTTTAAGTAGCAATGCTTATTATAATATTTAAGTAATGGATGCTGTATAAACTTTATCTATCAGTAAATGAAAATGGAAGTAATTGATCAGGATACAGCTTAGGAGCACAGAGGCTTTCTAAGAAATAAATAAACTTGAGTATCCAAAGCAGTGTGGGCAGCTGCTCTGGGGTATTTTTAATTATTAATTGCCATTATTAATTAATTTAAAAATATATTAATATAGTCATATAATCCCTTTTGTAGAAAATGTGATTTTTTTTTTTGTTTTTTTTGTTTTTGCTATATCTTTGCACAAGTTTGGACTGTGCGGTTTGAAGCTGTAAAAAATGACTGATGAAGTCTTTTAAATATTTTTATTTAAACCTCTTTGAGAGGCAGATTTCTTGTCATAATTCCTGTATTATTTAAACCTCCATGAGGGGCAGATTTCTTGTCTTAATCTGCTTTTTCTTGTTCTGTGTGTGTTAAATATGGAGAAAAGCACTGGGATTCTCTCTTTTTACATATCAGAGACTGCACCTCTTCCAAATCTCCTTTCATCACCTCCCAAGAGCAGAAAGAAGGAGAAAAAGACAGGAAGAGAGCCCAGGCTGACCCCAAACATCAGCATTTTCCTCAAAAACACGAAGCCAAGGTACAGCTGGAAATTCAGGATTAGCAGGGGGCTCCATTTCCATTTTCCTGGAATTCTGCAATGGTTTCAGAAATTTTCCTGGGATATTTCACTGCCAAATCCACCACAGAAATTGAGATTTAAAGGAGGTGGGAGGAGGACATGGCCAGTGTCATGTTTTTACATTAATTACTAATTTCAAGAAATATTTGTAGCATTTTTCTTGTCTTTACCATGGTTATTGCAAGATAACAAATTCTAATTTATGGATCATAATTCAGCCTATGAATTGCACTGTAAAAAAGCTGCGTAATGCAGAAAATGCTGGTGAATAACGTGAATTTCCAGCAGGGGCAGAGCAGTTGAAGGCAGGGATGTGGGGAAGCTCTTGGTGCTCTCAGAGCAGGGGGAGGATCCTGGGCAGTGACGTGGCTTTGAGAAAACGAAACCAGAGCAGGAGGGCAGGAAATGGAATTTTGGAGTTTGTTGGCAGAGAAAAACAAGCTGCAGAGAGCGCCAGAGGTGCTCAGGGATTTGACTTTCTTTTCTCCTGAAAACCTCTCTGTAGGTCTGTAAATTTCTGTCCCCTTAGGGTGAATATTTCTGTGGGAAAGGCTGGTGTTTGCCAAATTTGTAGATAACATAAACTGATAGGAACTGAGGGGGAAATCATCACAAAAGCACTTTGATTGATGAAATTATTTTCCTTTACCTCTTAATTAAGAACATAATCCAGCACATTTTAATTTTGTCGTTGAGGTGTTTTGGTTTGGGGTTTTTTTTTTGGTTTTTTTTTGCCTTGTTTACATTCAGTGGGTGAGGTCGATTAGAGTTTTGTAATGTGATATTTTTGCCATCAGGTGCCTGAAGCCCAGAGAACAGAAGGCAAAGTTTCCACGCTGGAGCTGCCTCTGAGTGAGTTCCTTTTTGCTTTTTTTGTCAAGCCTGAGCCGCTTCTTCCTCTGCTGTTGCCATAATTCACAATCAGAAGTGCATTTCCTGCTATTTTCACAACAAGAAGCAATCATCCTTCACTTCTTTCTTAGTCACTTCTGTATTTCTGCGTTCTGTATTTCTTAATTCCTTGATGCTTTTGTGATTTGAATCTCTTTGAATTCAGGGTTGAAACTGGAATTGAAAAGCAAAAGCTGAGTCACAGGCTGGAAATGCTTTCCCTCCCCCTTAGCCAGCATCTGAAAGGATTTCAACTTAAGTGTGTGTTTCAATATTTACAATTAATTTGTGGTTAACAAAAGCTTCCCCAGAAAATAATTCTGCAGGTAAAGAGGAAAGAGGCCACAAGATATTTGGCAGAGTGGATTTTTAGCTGCAGCCTTTGAGACTTAAGTGGGATTTCTTCTTCATGCTTGGGGCTTTTAAAAAATTACTAGATAATTTTATGGAGAGAATTCCCAGCCCCTAAAACTTCCCCAGTGCCTCAGTTACTTTTCTGCAGTTCTGACCTTTGAAGGGAAATATTTTCCTCAATTTTCCTTGGCGTTTTTGTCACCTGCTCTCACTTGTCTGAAGTCTTTGCCTGTTCCTTGGCATATTTGAATACCTGAGGAGGTGGCAAAGTACAGAGCACTTGAAAATGTGATTTTTAGGAAAACACTGAAGGTGCATTGCAAAATACTGTTTTTAAATGAGCAGTGGGAAAAGTGATCTCACTCTAGTGAGCGTTGGACACCTCTGAACATCTTGGAGGATGAAAGGATTTCTTGGGAGGTGAAGGATGTGGGGAAGGTTGCAAAAGAAAGGTCAAGATGTTTTTTGTTGGGAAGACGTTGTGTGTAATGATAATAGAAAAAAAGAATGAATACTTTGTTCTTCTGTAAGGACAGGCTGAGAGTGTTGGGATTGTTCAGCCTGGAGAAGGTTTTGGGGAGAGCTCAGAGTTCCTTCTAGGGCTTAAAGGAGCTCCAGGAGAGCTGGAGAGGGAGTGGGGACAAGGGCTGCAGGGACAGGAGACAGGGAATGGCTGCAAACTGCCCAAGGGCAGGGATGGATGGGAGATTGGGAATTAGGAATTGTTCCCTGGCAGGGTGGGGAGGCCCTGGGATGGAATTCCCAGAGAAGCTGTGGCTGCCCCTGGATCCCTGGCAGTGTCCAAGGCCAGGTTGGACATTGGGGCTTGGAGCAGCCTGGGACAGTGCAAGGTGTCCTTGAATGGCAGTGGGGTTTGGAATGGGATGGGATTTAAGGTCTCTCCCAGCCCAACTGGCAGAGCTGGGATTGTTGAGCCTGGAGAGGAGAAGCTTTGGGGTGACCTCCTTGTGGCCTTTTGGTGCCTGAAGGAGCTGCAGGAAACATGGAGAGAGACAATTGCCAAGGGCTGCAGGGACAGGACACAGGGAATGGCTGCAAAGTGCCAGAGGGCAGGGAGAGATGGGAGATTGGGAATTAGGAATTGTTCCCTGGCAGGGTGGGGAGGCCCTGCCTTCCCAAATCCCTTCTCCAGCAGTGTCCAGTGACAGTCAGCGATGGAACAGACAGACAGGGCAGATCGCTTGGGTGCAACAAGCCGATTTTATTGATACAAAGCTGAGTATTTGCACCTTTTCAACAGCACTAAAACCAGATCCTTACATAAGCAGTAATCACCATAACAACCATATCTGTTTCTCAATAATATTGCAAAACGAAAAGCTAGCACTGACCAGCACAGATCCATACCAAACATGCCTTTGTTTTATGCTCCATTTTGTGGTAGGCCGCACTGCCTGCCTGCTTTGTGGCCTACAGTGCTGCACTTCTGACACGAGGTTAGCTCTGCTCTCACTTCTGCTTTCTAGCTGTTATCTCCACACAGGAGGAGTCTGGGTGTGACTGATCCAGATTTAGGGACAAACTGGGACATAGGTTTGTCCCCAAGGGTTTGTGGCCTAGCAGGGTTGCTGTGTCCAGTTCTGACATGAGGTTAGCACTGCTCTCACTTCTGCTTTCTAGCTGTGTCTCCACACAGGAGGAGTCTGGGTGTGACTGATCCAGATTTAGGGACAAACTGGGACATTGGTTTGTCCCCAAGGGTTTATTTAGGTGTAATTGGGCCTTTCTATGAGTTTGCCCCTCAGGATAAAGGATGACAAAAGCAATATACTAATATAGGTGAAATAAATTGTATTTTTCGGTTGGTGGTGACATTGATTAGAGGGAGGGATGTTAATCTGTTGCACAATCTAAATGGTTATAACTGATGCTTTAATTCATTGTTTATTCAAACAATAGTTTAATGATGATTATTTTTCAGCCTGGAGAAGAGAAGGCTCTGAGGAGACCTTAAATACCCTTGCAGTGCCTAAAGGAGCTCCAGGAGACCTGGAGAGGGACTAGGGACAGGGCAGGATGGACAGGACACAGGGAATGGCCTTGAGCTGGAGGAGCTGATCCTGAAATCAGCCAGAAACAAACTTTCCACCCAAATCTGAAGCATTAGCAATCAGCCATTCCTCACCCCCAGGGCAGAGCACACCCAGAGACTTCAACAGCACTTTTCCTGGAATTCATTCCCATGCATTTCCCTCTTCCTGGCATTCCTTTCCTGCCCCTGGGGTCTAAAAGGGTCTCTGGGGTTTGTGTTCCCTGAGAGCCCCAACCTTTCCTTGAGCTCCTCTTCGGGCTTGTGTTGTTGTTTCTTGTTACATGAAATTACCACAATCCCCTGAATTGCCCATTATCTGTTTCTCCCCAGTTTCCAGCTGGGTTCACCATCCTCTGTGTCTCTCTGACATTTTTATTTCCTTTGCAAATTGGGCTCTTGTCACGGTCCTTATAAGTGGACATGTGATGTTTGTTTCAGGTATGATCTCCGAGTGCAAAAACAAAATAAAGCAAATTATGCAACAAGTCAAGGGAGTTAAATTTCAATCCAAACAAGAACTTTATTAATTATGCCCATAAAGCAGCTTGTGATAGGAAGAGAGAGAGAGAATAAAGGAAAAGATAGGGAGAAAAAGGGAAGAAAAAGGGGTTTATAGCTACCACTGCGGGTCCACAGACGTCCAGCCTCTCTGGAGGTCTTTCCAGAAGGTGTTCCTCTGCCTCTGTCTCATCGATGTGATCTCACGGCGGGGAAGCTCTTCAGAATTCAGTCACTCCAGAGCTGTCTTTTATCCTAGTCCATCCACCTGGTCCCTCCTTGCTCCCCCTTAATTCCTGTGGAGATATGCCAAACTCCACCTGGCAAGCCATACATGCCAAGAGAGGAGAGTCCAAGGTGTGGTCAGCTTTGGATGCAGCTCCCCTCACAATAACGAATAGCAGGGAGTCTATGGGTCCATGGTTAGTCCCATCATTAATTTTCTCTTCATGCTTCATGGATCTTTCACAATAGCAGAGACTTGGAGATAAGGACAGAGCATTTGTTCTGTACCAGCTTTGGCCAGTTTGGTACGTCCTGCACCTGTGGTTTCTGATGAGAAATGCTGAGACAGAACTTGATTCTTTGATTGATCCTTATCCTTGGGAGGTGGAGAATGTGGGGGAGGTTGCAAAGGAAAGGTCAAGATGTTTTTGTTGGGAAGATGTTGAGGGGAAAGATAATGGAAAAAGAGTGAAGGCAGGCTGAGAGTGTTGGGATTGTTCAGCCTGGAAAAAGTTTTGGGGAGACCTCAGAGCCATTCCAGTGCCTAAAGGGGCACCAGGATAGCTGGAGAGGGACTGGGGACAAGGGCTGGAGGGACAGGACACAGGGAATGGCCTTGAGCTGGAGGAGCTGATCCTGAAATCAGCCAGAAGCAAACTTTCCACCCAAATCTGAAGCATTAGCAATCAGCCATTCCTCACCCCCAGGGCAGAGCACACCCAGAGACTTCAACAGCACTTTTCCTGGAATTCATTCCCATGCATTCCCCTCTTCCTGGCATTCCTTTCCTGCCCCTGGGGTTTGTATTCCCTGAGAGCCCCAACCTTTCCTTGAGCTCCTCTTTGGGTGTCTGCTGTTGCTTTTTTTTTTTTACAGAATTTTACCACAACCCCCTGAATTGCCCATTATCTGTTTCTCCCCAGTTTCCAGCTTGGTTCACCATCCTCTGTGTCTCTCTGACATTTTTATCTCCTGTGCAAGTTGGGCTCTGAGCTCTTATCCAGCAGCCCCAGGGGGACTGGAAATGTCCTTTCTCAGTGGTGTCTGTCAGAGGACAGGACGAAATTGGACTTTAAATTGGAAATTCTGCCCTGGCACAGAGAGGATGGAGAAGGGGCAGGGTGGCTGATTTTTGGAGGAATTGAGGAAGGAAAAGGGATAATGTTGGGAGAGAACTGACAATTCCAGGCCAAAGACCTCGTAGGGCCACAGTGTGTGTCGAAGGCAAAAATTTCAAAAACCTCGCGCTCATTCCATGGTTTTCATTTTAAATTTTCATGGCCTTATTTTCGCTTTCTATTCCCCCTTTCCTCCTCCCCCTCATTTTGCAGAGCAAAATATTTGATTTGAAGGGAGGAGGAGGCTCCCAGTGACTGGCTGGCCCCAGTTTGCTGTGGGTGGGGAGGAAGAACCTTTTTTTTTTTTTTTCCCTTTGCCTTTGTTCACTGAACTTGCAGGAGTTTTAATGGAAAGGAACTTAATGCCACATTATATCATTGTAAAGTTATTGGCCTTTTTAATTTATTTTTCGTGCTACTTCCTGTTTTTTGTCTTCATGTACTGTTTTTTTGAGCTTGTATATATTTTTATTAAATATCTTTGGTCACTCCTAATGGAAAATTCTAGGAAAAGTAATACTCCTAATATTTTTAAGTGTTTGTGGGGTAAGTAAATCATGTTTGCTGTTGAATTAATACGTTTCCTTAAGTATTTTAATGTAAATCAGCTGGATTTGCTCGTTACCTTTCTTTAGAAGCTTTTTAAATTTAATTTGAAAGCAGCATTTCAAGTTGGGTGTTGCATGTTGTTTCTGTGGGAAATGTTTCTGCAGTAATTTCTGTTGAATGGCTCTTGTAATTATATCAGTCAGTTATATATTGATCAGATTATATGAAATTATATCAGAAAAAATATGCTGATTAATTTCTTTCTCTGATGGTGAGATGGTTTCTTTTCTCTTCACTGAGATTTTGGTGTGGATTAGATTGGTTCCTTAAGGGAAAGCAACACATAAAATGAAGAAAAGTGAATTATCTCAGCCTCTGGATGGTTCAGTGATGATGTGCTGGAAGTGTTTTCTGCCTTTCAGAAGGATTCTTGCTTCCCATCATTTGAATATCTCTATTAAGAGGAATTTGTGGTGATTTTTGGTGCAGCTTTGGAGTTTCCATGTGTGTGAAGAGACTCGAGGAGTGGTTCATGAAATAATTCTGGACATGTTCAGTCTTTGTGCCTCTTGATCTTGGTGCTGTGACTCATTTAGCTTTCAGGTCGTTAAGCAGCTCTTAATGAGGAATGACTCCTGGCACAAGGCTTTGAGTGCACTTGGGTATGATTTCACCTGAGGAATGTCTCTCACCTCCCCTGCCTGCAGGGATGGAACTCAGGCTTAGATTGGGATTTTTCCCCAGGTGGTGTCTTTCAGTATTTAGTGTTCAAAATACTCTTGAGTATCGTTTTTACGCACAGAGGATTGCTAAAACTTCATCTATAACATTAATAACTCCTTTTTTCAAATTGGATTTTCTGGTAGTTCGGCATAATAATCCAGGTGCTGGATTGTTTCTCCTATGGTTGTGTCCAATAAAAAAGAAGATTTTGCAGTTCATGGCAGGAATTCCTGAGTTGGACCATCACCATAAAGTATCAAACCAGATTTTCTCCTTCCTTGTTGCTCAAGAATTGTCTCCTCAGTAACAGTTCCCCAGCAGGGTGAGATCTCTGGAGCTGTGAAGTGCCACAGTAAACTTTGTGTGAAGTTGGAGAGTGCAAAGGGAATTAATTGGTCTCACGTGATAAATCCATTCTTGTTTTGGTGATCCAGTGTTTCTACTTTGTCACATTTATTTATTTTGTCACCAGGGCCATCTGTCTCTGTTTACATTTGGGATTGACAGGGCTTGAACTTAACTTTAACTCTGAGGTTTTGAAGTGGCAAATTCTTCCTTGTCAGTTTTGGCAGAGAAACTTGAACTTCCTCAGGGATCTGTTATTCCCTGTGAAAATTCTGGTTGTTCACTGATAGTATAACAAAAAAAACCCCAAAACCTCAAACAATTTTAATGTAAATATACACAATATTGCACAATATTATTTTATAATATATTACATAATGCACAATGTATGTATTACAGTATAATACATAATTATGTAGTTTTATATATATAGAATATCAACTCTGCTTTTATAGCACAGACTAATGTCTTTAGCTTGGAGTCTACTTTTAATACTTAAAAATTTGTGGAGTCAGTTCGTATTTTGCAGGATTTTAAGATTCTGTTTATTTGAAATCTTACCCCTTTATAGGATTAATAAAGTCCTATACTATTTAACAAAACTAATGTCTAATTCATGGTATTAACACTTTTTGATTGTGTTACTTTTGACCTTTTCAGTTATTAAGATCTATAATTTATAGAGCAAAATGTGATTTCCAAGTGCATTTTTTTTTTCTTGTTTTAGGTAATGATCATTTTGTTTAAAATCCTTTTTTCTCATTACAGACCAAAGTCAGCAAAACAAACGAAAGTCAAAAACCAAAACTTGTGACTATGAAAAGATGAGGTAAAAAAGACTATTTATTTTGAAATTTACTATTACTTTGAGTTATTTTACGTTGGATTAATGTCACTTGGATGTGCTGGTTGCTTGTTACTAATGACTTTGGTTTATATGTATATATATTGATTTTACACATAATTTTTTATATCCTGATAGCTGAGTAAAGCTCCCAAAATCCCAGCTTTTACCAAGAGCCAGAGTTATAACTTGAATACTAAATAAATTCTTCTAATTGGAAACTGAATATCTTCCATGCCCAGCTGAATTTGAGTAAATGAAGGCATAATTGGAATATTTGCTGTTCAGAGCTGCTGCCCAGAAGCTGAGGGATAACGGCAGCCTTGTTTGAGTTGTTACATCAAAGTTACACCATGAATTAACTCTTACCTCATTCCCAAGGCCTCCCTGCGCCAAATAATTTTTCAAACTTCTCTGACACTTCCTGAGCTCAGGAAAAAGGTGAAATGTGGCTTTATAAGTGACTCTCAGATTTGAAAAAGAGGAAGGAACTTGACTTGGAGTCCTTCAGTTGTTTGTTAACTCCGAATTTCCCTTAAAGCACAGTCAATTTCTGATTTTAGGGCTTGTAGAACAGGAATATGAATAGTTGTGCTTGGTGGTTTGGGGACAAAACGCCATGAGTTGAGGTACAAAGCACTGTAGATTTCATGGATAATATTTATGTCCATTTATATCCATTATCCATGGATAAAATTTATGTTTCCATTTCAAGTTTAGCAGAGGAAATCATGATTTCCAGTGGTGCTGGGGCCACCACGCTCCAGGGATATTTGATGGTTCTGAACAGCTGAGAGTACAGAAAAATAAGATATTTACATGGAAATAGGGAAGTTTACATTCAGAGAATTTCTCCAAGGCTGATTTCTAGTGTAGAAGAGCCCAGGCCTTTAGGAAAGCTGATTATTCCCAATCCTGATCTAAGTGTGGCCACAAACCCAAATTTCTTTTAATCAGTATTTATTTTGTTACAATCCTGCTGTTTCTCCATAACTTTTGGAATATCACGAATTAAAACTTTGCCACAGGAGAGCCATTTCACTGAATTATCAGCCTTTTCCTTTCACTTCAAAGAAATGTTCTAATTTACTATGGAAAAAATCCTTTTTAAAGCAGCTGGACCATCTCCAAAATTGCTTCTCTGCTGGGGGAGTTGATCAGACCTATGAAAAATCACAGTTTGCTGAAAATAAATTTGGATTTGAAGGCCATTTACAAACCCTTGGTGCCACTGTCCTGTTTTTTGTAGGGATCAGCTGGATTTGAAGAAAGAGTCTAAAGCCATGGAGGATAAAGGTTTCTGTCCTGTGCCCCAGGTAATGGAAATTCAGCAGCACGTGGCCTTAAATGGAAATAATTTGTCATTTTTAAGGAATGTCCTTTGTCATTTTTGGTTTATTCCAAAATTTTATGCTTTGTGCTTTGCATGGCTTTTATCAGAGGCAGAAATCCTGTGATTACACTGATTTATTGTGTCCTGGGGGTTGAAATTTTTTTCTGGTTTCTCTTTCTCTCCTTGCTCTAAAACCTGGCTGGGAGTCATTCTGGGATTTGTAAAGCTCTTCCCAAATTTCTGCCTAAATGTCTTCCTGTGTTGGATATGTTGGGAAATAATCACAGAACTTTCTGTGGAGTGGCTGTTGGAAACACTATAAAATTCATATATTGAATGAGAATTCTCCTCCTCTGGTCTTAGCACCAAAAAATTCTTGAAGGAAATCATGGGAATGCACATAATTAATCCTTTCGTCCCTGTTAATTGGGGGATGCAGATACCAGAAATCTTTATTCTGATTAATTACCTCACAGGACAAAGCTGAATTTAGGAGAAGGTGCAGCTTTTACCTGCACTGAGGCCCCTTATTTCCTTTAAAATATCTATATTAAATAAATCTAATTTATTCTGTTCTATAACTACATGCTCTGACAACATTAACCCAGCAGTTTGAAGAAATTAAAATAAATCTAAATTACTTACACCCTTCCTGCTGGAAATTCCTGCAGATCTCAGGAAGTATCAACATAAGTGAAAACATAATAACTTTATAACATAACATAATAGAAGAATGGACTCTGAAACCTTCTAGCATGAGCTGAGCTGTGTTGCAACAAAGTGTTGCAGAAAGAAAAAGTTCCCAGCTTTTCTGAAGAAACATTTGGATACAAAGTGAGGAAAAGCAGAAGTCTGGGTTGTGCTTTTGGGTGTTTTTTACGTGCAAGAAGAATGAAAATGATGCTTGAATGAAAGTTGCGGCTTTCTGGAGAGAAATTTTGAGTAAAGACTGGGTTTTTAAGAGATTAGCAGCTCCATGAAAATCAGAATTTAAATAGTTTGATAAAAATGCACCTCGATTGCTGCTCGAAAGGTGAAATTGCAGTAAAACAGTTCTGCAGGAACCCAAGAATTTCCACTTGGCTGTTGGAGAAGAATTTTAGCAAATACTGAATTTCCAAACCAAGTCTTTTGCCTGCTTTTGAACGAAAAAAAGAACAGAAAATGTTGTTTTCTCTTGGCCTGACTGTCTTTTTTAACCTTCCAGGGGGATTTTGGTTCCTTGCCAGATGTGAAATCCCTTGCTCTGGAGAGTCACACCACCATCATGGACAGTGATAAACCCATTTTATTACCACTGCTGAGAGCTCTCAACACTCCAGAATTCACGGTAAACTCGGAGAAATAACCTGCTTTTTTCACAGAAATTCCAGTTGGTGCATTCAATACCCTGATTCACTCCTCTCTTCCCTAAAATAATCCTGATTTTCTAGTTGGTGGCTGCAGGGCCAAGTGTTGCCCTCCTGATTGGGAAATGGGACCAGGATGGAAAACAACCCAACAACAGCCCAGGAGGTGTTTTTGGGAAAACTCAACACTCCTAGGAGCAGTTTGAAAACAGTGGCCAAAATATTATCATTTATATATTCAAAAAGAAAAGGAAAATGCAGTTTTTCTTTGGCCTGATTGTTTCCTTGCACTTTCCAGGTGGATTTCAATGCTCTGCCTGAGGAGGTGAAAGCCAAAATATTGTAATATATAAACTCAAACAAACAAAAAAAAAAAAAAAAAAAAAAAGGGAAAAATGCAGTTTTCTTCTGGCCTGACAGTTTTCCCTGCCCTTTCCAGGTGGATTTCAATGCTCTGCCTGAAGGTCTGGGCAAGCTCAGCACTTTCGGGTGCAGTGTAAAAACAGTGGTCAAAATATTACAATTTATATATTTAAAAAAAAGGAAAAAAAAAATAGGAAAATGCCGTTTTCTTCTGGCCTGATTGTTTTTTAAAAAAGGGGAAAATGCAGTTTTCTTCTGGTCTGACTGTTTCCCTGTATTTCCAGGTGGATTTCAATGCTCTGCACTGGGCAAGCTCAGCACTTCTGGGTGCAGTGTAAAGACAGCAGCCAAAATATTATCATTTATATACTCAAAAAAAAAAAACCCCAAAAAAAAAGTAAAAATGGAGTTTCCTTTGGGCTGACAGTTTCCCTGCACTTTTCCAGGTGGATTTCAATGCTCTGCCCGAGGAGGTGAAGGCCTGGGCTCGGGATGGCTGCAGAGCCCTGCAGGAGCAGCAGTGCCACAGTGCTGAGAGAGCTTTCTCCCTGCTGCTGAGCAGCCTCTGCACCTCGGGATTTAGGGTAAACTGGGCAAAATCCCCTGCTTGATCCAATTTATTAAGGTTTTTTCCTTCCCTTCCCCACCAAATAATTGTGATTTTACGGAGTTGGTGGCTGCAGAGCCAACGTTTCCCTGCTGATGGTGGGAAGGGAGGACAGGAGGGAAAGTGACAATAATGGCACAGGATGTGTTTTTGGGGAATGTTCAACACACCCCTGCAGTCCCAGTGTCAAAAATGTTCACCTAAATAATTGTCCTATCAGTGGAATTTAAGGGACTTTGATTAAATACTGTGTTTTATAAAAAGCTCCGTGGTTGGTTGGATTTGGTGATCTTGAAGGTCTTTTCCAGCCTTGGTGATTCTGTGATTGTCAGATGAGCCTTGATTCACAGTAATGAAGGGTAAAAAGGATTTTGGTGGCAAATTCTGTGAAATTTGATGCTCTGTGTCTCTGCCACTGACCCAAGGTCATCCTGGATTTTTAAAAATTAATTTTCAGTATTTGTACCCTGTTTTTGTTGTGCTACTGATACAATTTGACTTTTTTTTTTTTTTAAATTTCAGTGTGTGAATATACTTAATATTAATTATGTTATACTCCTCTATGGACATGCCACTGCTCTCCTGGGAATTGGACACCCTGAGGTAGGACATGAAGCCTATTTTTATTTGTTTGATATTTAAATACTGCTTTATTTCCAAGCTCTAGCCCAGGTAGTTTCCCATCCATTTTTGTATCTTCCTATCTGAGAAAATGAGGAGGGAAAGAAACCTCATGACACATTTTGGAATTGTACAGTTTAATATCTGGGACTAAATCCCTGATGATTTGGGATGAATTAGGCTATCAAATAATTTTTTTTCTCAAGCTTTCAAATGAGATTCTAAATATTAAGAAATCACAGTCAATAATTTTTATTTTTATTTTGTAAGGTGGTTCTGCACTGGTTTGAACACAAATATTCTGCTCCTAAAACAAGAGGCAGGAATTGCTTTGGGTTCTGGAAAATGCAAAACCAGAGCTGGGGTTTGGTTTTTTTGGGTGTTTCCCTCTGCAGTGTTGGGTGATACTCAGTGTCTTACAATGAATTTAAAAATATCTGAGCTCAGTCATTTAATTCCTTTATTTTACAGCAAATCCATGTTTACAGAATAAATTTTAAACAAAAAAAAAAAAAAAAAAAGAGGGAAGCTTTGCCTGTGATCAAAAGGTTGTGTAATTCCATTTACTGTTCCTAAGACTGATCAAGGTGTAGGACACACTGACCTAAGGGGAAAAAAAACCAGGAAAAGTGGAAATCTCCTGGCAAAACTCCATGTGTTTGTGTCTCACCTTTCTTTTGAAGGCATTGGCAAAGGCTGAAGGTCAGTTTAAGAAAATAATTGAAGAATATCCAGAAGAAATGTGTTTTTCTTTGGCACACTATGGAATTGGAAGGGTTTACCTCAGGCAAAACAGGTTGGTCTAATGTAAAATACAGTATTTGATGGAAAAAAATCTTCTTATTTGAGGAACTGTGCATGGTGGGGTTTTAATTGCTCTGTGTTTATCACTAAATTCATCCATCAGATGGGTTTAGTCCAACTGGAAGCTTGTTCCTGCTAAACATTTAATGGAAGCTGATTTGAATTGGAATTTAATGGAATTTAATGGAATTTAATGGAATTTAATGGAATTTAATGGAATTTAATGGAAGCTGATTGAGGTGAACTGAGCTGATCTGAGGGAATATTTGGAATTCAGGCACAGCCCTGCAGTGGGGGAGAGCATGCAGGAGGAGAACAAAACCACCTTGTTCTCAGGGGGAAAAAATGCATCCTGAAGAAAATGGGATTGATCTCATCCCCGGGCAGGCTGGAGAGTGACCTTGGGCTGAGATAAGGCAGCAGCTCCCTTGAGTCACAAATTCCCTGGAGCAAAAAAAGGGATTTTTGTGAGCCCAGAGGGACAGGACAAGAAACAAACCCCGAGCCCAGGGCTGGAGCTGCTCCCACCCACGGATTCCTAAATATTTCTCCTAAATTAAACTTTCTTCCCTGTGGAAAACCTGGGAATTGTGGCTGCTGGGGGCAGGAGGAGCTGCGGGAAACTCAGGGTGGCATTTGGGGACATCTCTGGGGCTCTGTGTCACCCAAGGCTCGTGGGGGCTGAGCTGGGCTGGGACAGGGCAGGAATTCGTGGAAAAACTTGGGGTAAAGACAGGGAGATCACTTCTAATTAGTCACAGGGAAACAGACTCACCGTGGGGAAAAACACCTTCTTGTCCATGAAACCAGAACTGGAGAGTGGGAAACAAAGTAAAACAACTCAAATCAGCTTTTCCTCCCCTCCTTTAGCCCAGCCTCGACTTCACTCCCTCATTCCTGACTCTTCTCCCTCTCAGCTGCCCACAGGAATGGGGAATTGGGAATTTTTTCCCTACTCCCAGCTGTGCAGGATGTTTTTTCCTTTTATCCCTGCTTTCCCTGCAGTGCTGGAACCTTGCACAGCTCTGCCCCTCCTGGGATGGTGGAATGAGTTGTGGAATTGTGTGGAAATTCCTCCCAGGAGGATTTTCAGTGTGTTTTCCCTGTTTCATACTCCAGATTTGCACATGCCCTCGATCAGTTCCTGAGATCAAAGCTCATGATTGATTTCAAGATTTTCCCTGGGGTTTTAACGTGGCCAGGAACAACTCAGGTCATCGAGGAGACGCGAATTGGGAATTTACAGGTATGTTTGAAAAAAAACCTGGAAGATTGTCCTTCTCCCCCTCCTTCCCATGGCTCAGATCCAGGGAAGATGAGGACTAAAGGAAAGTGAGGGAATGGCCAGGGGAGGCTCAGGGTGGATTTTAGGAGGAATTTCCCCATGGAAAAGCTGCCCAGGGAGGTTTGGAGTGTCCATCCCTCTGGGCTGGGGACAAGGTGAGCATCAGGCACAGCGTGGATCTTGGAGCTCTTTGCCAGCCTCAGGGATTTTGGGATAATGCTGGATCCTCTTCCTGCCACAAACTTTGGGATGTGAACACACAACAGAATTCTGGACAGAGCTGGTTAAAAATCTGAATCACCAGAAACGTGAAGTTGCCACATTTAAAACCAAACAGGAGGCTTTAACCATGTAGTTCCAGGATAAAATATTTGATTTATATGGTAAAATTCCCTGCTTGGCCAGAAAAACCTGACACCAGGAGCTGCTCTGCACAGAGGCATTTTTAACCCAGCAGAATTTAAAGGTTTAGTGGATGAAGTTGGCCAAACTGCCCAGCCCTGCTGAGTTTGGGGTAGAAGCAGCACTTTGGGCTTTCTCCTAACCAAAAATTGGAATCTGGATACAGCAATCCATGGTTTGGCACCTCTGGATAATTCAAATATCTGCCAGGGTTTATCAGGGCTGTGTTTGTTTTTGATAATATTTTATTAATTTGGGCTCAGTTCCAGCCCTGCACTGATTTCACACAAAGCCACTTTGAAATTTTCCTGAAAAAAGAAATTATCCTGAAAAACCTCCCTGGTTCTCCAGTTTGATCCTTAGCCCAGATCCAGGTTAAGACCCTCTGGGAATCTTCAGAAATGAGCAAAAAATCTCCATTTCTGTCCCACAGTCTGAATGATCTCTTTTATCATTTGGATAATTTCCCACCTTTTGGAATTGCTCAGGATGTGGGACATTGGTTCAGGATAAATCTGCATTTTTCAGGCTAAACCTACATTTTTCTGTGAGCACTCAGCTGCCAACACTTCCAACAAACCCTTTGTTGGAATATTTTGGCCATAAAAGGCCAATCTCCCATTGCTTTCACCAGGAAAAAAAATTGGTTTTTTTGGGGATTAGTCACTGCTTTTCCAAGAGGGATGTTTCACTGCAGTCCCCAGGAATTTGTGAGTAGAAGTGGAATTTTTTCCTGCTTTCTGTGCAGTTTGTCTCACGTCATTTTGTGTTTTCCAGATGGCTTTAAGGAATTGCATTGAGGAATGTAAATTCCCCCCACAGCCTGATGCTGTCTGTCGATATCAGCAGTGCCATGGCTACTCCAAAATCCAAATATATTTTACAGACCCAGACTTTAAGGTAAATTTGCAGCTGGAAGAAGTTGGAGAAGTAAAACTTGCTGTGTTTTCTGCCCCTTTTCAAATTATTTGCTGTTAATCTGAGCACTGTTTTCTCTGGTGGTTTTATTTTAAAAAGTTAAATTTTTGCTGTTTCTCATTTTTAGGGTTTTATACGTATTATTTGCTGCCAGCAGTGCCGAGTGGAGTTTCACATCAACTGCTGGAAAAAGCTGAAAACAACAAGTTATAGTGATAAAAATGATAAGGTAAGGAAGGCCTTTGCCAGACTGGAATTTTTAATTTTTTAAAGATTATAGCATTGAGATATATAAAGGAATTTCACAAATTCAGCAGCCAGGATAAAACAAAGGGAAATCAAGCACTGTGGGAAGTCAAAAATATTCTGGAAGTTGACTCTTGGGTGAGAAGTTGGAGGAGGAAACTTTGGGAATAACAAATGCCACAGATTTTTTGTGAATTTTGATTCCCAAGTCAGCATCCAGGAGGAGTTTAGGATTGTGCTTCCTTTCATTGCTTTGGAATTAAGAAATTAATTAAGAATTTAATTAAGAAATTAAGAAATTCATTAGTGTCAGGACATAAATTGGGTGTGGATTTCAGTGCCTATGTTGTTTCCTTTTCTCCTGCAGGATTTTCTGAAGGAAATGTGTTTCACTCCTGACTGTAAAGGCCTTATTTCCAAAATAGTTATTTTCAGTCCTTCTCGGACAGTAAAATGTGAAGTAAGTATTAGCATGTTTTCTGTGAAAATAATTAGAATATTAAGGAGATAAAGATGAGAATGTAACTGAAAAAAAAAAAAAAAATTGTGGTGCCTTAACTGCAGAATGTGAGGATTATTTAGGAATATGAATTAGCTGTTCTAGTGGAGCAGGAGTTGCCTTGTGGGGTTGGCTGAAGTGGCAACTGGAATTCAAGAATTCTCCAGGAATTATTCCCTGGAACCACAGGAAGATGGATAATCCTTCCCAGATAATTAATTCTCCCCTGAGCAAGATTGTTCTGAGAGAAGCAGAAATGATTGGCAAGTTTGTAAGCTGAATTTCATTCCTCTCTCATCCCTTCTTTTGGTAGTTTGAACAAAAAATCCCAAAACCCAAGGAACCACCAAGGGCTGCTATTAAACAGAAATGTTCAAGGTAAGATTTGTCCTGTTTGAATCCATTCCAGAGCAAAGCAGGGACGGATTTTCCTGCCTTTTTACAAATATTTTGGAAACTTATTCTTGCCCTGATAAACTAAAAAATCTGGTAAAATCCATTATGATTGAATTAGAAAAGTAGTTAAATTGTTCCACAGAACTAATTTTGGGTGAATGTTTAGAAAGTAATAATATAAATGAATACATATATTTACAATATATATTTTTATATGTTATATATATAATAGATAATAAATAAAAATAAAATAGAAAGTAAATAAAAATATATTTAATGATGCTGCTGCAGTTATTGCTGCACAGACCTTTGACATAACTGAGTTTGCAGTTTTTTGGTCAAGTAACCTTTAAATAACGAGAAATCAGGCTGAGGGGACAAACAAAATAGATTTTTTTTTTAAATTAAGAAAATCAGATATCATTATTTTGCTGAAAATCAATATCAATAACTCAGCATCAAAATGCTGAGTTACAAATTAAGAATAAAAAATAGTATTGAAGCCAATCCTAATTTAGACCTCTTTAATGGGAGTAAAAATTGTCACATCTAGAGGACATTGATATTTCCATGAAATTTTGTGATCTCCTAAATTCTAAATTTGACATTTTCATCTCAATTCATGTTTGCCTCGCTGCTGAATTGCTTTTTTTCAGTCTTAGGAAGATCAAAATGAAGCAAGAAAGGAAACTGCGGCGCAAACGAGCGCGGGAAGAGGCCAGGAGTTGTGCCAGGAAAAAAGAGGAGGAAAAGCAGGAGGGAAATGAGCAATCTCAGTCCAGTCAGCACAGGGGTAGGTGGAAATGTGGATTATTGTGGATT
Source organism: Entomyzon cyanotis (assembly GCA_024500445.1). Taxonomy (NCBI): domain Eukaryota; kingdom Metazoa; phylum Chordata; class Aves; order Passeriformes; family Meliphagidae; genus Entomyzon; species Entomyzon cyanotis. The sequence goes on from JAKEPQ010001016.1 coordinate 2,190,453, forward strand.
GCTTTGTGGAAATTGTGGGTTATTGTGGATTTCCCCGTGGAAATGTGGGTTACTGTGTGCATTTCCCGCGGAAATGTGGAGGATTACTGTGTGCATTTCCCCGCGGAAATGTGGGTTATTGCCCTGATTTCTGAATTCTGAATATCCCAAGTCAAATCACAGCAGAATCCTAATACTGAACAGAACCCTTAGGAAAAGATTTGCATTTTTACTTCTGACAACTTTTATTTCCCTTCTGGTTTTATTTCCCAAACGACTGGGAGATCTTCCTGTGTGTTTAATTTCCTTGTAGAAAACCTGGATTTTTCCTTGGCTGCTTCATGCAGAATCAGCCTGGAGAGGGTAAAGCTCAAATCCTAAATCAACCTATTCAAAAGGGATTTCAGAAAAACCACTTTGGGACACTGAGAGAGAAAATAATACATTTATCTACATCTCAGATAAAGCCAGACTGATCTCCTGCCTGCAGGGGCTTGAAAAGTGCATTGCAGACAATTAGGAAAAATAAGAATATTTCAGGCTGTGAGTTTTTGCCTTGCAGGGATGTTGGGTTGGTCTGTAGTTCAGAGCTGGGAATTTCCCCTGCAGCTTCTCAGGGCAAAGAGAAAAAGGGAGGATGTTTGAAAATTTATTTTTTGTCTGTATTATCAACTTGGGATATAATTAATTTATAATTTCCTAGAAGGATTCCCTGTTAAATACTCTGGGTGTGTGGTTTTTGTTTTAATCCCATCCATGCCATACTTGGAGTTCTCTGGAACTCTGTTCAGTGGCATATCCTGAAAATTTGGGAGATTTTTGCTTCCCTGTGGATTTGTAAAATCCCATTCATTTATTTCCTGTTCATTTTTAAAAAAAAATCTTATAAATTTAGAAATCTTTTTCTCTGGCTCATCTTTAGTTGTGATCCTTGCAGTCACTGCAGGTCACTGTGACCCTGCGAGTGTTCATCCTCAAATCTGAGCAAAGTGGTTGTTTCTTCAGACAAAAATTTTCAAACAATGTTGGATCAAATTCATCATGCTCAGGCCATAAGGAAAAAAATCTATAACTATTTAAATGCTGTCATTTTCAGTGTTGTGACAAAGCAAATAATTAAAAACACCGCTTAGTCCAGATTTAACTTTTTATTTTAAAGTTGGTTTTATTTGGTGTAAGGACATGAAATCTTACTTGTTTCAGTTTTTTAATTCCATATTTTGAATCTGCTAGGTTATGTTTCAGTTTTTAATTCTGCCTTTTGAATCTGCTAGGTTCTGTTTCAGTTCTTTAATTCCGTATTTTGAATCTGCTAGGTTCTGTTTCAGGTTTTTAATTCCGTATTTTGAATTTCTAGGTTTTGTTTCAGTTTTTTAATTCCGTATTTTGAATTTCTAGGTTTTGTTTCAGTTTTTTAATTCCGTATTTTGAATTGCTAGGTTTTGTTTCAGTTTTTTAATTCCGTATTTTGAATCTGCTAGGTTTTGTTTCAGTTTTTAATTCCGTATTTTGAATCTGCTAGGTTTTGTTTCAGTTTTTTAATTCCGTATTTTGAATCTGCTAGGTTTTGTTTCAGTTTTTTAATTCCGTATTTTGAATCTGCTAGGTTTTGTTTCAGTTTTTTAATTCCGTATTTTGAATCTGCTAGGTTTTGTTTCAGTTTTTTAATTCCGTATTTTGAATCTGCTAGGTTCTGTTTCAGTTTTTTAATTCCGTATTTTGAATCTGCTAGGTTTTGTTTCAGTTTTTAAATTCTGTATTTCGAATTTCTAGGTTTTGTTTCAGTTTTTAATTCCATCTTTTGAATCTGCTAGGTTATATTCCCGTTCTTGAATTCCATCTTTTGAATTTTCCAGGTTTTGGGCAGGACTTGCCTGCTGGAGATCAAGTCCTGCAGCACCTCAGCCGCAATTCCGAGCAGATCAAAGCTGCTCTTCCCGACGCTGCCGGCTTACTGAAGGAATTGCTGTCGTGGGCTGTGATCAGCCAGGAGGAGTTCACCTCCTGCTCCAGGAGCAGCAGCTCGTCCCACGAGGTGCTGGAGAAGCTCCTCAGTGCTTTAATCCAGGAAAAATCCCGAGTGCAGACCAGGGTGTTCCTCCACGTGCTGAGCCAGCTGGGAGAGGTGAATCCCAAAGTGCTCAAGTGGCTGAAACACCTCAATAACCTGGGTAGGTTCAGTGCCTGGGCAGAGCACAGAATTCCCTTTTTCCACTCTTCTCAGTTCTAAATGGCAAAGTCCTCCTTTCCTCCTTTCTTTCCTTTCTTTCCTTTCTTTCCTTTCTTTCCTTTCTTTCCTTTCTTTCCTTTCTTTCCTTTCTTTCCTTTCTTTCCTTTCTTTCCTTTCTTTCCTTTCTTTCCTTTCTTTCCTTTCTTTCCTTTCTTTCCTTTCTTTCCTTTCTTTCCTTTCTTTCCTTTCTTTCCTTTCTTTCCTTTCTTTCCTTTCTTTCCTTTCTTTCCTTTCTTTCCTTTTTCCTGATTCCAGGGAGTGAAGTACAACCTGAGTGACACAGGGACTCTGCAGGGCTTTGGCCATGCAGGAGAGAGAAAATGGAACAAATTGAACTTTTTCATTCCCCAATGGGTTTAAATTCTGATCTTTGTGGAAAGAATCTGTTTCTGGGCAGTAATTAATGGTGGGGGTTTGCCATTGAGGTTTAGGTAACTGAACAACGTCAAAACAATTTAATGTTTGTTAAATGTTTGCAGTTTCCTGTTGGATTTATAACTGGAGGAAGGTGGATTTTTGGGTTTGGGGTTCTTCATTCTCTATCACATCCATATCCTTTCAAGAATTCATTTAGATTTATTATACAAATAATAATTTTTGAAAGTAGAATTTAGTTTATCAACCCCACTGGGCATTTTTTGTTTGCATTTCCAAGACACCAAAGCTTTCACATCACCTTGTACATTGAATTTCTAGACCAAACTCTTCCCTTTGAAGAGGGAAAATCCCATTTGAAGCACCAAAACATTGAAACTGCAACGAAATAATTGACATTTTCCACCTCTTTCAGGTCTGACAGCTACAAAAAACTTCCTCCATCAGTATGGCCAAGTTTTACAAGAGCTTGACCTTTCTATTTTAACCCCAGCATGGAACCAGAAATATGGCAGTAAATTTGATTATGTGGCAGCTAATGCTGAAAAGCAAGAAATTTGTGATTATTTCCTCAAGCCCCCCCTAGAGAAAACCCGCTGTTTTATATGGCTTTTAGAAGAAAACAGAGAACATTTTTCAAGCCTCCATCAAGCTTTAGATGAATTCTTTGATAAAATGGGTGAGTAGGAAAAAGTTCCCACCTGGATCCAAGATTTCCAGCAAAAATAAATGGTTTTTTGTTCAGATTTTTAACATAAAGTTAAAAAAACAACCTTGCAGCTGCAATTTTGGAGCTGCTTTGGTGGTGTTGGATAAAGGATTTTAGCAATAATTCCTGGGATTTCACAGTGAAATGGTAAATTAGATAAAATATTATTATTTCCATGAATCATCAAGACTTTTCTCCTTTCAACAGATGACCCAACCATTATATTAAAGAAGCAGGGAAATGAAAATATATCAGTAAGTAAACTGAATTTATTGTTGGTCTCAGCTCAGAAAGAAGTTTTTGGTGTTTTAGAAAAGTAAATCTTTTGCAGCCTCATCCTTCAGACTTAACTGGAGATTTAATCTCTTGTTTTAACTCCCTTTTCTTAAATTATTTGATATTTGAACTATCTAATAATAGTTATTCCAGTGTACCTCATTCTGAATCACTCTTTAATTGATGTCATCATTAAAATCCATCCCAATTGGCAAAAATACATTTTGTATTTCAGTTAATTCTGTGTTTGAGTCACTCATTCAAAGTTCTTCTTGCCTATAGATAAGTTTATCTTTACAAATCCAATAAAGCTTTAGAGTTAATTAATGTACATATTAACAAAATGCAGAATTTTTAATTTACACATTAATAAAATGCAGATTTTTTCCTTTTTGCTTTTTCATTTCATGTATTGGAAAATCCAAGAAAGAAATGAAAACCATCACAGTAAAAACTGATTTAATTTCAGTTTTACAGCCTAAAATAACTTGTGAGTAATTCCTGGTAGTAGAATGATGTTCACAATCACAATCCTGTTAAAGGATTAATTAATTAGAATTTAATTCCTCCATCTTTGTGTATCTTGGAAAACTGAAGCAACATTTGCCAATCCTATGCCTTCCTTTTTTTTTTTTTTTTTTCTGTTGCAGAATAATGAAATCAAAGTTAAAAACAAAAACAGGAAAAAGAACTTGAAAGATTCAAAGGTCAGTAACTTTTCAAGCTCCTAAAACAGATATAACCAAACAGATACCATTCACTTACTATTAAAACCTCACCTAAAAATTGGGATTTTTTTTTAAGAATTTCTGGCATTCAGATGGATTTCCTAAATACCTTGAGGAGACTCAGTATTGAAGTAGCTTTTCCTGAAGTAGAAAAATGGTGTTAAGCCTAATTTTGTTAAAATTTATCACTAAAAAAAAAGCTATTTCTAAACTTTAAAAGTTATTTATGACTCACTTTGGCTCTGACTGGAGTCACCTTCCCCTGGCTTAATTCTGAATTCATGTTTTGATCTCAATTTGCCATGTGGGAAGATAAGAATTCAGTCCAAAAGTTCCATTTAATGCTCAGAAATGTTAGTAATTCTTCATTATTTTATAGATTTTCCTAGGAATAATATTCTGCCTGAATCTTCTGTGCCTTTTGGAGGATTTTGCTTTATTGAAAGCTTCAGATTATGCCCTCACCTTTTTCTAGAATTTATCATTTTTCTAGAATTTATCATTTTCTAGAATTTATCATTTTTCTAGAATTTCAAGAGGAAACTTAAGATTTTCTTCCTCTTCTCCTCAGCCAGGATTTATTTTTTTCTGACTTCAGTGCATTTATTTGTATGTTTCTAAAATTATTAGGTAATAAAAATGAAGACAACTAAAAGGTCTGTAATTTTAATATTATTAAATGAATATTATAAAACATTCAAATAAATTTACAAAATAAATATTATTGCACACAGTAATAACCAGTGGCACATTAAACCACGTGGAATTAGGCAAAACTCTTGCTGGAGGTAAAGTTGTTACAACCTCAAATGTAAACCAAGTTTGATTAAATGTTGATGAAATTGGTAAAAAAATAGGAATGTTGGGCTCAATATCCCAATTTCTCTTTCCTAAATCAGTTCTGAAGAGGAAATTAAAAACTTTAAGAATTTTCTTGCTTAGCACTGATAATTTCTGTGGGAATTTTGCAGTTCATGATCAGCATGATGGATTTATAGAACAAAATTCAGTGTAAATAAGTTACTCCTGGTCTCTGCAGTGGATTATTTTACCAAAGCTTTTGTAAATTAAAAAGTTTTGCAAAAACTAACAGAAATCTCTTCTCAATTAGTCTATTTTAGTATTATCCAGTGGGGTTAGTACAGCACCACGAGAAGAAGAGAAGATATTTATAGAAGAAAATACTTTGTGAGTATTTTATTCATTCTGCTTTTATTGCCCAAACTCCAAAGTGCTGGAGGAGAATCCTTTAAAAACACCAACCTGGGTTAACTTTATTTTATTTTTTTTTCTGCTTTTTAAGGTACAGAGATTTAACAAATGAACCATTTGTAATCCCAGAATATCTCCAGGAGCAGCTGGAGGAATTTGAAGCTCTCTATAACCTTTCCAATAGTAACAATTATCAAAGAAATTTGAATAATAACCCAGATCCAATCGCTGAGAATTTATATGAGTGAGTATCATTTCACTTAGTAATTTTTATCATCTCACTCCATAATTTTTATCATTTCACTTAGTAATTTTTATCATCTCACTCCATAATTTTTATCATTTCACTTTGTAATTTTTACCATTTCACTTTGTAATATTTTTAGAATTTTTATAATTTTACTCTGTAATTCTTACAATTTCACTCCCTAATTTTTATAATTTCACTCCCTAATTTTTATAACTTCACTCCGTAATTTTTATAATTTTGGTTCGTAATATTTTTGTAATTTCACTTTGTAATATTTTTGTAATTCTTATAATCTCACTCCGTAATTTTTGTAATCTCACTCCGTAATTTTTGTAAATTCACTTAACAAGATTTTTATTATTTCGCTCTGTAATTTTTGTCATTTCACTCTGTAATTTTTATCATTTCACTTAATAATATTTTTATAATTTTTATAATTCCACTTTGTAATTTTAATCATTTCACTCTGTAGTTTTTATAATTTCACTCCGTAATTTTTATCATTTCACTTAATAATATTTTTATAATTTCACTCCGTAGTTTTTATAATTTCTTGTACAACTTGCAGTCCTGGTGCTCTGGTGTGTTCAGTGTGTCCATGAAGGAATTGATTCATCTTGTGAAAACTTTGATCAATAATAATAACAATATTTTTTTTTAATTTCCAAGCTATTTCTCTCAAATCCTGGAAGAGCACGGCCCTCTGGAACTGACCAATAAATTACTGGTTGGGGAATATGAACATTTCCCCGAGGAAACCCGCAAGGTGGTGGAAGATGCAGGAGGTTTGGAACCTTTCCTGCTCCAATCCCTTCGCTTCATCCTGGTGGATAACCTCATTGCCCTGAGGAAACACTCAGCCCTTTTTGAAGGAAATGCCGGCAGAAATCAGATTGGAAATAGAGAGGAAAATCATAAATCTGGGGAATTCCTAGGGAATTCTTCCCAGAGCAAGCTGCAGCTCAATCCATATGCTGAGGAATTCAAGCCACTGTCGTACCCTTTGGAACCTCATGTAGCAGCAGCTGATTTAACAGATTATGAGACTCCAAACTATTTGCCCTGTGCTTTTCCTGCTTCCTGCACGCCTGGGAATCCTCTGGGAAATGATTCTGTGGAAAAGGAGTTGGCATTCTCACAGAATTTTCACACCACCGCCACAAGCCCTGCTGTGTTTTTGCCCCAGAGCTCCTGGGGTTATCAATATGGAATATTACTTGTGCCTTCTGCACAGCCTGGCTGTGTTTATGCTGATCCTGCAGCTCGTCAGGATAATCAGGAATCAGCAATTCCACGTGGAAAATACATCCCTGGAGGTTTTGTGCCAACTGGAAGCCAGGAGTGCAAAGTTCTCTGCTTGGAGAACTCGGATAAGGATAATTCTGCTTTTCCCAATGGTTCAGGTGAAGCTGGAAAGGATAAATGTGTCCAGAAGGAAATGGGAAGGAGAGGTAAAGCTGGGAGGAAGAGCAATCCTCACACCAGGATGGTGGCTGTGCAGGTAAGGAATGGGAATGAAGGGATTTTATAGCTACCAGGATGAGCAGAGGGATGGAGCAGCTCTGCTGGGAGGAAAGGCTGGCAGAGCTGGGATTGTTGAGCGTGGAGAGGAGAAGCTTTGGGGTGACCTCCTTGTGGCCTTTTGGTGCCTGAAGGAGCTGCAGGAAACATGGAGAGAGACAATTGCCAAGGGCTGCAGGGACAGGACACAGGGAATGGCTGCAAAGTGCCAGAGGGCAGGGAGAGATGGGAGATTGGGAATTAGGAATTGTTCCCTGGCAGGGTGGGGAGGCCCTGGGATGGAATTGCCAGAGAAGCTGTGGCTGCCCCTGGATCCCTGGCAGTGTCCAAGGCCAGGTTGGACATTGGGGCTTGGAGCAGCCTGGGACAGTGGAAGGTTGGAATGGGATGAACTTTAAGGTCACTCCCAACCCAAACTCAGTTTTAGTGAATTTTGTCTGCCTGAAGTTTTTGCAGCTCTTTCTATTGGTCATCACAGAGGGAACTGCTGCACATCAAGTTCAGCTTCACTTTAGGGATGAAGGAAAGTCTTTCTGTGTTGTTATTTTTCTTTTTGTGATTAGTGTAGGGATTTGTTTTCACTTCCACAAGTTTGAGGATTTGGATTTGTGAAGAGGAGGCTCAGGGAGGGTTGTCTCACTCTCTACAACTCCCTGACAGGAGGGTGAAACACTTTCTGCAAATGTTAAGTTTTCAGACACTTAGAGCATGGCTTTGCCTGGATTCACAGAACTCCATGGAATTGCTTGTGGTCAGTGAAATCAGGGAAAGAAAAAAAAAATCCCTTTCAGAAACACCTCCACAATGTTTTCCTGCATCATTTATAGACCTGGATTTGTAAAACTGTGGGTGAAGTACAAAAGCTCCAAGCCAGAGCAGCTGCATCTGTGAACTGAGAACCTTTTGAATTAACTGTTAATTTTTTGGTGTTCTAGGTAAACCAGGAAGTTGCTGATAGGGAAACCAATACTTTGCCTTTCCATCCATTTGAAAATCACCAGGTAAGTTCTCTGCATCCTTGTTCATATTTGTCCTGAAGGAGGTTAAAGGAATGGCCAAAAACTGAATAGTGGAGAAATCAAAGTTCTCTGAAAAGGACAGGTTTTACAAGATATTTTGGGTTGTTTGGTGGTTTGTATGTTTTTGTGTTTTCTGATGTTCCTGGAAACATCACCAGCCCCACAAGATGATGATTTTTGAGCTTTGCTCTGATGTTTGATTTTTGTTCTGCTGGCTTTGTTCTAAGCTATCCAGATGTTGAACGTTTTAGGGAAATAGTATTTCCTCTCAAAAGCCTGATTGAAATATTCCATTTGGGCATACAGATAGTTCAGAGTGGTGTTAACAGCAGATTTATGCACCAGGAGATAAAAGGGAGAAAATGTGGCCTTTGAACTGCTAACAGGTATAACTTGAGTTGCTTTTTGTAACTGATTAATTTCCAGGGAGATATTCTCCGTATGGAGAAGGAGCACCAGGTATTGAAGGAACAGCTTAAGGAAGCAGAGGAGAAATTTGAGCAGTTACAAAGCAGGAGCTTGGAGGAAACTGGGGCTTTGGAAGAACTCCTGAAAAAAAGTATTGAAGAGACTAAGGTAAAGCTTTTCCCCATGGATGTGAGGTTGTGGAATTCCCTGGAAGTGTCCAAGGCCAGGCTGGATGGGACTTGGAGCAAACTGGGACAGCAGAAGTTGGCCCTGCCTGGGAACTGCATGGGATTTCATGTCCTTCCAACCCAACCCATTCCAGGATTCCCTGATTGATCATAAATATCCTCACTCTGCTCCAACCTGCAGTGGATTAAAACCCTGTTTTCAGCAATAAAGGTTTATTTCCTGTTTCCAGGTCTCCCAGAATGAGCTGGATTGGTTCCATCAAGACTCAGAAACACAAATGAAGAAGTGGCAGCAGGAGAAGAAGGAAAATCGAGAGAACTTAAAGGCACTGAGGAGCACAGCAAAGAAACACTCAGACACCAATGAGAGGTATGATTGTGAATAGATTTTGTAATTAGATTCACATTCCTTCATTCTGACAGTCTAAAGACTTCAGAAATGTTTAAATAAACCTAATCCTTGGCTGAGAAACCAGCCAGACATTTTCTCACAGTATTAGGCTGAAGTCTGCACATGGCCACTTGCTTATTTTGAATTTTTTGGCAAATCACAGGTAAATATCTCAAATAGCTTTAGGCAACTGTTGAAACTAATTTAGCAATAATTCTTCTCATCAGATTTGACAATTCTTGCTGTATTTCAATGTTCTCTCAGTTTACAGAGCCCAGACTTTGGTCCTTGAATGCTGTTTTATCTTTAGCCTTAAGCAGTTTGGGCCAAATCTCTTTTGAAAAATCATCAACCTGTTTTTAAATGAATTGCTGATTTATTAGGAATACCTTTAAATCTATGTAGAATAGAATCACAGGATGGTTTGGGTTGGAAGGGATCTTAAAAACCATTTAGTTCCACTCCCTGCCATGGGCAGGGAAACCTTCCAGTGTCCCAGGCTGCTCCAACCTGGCCTTGGACACTTCCAGGGCTGGAAATTCTATAATTTGTATAGAAATAAAGTCTCTAAAATATTCAGATTATCATGGTGGCTCTAGAGGAACACATTCCATATTTGCTGATGAACCTTTTTCACTACAAGCTTAATAAATGTTTCATTCCTGTAGGTATTTGAAGACCATTGATGACAAGCAAAAGCAATACAATGAGTGTTTAAATACATTTCTGGAGACTAGGTAAGACTCATGTCCCTTTCAGCAATATTTACATTTTTCTGCTTCACTCTGGGTGAAGGCTCAGGGAAAAATAAGCACTTTAACCTCTTTTCTCTCTGAGTTAGTTTGTTTTTCTTTTGGGAGAAAATATTTTTTAAAAAAAAAAAAACTTTTTCTTCCCTGGAAAAAAAAAAGCATTAATTTTAAATACTGCTCTGCTGTGAATGCTACTGAAATATTTCACTTCTTGTTCCTTCACAGTAATAAATTTGCTAATGAGAAAGGAAAATTGGAAGAGCTGATAAAAAAGAGTCAAGATGACAGCCAGGAGTGTGTGAAAAGAGCTGTTAAAGCAGAGGTACAAACAAAACAAAAAAAAATTAAAAACCTTTTACTAGAGCTGGGATCATTTTTGCTGATTGGAGGTGGGGAAATGACATCAAAGGTGTTGATCAAATATTGAAAATGACATCAAAGGTGTTGATCAAATATTGGAAGTGCCAGGGATGTGGATTCCACTTGAAATTCCTCACTGCAGGAACTCTGGGTTTACTTTGTGTCATCCAACTTTTCATTGATATTAAAATCTAGGTGAAGTTTTTATCTTTTTTTTTTTTTTTTTTGCCTTTTTTTTGGGGCTTTTTTAACACAATTTTGTTTGTTTCCAGATCTCAGTGCTCCAGAACTGGAAGGAAACTGAAGTCTGGAAGCTCAAAGGCAACATTGCCAAGGCAGAAGTAAATCTCAGGATGCTGAAGGCACTGAGCAGGTACTGGGAGTTCCCACCAGGAATTCCACCACTCCTGGTTGCTAATTATTAATTATTTTATAATATTTATTTTCTGTTCTATAATTAGATAAAATACAATATTTATTTTGTTATACAATTATATTAAGTACATCATATTTATATCAAATATAGATTATGATATTAATATGAAAGTGCACAGAACTGGGGATAAACAGTATTGCCCCAAACAAAATCCAACTGGAAATTGAGTCTCACCCTTATCCTTGTGTCTTTCTGAGCTGAGGAAATCAGATTATCTGGGTAATAATAATAATAATTCCAGTTATTCCTGCCCAGTATCCTGGAAAAGTGCTGCAGTCACTGATTTAAACCTGAAATCCCTTGAAAACTTTACCTGTGAATAATTGTTGAGGGAGGAATTGTTGGAACACCACTGGTCTTAAAAACCATGGGAATGTTGGAGTTTTAACTGCAAATCCTCAATGTTTCTGCAGCTCAGCCTCAGCAGCTCCTGTGTTGAAGGCCCAGATTGATTCCTGGGAAACATTTATTTCAAATGTCAAGAAACAACTGGAAAAAGTTGAGGTAAAACTTCATTTCTCTTCGCAAGCTTTGAAGTTGGACTTTGGAAATGAAAACATTAAATAATGTTGTATTCCCTTTCTAAAACACCAATAGCTTGTCCTCCAAATGCTAAGGGGAATTTTTTTAACTGCAAAAGAAAGAGACACTTTGGAGTCCAGGCTATGAATTTATAGTGGATATATTCACTTTTTGAAAGGCAAAAACCTGTCCTTTATGCACTTTACACACACTTACAAGTCTGATTTCTTGGTTCCTGAACTTTAGAAATCCATGGAACTTCTTAAAAAAACCCTCAAAACAGCAGAAAAGTGCAAAGTTCAGATGGAAAATGTGATTTTGAATGAAGAGGGAGCTGTGGTTGATGCTGATGTGAAGATGATGCTTTGTTTTCCTTCCTGCAGGCTGAGTATGAAGAAAAAATTGAGCTGGTGAAAAACGGGGCTCAGAACTGCCTGAGTAAAGTGGAAATTGTGGATTTTCCCTGTCCTCAGGGAGTTGTTGTGAGTATCCCACAGCAGTTCTACTCCTGGAAATTTCCTTGAATGTGGCTGCAGTGCTGGAGGTGTCCAGGAGAACTGGGATGTGCAGATGGACACAAATCCAGCTCTGCCTGCAGCCAGGGATGCTCCAGGGAAAGGATGGAGATGATTGTGGGGAAGGCCAGGGAGGAACACATTTGAACTCCTTGGAGAGGCTCAGGCTGTTCAAAGTGAACTTCAAAATGCATCACTGAAAGTTTTGTACATCGTGGGGTTCCTGTAGCAGCAAAATGCTGGAATCCCAGAATGGTTTGGGTGGGAAGGACCTTAAATCCCATCCAGTGCCACCCCAGCCATGGCAGGGACACCTTGCACTGTCCCAGGCTGCTCCAAGCCCAATGTCCAACCTGGCCTTGGACACTGCCAGGGATCCAGGGGCAGCCACAGCTTCTCTGGCAATTCCATCCCAGGGCCTCCCCACCCTGCCAGGGAACAATTCCTAATTCCCAATCTCCCATCTCTCCCTGCCCTCTGGCACTTTGCAGCCATTCCCTGTGTCCTGTCCCTACAGCCCTTGTCCCCACTCCCTCTCCAGCTCTCCTGGAGCTCCTTTAGGCTCTAAGTTCTCCCCAGATCCTTCTCTTCTCCAGGCTGAACAGCCCAAATCCAGCAGGATAAGCTCCCTTATGCAGAATCCCAGAATCCCTGAGGTTGGAAAATCCCTCCCAGCCCATGGAGTCCCAGCTGTGCCCAATGGGCACCTTGTCCCCAGCCCAGAGCACTGAGTGCCACAGCCAGGCCTTCCTGGGACACCTGCAGGGATGGGCACTGCAAACCTCCCTGGGCAGCTCCTGCCAAGGCCTGAGCACCCTTGCCATGCAGAAATTCCCTGGAGGAATTCTCACACCACCCTGTGGCACTGATGACAAACACCAAAATCAGCTTCCAGCCAAGTGTGGCAGGAGATGGAGCAGAGCCATTGATGGGAAAGCATCTGGAGTGGGAACTGAGAAATGCTGGTCACAGACATCTCATGGGCCAACAGCTCCCCCAATGCTCAGCTCTAATCACAGCAGTTTGTTCTGAACCCTGTGATTGGTCCTTTTTAGATACATACAAATTTTTTTTTTCTCTGCAAAGATTTTGTTTTCCTTTTGTCCTGGGTGTAATTTAGACTCAGGGCTCTGTTCTAATATTTGAGATTGTTACTGTTACATTTTTCCTGGACTTTTACAAGTTCCACTCCTGCTCTCCCGCATAATTTCTCTTCCCCACTGATTTTTAGGCATCTCCTTTTTTTTTTTTATTGACAGGGAATAGGGAGACAACTTAATCACCACCAGTTTTTTGGGAAAGGGCAACTTTTGAGCCTCCTGTTCCACATTTGGAATTTCTTTTTTCTGCAGTAATGCCACAGTAACCTTTTAGAAGAGAAATAATCCCAGGGTCAAACAACTGCCCTGATCTCAGAGAGTTTCTAAGATAAATTGCTGAGACCTTCCATGTCCTGGGCACAGCCAAACCTGTCACAATTCACACTGCAAATGCTCCAGAGTTCAGCTTGTTTTAATCACTGCTTTTCCTGTGCAATCTGTTTGCTTCTAGACAATTCTGGGCAGACCTGCCATGGGTGATCCTGCCATTGTCACCTATTCCTCAGCAGCTGCTCAGCCCACTGCCCTTCCTGCATTTTCAACTTCTGATGGAAAAGCAGAGACTGGAGCTAAGCCAGCAGCTGCCACCTCTGAGGGGAAAACACATCCCAAAGCTCCAGAGGGATCACATTCCAGTCAGCTCTCACCATCCCAACCAGCAGGGATTTCTGGAAGTAACTCCCAGCAAGTCCAGCCCAACCAAGATGCCTCAGCTCTGCAACAGAGACCTTCTGGAATTCCAAACAAGAAAAAACTTCCAAAAGCCTTTGAAAATATTATTTCCCAGCTGCAGAGTATATTCCCAAACTACAGCAGGTATTGGTTTGAAGGAGTGCTGTGGAACAAGGTGTGAACTGCCAGGGATGAAGTGCAAATAACTGATTTTGTTCTGCTGACAAGGCATGGAGGGACAGAACAGGGGAAATGGCTTTAAACCTACAGAATAGGGTGAGATGGGATATTGGGTAGGAATAATGGGGCTAGATGGGATATTGGGAATTAGGAATCCTTCCCTGGCAGGGTGGGGAGGCCCTGGGATGGAATTCCCAGAGAAGCTGTGGCTGCCCCTGGATCCCTGGCAGTGTCCAAGGCCAGGCTGGCCATTGGGGCTTGGAGCAGCCTGGGACAGTGCAAGGTGTCCCTGCCATGGCAGGGGTTGGAATGAGATGATATTTAATTTCCCTTCCACCCCACACCATTCCATGATTCTGATTATTGTCCAGGGGATTGATCCTGGTTACTGGGAGTTACTGGGAGTAGAAACCTGCTACAGTTCATGGGAAAAGTTGGTGTCTTTTGCTCCTGCTTGGATCAAACAGAGCCTGCAGTGCTCTCCAGTGCTGATCCCTGATCCTGCCTTTCCTGTCCCTCCAGTTCAGACCTCAGTGGCTTCATCAGGGATGTGCAGAGGAGAAATGGGAACAGCCTGTCAGGCCTGAGCCCGGATGAAATCCTAAACCAAGTCACAGAGCTCATCCTGGACCAGCAGCTCAAGGTACTGGGGCTGAGCTGCTCCTCTCCTCCACGTGGAAAACAGAGCAGCTCAGCCCTAAGAACACCATTCCTCTCTGCTCCCTGCCCAGGCAGCACCTCCAGCAGGCAGAGCTGGGAATTCCCTGGCAGGAGGAATCACCCCTGGCTTACCCCGGGCAGCTCCTGCCCCTAAAACCAGCTCCACTAAAAACCCACCTCAGCCAAACCTGCAGCCCTGGGGCAACGCTGGAGCAACACCTAAAGCCAAATGGAAAAAGCAGGACAATGCTGTAAGTCTGCTGCTGTTTTGATGGAGTTGTTGCCATGGTTTGTACAAGAAATAATCAGTGTTGCTGAAAAAAAAATACTGTCTCGTTTATTTTATGTACAAAAGCTTAAACAGACTTGGTTAAAGTTAGTGATTTTGTTAATTGAGTAGAATCTGTTTGTTAATTGGTGATAGTATTTCAGTAACTGAGCATTTCTGTCCTGGCCAGGCCTCCAGTGAGGATCCCTGCACGATCTGTCACGATGAGATGAGCAAAGACTCCTGTGAGCTCGAGTGTGGGCATCACTTTCACAGAGATGTGAGTTCTGCTCTTGTTCTGAACTCTCCTCTTCCTAAAAACAACCCCTTTGCCCTCTCCTTACCCCTCAGGGCTCAAACTACATAGCATAATTTGTTTTCCCATCCCTTGCCCCACAGGCAGCCTGACTCTGTCAGAAAGCTTTAGGTAGTTGTTTTTTAAGTTAAATAATTCATCACCATTTCAGATGATTCTTCAGAGAGTGAATGTGGTGGGCAGGTCAGGGATTGCTGGCAGCACACTCAGGGAATCCTGAGGCATCCCTGAAAACCCTGTGTTTGCCACCTGATAGTGGAAAATCATGGAGTAAAAAAGTCAGGATTCTGTTAGCATAACTCCACATTTCTGTCTGTGACTTCCCCCTTTACCTTTTCTGTTTCAATGCTGATTTGTCCTTGCAGAATAAATCTGATCAGAGCAGGAGAACTGATTTCCAACCCCGAATTTCAGTGATGTAGGGAATCCTGAGGCATCCCTGAAAACCCTGTGTTTGCCACCTCATGGTGAAAACTCATAAAGTAAAAAAGTCAGGATTCTGTTAGAATAACTCCGCATTTCTGTCTGTGACTTCCCCCTTCACCTTTTCTGTTTCAATGCTGATTTGCCCTTGCAGAATCAATCTGATCAGAGCAGAACTGATTTCCAACCCCAAATCTCAGTGATGCAGACCTTGCTGAAGAGCTCCCCATTAATGACAATTACTGCCAACCTCCAGCTCCTCTGCCCACACTGTGCCTCTCACCTTCTCTCTGTCCCTGCAGTGCATCAGAACGTGGCTCAAGCAGCATTCCAGCACCTGCCCCATCTGCCGGGTCCATGCCCTCCTTCCCGAGGATTTCCCTGAGCTTCCTGCCTGGAATAAGTACAGCTGAACCTCCTTTTGCTTCCACACTTTGTAATGAAAGTGGCTGCAGCAGAAGCCCAGTGGTGGGGACAGGATAGAACCCTGGATTTATTGGGAATGGGAACAGCCTTGGGATTTGGCACTTTGTATGAAGCCATAGACTCCAAGATACAGGATTTCTGCCTAAAGCTGTGGAGTTCAGGGCTGGCAGCACACAGAACTGCTGCATTTTTGGCTAAGGGATGCTTGCAAGTACCAAATTATTTTATCTGAAAGGCCAGTGCCTAATTCCTGTGAAGAGAGGGCTTTTCCCTCAGATTTATTCCAGTACCAAACAAGGAGGTGACCAAAGGATGGATGAGCAGAATTGGAAAAGCCACAACATTCCCTTCCTGTGGCACAAACAATTCCAGCTGAGCTGCAGGATTCACACCTTTCGTGGTCCTTGGCAGTGCAGTTCATCTGCAGCTCCTCTCTCCATAAATTCACAGCTTATCGTTCAAATTGTTTAAATAATAACTTTAAAATTCTCGCTTCAAAATATTCCTTAAATTATTCAGATGGATCAATTCTTTAATCTCACAATAGGGTTGAAATTTGAATTTGCCCCCTTGTTGAAGAGCTGGTCTGTTTAAATGGGAAGGATTTTTAAGCAACACTTGCTCTGTATTTTGTGCAGGAATGGTCACCAGTAGCAGGAGGAGCAGAATTCCAACAGCTCAGGGAATTTTTCTCCAACTGCTTTTGGAGTCTGAACTGACCAGAGCACCTTCAAAACTGCCATATTTGTCTCCAACAGCCAAAAAATGAAGACCAGAGCCTGAGAATCCTTAAGTGAAAATCAGATATTCCTGTTGTGTGAATCCAGGGAGTATGACATGGATTAGGAGCTGTTGGCTAGTTCCAGGGATCCCTTGTTCCCCACACTGCTGCATATCCTCCAGCTGAAGTTTTAAACTATTCTGTCACTAATATCTTAATCACCACTTGAATAAAAAATAAAAGTGCTGCTGCAGCCCAACAAGTTGTTTTTGTGTAGTATTTCTGCTCAGTTGGAGTTAGGGGTGAGTAACTACTCTGTGCTGTAGGATTAATACCTAAAAATTCCAGCACTGGAATCCTTTTCAGCTTCCAGTATTTTTGTACTGGGAAGGTTATTTCTTACTGAACCACATTTCCTTTAAGCTGCACAGTTACAAAACCATTAATTTATTTCTCCAACACAAACTCCTGTTCCCAATTTGCCCAAAATTCCCTTGGTGTGATTAGACATCACTCATTTCCCATCCAGCTCAGGACAGATCCCACAGCACCACCTTCCAGTGTTGCAGCACCATTTTTTAGACCTTCAAAGCCCCTATTTCTCATTATATTACAGTTCCCATATCTTCCCAGTATGCCTATAATGGGATTTATGAGTTTCAAGAGGTCCTCAAAGGACTTTGGAACAAATACTACAAAATTAAATCAAGAGAGGAACTCGTTACATACTTGTGAGAGTTGTAGAGAGCTATGGAATGATTCCTTCAGGATTTGCCTGAGAAAAATTGGGGAAATCATGGTTGTTGAAGGCAGCAGGATGCCTGCCAAGGCTGCTGGATTGGGAAATCCAGGTGGGCAAAGTCTTGGCTAGATTAGCAGAGAAGTGAAAGCACAAGAAGTACCCACAGCAAGAAGTGAGGTTGTTGCAGCTGCAGTCAGGCATGGATAAAATTCCACTTTCCCTCTGAGGAATTCTGGCCTTTCCCAGTCAATCCTGATTTTCCTGGGGTGTTCACATCCTGCAGAGCTTCAGTGGGAAGTTCTCTGTGATGAGATGATCATCGTGCAGGAGGACCACGATGTTCACTTCAAACTCTGCATGGAGGGGAAAAAAGAGACAGAATTCCATGAGAAGCTGAATCCCAGCAGCAATCCCAGTTCCATTCCACAGGAAGCTGAATCCCAGCAGCAATCCCAGTTCCATTCCACAGGAAGCTGAATCCCAGCAGCAATCCCAGTTCCATTCCACAGGAAGCTGAATCCCAGCAGCAGGATGAGGCAGGAGCTCCTGAAACACTCCAGGGAGAACCTCATCCAAACATCCCAAAACTTTGACTATTCCCAGAGAATCCTGCCTTGTCCTAATCTTTGGGATTCTTCTGGATTGGTTGATCACTGAAAAATTACAACAAATAACCTTCTGGGAAACAGGATTCAACCATCAAAAAACCCCAAAATGTTTTGGGGAAGACATCTGTACCAGGATGGTGTTTAGAAGCATGGGGTGGGAGAATCCCAGGACCGACCCATTCCCTGCTTCCAGCATGTGAATTAGGGAATGAAATAGTGGAATACAACAGCCCTGCAAAATGTGGAACAAAAATTCCAGAGGAAAATCTACTCCTTACATATCCTACATTGTGTCCTTCAAAGCAAAGATCAGTATCAGATCAATAATCAGCTCTAAATGGAGACAGAACAAAAAATGCAGGCAAAGTTAATAAAGGAAGGGAAGCAGAAATCAAAATAAATTGAAATTCTCACTACAAATTGCTATTCAAGAGCAAAACATGGCAACAAAATAAAGAATATTGTTATTTTGGGGAAAATCACTGCACACAGATTCTGTGCCAGCAGATTCCAGCAGGATGAAGGGAAGAAATACAAACCAGCCAAGTGGAGTCTTGCAGTACTTATTTGGACAAGTGAGGGAAATCCTCATTTTGCTAATAAAAATAATGGATTTTGACAACCATCAGCAGGGAGGAGCATGTGGTGTAGATAAGGAGAGTCACACCCAGACCAACCTTGCTGCTTCCAGGGCTTACACCAAGGGAGTGGGAAACCAAAAAGAGAAGAAATGCTGAGAGGAAAAGAAGGAATTTCATTCTTGGACTATTACTGAAGTGTTTAATCACATGAGCTGCATTGCACTGCTCCTTTCTGATGAATTTTATCAGGAGTAGCTCAGTGGCAGCACAACTGCTTGTATCAGAAGTATTTAGGCAGTGTTTTCTCAGTGTGAAATCCAGCAGGATTCCAGGGAAGGATTGCAGGGAAGCAGAGGGATGTGCTGAACTTTTCCTGCAGCACTGCTGGATTTATTCCATCACCTGCCAATCCAAAGGGAATGTGGACACTCATGAATCTCTCATGAAATTACCTCCAGGGCACCATGTCCTCCCCACTCACCCACTTTGAAGTTGGTTGTCTCCAGGGTGGGGCAGGTGAAGAGCCTGGGGAACACCATGTGGATGGGGATGGGCAGTCCTCTGCAGACATCGCCGTCGGCAATTTGGATGTTCTGGATCTCCGTGGCGTCCCTGGCATAGCCTTCAGCACACCCTGGGCATGGCAGGAGGGACAGGGAGAGAAAAATTGTAAATTCTGGCTGCTGAGAGAAAGCAACAGCCAAAATTTGCCATGCAGATACAGCAGGATTAGGGGGGAAAAGTGTCCTGCAAGTTTTCACAGTTAAAAATCAGAGAGAGTTTAAATTAACATCAGGGCTGTTCCTCCAAAGTGCAAACCCTGCAAGGCCTTAATGCTCTAGGCTGTCTTTAAAGCTCTTCCCTTTTCCCTCTGAAGGGATGGAGGGAATTCCTGCAGCCTGTTCCCTGTTTTTCCCATGGATCCAGACTCACCACAGGTCTCCACACGCACGAGCTGCAGCTCGATGCTCTTCACTGCAGCCTCAGCACTTTCCACCACCAGCTCTCCTGTCAGAGGCTGGGTGATCACACAGTTGGTGGAGTTCAGGTGCCCTCTGATCAGGAATTTGGGAAGAGAGGCTCTCTGGAAAGGTTGGAGGAAGGAGGAAAAGATGTCACTATAAGAGCAGATTAAGAAAAAAAGTGCCTCATGGGAAGTTAGCAAAATATGTAGGAAATTCCCCAGAAGTTCCAAAGTTAAGGACTCAAGAGCTCAGAAATTCCTCATGTAGCTTAAATTTAATTCTCTCCAACTGTG
Source organism: Entomyzon cyanotis (assembly GCA_024500445.1). Classification (NCBI taxonomy): domain Eukaryota; kingdom Metazoa; phylum Chordata; class Aves; order Passeriformes; family Meliphagidae; genus Entomyzon; species Entomyzon cyanotis. Next base: position 2,210,279 of record JAKEPQ010001016.1, read on the forward strand.
TTAGGATATCTCCTACAATCTTCTCCCTTGACATGCATCCTTCCTGCTCCTTCCACCCACCCACTGGATGGACATTTCCTGGGAAGAACTGGCAGAGCTTGGCTGTTAGAATTCATCCAGGAGCTGAACTGTGTGGTTAAGGAGGAGGGGACACCTTGCACTGTCCCAGGCTGCTCCAACCCCAGTGTCCAACCTGGCCTTGGACACTGCCAGGGATCCAGGGGCAGCCACAGCTTCTCTGGGAATTCCATCCCAGGGCCTCCCCACCCACCCAGGGAACAATTCCTAATTCCCAATCTCCCATCTCTCCCTGCCCTCCTTGAGGCTTCCCAAAGCTGTTTTGCAGGGAGCTGTAAAAAAGGCATAACTGAGGATCAAAATCCACATTGTTGAAGGCTCTTGGCTCTACATGGTATGGAATGCTTTCCTTTGCTCTGCTCAGGAGAGGGATACAAATATTTAACCATTCCTGAGCAAAGTTCCACCCTCACTTGGACACCACAATGCAAGAGATGAGGCAGAATCACTGTGTTGCTTATAAAAGTAAAAAAAGGAAAAAAAGAGCTGATTATCTACAAGGCAGAATTTAATTGCTCCTCAGAGTCACACAAAAGTCACATTTTAAATGAAATAACAAGAAAATCCTTTTACCTCTTTAACGTTTTGCAAAGTTTCAGGAGTAATGGTGAAGTCCACAGGGCTGGGCAGCAGCTTCCCTTTCTGTGACTGCAGGGAATGAAAGGGTTAAACTGTAGCTGAGCTCCAAAACATACAGAGAACATTCAAAACCACAACAGTTGGCTGCCCTGAACCACCTGGAAAAGCAGCAATACTCTCCTCATCTGAAGCATAGAGGGAAAAAGTTCAATTTCTGTATGCACAGATCAATTCATTTTACACCTCCCTTGCAAATGTTTCCTTTCCTTCTTACATTTGAGGAGGGGAGATTCTAAGTGAATTTGTTCCATCGTTTCAAATCTGCTTTACAAACTCTGCCTCCCTCTTGTTATCCACCAGCCATGAGCTGATCTGGAGCTCTCAGCAAGGATCTGCTGCCCTCACTGCTCAAGAATTCCAAATAGCTGCTGCTGCCCAGCTGCAAGATGGAAGAGATTAGCAAAAGATTGGCTGCATTTTCCCAAAATGACAAATTCTGGCGAGGAATAAGCTTAAGGGAAATGGTACATTGAGCACTGACAGTGAGAATTATATGTTCAGTAAAATCTCATTAATTCACCCTGACTGAGAGATTCATGATTTACTGACTTGGGAGCTCAGAAGTGCTGTAGTGGGAACAAGAAATAAACCCAGGGAAACTGCATGAGATGTCATTTGTCACTGCTCTGACAAGTGTGGCTCACTTATAAATGTAATAATGGACCAATAAAATGTAGCATCAGATATTTGGGGAAATCATGGCATCTTACCAACAGCACACTTGTAACAGCAAACTAAATCTCTTAAAAAGGTCCTTTAGAGCTAAAATAACATTTCCACCACTAGTCCTAAGTAAGACAAAAGATTCTAATACTGACTGTCCTGTTAGAGTTCAAAGGAATGACACAAACAGGATATTCCAGCAAGCTGTAGATGGAAAAAGGGATATTTCATCAGCACAGGCACAGGTCAATCTAAACCAACCCCAAATCTGACACAGGAACTTGTGTACCAACCAGCAAAGCATTTTCTGGGAGTTCAACCTCCTCCTAGAAGGATTAGGAATTAGAAACATTTCTTTCCTGCTGGAATGAGCTGCCCAGGAGGAGAGTGGTGGAACCTCTGGAAGTGTTCAGGAGGAGCCTGGATGTGGCCCTTGGGGACAAAGTTTGGGGTGAGGATGGGACTGGGTGATCCTGAAGGTTTCTTCCCACCTTGAAGATTCCATGATTTCCAGATTGCATCAGGAATCAGATTATTTTCACCACCCAACTCCCATTTCCAGGACTGTGGGTGCCTGGAAGTTTGGCTGAGAACTGCTGGGATAATTCAAAACAGGGTTGGGAAAAATGACATCATATTTATGTCACCAACCCATTGTCTCAGAACTGAAAGGAATAGTAACAGAATAAACTCAGGGCACTGTAAAAACATCTGAAAATCCAACTCCTCTTTGTCCTACTTCCTTTACAATTAAAAGAGAGCTGGGTTTTTCTAATCAGAACAACAGCTCCCTGAGGTGGTTTTGTTTTGGGGCTTTACTCCTTTATTTTGGTCAATGCTCTCAGGCACAGGGTGGGAATTTGGGGTGCAGGGCCAGGAGTTGGATTTGATGATCCTTGAGTTCCCTTCTAACTCAGGGTATTCTGACTCTTGATCCCTTCCATGATCCACAATCCCTTGTATGCCTATCACAAATTACACGCCTTTATTTGTGCTTTTTTTTCCTTATTGCCAAACTTTAAGTGAAGTGGGGGAAAAAAATCAATCAATCAAAAAAAAAAAGAATGAATTGCAGAATGAACACCAAGTACACTCACCAGGGAGTGGACAATGAATTCACAGGTCTTGCTCAGGTCCTTTGCCAGCAGGGAGCGTCGCATGTCACAGCGCAGGGTGTACTGGGGGAATGGGACAACACAGGGGAAAAAAAATTGAGTTTTAGTTCAGATTTCCTCCCTCTCTCCCAACTTTTCACCTCCTTTCTGCCTCTGTGTGGAATGTTGTTGCTGTTACATCCACTTAAGGTGATTATGGTTTTGCTTTTCACCCTGTTTTGGATGAGGGATTATCAGTGTGATGTATTCACAGCCCTTTAATTTGGATTTTATTGTGGGATGTTTAATGGGGAACTGTCTTCAGCCACACAGCTGAGCTCAAAGCAGCAGTCTGCACCAAAATCAGGCAACCACGTGGATTTGTTTCCAATTTCCTCCCCTAAAATGGGAGCATAAACCAGTGGCTGAAAAATAGTAAATTATCCCAGTAATCCCCACACCTCAGCATTTCCAACAAAGCCTGACAGTGTCCTTACAGGACAAGGAATTTGTTGGGATGGGAGTTTGTTGTTGTTTGTTTGTTTGATTTTTAATTCCTTCTTTACAGATGAGGAACAGGCAAAAAGAGGTTCCCTCAGAGCAGAAATTTGGGTTTCTCCTTCTGGTTCATTGCCACAATCCCCCAGCAGTGTCTGATTCAAGGTTTCTGCATCAGAACAGAGACTTGAAGCCACAACTAATCCCTAAATCAAGAAAAGGAGGTTCAGTCCAACTGCCCAGAGGTTTAGGAAGTGTCTCTTAAGCAGCTCCTCAGTGTGATATTTCCCTCTTCAGGAGAGCAGAACTCCCAGTTTGGCTGAAATTTAAATGACTCATTTTTAATGACATTTTATCCGAGAAAAGCAACACAGAGGAGAGAAGGAATGACAAAATAAAGTAAGTATTCCCCATTAATAAAAGAAATATTCCCCATTAAAGTGCACCTCAAACTGACTGGCGTTGATCACAGCAAGTTATTTGGGATGTGGAAAGCAACTCACCCTGTGCTGCACCATTTTTGACACCTCTACCACAAACAATTCTGTTACAGGAGGGAGGAAGCCAAAACTGAACAAAAAATATCCAAACACAGACAAAAAACGTGACTTTTTTCTTTTAGTTACTTCTGACAGGCTACTGGGGGCTGATTTGGTTTATTAGGTTGTTTTTTTAATCCCAGTGGCATAAAACTTCATTGTCTAACACAGTATTTACCTTCAAGAGGTGCCTGAAGAAAGGCTTTTCCCCTAAAAAAAACCACCAAAAATCCTCCAAACAAATCAACCCCTCTATGGTAAGGCAATTTTTAACCAAAAAAGGGCAAATTTCAAAACTGTATTTCCACAAGATTCTGTGGAAATTCAAGCAGCTATTCCTTACAGATCTTGGCAGAAACTGTTACTCCTCCTCCTCCTCTCCCCAGGAAAACAAACAATTCCTGATTTCTGTTGCTCTCAACACTTTGAGAACAACATAATTTCCTTATGAAATGACACATTGATTTGGAATAAAACCACACAGGTGCTGTTGTTTTTTTCAGGACGGGAATGGATGCAGTTGCCTACAACATGGATGGATCAGATTTAGGTTCTGCCAGCAGTTCTACCAAGGTATTTCAGGCAAAATATCCCATTACTGCTGTTTGTGCCATCATTCCTTAAAGGTTTTTCCCAGTCTTCAAACTGAGAAAATGCTGCTCTGTGAAAACACCAAACTTTGTCCCCAATTTCCATGGATTGAGAGCTGCTTTAGAATATATTATGCACATCAAAGCTCCTGTTTTCTTTCCTTACCTGAATATTGACAAAGACTCCATGATATGTTTCATACAGAACTTTGTTCCCCTTCATTTGCAGTGGGAACTCAAAGGGAATTTCTGTCTTGCCACTGGGGAGCTTCCCTGGTTTCACCATTTCAATGGTGCTGTTGATAATCTGAATAGGCTGCAAGGATAAATAGTAAAGATAGGATTTTAATAAATATTCAAGTTTAGGTTGAGATAGAGAACCAACAGCTCAATTCTCATAGAATTCCTGCATTTCCAGAATCCTGGGGACCTCTTTAAACACACAGGGCTGGGATATATCTTTATGAAAAGAAATATGAATACATTGCTGAAGAAAATGATTTGTGATGTATTTTACAGCTGCATCACACTAATGACCAAAGATATTCAGGGAACATCTCCAGATTTGGGAAGCAGAGCTTCATTTCCTAAATTGTGACCCTTAACAGCAGCAGTGAGGAACAAGGCTGAGAAAACTGAGCCATCCCCTCCCACCTCCACCCAGCCCCTTCTCACCCTAAACTTCGTTATTATTTAGGGTAACTCTCACTCCAGTGAGGGTTAACTGTGGTTTGACTGGGGAGGAGGCTTGGAGATAACATTTCTTTTCTCTCTGCCATTTTACCATTGTTTTCCCTAAGACTTTGGCTTCCAACATAAGAAAAATGTGGAGCTGTAGGAGAGAGTCCACAGGAGGCCACTGAGGTGATCCCAGGCCAGGAGCTCCTCTGCCCTGGAGGCAAGCTGGGAGAAGTTGGGATTGCTCAGCATGGAGGAGAGAAGGTCCAGGGAGAGCTCTGAACTCCTTCCAGGGCCTGAAGGGGCTCCAGGAGAGCTGGAGAGGGAGTGGGGACAAGGGCTGCAGGGACAGGACACAGGGAATGGCTGCAAAGTGCCAGAGGGCAGGGAGAGATGGGAGATTGGGAATTAGGAATTGTTCCCTGGCAGGGTGGGGAGGCCCTGGGATGGAATTGCCAGAGAAGCTGTGGCTGCCCCTGGATCCCTGGCAGTGTCCAAGGCCAGGTTGGACATTGGGGCTTGGAGCAGCCTGGGACAGTGCAAGGTGTCCCTGCCATGGCTGGGGTGGCACTGGATGGGATTTAATGTCCCTTCAACCCAAACCCTCCATGATTCATGATTCAAGGCTATCCTAACTTAAACTTTCCCAAATTTAGTTGCCTCCAGACAGAGCCATCCCTGCTCCCCTCAGCACAGCCCTGTCCCTGTGCAGCCTGGGACAAGCTGCCCTGCTGGGATCCAAACCCCACAGTTCCAAACCCAGGAGCAGCACAGAGCTCTCCTAGGAGCTCCACAGGCTGTGCACAACCTCATAGGAATCTGGGCAAGTCCTGTCTCATGCCCAGGAACCCCCATGGCCTCCACAGGCATTACTGGGATAGGGACTGATCTGGCACAAAAGTCCAATTAAATCCAGTCATTTCAACAAAAATAAAATAAAGCCACACAGTTCATTATTTTTCTTTAAATCACAGCCCTTCAACACATCATCCAGGAACCCTTTTTAACTATTTATGGCAGTGTATTTCAGCCTGAAAGAAGATTCTCCCATCAGTTTGAGTTCCCCAAAATGTCCTCATTTATCCCTCACAGGGGAAATTCCAGAGCTGTCTGGACACATCCTGGGAGGCTCACTGTGGTCTCCAGAGAAAACTGTTTCCCTGCTTTCCATCACTTCCACACCATGAAGAGCTCTGACAATCTTAGAGCCATTAAGGGAAGGTTTCATTTGAGAAAAGAGACAGAGTTTTTTGTGCTGAAAACATTGACACTTCCACATTCACCTGTGCAGGTCTTACCTTGGCAGTGTTGCAGAAGGCCTCAAACACACCCACATTTTTGGCACTGAGCTGCAGATTTACTGAGCCTTCCATGGTTAAGGAGATTCCTTGGTGCTGCACTGTGTCCTTACTTGTTATGACCACCACTCCAGAAAGAATTTCCTAACAGGAAAGAGGAAAACATTTGTTTTAATCTGTGTTTTTCGTAGCTGTTAGCCAGACTGAGCAGAACTGATCTCCAAACTTTAAAAAAAAAAAAAAAATTGATCCCAAAGAATAGTGTAACCTTGTCAGGAAAGAATTTAGGATGAGAGCTCTGTGCTTTTGGTTTGTTTTCCTTAAAAATATCATCCTCCTCCTCCTCTTGGCAGAAGTATTAACCAGAGTTTCAACTTCTTCCCAAAGTTTCAAGATCTTCCTCTCCAGGAAGATGCAAAACTCTCTCCTTGGGTCAGCTGGTAACAGCCAAGTTCCATTGGATGTGTTGGAATAAAACTGGGATGGTGAGCCATGGCACAGGGAAGTGAGGGAAAACTGGAAAAGGGGTGGCCAAGCTGAAGGTCAGATTCACCTCCAGAGCGGAGAGCAGAGCAGAGCAGAGAGATTTAAAATACAGAAATGAACATGAAGAAACAGTTTCCAAGTGTATCTGAATCAAAGGCAGGAGCTGTGTGACTCCAGGAATGTTGTCACTCATCCCATCAGGATGTTCTGTCCACAAAATATCCTTTGCTGCACCCTCAAAGTGTCAATTCAGAGTTTTTAACACTGAAAAACTGGTGAACTGCAGGAGAGTAAAAAACAAAACGCACAACTCCCATCACACACTCCATGAATTATCCTTCCCTTCTCCCACACTGGAAGATACTTCAATCCCAAGACATTCCCAGCTGGAAGGGGCAGCAAGTGTTGAGAGCCTGGAGAGTTCCCTGGACATGAAGAACCTGTTCTCCTTCTCCTTCCCCAGGCAAACAGCTCCCTCCAACCACAGGAAAATCCCAACTGCTCACTCAACCCGACCAGTTCAAACCAGGAGCTCTCCAACAGAGTGGGAATTCTGGCAGATTTTATCTTTCCTGGTGGTGCAGGATGGCAAAAATGGGTCGGGGGGGGGGGGGGGTTGAGGCAGCAGGAAAACATCCACATTCCAAGCGAGGCTGACATCCTGAGAGGCTGGGAAGAGGATGTGCAGCAAGGGGGAAATGCCAGAACAGGAGGCACGAGCACAAAGGGACAGCAAAGAAAAGCTGACCTAAATTCTGCTGAAGGGCCTTAATTAGCACAAGCAATTAGGTTATTGCTTTAAAAAAAGAGTCCACCTCAGCCACGAGAAGCAAGGACAACCCTGGACATGTGAACTGCTTTAAGAAAGGAGAAGTTTCCTGTCACATGGCAACAACCCATTCCAGAGCTGCTGCCTGCAGTTCCACATGGGAAGGGTGAACATCCTGGGAGCAGCAAGGGGAAGGATGACTTGAAGTTAAATATGAATTTTTCTTTCAATATTTGCTCAGAAATGAAAAAACAGCTCAAAATTCTGCAGGATGAGCAGAGGGCTGGAGCAGCTCTGCTGGGAGGAAAGGCTGGCAGAGCTGGGATTGTTGAGCCTGGAGAGGAGAAGCTTTGGGGTGACCTCCTTGTGGCCTTTTGGTGCCTGAAGGAGCTGCAGGAAACATGGAGAGAGACAATTGCCAAGGGCTGCAGGGACAGGACACAGGGAATGGCTGCAAAGTGCCAGAGGGCAGGGAGAGATGGGAGATTGGGAATTAGGAATTGTTCCCTGGCAGGGTGGGGAGGCCCTGGGATGGAATTGCCAGAGAAGCTGTGGCTGCCCCTGGATCCCTGGCAGTGTCCAAGGCCAGGTTGGACATTGGGGCTTGGAGCAGCCTGGGACAGTGCAAGGTGTCCCTGCCATGGCTGGGGTGGCACTGGATGGGATTTAAGGTCCCTTCCATGCCTAATTCTGGATTTGCATCTCCTTTCTGCCCCTACAAAATTCCTATTATAATTCTGTGTTGCATTCCTGGTGTGCAGCTTTTCCATCATCCTGTTTTCACCTCAGACCTCCAAATCCAAGGCCTGGTAAATGAGCAAAATGAGAAACGTTTTCCCATGGAGTTGAAGTGGAAGCTACAAACAAAACTGACAGATTGATTGACCAGAAATATCCTAATTTCAGCTTAAAACAGGGGGAATATCCCTTTTCCATATTAAAACAATATATTTCCAGTTAAAAGTGATATAAAGCAAGTCAAGGGGACAAGCTGAAAATGGACACAGCACCGAGATACTGAAATAGATAAATAAACCAAATCCTAATAATTTATGATTTTGTAATTTATAAAATGATGTGGAATTGAGGCACAGACAGTATTTACCACTATGAAGCCACTCATAAAGGGAGTAATTCAGCTTTGCCAAAGCCATCCTCTTGATAATCTGACAACTGTAGGACAGATGCTGCATGCCCTTCCATTCAAATCCAGTTTTCCAGCATTAAAATCATTCAACAAATGGAATTTCAGTGTACGGAAAGGATTTTTACGATACAAGTGTGTGGCTAGATGGCAATTAAAAAAAAAAAAAAAAAGAGACCTGAACATTTCTGCTGAACAACTCAGGATTTCTAGATAAATAGCGATAAAAAGTGAAAATATTCCTTCTCTTGCATTTCAAGTGAAGGAGGAGAAGGAGGAAGAAGGAGGAAGAAGGAGGAAGAAGGAGGAAGAAGGAGGAAGAAGGAGGAAGAAGGAGGAAGAAGGAGGAAGAAGGAGGAAGAAGGAGGAAGAAGGAGGAGGAGGGGGGAGAAGGAGGGGAGAAGGAGGAGAAGAAGGAGGAAGAAGGAGGAAGAAGGAGGAAGAAGGAGGAAGAAGGAGGAGAAGGAGGAAGAAGGAGGAAGAAGGAGACCTGGTCTTCCCGTGGTACCCGGAAAACAGGAAAGGACAAAATGCAACACTTCATCCCAAAGGCAATGCCCAAAATCGCGGCACGGAGCATCCCGGAGCTGCAGGAGAGCACCGGGAAGCCGTGCTGGGATCGGGCAGAGGGAAAGCTCCGGAAAGCCCTGGGACACAGGGAAAGCTCCGGGCAGCGACACAGGAGAGCACCGCGACAGCACCGACAGGAGAGGGCGAACGACTCCGCTTCCCGAGGAACCCTCGCTGCCGAGAAGATCCCGAGCCATTCCCAGCGGGAAGCTCGGGACAGGACAAAGCCCCGGAGCACAGCGAGGAGCCGCCGTGTCGCGATAGACCCCGAGTAGGTGCGACAGACAGGGAATGCCAGAATAGCTGGGGCTGGAAGGGAGCTCTGGGATGATCCAGTCCGACCCTCAGCCGAGGCAGGGTCACCTGGAGCAGTGACACAGGGCTGTGTCCAGGTGGCTCTGGAATGTCCCCAGTGAGGAGACTGCACAGCCTCTCGGGTCTCTGTGCAGGGCTTGGTCACTCCCAACACAAAGCTGTGCCTCCTGTGCAGTGGAGCTCCCTGGGCTCAGTCCCTGCCGTTCCTCTGGTGCCATTGCTGCCCCCGGAGCAGAGCCTGGCCCTGGCTGAGCTCCCTGCAGCCAGGGCCAGCCAGGGCTGAGGGCTGCTCTCAGCTGGGCTCCTCTGGAGGCTGAGCAGCCCCAGCTCCCTCAGCCTTTGCTGGGCACCGAGCTGCTCCAGGCGTTCCTCCCTGCGCAGCCTGCGCTGCCCTGCTGCAGGAGCTGCTGTGCTGCTGGGCTGAGCATCCACAGCTGCTCACAGCACCCCAGAGCTGCTCCAGGGCTGGGCACAGGGCAGCATCCCTCCTGACCTGCTGGGAACGCTGCTCCCCAGGCCCCCTGGCCCCCTCGGCCGCGCGCTGCCCCGCTGTGCCCCGGTGCGGCCCTATCGCGACAGACGCACCCCATCGCGATAGACCTTCCCGGCGCGCTTCACCCGCACGTCCAGCGCCGTGCCCATCGCCCTCACGTGACCGCCGCGCGCACCTGACCCAGGGCGGGCCGCACAGCCCCGCCCCCCCACATCCGGGTCCTTCCCGCCGTCACTTCCCAGCCGCTGACGCCGCTTCCCGCGCGGCCCCGCCCACCGCCCCGGTTGTCATAGCAACGAGTGGGTGGGGCGAGTGACGCAACTCCGTTGTCGCTGAGTGACTACAGATCCCGGCGTGCTTTGCGCGCTGGCAACGCCGGCCGTGGGCGGGGGAGCGCCGCGTGGGCTGCTGGGAGTTGTAGGCGGGGCCGCCAGCGCCTTTCGCGGCCCGCGGATGTCGGAGCAGGGCGGTGACAATGGGAGCCCGGGAAAGGCTGCGCTGGCCTGAAATTTGTCCCTCTGACTGCATTACACAGCGACAAACGAGGAGCGAACTTGTCTCTAGTTCCACGCGGGGTTCATCGGTTTGAATTCCCCAGCGCGGCCTGGCCTCGATCCCCAAAGCTCCCCGCAGCTTGGCCGATCGATCCGGGAAGGCAGTCGGGAATTGCCAAATACGCAGTGACAAGTTTCTGTGCCTTCAAAACCTGAGGCGCAGAAACGGCCGGTGTGGGAAGTCCGGGTGCGGATGGGATTATTGAATATTAGTGGTGTGACTTAGGTAGTTAATTATGGTCATTAGTTACTGTGGGGCAGGAGAACAAGGATTTTTATGGTTTTTTTTTGTTTTGTTTTTTTTTTTTTTTTTTTACCCCATCCAAGTAGAATTTGAAGTGGAAAATAAAAGTCTGGACAGCACAGCCGCTTCTGAGCACATCGTTTTTTTTGCCGTCACTTTCACAATCATCTGTTTTTCTTGGGAAACTTTTTCCAAGGTACTTGGGTTACTCATTTCTAGGAACTGGAGCCTCCTGTCCAGAAAAAGCTCCTGTTGGTGCAGCAGGAGCTGCAGCTCTGCCTGGCAACACAGAGCCCACAAACAAACCAGGAGCGCCCTGCTGCCCAGGAAACCTCTGTTCAAATCTGCTCTCTGCACTGAGAGCTCAGCGTCCTCAGTGTGGTACTCTTGAGAAAATCCCAGAATGGTTTGGGTTGGAAGAGACCTTAAAGATCATCTCATCCCACCCCTGCCATGGCAGGGACACCTTGCACTGTCCCAGGCTGCTCCAAGCCCCAATGTCCAACCTGGCCTTGGACACTGCCAGGGATCCAGGGGCAGCCACAGCTTCTCTGGCAATTCCATCCCAGGGCCTCCCCACCCTGCCAGGGAACAATTCCTAATTCCCAATCTCCCATCTCTCCCTGCCCTCTGGCACTTTGCAGCCATTCCCTGTGTCCTGTCCCTGCAGCCCTTGGCAGTTGTCTCTCTCCATGTTTCCTGCAGCTCCTTCAGGCACCAAAAGGCCACAAGGAGGTCACCCCAAAGCTTCTCCTCTCCAGGCTCAACAATCCCAGCTCTGCCAGCCTTTCCTCCCAGCAGAGCTGCTCCATCCCTCTGCTCATCCTGCTGCCTCCTCTGCACTCTCTCCAGCAGCTCCAGCTCCTTGCTGTGCTGAGCCCCAGGGCTGGAGCAGCTCTGCAGGTGGAGTAAATAAAACTATGTTAAAAAAGAACAAAACCAAGGAAAAGCCCACAAAAACAAACAAACAAACACAAAAAGCCACACACACCCCAAAGGAACCCTAGCAAAAAACCCCTCAACTTGGAAAATCAGGAGGAATAAAATAACGATTTCAAGAGAGAGAAATATCTCCATGTGGGACAGTTAACCACTGTCAGCCCAGATGTAGTGACAGGTGAATTCTCTTCCCACCTCCAGGCTGTGGGCACCAATAGTCCCCTGAGAAGCCCCTTTCCCTTTTAGCTGTGATTTTCTGAAGGAATTCCCATTCCCAAACTACGCCTAAAATTGTCAAGTCTCACCATTTGCCCAAATTTGGGGTGAATTTTCCAAGTGGACGAATGCAGCAGGCTCCTGACAATGGGAGGGCTCAGTGCCAAAAATTCCAGCCTTTGCTCTGACGCTTGAACTGTTTCACTGATTTTGCTGAAACCTTCCAAAATAATTCAGTGTGAGGTGGATGCCCTGTAAATTTATTATTTGGATCAACCAGAAGAAATCCTGTTACTGGAGAGGGGATTTTCACAAGGACAGGAGGGAATGGTGTATGGGGGGGGGAAATTGCCAGAGGGCAGGGAGAGATGGGAGATTGGGAATTAGGAATTGTTCCCTGGCAGGGTGGGGAGGCCCTGGGATGGAATTCCCAGAGAAGCTGTGGCTGCCCCTGGATCCCTGGCAGTGTCCAAGGCCAGGTTGGACATTGGGGCTTGGAGCAACCTGGGACAGTGGAAGGTGTCCCTGCCATGGCTGGGGTGGCACTGGATGGAATTTAAGGTCCTATCCAGCCCAAACCATTCTGGGATTCTGTGATTTAGGAGCTCTGAATTAATTTATAAATGTAGTAGCTACTGTGGTAGGACAGCTCTTAATGAGCTAATTTCTCTAATTGTTACTGTTGTTGGTTGATGCATTGCTGTGTTCAGCTGCAAGAATAGAGTTAAATAAATATATTCTGTTCATTCCTGATTTTATCACAAAGAACTAAACTAAGAGGGTCCATATTTTGCTCCAATCCATCCTGGATGTAACTCCACTAGTGGAATCAACCAAATCCACGCTTGATGTGAACCTTCAGTTGTTGTTTTCAAATTTTTCTAAGCCACAACTGAATAGAACAACTCCAGTAACAAATGAACTTGAACTGGAACAAAAAAAAAATTGAAAAGTTATATGAACTTCTGTAGAATGATCCATAAATTATTTTTTTCTACCTGTTTATCACAGAATCCTTGTAGAATGGTTTGGGTTGAAAGGACCTTAAACATTCTCCTTTTCCTTCCTGCTTGGTCATTCCTGGGACATTATTTAAAATAGATTTAAACTGTTTAGAATAATCAGACTTTTCTATTTGCCTCAACTCAGAGCTGAAGTATATGGATTAGTTGGTTTGGAATGACAGCATATCTCATTTGGAATAACTACAGGAAAACTGGGGTTACCCAAACTTTTTTTGGGTACCCAGAATCTGTTTTTCTGGTGTTTTTAAAACAGTTTTGAAATCTTTGCTCAGCAATCAGCAGTGTGGAATCACAGAATGGTTTGGGTTGAAAGGGATCTGACTTAAGGAATTCTAGGGGAGAAATTCCACATTGACACAAAGTCATGTCAAAATCCTACACTTCTAGGTTCACTATTTGCCACCAGAAGAGCTCAGAGATTATTAAGCTTAATAAAACAGCAATTTCAAATATTGCTCCTGTGTTGGACAATTTTTAGGTCATTTCATGGTTTCTATAAGCACATTTGACAAACTGAACATTGTTTTTCAGAGCACCTGAGTGGAAAAGCTGTTCTTTAACACCAAGGAAGGAGCAGAAGAAATAAGTGATGCACTGAACAACAGGAAGTAAATTGAAATCCATTCTCTTTGGGGGAGAAATCAGCAAATCCCAGCTCTGCACCACACAAGGGGTGGTGTCCCTCAGAAAGGAGGAAGGTAATAAAAAAGAAATTAAAATCTCTGCACCACATACAGGGACTGTACACACATTAAATCTTAGCAGTGTTTTCTAAAATATTGCACAGAAATTTCCTTTTCATTCAAAATTATGCTTTAAAGTGTATCAGAGTTAAAAGAACTAATGAGAAAATGGTACAGATGGCAGCAAAATAAACTTATTTATTCACACATCAAGGTGAGAAAACCAAATTGAGATGAAAAAAGGTGGGGGAAAATACAGAAAGTCTAAAGAAAGTGTTTAAATTGAGAGAGGTACAATAAAAGGGGGAAAAAAACCCATAAAGTATAATATTGGTCAAAGAATTATGAAGGTATTTAAGAATGAACTAATTTTCTGGCAAATATACAGAGTTTTGAAGGGAATTCCCTCAGAGAAACTGTCATTAGAAACTTGAAAAAGGGCTTGAACTGACTGAAAACTGCACTGAGCTGGGCTTGCCACTCAAAAGAATTAGCAAATAAGGAAAATAATGTTATGAAACATAATAAAAACAGTGGATAAAACAAAACAAGATATTTAAACATTAAAAAAAATACATTGGCAGAGTTTGGCAGGGAAAGAAAATAATGATTGAATATCCTGAATAAAAATTACGTAGGAATCAGAAAAAAAAAAAAAAAAGAAAGAAAGAATTAGGTAATAATTAGGTATTTTTTCCCAATAAAAAGCTGTTTCTTGATGTTGGGAAACTCTGAGTGATGATGTGTGAGTTGATATCTTTAAAAATGTTGTGGAAAAAGCAACACTTTATAAATTAGTGAATTTTGCAGGCTTGAGTGTGAGAACTGATTGATATGGAGGAAATGTTTGGGAATTTGGCAGATAACCTATGGCAGGATACAGGTATGTAGAATAAAACCAATAGAAAATAGTTGCAAATTCCAGCTAAAACTTGTATATTCTGCCAGTAGCAATAAATTGTAGTTGGCAGTGTTAAAAAAAAGAAAAAAAAAAGATGTTTTGTTAAAAGGATTTTCAGATAATATTAAAATAATCATGAAAAATTCATGTGTAAAACTGACTGACTCTGAAAGTGCTGAAAAGCACTCAAAAAATAATTTGGGATTTAAACAGATACTGAAAACATGGACAGTTGTATTAAACAAAAAAATGTGGTGCCCAAAATTTATGTGGGAGCAAAGTTTTGTAGTGGCCTCAAAGGAGACTGGAATGGAACAGAACTTTTTAATTTACAATTTTTTAACTTGATTTAGGACAAGGGAAAAGAAGAGTTGTGTCAGGATTTGATGTCCACACCCTCAGCTGTTTACATTTTTCTCTGATATAAATAACTCCAAGTGTAAGATTACAATTCATGGCTCAGTTTTGATCTGCTGGTGTTTCTCTCCCAGTTGTAAGGAGTGTGTAACTGGGGGTGCAGTTGGAGGGATGGTAATGGCAGGATATTTACACCCTGACTGCTCTGGTGGTTGGAGCTTCCTGAGGCAGTAAATGCAGATTTTTTTAGTTTTCTTCTTCTCAAATAGGAGGAAAACAGTGTGACTCAGTCCCTTAAACAGATTTTTCCATTGATACCTTATAGATAGGAGATACCAACCCAAAATGTTGAGTGATACCATGTTTTTACTGATATATTTTCAGTATTTTAAACTGGTATAAGGGACAGTATGGAAATTATTTTTAACTATCATATAAGGCTGGATGGAGCTTGGAGCAACCTGGGATAGTGGAAGGTGTCCCTGTCCATGGGATGATCTTTAAGGTCCTTTCCAACCCAAACCATCCCATGATTCTGTGATTTATGATCTGAGCTGGAGGAATGACTCACAAACCCAAATCCTTTCTGTCAGGATCAGGAACAGAGTGGGCAGGGCCTGATGACCATCAAGGTGTAAAAGGAACACTCAGAGAAAGCAAAAACCATAGAGAAAATTCCTGTTCTCTGAGTTCCCAGAGCAGCAGTTCCACAGAATCCTGGGATCCCTGAGGTTGGAAAAGATTTCCAAGGTCACTGAGTCCCAGCTGTGCCCAATGGGCACCTTGTCCCCAGCCCAGAGCACTGAGTGCCACAGCCAGGCCTTCCTGGGACACCTGCAGGGATGGGCACTGCAAACCTCCCTGGGCAGCTCCTGCCAAGGCCTGAGCACCCTTGCCATGCAGAAATTCCTGCTGCTGGCCAAGCTGAGCCTCCCCTGGCCCAGCCTGAGGCTGTTCCCTCTCCTGCTGTCCCTGTTCCCTGGAGCACAGCCTGACCCCATACCCGGCTGTCCCCTCCTGGCAGCAGCTGTGCAGAGCCACAAGGTTCCCCTGAGCCTCCTTTGCTCCAGCCTCAGCTCTTTCCCAGCTCCCTCAGCAGTTTTCCAGCCCCTTCCCAGCTCTGTTCCTGCCCTGGACACTCTGCAGCCCCTCCAGGGCTCTCCTGCAGCACCAGAACTGGACACAGCCCAGCGTTCCCAGCCATTAGTAAGAAAATAATAAAACAAAAAGCCTTTATGCAAAAGAAGCAAGAGAAGAATGGATCAAAAACTGGCTGGATGACAGGAAACAGAAATAAAACAGAGCTAAAAGGTCAGTTTTCAGAGAAGGGGGAGATGACAGGAGGAGTCTGCAGGGAGCTGTGCTGTGAGTGGTGCTGCTTAATGTATTCCTGAGAAAGGGGCTGAGCAGGGAGACACCACGGATTGCTGAAGGTATTGAGGTATTCAGGTAAAGGAAAGGTAGAGGACAAATTGTGATGCAGTTAAAAGGCTGGCTGGAGAGCTGAAGAAAGACTTTACAAGACTGAGTGACTGGATAATAAAATGACAGAGAAAATCTGATGTAGTAAATTAGTGCACATGGGGGGGGAAATTTTGTGTGCATAAGGATGGGCTGCAAGTTGTTCTGCCACTCACAAATGAGATCTTTGGGTTCTGATTAATATTTCCATGAAATATCAGCAAAATGTTCCTTTTTAGTGAGAGAAACAAATCAAATATTTGGAATTATTAAGAGAACAAAACAGAACAAAACAGAGAACATTGCAGCACACCTGCCCTGGTATAAATCCATAGTTCTCTGCAACTGGAGCAGTGTGTGCAGTTCTTTTCCTGACATCTCAAAAGGCTTCCAGGATTTTCCCCCTTTGGAAAAAAATCCATGTTTCCTGTGAAAACCTTGTGGTGGTGTCCCTTTGGCTAAGAAGGTGATGCTTGGGACCATCTGGAATTTGGGTAAAAATCCCACAGAGTTGGGATATTTACTATGATTTATTACACATAGATTTTACTGCCTTGAAAAGCAACATAAAAAAGACAACAAAAAGTTCTTTCTTGTGACAATCTAAGTTTAAAATATTTTTTTTTGCTGCTGTTTTCAGCCTTTGAAACTTGAAGCTGCTTATAAATTTCCCCAACCAAAATATTACCCTTCCAAATCCTCCTTATTCCTTCCACTTAAAACAAAGGGAAAAAAAAAAAAAGAGGTTTAAAGAATAAAAAACTGGCCTGAAGCAACACCCAGGACAGAAAACTTCTTCGAAGCAGTTAAAGTTTGGCAAACCTGCAAACAATGGAAAACAAACAAACAAGGATCAATTGAATGTTTGTTTCAGCCTGAATGTTCTGGACACATAAAATCCCCTCCAAAGTATCCTAAAACCCCAAAATAAGGGCAGGAAGTATTCTGTTCCTGATGTTTCATGCTGGAAAAAACCCCCTGTGCACTCCCCCCATTTCAGAGTACCTGTGTAAATATGAACATTG
The DNA here is from genome assembly GCA_024500445.1 of Entomyzon cyanotis. Classification (NCBI taxonomy): domain Eukaryota; kingdom Metazoa; phylum Chordata; class Aves; order Passeriformes; family Meliphagidae; genus Entomyzon; species Entomyzon cyanotis. The sequence goes on from JAKEPQ010001016.1 coordinate 2,227,538, forward strand.
TTTTTTATTAGTCTCCTGTGTATATAAATGGCATTAATTAGTATTTAATAGAATTCTTCAAAAACATATTAATGCATATTACTCTGTGTCAAATACGAGATTTACATTTGACACCTATACACCTAGAATGGACTAGAGGTTATTCCAACTGAATAAATAAAATAAATATACAGAGTACGTACATCACATTAATTTTTTAAAATATTTATACTACTATAGGTGCATCTGGCTGCTTGGAATTTTCTATATGCTTTTAATTTAACTTTATTTTAATTTTTATCTAGAAGTCTTTATGTTATGCCTAAAATTTGGGTTCAGCAGTTCAGTTCCACTTACTTGAGGTAACAACTTTCAAAACCTCCTCAAAATTCAGTTGAGGCTTATTGTGAAAATACTTGCTGTGATATATAGGGTGGAAGAGGAGGAAAAATGGATTTGAGGTAATTCTTCAGGTTTTGATTTGCCATCTTTACCAAGGCCATTGGACAACTGAAAATCTGAGAGATTTCTTGGGAAACAATGTAACTATTTGTGAAATATCACACAAACAACAGCCCTCATCTTCCATTGTGCTACCAATGCTTGCCAATCTTCCCCAATTAAAACCACTTTTTTCTGTTCCTCATATCACAGAATCATAGATCCCAGAATGGTTTGGGTGGGAAGGGACCTTAAAAATCATTTCATCCAACCTTCCACTGTCCCAAGCTGCTCCAAGCCCCAATGTCCAACCTGGCCTTGGACACTGCCAGGGATCCAGGGGCAGCCACAGCTTCTCTGGGAATTCCATCCCAGGGCCTCCCCACCCTGCCAGGGAACAATTCCTAATTCCCAATCTCCCATCTCGCCCTGTCCTCTGGCAGTTTAAAGCCATTCCCTGTGTTCTGTCACTTCTTTACCTTTCCAACCCAAAGCAGATTCTGTGATTCTACCCCAGATTCTTTTTTTGGGGGACTGAACCCTTTGCAAAGTTTTCTGATGTCCTGAGACCTGAAAGGCAGGATTTCTCCATGGTTGTTTTTTAACTCACCCTGGCAGTTCTGCAGGTGGGTGGGAGTCACTGACAGTGACAGCAGGAAAAAAGAAGTTCTGAAGTGTCTTTAGAAGGATGGGGATGGAGAACTGTGAGGTTTTCTGGACTCCTCCACCCCTGTACAGCTCCAGAGGGAAGTGGGGCCTGATGGAAACATGGCAGGGTGGACTGGCTGCAGCACCAAATGCTTCCTGTGCCATTATGGTTCCCACAGCACTTTCAGATGTTACAATCAGCAGAACCAAAGAAAGATTTTTAAAGAGACACGGATTGTACTGGTCCTTTTGGATGTGAGGGAAACTTTATGATTAACCTTTTTTTTTTTCATATTTTCAAACACAGGGAAACCAGATTCCTCTAAAAGCTGGAAATCAACGGCATAGAGAAGCTCCCAGTTTCAGACTGGTGTCCACAAGAGCTTCCCTCACAGTTGCCCGTGGCGCTGTGCTCTCTCCAGAGTTTCAGCCAGCCTGGGGAAGCTACCCTAGGAATGCTCCAGGGATATCCTGGCCCTGGGAGCACAGCCCTGCCCAGCAGTTATTTTGGGAGCTCCATCCTGGCAGGACTGGGCCCTGCAGGCCTGTTGGTCCCTCTGGAATGCAGCAGGGATCTCAGCAGAAGGTCAGCAGCGCCCTTGCCTTGCCAGTTCCCTGGAATAGCTCAGGAGGGGAAATGCAGGGCTTGAAAAGGGTGCCCTACAAAGAGGAGTGCTGGCCCACAGAGCAATTAGCCTACATTAGTGGTGCCACAGAGCACTGCAGGGCCACAGCAGTGGGGACACCCAGGGAACCCAGGCTGAAATGCACCTCCCAGGGAGGTAATGCACACACAGCTCCTCTGCTTTGTGTGCATAGCAGAAAATACAGACTCTTCTTGTTCTGGGTTAGTAACACTGCCTGGATCACCTCTCAATTAGACCCTTAGCTCTTGTAATGGGTTGTTTTTTTTTTTAAATTCCTTGTAGTGCTCAGCCACCTCTGCCAGACCCACTTTGGGCAGAGATGGTGAATAAAAGAGATTCAGAGAAGGTCTGTGAGAGCTGGGGGTTGGTAGAGGATTGATCCTTGATCATCACTCCACCATTTCTCACTTTGGGAAAAGCTCAACTGTTACAGGAAGTTCTACCTAAATGGAAGAGCTTCCAGGCTGAACACTGTAACAGAGACGGAGAAATCCCAGAATGATTGGGTGGGAAGAAACCTTCAAGATCATCTGATTCCACCCCAGCCATGGCAGGGACACCTTCCACTGTCCCAGGCTGCTCCAAGCCCCAGTGTCCAACCTGGCCTTGGACACTGCCAGGGATCCAGGGGCAGCCACAGCTTCTCTGGGAATTCCATCCCAGGGCCTCCCCACCCTGCCGGGGAACAATTTCTTTATATCTCTAATTTAAATTTACTCTCTTTCAGCTTAAGGCCATCTCCCCTTGTCCTCCTCCATGCTCTTAAAAAAAGTCTCTCTCCATCTTTCTTGTGTATTGAACTTGGATGGGACAGAGGATCTGGGAGGGAAAAAGGGACAGACAACAAAGCATTCCTGCTTCTACTGCTTGAAGAATGACTTCTTAGCCTAATGAAGCACCACAAGTGACAATTTTAGAGAAATTTATTTAAAACTTGTCACAGTTTCTTTTTCTTAGCTGGCAGGAGGTTGGCCATGTAGGCACCAAGCAGAACATACTTCTAAAAACTTTATTGAATGGATTTGTGTCAGGATACCCCAAATACCATGTGCTGGAAGTTCAAGCTGCACAAGGAGCTTTCCTGACAGCAAGAACAAAGTTTTCCTTTTGGTCAGCAAAGACACCTATCCTGCTGCACAAGAGAGCAGGGAATTTATATGGTATCCCTGAGGAACCTTTAAAAGAAGGGGCCAATGAAGGACTTGATTTTAATGGAATTGAGGACAGTTTTTGACTCTTCCAGGAATTCTGACAGAGAAGCAAAAGCTGGGCATTGAACAGGTGTAGGTAGATCCAATGATGCGAAAATCAGCAGAACCAAAGAAAGATTTTTAGAGACATGGATTGTACTGGTCCTTTTGGATGTGAGGGAAACTTTATGATTAAATTAAACTTTTTTAAAAAATATTTTCAAACACAGGGAAACCAGATTCCTCTAAAAGCTGGAAATCAAGGGTGTAGAGAAGCTCCCAGATGGGAAATACTTGACATTGCAGGAATTGATTTATAAAAGTTTTAAAGAATCACAATTGTTCAGAATGCCTGATTTTAACAGGGACTTTTCTGGATTCTTACAAATGTATTTATCTTGGAAAGTGGTCTCAGGAGGATTTCTGGGACACAGCTTCCAAGTATACATTTTCCCTAGGATAACTAACACAGCCTTTTTCCCAGAGACTTCATCTCCAGAAAACTCCATGAATTTGGTGAAGGATTTTTCACAGAATCGAGGAATCACTGAGGGTGGAGTGGATCTCCAAGATCATCAAGTCCAAGCTGTGACTGATCCCCACCTTGTCCCCAGCCCAAAGCACTGAGTGCCACATCCAAGTGTTCCTTGGACACATCCAGGGATGAAGACTCCACCACCTCCCTGGGCAGCCTCTTCCCACGCTTAACAACCATCTCCATGAAAAACAACTCATCCTGATGTCCAGAAATTGCTGCCTGATGTTTTGAACCGGAGAACAAACTTTTCCTACTCAGGAGTGTGATCTTCCCCACGAGTGAGAACACCAAGGAACACAAGGCTCACATTCCAGAGAGTCTCAGGGAGAACTCCAGGAGATGCACATTTTTTTTTTCAGAAGAAGCCTCATCCAGCAGCAATTCCAGGACCTTCTGGTCCAGAGGCGTGCCAGCCTACACAGTGTGCAGCTCTGGCTGTCAATCCAAAGCTGGTACTATCGAAGCCGGCTCTGATGATGACTCAAAAGCCGATCTATCTCCATCCAAATGGGTTACCATGGCAACCTCTCTGGCCTAAAAAGAGCTGGACCACATTAGTTACTTAGCAGCACCTTTTTGACAGGCGAAACACAAGCTGCTCCCTCCAGATGATGGTTTCATTTAGAACTGAGGCTGTCTGGGAGCTGCCGCGATGTTCTGGGAAGTGGCAGTGATGTAACCCATGGAGGAGAAGTTCTTTTGGGATTTCACTTCGGGTTGGGGCTCAGTACCAAAGGAACTAAGCTGTGTGGTGGCTTTGGTGGAGAAACACAACAGCCTCATCATCTTCTTTCTATATCATGATGGAATTCTTCCTGAAGATCTTCCAGCTTGGGCCTGCTGACCTAAGAAGGCCTCTCTAGCAGAGGATGTGCTGGATACAGAGGATTATTGGAATTGCTGTTGGTACAACACAGACTTTACATCAAAACTTATACCCAAAGTACAAATATTTAACTCTGGAAAAATCAAGGTGCCCATGGCTGCTGTGAAAGAGGCCTGGAGTTCAGGCAGAGATGCAAATGCTCCAGAAGGAAAACTGCAGAGCTACAAGGACAGGTTGGATCATGGGATGAAGCCTTCCAGAGCACACAGTGAAGAGACAAATGGACTCCTCTCAATGTAGGAATGCTGAAAAGGGAAAAACTGGGACATGTGACCCATAAGTACACTCCACTATCATAAAATCATAGTTTGGGTTGAAGGGACATTAAATCCCATCTAGTGTCACCCCAGCCATGGCAGGGACACCTTCCACTGTCCCAGGCTGCTCCTAGCCCCAGAGTCCAACCTGGCCTTGGACACTGCCAGGGATCCAGAGGCAGCCACAGCTTCTCTGGGAACCTGGGCCAGAGCCTCAAAACCCTCCCAGGGAACAATTTTTTTCTGTGTATCTAACCTAAATTTCTCATCTTCCAGTTGGAAAATATTCCCTGTTGTCCTGTCACTCCAGTTCCAGAAGAATTGTCCCTCTCTGGCTTCCTTGTAGCTCCTTAGGACCCTGGAAGGTGCTGTGAGGTCTCCATACAACCTTCTCTTCTCCACGCTGAACAGCCCCAACTCTTAGGCTGTTTTGTTGTTTCTTTTATATCTGTTCCATTTATCTTGACTGCTGCACATTACTTTCTCTATTAGATCTCATTTCTCCACTCTCTTTCCTCCTCATTTTTAATGTGCTTTTTTCTTATCTTTTCTCAAGTTTTCTGCTTATTATTGTTCTTTTTGGCCCAAATATTCTGCTTTCTGAGGGGGTGGTCTCTTAGGAAGAGAAACCCAAGTATTTCTTACAAGTCTGTCTACTAATTCCTATAGAATGTACACAAACTCCTATTTTCGAGTAAACCTACTCCAGGTAGTTTGTGATGAAGAGTTGGAAAAAAATTATTCTGGTGGAATCCCAGCCTGGAGGATCCCTAACCTGAGCCCTAAACCTGCTTGCAGCAGAGAACACAACTCTAGTGCCTGAAAACTTTCCATGGAGGAATTCCTCCTGATGTCCAACCTGAAGCTCCCCTGGCTTTTCAATGAAATGGATATTGAAGAGAACGCTTTTGTATAAGAGAAAAACCATGCAGGTTATTCATTATCAAAATAATATTAAGCCAAAAATATCTAGTTGTTTGTGCTGGAAAATGAAATTTTAAAAAGATGCCCTCACCTTTTAAAGGACATTTTATCTCTGCCCAAGTTGCCAGAACTTGGGTATAGACAGCAAAATAAAAGTAGAGGATGACTGAGCAAATCCACAAACTCTTGAAAACTCTGTAATATTTTTAAGTGTTAGCAAAAAAAACCCTCAAAAACTGAAAAACCCCTTCACACCCAAAGCCCAGGAAGTTACAGTAATGCAGTGAACAGTGTAACAACTTTCTGTGAGCTTTGTTGTCACCTACACTGAGTAACAGAGGAAATGTTCTGTCACTGCACTCACACAGACCAGAAAGAGATTTTAGGGGAAAAAAATCCTGTGGAGATGGATCTCCAGTCCTCCTCAGAGTGGAGCTGTCCTTCCTGACTGAGGAATTGGGCAGAGGTTGGCCCTTGACATCTTGGAATCATCCATGTTGGAAAAGAACTTCAGGATCACCCAGTGCCATTGTCACCCCAGCATCACTCCAGCCATGTCCCCAAGGGCCACATCCAGACCCCTCCTGAACACTGCCAGAGACAGGGACTGCAAACCTCCCTGGGCAGCTCATTCCAAGGCCTCACCACTCTGGCAGGGATTTTTTTTTTTCTAGTATCTCATCTGAGCCTCCCCAGTTGCAATCTGAGGCCATTTCCTCTCCTCCTCTCCCTTGGGACACTCAGCACAGCCTGACCCCCTCCCTGTCCCTCCTGTCAGAGTTGTGCAGAGCAATGAGGTTCCCCTGAGCTCCTCTGCTCACACTGAGCTCCTTTCCCAGCTCTCTCAGCTGTTGGCTTTCCACATCCCAGGACAAGAACCACATTCTGACCACACTCAATGGCAAGAAGAGGTGTCAAAAGCAGCTCCAAGTGACCTCAAATCTCTCCAAGGCTGAGGGGAATTAGAAAGCACCACTTAAATCACGGTGCTGCCAAGCACCTCCCATGGCTGTAAGGTGCAATTCCATGGATAATTTCACCTCACCTAACACCTCACTGTGACTCCTGGGGTCGTCCTACGATTTCCCCTGCTCTTCCCTGCACACCCATGGCCCTGGAAAGGGACTTTTCACAAGGGCCTGGAGTGACAGGCCAAGGAGGAATGGCCTTAAGCTGAAAAAGAGAACAGGTTTAGGTGAGATATTAGGGAGAAATCCTTCTCTGGGATGGAATTCCCAGAGAAGCTGTGGCTGCCCCTGGATCCCTGGCAGTGTCCAAGGCCAGGTTGGACACTGGGGCTTGGAGCAGCCTGGGACAGTGGAAGGTGTCCCTGCCATGGCTGGGGTGGCACTGGATGGGATTTAATGTCCCTTCCAGCCCAACCCACTCTGGCGTTCTGTGATCACAAAATTTAAGTAAAATTCTCAACACTTCAATTATTTGGGGGACTCTGGCTGTGGCTGCATCCGTCTCCCAGTCCTTGGCTGCTTATTTTCACCTTTTAAGCCAAGATAAAAAAATATTAAAACAGGAAGAAAAAGCAAATGGAACAAGTAACATGTCCTAATTTCTCCAAGGAGGCTGGCTGGGAACCAAAATGACTAGATTAAAGTATCACACGTCAGAATTAAAGCATTAGATAAAGGCCAGACTCTACTTTTTGATCTTTGTGGGCATTCCAGAAATTAAAAAAAAAAAAAAAAAATTACATTAAAACCCCCCTGTCACAGATTTAGACTGGAAGCACCGACATGGCAATTCCAAGGGGAAAGGAGCCTTCCTTCAGCAGCTTGAGGCTCCCACACTGGGCTACTTACAGTGCATATTTGAACTCATTTTTTGGGGAATATATTGATTTTCTGAGGGGGATGAGGAAGACCCCTGGATGCAATTCTGAGGGGAAAAGAGCCTTTTATTCTGTGATTCCCTTAGCACCTCAAGGCTCCCACACCAGGCTACTTTTAGTGCATTTTTAAACTCATTGTGCGGGAATATATTGATTTTCAGAAGGAGATGAGAAAGACCCCTGGATACAATCCCGAGGGGAAAGAAGCTTTGCCTCAGCAGCTTGAGGCTCCCACACCTAACTCATTTCTGGGGGAATTTATTTTTTTTTTCTGAGGGGAATGAGAAAAAGCCCTGCACGCAATTCCAAGGGGAAAGGAGCCTTCCCTTCCCTCAGCAGCTCGAGGCTCCCACACCAGGTGACTTTTAGGGCATTTTTTAACTTATTCTTGGGGAATATACTGATTTTCTGAGGGGGAAGAGCAAGACCTCTGGACTGTCCCAGGCTGCTCCAAGCCCCAGTGTCCAGCCTGGCCTTGGACACTGCCAGGGATCCAGGGAATGGATCTGGGAATTCTCTGGGAATTCCACCCCAGGGAAGGATTTCTCCCTAATATCCCATCTAAACCTGCTCTCTTTTTCAGCTTTAGGCCATTCTGAAGGGAAAGAAACCTTCTAGAATTCCGTGACTCCCAGGCAGGTCAGGCATCCCGCACCGGATGACTTTTAACAGATTTTTTCAACACATTTTTGGAGAGAATATGAGCGGCTCGAGAAAAACCCCCGGCCGCAATGCTGAGACAAGAGGAGCTTTCCCTCAGCAGGTCGAGACTCGCTCTCCAGGCTATTTCCAGGGCGGTTGGGACTGTTTTTTCCGGGACTGTCCCGGTGTCCGTGCCCGGCCCTGTCCCTCCCCGCAGCCGTCGGGCGGGAAGCCCCGGCGGGCTCGGCCGCGCGCTCCCGGCGCCCCCTGCGGGCCGGGGCCGGCAGCGCCTCATCCGCCGGGTTCCCCCTCAGTGCCCGGGAATGGCGGCCGCTCCCCTTCCCCCGCCCCGCCGGGGCCATCCCGGCCCGCAGCGCCGCCGACACCGTCACACGCCGGAGGGCGGGCGGGCGCGGATGGGGAAGGAGCCGTTGCCATGGCGAGCGCGGCCCGCCCTTGCCTCCCCACGTCAGCGCCGTCTCCCGCCCGGCCGCGGCTGATTGACAGTTGCCATGGCAACAGGCTCGCCCCGCCGCCATTTTGTCAGTTGGGTTTTTTTTTTAAAATTTAAAAAAAATGTAGAAAATTCAAACAAAATAACAATTTTCTTAAAAAAAAGCAAAGCGCTCCATTTCCGCCAGAATCGCGGGGGTTATTATTTTTTTTTAAAGTTTTTTTTTTTCTTCTCCTTCTTCCGACCTCCACGGCGAAAGGAAAAGGAAAAGAAGGGACGCAAAAAAAGCGCGCTGCGAGGGTCCCGCCGGGGATGCGCGCACGGGCTTGAGGCGGCGGCGGCGGTGCGGGAAGCGAAGCCGGTTCGTGAGGAAGAAGGGAGGGAGGGAAGGAGGAGCGGGCGGGGAGGGAGGGAGGGGGAGGAGGTAGCGGCTGGCAGGCGGGGGAGGGAGGGAGGGAGCGAGGAGTTCCCGGGGGCTCGGTACGGCGCTGCGCTTCCCCCCCATCCCCTCCTCCTCCTCCTCCTTCTCCTCCTCCTCCTCCTCCCGCTCCTCCCGCTCCCCCCGCCGCTGTCCCCGCGCTCCCGGCCGGGGCTCAGGCCGCCGATCGCAGCCGAGCCGAGGCGAGGCCGAGCCGCCGCCGGGCGCTGCGCAGGTTTGGACCGCGCGCCATTTTGTAAGGGCAGCGAACAGCCAGAGCCCGGCCGGGGAGCCGCCGGGCCGCCCGGGCTCCCCTTCCCACCGCGGGCACAGCCGCGGCCCGAGGGAGGAGGAGGCGCCGCCGCCGCCGAGGCCCCCGGGGAAGAGCGGGAAGAGCGGGAGGACGCGCCCGGCGCTCGCCCCGCGGAGGGAGAGGCCTCGCCCCGGGAGAAGCCGCCGCACGGGTGAGTGAGACGCCGCACCGCGGGACGAGCCGGGGCCGCCTCGCCCGGGCCCGCGGCGGAGGGGCCGCAGCGCTTCGCTGCCATCTTAGAGCGGGAGCGGCGGCAGGGCCGGGATCCATCCCCGCCCGCCCCTCCGCAGCCCGCGGCCTTTTTCCCCTTGGAGCGCGGCTGTGGCTTCCCGGGCCTTGGGAGCGGCGATGGAGGAAGGGAGCTCGCCCGGAGCCTCTCGGTGTTATGCGCAACGCCCTGCGGTGGGCGGGTGCGAGGGCTCGGGCCGGGCTGGCGGCGAGGAGGGCGGCAGGACTCGGAGCATCACCTGTTGTAGGGGAGGATTGGGATGCCCCGGCACCTGTGAGGGGCCGCCGGGGCGGCTGGGGAAGGTGAAGGGAGACGGGGAAGGAGTTACCTGAGCGAGGTGCCTGTCATCCCTTCGGTGGGGGTGGGGAGGAGGAGGGAGCAGCGTTGGGAATAGGCACAGGGACACGCAGGGACACACGGGCACAGGGACAGGCGGGGACACACCGGCACTCCCCGGGGAGCTGCTGCACGCACCGTCCCTGCAGGTCTGTAGGGCAAGGCTGGCCGTGGCTCTTCTCGGTGCTCTGCTCTGGTTGACAGGGTGGCCCTAGGTTGGACTGGATGATCTCGGAGGTCTTTTCCGTCATGAACGATTCCCTGGTTCCACATTTCAGTCGCTGGCCGCAGCCTTGCAGGGATTGAGCTTTGTGTCGCTGGAGGGGTTGGAGCTCTCCTCGGGTGCAGTGGGTGCTCCTCTGGAGCGGCCAGAGTTCCTCCTGCCGCCGCGGGAGCACAAAACGCCATTAAAAGTGCTGGAATTCGAAATTTAGAAATTGGTGTGGTTTTGAATCTCGGTCGGCTTTGAAGTTTTGGGTTTAGCCCGTCCAAAGAGCACATAGGGGTTCTTTGATCATGTATCTAGATTGCTTCTGTTGCTTAGTTCTCCCATTACTCCACAGCCATGGGGGAAATAAACATTTATTGTTATTTAAAATCAACACAGACAGAACAACCGACTCCAAAATAAATCGACAGGCGTGTTTTTGACAACCATGCTGGTTGAATCCGAATGAGAGTGTGCTGTTAACTTTTGCCAGGAGGTACTTGCACTCACACTGAGGTGGATGTAGTTCCATGGGGGCCTGGATTTGTACAAGTTAACAACTTTTTTTAGTATCTTGTTGGTATTTCCTTACCTTTTCCTTAAGAAAGGCGTGTGAAGTTGAAGAACACCTAAATGATATGTGGTGATAAATAAGCAAACGTTTAGTTTCTGGTGGTATTTCATTCCCTGCCTGTAACCAAGCAGAATTTAACTTCCCTCCTTGGAATAGTCTGTAGCCCTAAAAAGTTTTGGTAAACTTGTTTCTCTCTTTCTCCACGCCCCCCTCCCCCAACCTCTGTAGGTTGGATATTTTTGGAAAATTAATTATACTTTATAGAATTAGAATAATAACACTGAAAATAACTCTGAGCTAGTATTTGTTAACTATTATCTATATATATTTGGTGTGTGTATATATAGATACTTTTGTAGGCTACGCTTCATGTTTTTGGCTTACATGAATTATTTAGAACTAGACTGTTTTTATTTGCAGTCTGAAGTAGAATATGTGTGTGTGCTGTGTTAAATTTACATTTTCTGCTGTGAATTAAAAATTCCGTCCAAGTTCATGAAGCTTACTGAGTTTAATTCATGGATTTGGAATATTCCTTGGGTAAGGCAAGTGTATCTAGTTCAAAACTGAAGAAAGAGCAGGGTTTTCTTGAGGCAGGAGGGCGATAGGACAATGGTTGGATATTGTTTCCAGGCAGTTGGTTCCAGGAGCAGCAAGTGTTACAGTTCCTGCATCAGGACTTGGGTGGATTTAGGACTTGTCATTGGCATCCCCTCCCCCACGGTGGACAGTGACAAGGATAATTTTACCTAATAGCAGCCAAGAGTTCTCTGTTTCAGCGTGGATTTATGGGCAGGATTCTCTTGCTTTGGTGAAATAATGAAGGACTCCCTGGGAATTGATCCATTTGGGAAGTTGGTGGGATTGTGCAGACTGGGAATTGGCACGTGATGGCCAGCAGTGACTTCTGCAAACTGGTTGAGAGTTCAACCAAAGTAGCAGAGCACCACTGGTGTCCAGGAAAAACTCTGCCTTGTTGGAGCTTTTCAAGTGACATTTCATTAGGACAGACTTGCTTACAATTGCCACATCTTAGAGTCGTGGTTGAAACTGGACCACCTGCTCAGATGGGATGGGAAAAGAATAAACACACAAAACCAGAGCCTTTATTTGCCATCATGGCATTTCACAGCTTCATCTGAGCTCAAATGGGTGATGATTTGAAGACTTAAACCTACTGGTACCAAAAAAAGCACTTTTTGTTGCTATAATTAGATTATCTTCTGGGCATTCCTTTTAAAACCTCTTTATTTCAGGTGTTTTTAAGCCTGGCTGTTGAAAGTTGTGGTGCCAGTTTGTGTTTTTGAGTAAGAATTGCAGCCTGGTATCTGTTTATTTCCACAATAATTTTGAATGCCATTTGGAGAGCTGTTCTCCACACTGAAGTACAAAACTTTCTGATACCTTTGTTTTATGGGCGCATGGGAGACTTGTATAACTTCTGAAATCCTTTTGTAAATAGATCTGTTGTTGTAGAATAGGATTATTTACAGAGAACTGCTGCTTTTGTCTTTATAACTGAGCACAATACATTATTTGTTGAGTTTACAGTTTCATCTCTTCTTTACTAGGAGGTTGGTAAGAAATACATTTTCACAAAAATTATGTAATAACTTTCTGGCTACTCAGACTTGAAGAAGTCTGATGTTTATGCACTGAGGCTTCTTTTTTCCTCTAAGACTGTTTGAAATAATACCAAAAACCTCTCTGAGCAAACTGCTTTTCTTGTGAGCTTCTGAAGGGAGAAAGAAGTGATCAAGAGAAGGGGAATTCTCTTCTTTCCTTGCTCACCTCCATGGGTCCTTCAAGAGGAGGCTTATGGGAACTGTAGTCCTTGGATGGTTTCAAAGCACCAGAGAAACTTTGGAAAATTAGGAATTGTTATTCCAGAAAGACATGTTCCATCTGTGGAGTTATCCAGTGCTGGCTCTTCAAGGTGACACAATATAACAACAGAATTGCAGTGATTATCCCTTTTTTATCCATCTTTTCCTCCTTTTGGGGAAGGAGGGTAAAATTCTGCATTTTATTCCCATTAATCCAAGCATGACTGGATAAATAACTGGACTGCTTTTGCTGGTACCAATGGATTGAATTCGTTCAGAATAGGCTCAGTTTGAAAGGTATTGGCTTTATCTTCTCTTTATTCATTCCAAAGTGTCCTGTGTGGATGATTTTCAGGGAGAATCCCCATTGAAGGGCCAGGGAAGTGTTAGCAGGTAGTTCCCAGTCAGCTCTGCCTGCATCCATACAGTGGGAAAACTCTGGTGCTATTTCAGTTCCCAAATTCAGTGAAATCCCAGTTCTGGATTTTGGAAAAGCAGGGAAATGGTTCTGTAACTGTAGCACCACGAGCTGACACCTATTTGTAAACATTCTCCCTGCAAAGTTTCCAGGGTCTGGGTAGCACCAAGTACCTGAAAGTGAAACAGTAAATGAAAGTAAAATTAACTCCATTAAGTGTCAGTTTTGTTCCAGCTGTGAGAAACCAAGCCTTCAATTGATGTGTTACATAAAGTTCCAAAGCCTTCTAGTTTTCCTTTTTTCCCCCTTTTTTCTTTTCCCCCAGAGGCAAATAAAAATAGACTGTGTTGTGAGTCAGTTAAAAGAATAGTTAATAATACATTAATACCTCTTTGTGTTGAAAACTTTCCTCTTTCTTTTTAGTAAGTGTTTGGATGGTGAAATAAGAGAGGGATGGAAATGTACAAATTGATTTCTGATGGCAGAGTCATTCCTTCAAAATATAATGGGAAAAAATTGAGAGTGAATTTTGTTGACTTACTGGAAAAAAAATCAAGTTAGTAGAATGACTAGTTGACGAAATCATGGCTATTTAATTTTAATGATTATATTGAACTTACCAGTGAAACTTTTAAATCCTAGTGCCCCAAGAACTTGTTGTTCACTGGTTTTGTGGTTTCCTGAGTTCTAACATTTAATTCCAAATCCCCTTTCCCTGTTTGTGCTCCTGTGAACTCTGTCAATTGCTGATAACTCCTCATTTACTTTGGGCCTGTTGGAACATCCAGCATCTCCTTTATAGAGGGAGCAGTTTTGTGCCCCTGGTATCAGTTTGAGTTAAAACTCAAGGAAAGGGTAAAAGAGGAGAGAAATACTGTCAGGGCAGTGAATGTGTTGGTACTTCCTCAGTTCTGTATTTTCCTGGTCACTCTGAGTTCCCTCACACTGATCTCTGCTCTGTCTGGATGGTAACTTCAGCTTTCTCCCTACTTATAACTGTATAACTGCATATATTCTTATTTTTAAATGCAGTTTTAACAGGACTTATACATTAAATACATAGAGGATGTGTGTGTGATCACAGACAAATCAGCTTCCATACACTCTTTCAAAATCTAATTGATACTGGAAGCTCAGTAACTTTCCAGGATCCTGTCTGATTTTGGCTTCTTTATTGTTATTCTTTCCAACTTGTGGATAATTAGGCATTAATTTAATGCTATGCCAGAGTTAGTGTTTGAAATACATTGATTTCTTTGGTAGTGTTACAAGGTCTTGGTAGTTTTCATTTCTATAAAAGTGTCTCATAAATACTACAAATATTGGGTCAGTATTGTGGAATAACAGTTTAATGCACATTTTTCACCACGATCAGATGTTCCTAAGCTTAGAATTCTGTGCTCTTGTACTTGGGGTGACTTTCCTGTCAATGTCACTGTGCCTTCAGAAACTGAGATTGTCATGGCAGGCCCTGTGCAGGAAAAGGAGCATTCCTGCAGATGCTGGATGTGTGTGTGATTGTACCTATGGATCCCTGTCTTCCCAATAAAATCAGACTTTTCATGGAATCCCAGAATGGTTAGGGTTGGAAGGACCTTAAATCCCATCCAGTGCCACCCCAGCCATGGCAGGGACACCTTCCACTGCCCCAGGCTGCTCCAAGCCCCAATGTCCAGCCTGGCCTTGGACACTGCCAGGGATCCAGGGGCAGCCACAGCTTCTCTGGCAATTCCATCCCAGGGCCTCCCCACCCTGCCAGGGAACAATTCCTAATTCCCAATCTCCCATCTCTCCCTGCCCTCTGGCACTTTGCAGCCATTCCCTGTGTCCTGTCCCTGCAGCCCTTGGCAATTGTCTCTCTCCATGTTTCCTGCAGCTCCTTCAGGCACCAAAAGGCCACAAGGAGGTCACCCCAAAGCTTCTCCTCTCCAGGCTCAACAATCCCAGCTCTGCCAGCCTTTCCTCCCAGCAGAGCTGCTCCATCCCTCTGCTCATCCTGCTGCCTCCTCTGCACTCTCTCCAGCAGCTCCAGCTCCTTGCTGTGCTGAGCCCCAGGGCTGGAGCAGCTCTGGAGGTCAGCTCTCACCTGAGCACAGGGACACAATCCCAATCCCAATCCCTTTCCTGGGATGAGCCCAGGGCTCAGGGGGCTCTGGCCTAAGAACATCCACAGTGATCTTCTCACCAACCAACAGCTCCAGTCCTCCTCCCCAGGGCTGCTCTCCATCTCTTCTCCTCCCAGCCTGCTTTGTGCTTGTGATTCCCCATCCCATGTGCAGGACCTTTGCTCTTGGCCTTGCTGAACTCCCTGAAGTTGTCACAGCCCCACCTCTCCAGCCTGTCCAGGTCCCTCTGGATTGTCCCTTCCCTCTGGGCAGTGTCCTCCCCACTCAGCTCAGTGTCTTGTCACTTTCTGAGGGTGCCCTCAGTCCCACTGTCCCTGTCTCTGGCAGAGTTGTTAAACTCTTGCTGAGGTCAAGCTCTCACCAAAGGCTACAAACTTTCCTTGCTCTTTGCCTCAAAATTAGAAGCTACAGTAGATGCAGTGCTGGGTAGTAGTAACTACCCTATAACTACTTAGTTACTATTCCCTTGGAGTGACTCTTGTAGCTCCTCAAACTTTTTGTCGTGGTTTATTATTTTTAAAAAGCTTAGTATATATTTATTAATTATAAAACTAAATTATAAACTTAATTATGAAGCTTAATTTCTAAGTGAATTGATGTCTTTTGTGAACTGTCTCTACTAGAAACTGTCATAAATCAGTCAGTTGAAGTCTTGAGTGAAAAGAGTGTAGGATACTCTGGTATACAGGTGAAGTTTTTATAAGGACAATTAAGAATTGCTTGGGTTTGTGTTGTATTAATCAGAGACCTTTCATAGGATCTGATTTCTCTTTTGGTTTGTTATTCTTTCTCTGTCAGATTTCCTGACTTGGAGATCCCTGTCCATTCCTCTCATGATCCCCTACAGCATTTCTGGGACAGCCTTGGGGAAATCCATGTGTTTGTGGTTTGGGTTTTCTTCTGCTAAATAAAAAGGGTTGGGAGGGGTTACTGTAATTATTGTAATTTGATAGTCTGCTTTGCAATATCTTAATGATAGAAAGTCTAAAAAGTAATAATCAGGAGGTGTGAATGGAAATCATCTCTCTGCTGTGGTCCTTCCAAGAAGGTTGCTCTTCTGTCCTTGTAGGGTTGGTTTGGGGTGTTGTCACCTCTGTGTTTTCCACAGCACATTGCAGTGCAGTGTCCATGTGAGCCTTGCAGTCTTTGACCCATCACAGCATTCATTTATGTATCTCTGTGGAGTTAAATTAAACAGAGTCATGTTCACAGCATGGACATTTTAAAACTTTATGAGCTCAGTGTTGAAACCTTGAGAAATCCAGTAGCACAGGTGGAGACAGATGGAGCACAGGCTCTGCACTGCCTTCCTTGGTGGTTGTTGGCAACTCTGACTGCTTTGGGTCTCATTCTGGAGTCAGGAGGACTTTGCTGCCTGTGATGGGCACCAGAAACTTAGGGAGTGCTTTTCTCCTGCAAGGAACCATTAGAATTGGACCCAGAGTTCCAAAAGTGGATTTGAAGGTTCTACCCAGTGCCCTTTTACTTGATTACTGCCACTCAGTTAACCCAAACCCCAAGCTTTTGCTAAAATATTTCCATTTAATTCATTGCAGAAGCCAATAAAGCAAGGAAAACCAGTTGGCCAAGCTGTGGTGTTACCAAGTTCTCTCTTCTGAAGCTTGGTTTAAAAACCTCACTTTTTTCTCTTCTTGTTATGCAAAGAAAGGGTTGTGTAACTATTGTATAATGGTTGTATTACACCTGCATAAGGCAAGTATTTAATTCTGGTTTTCTGCTGGATGTTCTTAATCAGCACCCAGTTATTTCAAGAAATGAGAAAACAAGCTCTGCTTAGAGTTCACAAGGTTCCAGTGTTGTATCTTGAAGTCACCTCCCTCCTGCAAACCTTAAAAAATGCCACTTGACTTGAACGGATATACTTTAAAATCTGTTTCAGTTTAGCTGCTGTTCTAATGAAGTGAAATCGAAAAGATGGAGTGCCACAGCCCCCCTGAGCTCCATGTTTTGTGTGTGGAGGAAGGAATGTCCATATGTGACAAAGTGACATTTTTCCGAGGTCTCCTGAAGCTCTGCCAAGGCTCACGTGGTGCTGGGCGTTTGGAAACAAGGGAGATGGGCAGTGACCTCTGGGCAGGCTGGCCCTGATCTGTGTGGGGACAGCCTGGCAGGGGTGTGATGTCACAGCACTGAAAGGAATCTCAGCCAGCTTCCTAAAAAACGTGGAAATAAAGGAAAGACCCAACTGGAGTAGTTTGTGTCATTAAATATCCTCCTGGTGCTGAGAGGTTCGTGGTAGGCTGACATTCTGAAGCACAGGAGGGTTTGTGTCATGGTGTGGTTTGTTTGGGTTTTTTTCCTTTCTTTTGTTCCCCCTTTTCTATCCAGCGTAGGAACTTTCAGTTCTTAAATCAGGACTATGTTCTGATTGACATCACTAAATAATTTTTTGTATGTGTGTGACAAAGATTTCCTCAGCCTTAGTTTATATTTGCTGTCCTTTAATGTGTGTTTCCAAAGTCTGCTAAGAGAGAGGGGGGACGTAATTGACCTTCCTTATGTCATTCCTCATTTTAAAAATATTTATCCTTTTTTTTTCTACCTCAGAGATATAATCCTAGGCCTCCATAGTATAACACATTTTGCCATACTCTTGGCCTCATTACATTGTTAAGATTTTGAGTCTTGTAGTTGTTACCTAGTTTTATTGAAATGTGAGAATATGTGATTATTTCTACACAAGACTTTGAACATGGGGTGAAGAATTTAATGTTTAGACTTCCATATTTGAAAAAAATATCCCTTGGTGTTTTCTGATACAGGTTTCTTTAACTGCTTTGCTATTACTTTCTTCCTCTGGACCACTGCTACTTTAAAAAAACAAATCTTAATTTTCATCTTCGTATGTTCTTTGTTTGCATAAAACAAAAGAATCTGATGTCTGTGGTTTGAGGTGAGGCTGAAGCTCAAGATACATTTTTAGCAATCACACTGTGGGCCCAGAATGCAATTTCTAAGTTTCATGTTAGTCATTAGGTGTGTTCTGAAACCTCTGAACTCCCAGCTTGACAGTGCCAAATACATAAACTTCCTTGATGTATTTGAGAAAACAGGTATGGATTATATTCCATCGGTTGGAAGCATGGTCTTCCTTCTAACATTTCAATCTTGGTTGTCTCTGTAGAGTTAGACTTGGCTTTATTAGTTATTTCCATGAAAATTCCCAAACTAAGTCAAGCACTCAAGCACTGACAAAAATGGGAAAATGATCTCTTGCTTTTGATGGAGTGAACTACCTTTTTATCATGTAGAAATTACATAAAGCTTTTTTTTTTAGGTAGGAGTTAATAATTTCTCCCTGTCCAGACCCTGCACTTGGTTTTAGGTTTGTGACTTTCTCATGTCACATTTAAGTACTTGAATCAAGTAAATCCTAATGGATTCTTCCAGCATCTTGTGGAAGAGCAAAGTGTTTGAGTGATTGGAATCTAACACATAGAAAAACCTCATCCACTCAAACTTTCTGTGTCCTATTGACAGCCTGACCTAAGGCACTAAGCTCCTGTTTTTTGGGGTGGGGAGAGAGGATTCAGGGATTTTTGGTATTTCATAGAGCTTCATGTTGCTTTCCGTACACACAGCATGAAATAAAGAACTCCCTGAGCTGCTCTCCAGCAAGGGAGTGAAAGCCAAAAGGTGAAATGACAGCCCAGAGTCACTCAGGGAGTGCCCAAAGTCACCTGGTGAGTGCCCAAAGTCACTGGGTGACGCAGCGGGCGGAGCTGAGCTGAAGGGTTTCCGTGTCTGCTGCTTTAATAGCAGGATGCTCTTCGCATTTGCAGTTTCATTTGCCTGGAGTTTGTATTCCGAGTGCTTTGTAACTTGGAGAAGCAGCCTCTTAAGGTTGGAGAGTGACTCAGCACATCCACATAGAGGTCTGCTCAAGGAATTTAGGATTTGGTTGGAAATTTGGGGGAATTAGAGTTTGAACTCGTTTTTCCCAAATAGAGTTTGTCTTAAAAAAAATGATACTTTTAAATTTGAGATCTCTTTTCTCGTTTGATCTGCATGCCTCAATTCTGGAGAAAGTGATGGGGTATTTCAGTAAATGATATCATTTTGGGGATAGTGACATTGACTGGACAGCTTTCTTTCTGTGTGTTCTTCTCCTGGTGCACATGAGAAGCATCTGTGCAATGAATAAATGTTCCTAAACGTGAATGTCACTGGATATGACTTTTATACAACTTTGTTCATATGGAAGGGGAAGGAGGCATTTATGGGATCTGCCCAGTTAGTATGACTGAAACATGGAATCATGAAATGGTTTGGGCTGGAAAGGACCTCAAAGATTGTCTCTTCCCAGCCCCCTGCCATGGCAGGGACACCTTCCACTGTCCCAGGCTGCTCCAAGCCCCAATGTCCAGCCTGGCCTTGGACACTTCAGGGATCCAGGGGCAGCCACAGCTCCATTTTACTAGTCCAGCAGCTCCAACCTTCCTGGCAGGGCTGAGTTCTCAGCCTTAGGGAATGACCAGTTTGGGGAACAGAGGTTACCTGTGCAAGTAGCCACTGTGTGTGTGACCCAGCCTTCTCTGGGCTTGAATTTGCTTGGATTTTAGAAGGAAAATTGGCTAAATGTCTTAAATAAGACTCTTTTACAGTCATAGTGTGTTCTAGTTTCAGCTGACCAAACTTGTGACAGAGTCCTGAGACTGCTGGTAGTGCTGGAAGTGGAGGCAGGCAAAGTGACTGGAGCTGGGGAATAAAGATTGGAATTGTTGGTCTTCTGCTGCTACACTCTCTTAAATTTGGGGGAATTTAGGAAGACTTTGCTATTTCTTTTCCATCCGGATCAGTTCAGTCTTCTAGAATGAGATAAGAGCATAGGCTGGTGCATCATTCCAGTGCTGGGAGACTGCTGAAGGGCAGCACAGCAAGAACAGGATATTCAGAGAAAAACACCAGCAACATTGATTTTCTTCCCCTTTTTCCTTCCACCCACCCAAATCCGTCCATGTTTTCCTGGGGCTGGTGAAAATGACCTTGCTCTCCCCAAACCTCTACCTATGCCCAGCTGTAAACAAATGATAAAAAATCAGCAAAAAGATGAAAAGCGACAACTGTTTTTGCATTTCATCTGGGAGGGGTGAGGGCCAGCATTAGCCTGATGATGTTACAAGCATTTGCAACCTGATGGGAAGTTCTGCACAAGGTGCAGAGTCTCGGAATCACTTGGAGGGGAATTGTTGGAAGAGTTGTTCCGAGGCAAAGAGTGCAACCAGGAGTTCTTTGAAGGCAGTGACCCTTCAGCAGCTCCCCTTCCCTCTGGCTGCCTCTTCCCACCTGCTTTGTGTTGGCACAAGTGTTTGTAAGCCCAAGCAGTGAATCAGGCTTGGGAAGCGAGTTGGCTGAAATAGCTAATTTTATATTTTTACCGTTGGGGTGTGTGTGGGGGTGGGGAGTCAGGTTTCTGTAGCCCAGCTCGGCTCCCAGAGCAGGCACAGGCATCTGACAGGATCATGGAATGGGCTGTGTGGGTGGACAGGAGCAGGGTGCCTGCAAGAGGCAGGGCTTGCTCAACTGCCTCTCATAGCGCTGTCACTTCATGGACAACATCATTCCCGGGAATTCTTGCCACCCCTGGTGTAGTAAATCATCCCTCTGGCAGCCTCTGTCCCCTCCTGGCTCTGCTGGCTCAAACTTCCGAGCTCTGGGCTCGGCATTCCCGCTCGGATGCTGCCCTGGGTTTGCACTGCCAGCCTCACCTTGGGAATGGGTTCTGCCTCCAACTCTCCTGCTTGCTCCTCATGCTTCTCTTCTTGCTCTCTTTTCCCTTGTGATCCTCTTCGAGTTCTTCCTCACATTTTTAACAATTTTCTAATTTCTGCTTGGGGCTTTTTTCTCACAGGTTGTTTCCAGCACCTCTCTTACTCAGTTGCTTGTTCTTTCTCCTTTCTCTTCCCCCATAGGAAAATTCCCCATTTTAAAGACTAAAACCTCTTGAGAACCTCCAAGTTTTCAATTTCCTATGCATTCCCCCCGAAACATTACCACAACATGCAGGTTTCTTCTCTATTTCATTCACTTCTGAATTTTTACTTGAATTCTGTATTGCCTTAAGATAGAGATGCACACACAAAATGTCTTGTTCCTTTTTGGACAAACTGAAAGATGAACTGAAGTTCCCAAAGTTAATGTTCTAATGAAAGGTATTTTCACTGTAAGTTCCCAAAGTTAATGCTCTAATAAAAGGTATTTTCACTGTCTGTATGAGATATGAACAGAACCTACTGATACCAGATGCTGAATTGTGGAGTGAAGATGCTTCACTTTCTTCTTGCTGCTCTAAAAATGAGACATAAAAAAATGTTTCTGTTCCACACAACCACCAGCTGGGTCAGTTATGTTAAAAACCAACCCACCAGCTCTTTTAGAGACTGTGCTTGCTTGTCCTCTTAAATAAGTGACCAGTTTCACATCCATGTACTCAAATACCCAACATTTTAGCTCAAATTATTTAAAGCTTGTTGATAATTATTTACCTGTTAGTTGGGAGAGTTGACAGGAATCCATTAATGTTGGAATCCATCCATTTTAATATCCATTTCAATATCCATCCGTATTTTAACACTCCAAAGTGACTTCAAATAAAACTGCATAACGTTGGGCAATACACATGCTCTTTATAGCAGGAAAAAAACAATGAATTTTTTCTACTCATCTTCTCTGAGTTTTTGGGTGGATTGAGGGCGGGAACACCGTAAGTACCCACCAAAACCTGCATTCTCCATGCAAAATGGGATTGACATCTTTGGAATTCTCATAGGAGAATAAACATAAGTGAGAGTGTGAATTACAATGGTTGTCTTTGGAGATGTTCAGTGGTTCCCTCTAAGTTAGTAAATAAAAGTATTACTCATAAGTGCTGTATCTCTCGGTGACTTGCAGCTTTTCTGAGTATTTTTTTTCTTAATTTTCTTAATCCCTTTGAGTCTTTTCCCAGTGAGCTCTGTCCATCCTGCTTGATTTCTGTGTGGAGTTTTTTCATAGCTAAAGACTTTTGTCTGGTGCTGAACAGCACAGCACTGCTCAGTTTCTAGGAGTAGCTGAGGTTCTTCAGGCACAGAATTCTCAGGCTGCTTTGGTGTTTGGTGCTTCTCTTCCCCCCTCCATTCCCTTCTTTGACATTCCATTGCACTTTTCCTAAAGCCAAATTTCTCTTTTCCCTAACTTGCTTTGGCTTGACTGTCCATGAAATATTTCTGACAAAAATGTCTGAGCAGAAAGGGGTAAGTAGGCCTTGGCTGCTGGATCAGAGAATCACAGAATCGTTGGGAAAGCCCTCCAAGATCGAGTCCAACCTGTGATCCCCACCTGATGAATACATCAGGATCATTAGTAGAAAAATATAGAAAAAATCTGCTGGAAAAGTGGCTTTGTTTTGGAGTCTTTCCATCCATCCCAAGCTGTTCTTGGGAGTGTGAACTTCAGTGGGATACTAAAGGTTTTCTTGCCTTTTTATTTCCTGGATACCTTGGATGTGGTGATCCTGAGTGCTCTTTGGAGGGCCATAAGGTCAGGATTTAAAAGCCTTTTTTTTTAATTTGTCCTCATTTCCTTCCTGCAACCTGCCTTATTAAAACCGTTTGGGGAATTTTTATCAGGGAAAAAAGTGCTACAGGAAACCAAACTGCTCTGGTAAGGCCCTTATCAACTTCTGATGCTGGCAGAGATAATACTATTTAATAAAAACTTTATAGTCTTACCATGACCTAAATACTTAAGTGGATAATTTTGTCCGAGATTTGGTGCAAGGTTTACTTCTTGAACAAATGTCCAGTAACTCAGAGAGCATCAGATTGCTCAGTGTAAACTCCATACTGGGATTCTGGAATTAGTGAAGTTCACATCAACTTGTCCCAAAGGTTCAACTTTTTCTATTTTTCCTCATAAAAGTCAAGTTAGACCAAGTGAACCTGAGAGGCCTCTGTTAGAGAGACTTTTCCTGGGCTTTTATCTCACTAAGAGATGCCTCTCTTAGACTTTTATCTTACAGCTGCCATCAGGGAATATTCAAAAGTGAATTCCATGCTTCTTCATAGTACTCAAAAAGGGATTCAAGCCAGTGGTATCCCAAATTTACAGACTAAGCTTGATCTACACATCCAGGACCTGTCCAGCTTGGATTGAGTCACCTTACGGCAGGGTAGCTCTTGTTGGATTCCTGAAGCTCAGAAAGTCATTGTTTTCCATATTAATAAGCAGGAAATAAGAAAGTTCTGGGGGTGATTGGCAATCTGTTCACTCAAAAGAGTGTCATGGCATTTTGGTCATTGAAGGCTTTGTAAATGATGAATTCTTTTTGGGAGATATTCCATGTATTGATGAAGGCTTGATGAGGAATTCCTGGATGAAATTCTAAAGAATTTGGGTAGATATTAGATTATGATGAGTACATTCTGGGCTTATTTTTTTTTTTAACACTAAAGACAATGGCTTTATCTAGGAGAACAAATACTCTGGAGTCTCCAGTGAGTTCCCAGTAACTGTATTTTTGGAGGTGAATGTTTGATGAAATCTCTGTTCAGTGTGATAATAAATGTACCCAGTAAAGCTTTTGCTGCTTGATCTGCACCCAGTGTCTGTACTGGCTTTTCTCTCTTGCATCCACGTGCTTTTAGCACTTGGATAGGATGCCTGAATTATTCTCATGGATTATAATACCATTAAAACGGAGGAATTTGCAGCCTATTACCTCCCCCTGCCTGTGTCTCAGCATACCTTGGGATATACCAAGATTTGCTTTAATATTATGCTTAACAGCAGGGATGGAAGCTGAAAAGATAATGCAACAAGACCTTGGAATTCAGAGTCTGAAAAAAGGTGTTTTGACTCTATCCCCAGATGAGATGAAAATTTCCTGAAGTTCGTTAGTTGATCTCCTTCTTCAATGAGAGTTTTCTAGGTCAGCGGTTCCTTACCCGGGGAATAAGGCCATGGCAAATGCGCTACAGATGGAACGGAAACCCATCCTGAATGATGGCAAGTGCAACAACATTATCTTAGGGATGATTCATATTTAGTGAACAACGTTGGGAGCTGACAACGATGTGTGTTGTGAGAAATGGAAGGGCTCGGAGTGAATGGTGTGAGGAAAATGTGGGAGCTTTATTTATTCATGTCTTTCATGTATGGTGATTCTCCCCCTCTGCTCTCGAGAGATCCCACCTGGAATGCTGCTGCCAGCTCCGGGGTTCCCAACAGCAGGGGGTGGATGATCTTAAAGATGATCTGAGCCCCTCTGCTCTGGGACAGGCTGGGAGAGCTGGGGGTGTCCAGGGAGATTTCAGAGTACGTTGCGGTGCCTAAAGGAGCTCCAGGAGAGCTGGAGAGGGACTGGGGACAAGGGCTGCAGGGACAGGACACAGGGAATGGCTGCTAAGTGCCAGAGGGCAGGGAGAGATGGGATATTTATTGGGAAGGAATTGCTCCCTGGCAGGGTGGGGAGGCCCTGGGATGGAATTGCCAGAGAAGCTGTGGCTGCCCCTGGATCCCTGGCAGTGTCCAAGGCCAGGCTGAACAGCCTGGGACAGTGGAAGGTGTCCCTGCCATGGCTGGGGTGGCACTGGATGGGATTTAAGGTCCTTCCAAGCCAGCAATTCCACGAGTCTCAGTCCGATTCAGGCTGAGGAGCTGTGCAGAGTCAGCAGAAAAGTAATCAAGCAGCAGTGAGTGTTTTCCGTGCTGCTGAGTCGCAGCAGTGACTCACCCGGGCCCGGGGCAGGTGCCAGATGTGGCGCAAGACATGGGCTGGGGACAAGGAGGGCTCTGGGAGCACAGCAGCCAGATCAGCAGCAGCTTTGCCTTTTGGGAGACTTCAGCCTTTCAATTCTTACTTGAATGAAATAGTTCCCTTTATTCCCGTCGTTTTGAATGCACCTGGTTGTTTTGGAGCCTGAACTTGACCACTGCCAGTTTACAAAGCTACTGAACTAAAGAGGAACTGTTATTTGAAAGTGTGTTGAGCAAGGTTTTCAAACGTGGTGCTTCTAATCCTGACGTGTCTGGAGAAAGCTGGAGCTGCTGGGGTGTTTTTCAAGTCTAAAAGAGCAGTTTGAGAGAATCCATCCATGTCTGTCCAGTTTCAACCTGAATAATGAAAGGCAAATGTTGTGGCATTGCACTTGTCAATGGGAGCTGTCAGAAGGGTGTAATTTAAATAGCAGTTCCTGGTGTGTTTGAAAAGGTCCAGAAGTCATTAAAAATGCTCACAAACCAATATATGGCTAAAACAAGCCACTTACCCAAAATCTGACAAATTAACACCATTTCTGAACAGAGCCGGCCAGCAGTTACACCTTTGTGTGTTTGCTTATTTTGTTGTGGGGTTTGGTTTTTTTCATGGTGGGTTTTTTTGTTTTTTTTTTTTTTTTAAATTTAGGAGACTAAGGCTGTGCCTATCTCTATTTGTTAGAATATTTCGAAAGCCTTCAAGATTAAAGGTACTACCATATCAGGGCAACAAATATTGAAATATGTAACTTTAAATCTTTGAGAGTAACATCAGAATTATCTGCTGCCAAAGCTGAGCTGGACAAGAAGTTTTATTTCATTTAAACACGGGATAGCAGCTCCACAGAACCTTCATAAATATATAAAGTATTTCTCTTTGTTGTGGTCTGAGTAAGGTTGATTTTGGTTTTTCCAGCTCTAGTCCTGAATGAAAAAGCTCAGGTGGCTGCACCTGAGTCCCTCCCTTGCCAGGCCTCTGAGAAACAGCCCAGTTTGTAAATAAAGAGTACAACAAAGAGTGGAAGCAGCAGTTAGTGACCACTAAACTGGAAGAATAATAAGTTGTAGTAATATCAAGGTTGTAGTGAAGATCTGTAAATTGAGTGGTTTGGCCTCATTCTGTGGAAACTCGAGGCAACTTTCGGTGTTCCTGTAATTCTTCTTCCTTCATGGCTGAAAACTCAGGGAGAAGTGGGATGGTTGTGCTCCCTTGAGACTTCTGGGTCTGAAGTTCTGAAATGATGAATGCAATTCTGTAGTAGAGCATGTTTGGCTTTGCATTTCTCAAGTTCTTTTCCCAACCACAAGGAACAGAAACAGTTTTTGTACATGAAACGATCGGTCTTGGTGAGGACATCTGTAGGGAAAAAAATACCTGCAGAAAAATCTCAGCTCTGCAAAGCATTTCACATCTCTGTGGGTAAACTAATTTGCAGCCCTCATGTATGTTCCACTTTGGAATGTGACTTTATTCCCAAGCTCCTGATATTGCAGGGGATGGGCAATTCCAGCTGTAGCATCTTTTCCTTTTGTTTGGTTGAGGGAGGGGAATGCAAATCCAGTGGTTTGACTTTTGTTTGACACTATTGAGTGGAAAGCAGAGCCACTCCCCCTTCTAATTGGAGGTTCCTTATAAGGTCAGTGCACTGAAAATATTTGAAGTTTGTGCTTCTGAAATTAATATTTTTAGTTGGTGAGTAAGTAAAGAATCACATGCAAATTATCTAAAAAATCTGAAGTATTTCAACTTTTATTGTGGGGCTTTTCTCCCCCCCCACTGCGTCAGTTTAATTCTTTCTAAAACCACAGGCTTTATTCTGGGCTTCACAGGAATAAATGAATATTTAAATAAACAAATCCTGACTTCTCTGGCTGGATGGGTCAGTTATAAATTTGACACTTCAGCTCCTTCAGGCACCTGGAAAGCAGTACATGTTTAGAAGTGATGCATTTCATAAACAGATTATAAAAAATTGTGTGTTAATAAAAAATCGGGTGTTATAAATCAGGTGTTTGAGAGACTCAAATTGCACTCCAAAGTGCACCTGAATTAATACTGGTGTGACACCACTGCTCTGTGGGTGGTAAAATCACACTTGGATGTGTTTTAGGTGCACTTTGAGGGTGTTTGGACACCAACACTGGTCTGACCAGCCCTGTTTTGTCCCAGCTGCTGCACATCTGCAGTGGCCCAGTTTAGAGGACTGAAATGGGATTAATAATTCTAGTCTTGGTTTTCTCCTGCTTCCCATTTGCTGAGTTCCCCTGTCCCATTCCAGCAGCAGCAGTGGGAAGGCAGAGGCTGCTTCAGTGCTTCTGCTGCTGGAAAGAAATCCCTGCTCTGCTGCAACTGCAGTTCTGCCTGTGCCAGCTCTGAATTTGGGTGAGAAACTCTGTGATTTCAGGAAAGCTGCTTCCACAAGCTTTCACACCTCAAGGATGGCTTCTTGCATCACGTGGTGTAAATTTAGCATAAGAGTGAAACCAGTCATTCACAGCATCTTCTTTTCAGAGGAACCAGTGCTTTTTGGAATTCTGAAAATGGTTTGCAGCGCACAAAAAAAAAATGGTTGGGTGTGTTTTGGTTTAGCTGGGCTTGGTTTATGAGCATCTCACAAGTCCTGATCTGGAAACTCACAGTGCACATTCCAGCTCCTCAGAGGGACGAGTGGTGTGTTGGGGAAGTCTTTTATAAACTCAGTTTTGCTTGTTGTTGACTTTTCCCCAGTGATGTACAAAAATGCCCGATTTTCAAATTTTTAACATCCTCTTCCCGCGTTTAAGAAGGAGAAAGCTGCACCTCATGCTTGAGGATGAGCTGTCATTGGGAGGTGACTGTGCTCATGGTTGTTACATACACAAAGTAACCTGAAGAGAGGTACTTTGTTTTTACTGAGTTAGGAATTTTAAAACATGAAGGTGGTGAGTTTTAAAACCTTTGTCCAGAGAAGCTGTGGATCCCTGGCAGTGTCCAAGGGCAGGTTGGACACTGGGGTTTGGATGAACCTGGGACAGTGGAAGGTGTCCTTGCCCATGGATGATCTTTAAGGTCCCTTCCATCCCACACCATTCTGGGATTCCATGATTCTCTTATTCTGCAGTCTTAAAGGAGCTGCTGTTTCAGTGAGAACATTCAGCTGATAAATGTCCCACAATCCCATAGAACTTAAACCTGGAGAAGGGGATCTGTGACTTCTTGGGAACATGGGAGATGTGATGCTGATCACAAATTCCTGGTTTGTTTGGTGCTCAGTCTCTTTGCTGTGAGGTACACAGGAACCTGCAGGTGCCCAGAAGGGGGAAGGGATATATTGGCTTTTCATACTGAAACCATAATCTGCTCTTAATTTTCTGCTGTGACTCTGCAGGTGAAGCTGAGTTATTGTCCAAAGCAGAACTCAGTACCAAACAGTCCCTTTTTTCCCCCTTTTCATTCTTGTGAGTTATTCCTTAGCTAGATCATCACATCATGTTGGTCACAAGTAGAACAGCAGCAGTGAATTTGTGTGTTTTTAGCTTTCAGCTCTGTGTTAATTTGGACATTAAGCACATGGGATTTCCCTGGTAACAAAGCACTCTGCATGTGCTGGGTGTGGGAAGAACAATGATTCTGGAATTCCTCAGCTTTGTCCTTCTGGGAAGCTGTCAATCGCTGAGCACCCTGTAAGATTTATTAATTTCATTCTGGTTCTATTGATTGTGCATCACATTTCACTGTGCAGTATTTGAAATAAAACACCAAATCTGCTGCATTTGAGGAATCATTTGCCTAGTTTCTTATGTCAAACCTCCTCCCTGGTTGCCTCTGCGTAGTTCAGATGTCTAAATCCATTCTATTCCAGTATGTTAATAACCCCAATTTCATGGTGGATACCTCAGGATAATTTTCCTAGTAAATAAATAAAAAAAATTTGGTTTCTAAGTAAGTATTTATATTTTATGTTGCTAGCAACAGGCCTGCCTGTGTTCACCGAAGGTCAGTGACCTGAATTATGTTCAGCTCTGCCAGCAGTGTGTGTAGCCATGAGAAATGCAGGGGTTTCTCTGTATTCCGTGAGTATGAGTTTAAAAATTACAAATTAATCTTTTCACAGAGGAAAAACTTGAACCTGGCTTTGCAAAAAGATTCCGTATTGAATCTTATAATACAGCCATCCTGAATAAGGAAAATAAACCTCTCTGTGAAGTGTTTTAATTAGTAAAATGTTAAAAGTAAACCCCTCCCCACCAGACTTCTCTTTTAATTAAATTTTCATGTTAATAATGGTTTTTGCACTTTAACTTTCAGGGGTTTAGAAGTCTTATTTCTCAGAACCCAACTTTGATCTGCAGTGAACCTATTGACGTGTGTTGGGTATTGAGTGTTTTGCAGGAAGGGATGGATGCTCCTAAGGAATACAGGGAATAAAGGGAATAAAACCTTACTTCTCAAAGAGGCCAGCAGGGAAATCAGGCTTGGGCTGTGAGGAAAAGTCAGAGCCACAGCAAAGTTTTGTCACTCAGAGTCACCATCATTAGAACATCGTGGATATAACCAGGAATCAAACGTGCTCAGCATCCTCGGTGTTACTGCTAAACCTTGTGTAACTCCAGCCTCGGAATTGCTCCTGAGCAGGGAGTGGCTCTGCAGAGGGAATCCCATTGCCTGTGCTTTGGGAGATCAGAGAGCCTCGTGTGCCTAGGGAAGGTGAGGAGTAGAAAGCAACAGTGATTAAAACAGGAAACAAAAGCACGAGGCGAAGTTTTAGCACAGTTGATTTCTAAGAACTGCTCTCTTTGTTTAAATAAAAGACTTCAGCTTTTGTTCTTCTCTTTGCTCTACCACTTTCAGTAATTTGCTTTTTAACACCTTTCCTGTCGTCTGTTTCTTCCTCTCCTCCTTTATTTCCAATTCACTTCTCTTCTATACTGGTAAGTAGATCAAACTGGGTTCTTGAAGCCCAGTAAATGTTATTACTGAGGGGATTCTTCTAGTAATGATCTTACAGACTGTGTGATGAGTAGGATTTGCTCTTGCCTCCTCTTATCATCAATTTATTATCTAAACCAGGAAGCCTTTGTGCAGGCTGTCTGAAAGGCCTTTTGGTTTAAGAACTTGGCAATGCAGACACAGCAGAAGACACTCTGAGTTGAAGTTGCTGCCCCTGCAGCCATGAGATGCAGTTGGGTTGTATTTATTAAAAAAAACCCCAAAGTTGTTACCCTTTGATGTTGTGTGTGTGTGTGACACTGTTGCTGTCACAGGGACTCACCAGCTTTGGGCTCTGCTGAGGTTTTGCTTTTCCACTCAGAGTCTGAACTCCACATGAGCTCTCCAGGATGGAGATTGTTGGAGAGCTGGAAGGAGGCTGAGGGAACACACTGGTTTGGGGTGGATCTGTGTTCCTGCTTAGCTCTGAAATGCACAGATGTGTTGACTCCCTGTTAATAACTTTATCTCCCAGTAGCAGCTCTTCTTTCAGTGTTGTTAGCTCTTAAAGTGTCTTCTGAATTCTAAAATAACTCAGAGCTCTGTGGTTACCTCTCCAGCTGCTTTGAGAGCTGACCATTCCCATTGTGGAATAGGTAGGGCACAATATTGAACACTCCATGATATTATGGCTGAAAATTGCTCAAGCTCTGTTGTTGATAGTTTGAACTAAGCTGGTTTAGGGTTGAAACTGGCCCTGTGCTGGTGGGACTGGAAAGTGACTGAGCTGTGGTTGAGTTACAGGGCGATAAAGACAAGAGAGTGATGCCTTCAGTCCCTGAGGTGCTGCTGGAAAGGCTCCCTGTAGTCCTGGTGTCCAGAGGTGCTACAGTTAAAAGGAATAAAAAAAGTGTATTGGCCAGAGAACGTTTTCAGAGCTAGGGCTGTGGCTCTGTAGCCTTAGGACGTCTGTGTGGGATTGACAAACCTGGTGCTCCAGGAGCTGGAGCTGCTGGAGAGAGTCCATGGAGGCAGCAGGATGAGCAGAGAGATGGAGCAGCTCTGCTGGGAGGAAAGGCTGGCAGAGCTGGGATTGTTGAGCCTGGAGAGGAGAAGCTTTGGGGTGACCTCCTTGTGGCCTTTTGGTGCCTGAAGGAGCTGCAGGAAACATGGAGAGAGACAGTTGCCAAGGGCTGCAGGGACAGGACACAGGGAATGGCTGCAAAGTGCCAGAGGGCAGGGAGAGATGGGAGATTGGGAATTAGGAATTGTTCCCTGGCAGGGTGGGGAGGCCCTGGGATGGAATTGCCAGAGAAGCTGTGGCTGCCCCTGGATCCCGGTCCAAGGCCAGGTTGGACATTGGGGTTGGAGCAGCCTGGGACAGTGCAAGGTGTCCCAGTTCTTCCAACCCAATCCACTCTATGATTCTATGGTTTGCTTGTTTCAGTAAGAGTTTGCTCTTCCTTTCCTTTCTCCTGTTGAGTCCCAGGCTCTGCCTCTCTTGGGGTCAGCAGGACTCAGCTCAGTGTGGGAAATGCTCACTCAGCACCTGAACCAGACCAAGCCTTTCACCCAAACTGAAGCAATTTAGGCACAGTTGGTAGGATCTTGGTAGGATCTTAGTAGGGCTCACCAGCCTTTCCAAGCTCCTAGATGTGGCAGTGACATTCCAGGACTCCGTGGAACTGCAACATCAAAAAGCAGGATGTGGGATGTCCACTTTGAGGGATTTTCCCCCTTTTTTTGGAGGCGTGACAGCAAGAATCCATTCACCTGCTCCTCAAACACCACACAGCCAGTGCTCCTGCACGGATCCAAAAAGCAGTTCCTTGTCTTCCTGCCCCCTTCCCTTTGGTGTGGGTGACATGTGAGTGGCACCGGGACAAGCCCGGGGTGGTGGCAGGAGGGCAGGCTGGCCCCGGGTGGGCTGTGCAGGGTTGGAAGTGTCATTGTTGGGGGGAAATGGAGCGAACGGCGCCGCTTGCTGCTCGCATCGCAGGGGCTGAGTGCATTTTAGGCTGCTCACACTTGCCTGAAGTTACATATTTCAGGAGGTGTTTAAATAGTAATGACTCTCCAATTCCAGCTGGTCAGAAACTTGCAGAGTTCTCTGAAATTCTCAGTAATTCTAAGTGGTTTTGGTATTTCCATAGGTTGTAGAATCCCAGTGATTGTTTTTTTGAGAACACGTGAAAAACAAATGCTTGAGAAATACTTTGACCAGTGTTACTTGCTGGGTGTTGTGTTTTGGGTTTTAATTTTTTTTTTTTCATAATCATGCTGTTCTTTTTAACTTCTCTTGGAGTCTTCTTCCTAGAAACTCTTGGCTTTATATCTCTTTGTCTTATTTTTATTGTCTTTTATTTTTCTGAGTATATTCTAATTATTTGCAGTAAGGTGAACCTAATTCAATTTCATCAGGCTATGAGGAGAAATGAACTTTAACATTTATGAATTTATATGCATTTGTAGTTGTGTAGTTTGTTGATTTGGGAAAATCCCACAAGTTCAGTTGTGTTTTAGAAAGATTGTCCTGAATTTCTGTAAAAATCCACATATTTGAGGGCTTGGCAAAGATGGGCAACTGTAATTTTTTGGGGTGACCTTAATTTTCAGAACTTTTCAGTGACCAGTTGAAATTTAAGTTAATCCTTGAAATTCTGACACTTAGAAAACTTTTCTAAAACCAGTTATTATTGCAAGATAAGTCTTCATAATTTCTGTCTTTGTTTTTACTGTTGGCAAACTTCATTTTCTGTTTGGATTTCCTTGGGTTTGCACCATGGTTTAGCTCGGGGTTGAGCTAAGCAATTGTGGCTCCAGTTTAAGAAGTTTATTGTTATTTTTTTTTCCCTTTTTCAGTGTTGTTTGCTGCTGGACTCCCCCTGTCCCCACAACCCCGCAGGATGATATGAGACTTGAAAGAAGACGATGCATACAGGTGATTTTACATTTTGCATTTTCACAATGAAAAATTATGGATGTTCTTGATGTGCTTTTTCTTGCTGTCCCATTCTCTGTCCCTCCAAAATGATGTTGTTCCAACTTAGTAGAATATTGAGGAACCTGCAGAGTTTTGAAATCTTTCTTTGTCCTTTGAAAACTCTTCTGCAGCTTGGAAAATTCTTCTTCAGGGAGAAAATGGTTTTTCTGAGTGGAAATACTGTTTTCAAAGTTTTTATGGGAAAATTTGAAGGTGCCAACTAAATGGACTGATTGATATTTTAGGAAGTTCTTCCATTTTTTGGCTAATCAAAAATCCTGGAAGTGCCAAGTGTATTTGCAGATTCAATAGCTGATTTTCAGTTTCGCTGGAATTACGGTTCGTATTTTGACACGGAAAATCACGAGCAGTAGAAATAGAATAAAACTTGAGTTTGTCCAAGAGGGTTGCTGTATTTTTTTATACCCAGATTCTCCTCATCTTAGCAGTTGTGAAGCTTGTAAAAGTGTAGTGGATACAAACCAGATCTTTGGTTTGCTTGTTCAGCTTTAAAGCCCAGGAATCCTTGGGACTGGGGAAAAAAAAAGAATTCGAAAGCTGGGTAGATTTACGTGTGCATCCAGCTCATCTTGTGATTGACAGTTTTCAGTTGCATCAGCTGTTCATGCATAAACAGCTTTGGAGGGTATATTTACATGGAGCCTTTGGATTAGGACCAAGATGCTGGAAGTGGAGATTTCATTCTGTGAAAACCAAACATCTTTCATTCCACTCCGAGGTTTGGGAGTTGTGTGCTGAAAGCTCAAGTCAAAGTGGCTCTGAAGAATTCTAAAATTAGGTTGGGCAAAGAAGAGGAGAAGGAAAAAACTACTCCAAAGGGATATTTCATTGGTTTTAAATATCTAAATCTAGAGGAGCAGCATTAAAAGTCTCAAAATTGATGTCCCATCAGATTTGGGGAGCTCTGTCTAGTAGGCAGTGACAGATTAAAATAGAACTTAAATATTGAGAAAATGTTTTGAAAGCTTTAAAAATACTCATCCCACAACTGAAAGGAGAGATAATGTCATGAAATAGTACCTTATGTATTACAGTGTTTGAGAGAATTCAGTTTCATATTGCAATACATTAATCTGATTTAAAACTTCCAACTTAAGCACTTTCAGTTTTGGTCAGAATTCCTGATGATGTCGAGCTTGTAAAATTATGAGCTTGCAGAATGGAAATGGAGACAAGATTTTGAAATTTAAATGGTAATTCTGTCTTCTGCAGCCCAAATTCTTTATTTACAAGTCCCTCGACAAATACAGATTGAAAAACAGGACAAAGACCTTTATGCTTCTGATGTGTTGGAATTTAGACAAGTCAGATTTATTTGCAGTTTTCTGTTTCTTAGGAGAGCCAGGCTTGGTGTGCTGAGGTTCTGAGAATGAACAAGATTTGAAGGCCTTAAAAGCTGTCCTGTGATTATTTTGTGGTGCAGCAAGAGTCATTTGGTGACTCTGCTGATCTCATTCTCAAGTTCAAAGCAGCTGGGGAGAGCTCAGGGCCGAAATTGAAAGGTTTTGTGGCTGTTGAGGATGGTTCTCTCGTATTTTCAAGCATGTTTCTTGGGGGTGATTGATCAGGGGTGCCTGGTAATGTCTAAACTACCTTTGGTTAAAGGGTGAAAGTTTCTGCAGGGTGAATAAACTCTTGGTTAGAATGGACATCACTTCATTGTCCTGGAAGCTGAGCTGCTCTAAACCCCTGCACTTAACCACAGCATGACTGGGGAAACAATCCCCTTAAGGAACAGCAGTTTTTCACTTCTTCTACCATGGAATGCTTTAATTTTAGATCACCACCTCAGCTCAAAACACAGAAACCTGTAAGGTCCACTGCTTAAAAAATTAAAAAATTTGAAGAAATGGGGATATGAAATGTTATTTTCCAGTTTGACTCACCAGGAAAACAAACTTGCAGCACGTTTGACTTCTGGTTTTGCCCTGTATGATATGTAGGGCACCCAGCAAAAGGGTGCTGTTTGGAGAACTGAAAGATTTTCCATAATTTTATCGATGATCTGGAGCAGGAGATCGAGTTCACTGTCACACCAATGAGTGCCAATGGCACCTGGGCTGGAGCAGCAATTGTGTGTGATGGTCCTGGAGGTCTTTTCCAAGCCTTAATGATTCTGTGATTCCATGTTCACTTGTAGATTTTGAGGATTTATTCTGCTTTTCACACTGTGTAATAAGCAAAGCTGGGGTTCAGTTCCTTACAGGAATAGCCAAGTTTGTATTTCAGTCATGTTGTGGTAACACAGGTGGTGCCTCAGAATGTGGTTTGTGACCAAAAAGCGTTTTCAGAACGGGAATTCTTCACTTTGTCCTTTGCAAGTCTCTCAAGCATGTTTTGGGAAAGGAAGGAACCCAACAGTTCTGGGTGTAGTTAGGCTGATGGTTAATCATCCTACCTGTGTGCACTTTTTATGGTGTGCTAGCATCACATTTGGGATTGTGCTGGCTTGCTACAGGCAAGGATAAATTTTAGGTTTCAAAGCTGGTGTTTCCAAAGTTGCTGCTGCATCTTGTCCTGCTCCTGTGTAACTCAGTGCTTGGTTGTTCCTTTTTTCCTCTTTTTTTAAATGGAGATTCCTTGTAGAAATCTTTTGGTTTTATAACAGCATTCTGGTTTTGACTTTCCTAGTTAGCTGAAGCCTAAGGAATTTGGATCTGAAAATACTGAGTTGTCTGATTTTAAGCTTTTGATGAGCTCAAAGCTTCTTTTTGTAACCTTTGTAAGAAAGCAGAGTAAATTACACAATGTTATATTGAATTATTCTCATCAACATGGAATTACATTGGATGCACCAGAGACGTTGAGAACCAAGGAAACGTGATAATGATATATTCAGTTTGATAAAACCTTGGAGGTGCTCATGTTGCTTTTAATGTCAAAAAAAAAAAAAAAAAGGTCATTTTTGGTAAAGAAAAAACAAACAACCCAATACTTTTCAATAAGGATACTGCCAAGAGCAGTGAGATGGTCAATCCTCACACAGATACCTGTCTTCCCCAGCTGTATTCCTTATTAAAATATAACACATCCAGAGGAAAGACTTCGGGGAAGTTCCTGGATTGAGTTGAGTTTAGAGCCTGCAAATGTCCAGGTGTTTGTTGGATGAAAGAATAGAATGAAAATGGAGAATTAGGCCATGCCTCTCACATCTCCTATTTCTGATGTTTTACTTGCTGATTTCATTGAGCCTGTAGCTATTTTAAAGGACGTTTTTATTTGTGTCAGTAGTAAAAAAACCACAAAGCAAAGCAGAAAACCCCCTCTGCTCTGCAGTCAGAACAAAGTTGCTGCTCTGTGTCTGGAGTTCACCTGTGCTACCTGAACTGATTCACTCACAGCCACTGGAAGTTTTGCCAGGAAAATCCAGAACCTTCCTGGGCCAGCACCATTTTATCCCTTCCCTGGATCTTCCTGTGGAAATAAAATGCTTTCCCTGGTTCCTCTGAGGTGATCTGCACACCTGGAGTGTCCATTGTGAGGTGAAAGTCGGTGGTGGAAAAGCAGAGGTGGCTTGGAAAGAGCAAACCTCTTGTCCTTGTGCAGATTCCCTCCTGGAGCACAGTGTTGTTCCTGTGAGGCACTAATTCCAGCTGCATTCTGTCTGTCTGTCTGCATCCTCCCTGGCAGTTTGGGGTGGATTTGCAGCTCCTGCCTGAGCACATCAACACAAGTTTGCCACAAACAGAAGATACCACGAAAATCATGTCTGAGACAGAGCTGCTTGTTAGGAGGGGAAGTTTGAAAGACAAGCAGCTGATTAGGGCTTGGATTTTCCCAGGGTTAACCACTGGTTTTCCATGGATAAATCCCTTTGCAGGAGGGGTTGGTGCTGGTTTGCTTGGGAGTTTTTGTGAGAAAGCAGCTGGGGAGGGCAGCACTTCTCAGACTGAAAGTGGAAGTTCTGCTTTTCAGAGGTGCAGTCATTGACCTCAATGAATGATAACCTTGAAGTCAACAGACTAAATTAATGCTCTACTTTCTGTATTTGAGAGCAGGAAAGTGAAAACCTGGACAGCTAAAGTTAGATTCGTGCATCCATATTTAAAAAGAAGTTGCCTATTTAAAAGAAGTTGGTTTTTTTTTTTTTTTTTCCCTCCTCCAGAATGGCTCAGTACCTGTGATATTGAAAATTGAAGTTTTCAGCCTCAGCCCTCATCTAAGAGAAAACAAAAATCCTGTTCCAGGGTTTTGGCATGGAATTATAGCCTGGTGGAGGATGCTGCTTTCCTTATTCAGGAACAGAGCAGAGCATCTAAACCAGAAAATCTTTAGATGCTGCTGTGCTTATATATAGTTTTAATATTCTGGAAAAGTAATTTCTATTCATTTTGTCTCTCAGTGCATGTGGCTCTCTTTTAAAAACCTTTCGAGGTAATTTTCAATGAAGTTTTGAGTTGTGAGGAGACTTCTCTATTGCAAGGCTGAAATTTATTTCTGTTGATGATTTCTAGCAGCAAGGACTCACTTAGACCTGAGAAAAATTTGATTTTGAACAAAGAAAAATTAAAATTCAGATTAAAAGTTGGTACCACTTCAGTTTCTGAGCATGTTCTGTGTTGAATCCATAAGCACAGGAGCAAATGTTTGTAGGAGGTATCCTGCTTTATAAAGGTAGAAATGGATTATAAAGGTGGAAATGGATTTATAAAGGTGGAAATGACCTCTTCCCCATCCATGAAAGTTCTACTCCATTGGGGTTAGGCTTTACAATACAGAGAGACACCATAGGATGGCTCCCTTACCAGCCAAGCCTGAGGAGCTGCTAGTTCCTGGTAAGAATTCCATGTATAATACTTTATCAGGCAGGTGAGAGGCAAGAACTGGGCAAATACTGTTCCTAAATCATGCTGAAATTGGACATTATGACTTGTAAAAGATTAGTGTTTCTCTTTTTCTAATCAGGCTGAGTCTTCCTATTCTATTCACTCCATCCCTTGGTGTGTGGTTTTTAATGTTCCTATCAAATGCTTCTGCAGGCAGTGGTGCCCAGATGTTGTGCTTGCTTGATGCCTAACTGGTGGATTCCCAGCTTGGCAGAAAAACACAGGATATGCTCATCTTGGTGACAGAGTTTTTACCTGATTACACAAAGAGGAGTGAGTTCCTCTCATCAGGTTTGACCAGAGTTTCCATGTGTCAATATGCCATCAGCTGTCCATGGATAGCTTGGATATTTCCTTAAGGCAGCTTAAGGTCACATTTGTCAGCCCTCTGATGTCACTGGGTGCAGCTCAGACGTCATCTGAGTGGGTTTAGTTAAACCCTGCTGGATTTAGGAACACAATGAACTTGGAAAATGCAAAACTGAGAAGGTTTCACTCTCATATTTCCATTGTGACGCCACAGTCTCAAAACCATGATTGTTGATAAGCTGTTAAGGACAGCAATTAGATTAGAGAGCAAAAAGCATCATTTGCTTTTAGCAGTGACACATCAGATGTAAAACTTTGACCTTCAGCTGTCCTGGGAAGAGCAGGGAATTCCCAGCATGGCTCCATCAGCCCAAGGGAAAAGCCTGGGTCTGAGCTCAGCACTCCCTGACACTCACACCTAACCCCTGGTGACATTTGGCTGAGTGAAATCCCCAAATATCTGTGGGGATGGAGATTGGAGTTTATTCACACAGAGCCAGCTGTTGAACATCTTTGCTGGGAAGGTGGAACAGGTGGCAACAGTGTTGTTCCTAGAAGAGAGATTTGTTCCATAGAAAAGAGATTTGTTCTTGATTTCCTCCTTCCCCATGGGAATCTGCTGGTGCTTGCATTTTCCTAACAAAATTGGTTATTATAGATCCCTTGAAAAACTGAGGATACAAGCAAAGCATTAAGTTTTCTTTTGCTGGTTAATTCTGAATCTTCTGATTTCTTTTTGTGCATACTCTTAACTTCTGTTTCATCTCATTGAATCCGCTTTGTGAATAGAGAATCCAACCTCAAACCATCCAACACTTTGCCTTTTCTTTACACAAGTCACAGAAAATTTTGATATTTGTGCATCTGCCTATTTGAGCTCAGTATTTTGGGGTGACCTTGCCACTTGTCTGTGGTCCCTCAGATGTGATGCAGAGGGATCAGCAGATGTGCTGTGCCAGGAAATAAATAGAAAGATGATGTTTGTAAAGGTTTGGCTTCATTCTTACCTGGTTGTGCAGGCAGTGAGGCCTTTAAAATATTACAATGCTGTGATTAAAGTCCTCAGTTCCTCAGGACTGCCTCACCACTCCAGAAAAATAAACTTGTTTCTGGCAATATATGAAGATCCTGACATGGTTTTTTAGCTGTCATTCATCTTCATGCTTCTCCAAGGTCCTGAAGATTCCTAAATGGAATTAATTGGTTTTCCAAGTTTTTATATATTATAAAGGTATCTATGATTTCACCTGGTAATGTTGAGTTCTGACTTGCTGTTAATGCCTCTCAGGAGATCAGATCCTTCTCCAGAGTGGGGTTGAAAATAAAACTTGTTTTTATCTTCATGTAGCTGTGAAATAATGGCTTACAAGTATTAGATCAGCTTATAAAAAATGAAATAAATATAGAAAACTCCACCAAATATATTTACCAGCTTTTGTACCTTTGAGTAATGCAGAGGCTTTGGGCTAGTTTGGAATAAAAGTGGGAATTAGCCCTTGGAAATATTTCACTTACTGAAGTTTTTATCAAAATATCTGAAAGCAGCCGATGTCCATCATAATTCCATTTACAGCTTAACTTCAGGTGTGTTCCAGATAATTCTGTTAATATAATACTTTAGGCAGGCTCTGTGTTAGGTCTTTAAAGGCTGTGAAAACCCCAATAATCTGGTAATTGTTTTATTCTTGTTTCTTAAGTTAGACCTTTCTAAAACTTGCTGCTGTAAACTCAGGTAATCATTTTACAGTGCAGAGTAATTCCTGGAGACTTCCCTGGGTCCAGTGCTGCATCCACAGTGTGCAGTTTAAGTGTATTTCTGGTGCTGAGGCTTAGAAGGGGAGAGAAATAAGCCAATGTTTCTTTTTAGGCTTAAATATTCACGTCTCTGGAGTTTTCTCCAAAATTCAGTTTTTCAAAATTGAAAAACACCTTGCACTGTCCCAGGCTGCTCCAAGCCCCAGTGTCCAGCCTGGCCTTGGACACTGCCAGGGATCCAGGGGCAGCCACAGCTTCTCTGGACAACCTGAGATGTTGAAGGAAAACTTTGATCCCAGCATTAAGCTAACTGTGATAAATAAGTAACTGAAAAAAATAGAAGTTAGTTTTGTGTGATTTAATTTAGAGGAGTTCGTGAGGATCTTGTGTTTTGTCATTGGTGGTCTTCAAAATCAACTAGAGTATTCCT
Organism: Entomyzon cyanotis; assembly: GCA_024500445.1. NCBI lineage: Eukaryota > Metazoa > Chordata > Aves > Passeriformes > Meliphagidae > Entomyzon > Entomyzon cyanotis. The sequence goes on from JAKEPQ010001016.1 coordinate 2,267,427, forward strand.
GACCTTTCATGTCCCTGGGCAGTTGTTGGGTAAGAGCACAAACCTCTTTTAAACCTCACAAAAATCCAGGGTCACAGCCCAGAATCATGAGGTGAGCAGTGCAGCTCTTGGTCAATGGTTTTGATGTGTTTTCCCTTCTTCACATCCCAGGATTTTCCAAAATCCAGTTCACAAGTGAGCCTCTCCTGCTTTGCCATTTTCCCTAATTGCAAGGAGGCTGTCTCAAGTGAGAGCCATGATTTGTAAGCTGTGCCAGCAGAGAGCTGCAGGAGCAGCTGTGGGCAGAGGAGATTTCAGAGCACCAATTCCCAGAGCAGAAGAGCTGTTGCCCTGCTATTCCATGGAGCATTCCCAGCCTCCAAACCCAATCCCATGGAGCAGCACATCTGTGCTAGTTCACTGGCCTGGCTGCAGAGCTGGGTGGCTGCCTGGTGGGAAGGATTCCTGCAACATGCTGACTGCCACACATTCCCAGGAGTTCCTGGGAAGAGTGCTGCTCCCAGGGATGCCCAGGATGCCCTCGCCCTGTACGGACACTGTGCATCTCTTTGGGAATCTTCATTATCCCAGCTGCATCCAGGGGTACACAGCTGCTGCTTCCATGCTTCCTCAGCTCTTAATTCCACTGTTGTCCACTGCTCCTTAAATCCTTTTTCCTTTCTCTTTGGACCTGTGATGTCTCAGGAGAAAATTGCTTTTTTTCCTTCTTGTCAAAGCCTCAGGGTTGTTCTATCTTCTGTTATGTATACATAATACAGAAATATTATGTATATTTCTATATTATGTATATATGTATACATAATATTCTATGTATTATGTATATTCTATATATATATAATATATATATTCTATATATATAATATATGTAGATGTATATTTATATATACATCTACATATATATATATATCATTCTATATATATAATATATGTAGATGTATGTGTATATCTGTATCTATATCTCTATCTATATATGAATATAGCTTCTTTTTTCCTGACCCGCAGCTGCAGGAATATTCCTTTACTTCCTTCTCACTTACAAAGCCTGGGAGAATTTTGTGTTGCTTTCTTATAGGTTTCCTTCAAGAGTTCAGCTTTTCTTCCATCTTCTGAGAAATTTTATCTGTAAAGTTGTTCTTGTCCTCTGGCTTGTGCTGACTTCATGGACTTCAGGAGTCTTCATGACTTCTCTTCTGAAGAAAAGAGATTTTCTTCAGGAAAAAAAAAAAAGGTTGTTTCACACCCAAATCAATGGGTCAGTTTTCAAGTTAGGATTCTACACCTTCAGCTTAAATTCTGTGCTCAGCTTTGTTTTCCTACAAAGATTCTGGTAGCAAAAGGCCCCAGGCAATGACTGCTTGGATCCTGAGAAAGGCAAAAAGTAGTTGTTGTGTTTTTTGTTTGTTTGGTGTTTTCTTTTATGTCTGGAGGCATGTGGAGCTCCAGGGGAAGGCAAGAAGCGCAACTTCATTTTTTCTTGGGAGAAATCCAGGCTCTATAGGCTGCCATCCAAATGCAAAAATTCTGACACTTCTCTGCTCAGAAAAAGTGCCACCAGAACGGAGCCAGCTGAATACTCCACTTCTTCAATAGAAGGCAGTTTCCTGAAATAGAATTTGGGAGCTAACTTCGTCTGGAGCAGGGATTTGGGTTCAAAACACTTCCAGATCCGTAGTGACGTCTTTTCACTTGAAGTTTTTCACTCTGGCTACAGGTATTTGAGTAAACAACTCAGTGGATATTTGGATACCTGAGGAATCATTTCTGTCCTGTAATTCCATTAATTATAGCCTGTATAACATGAATGAAAAATCTGCTTCATTTTTTCTGGGAAGGGGTTGGTAGAGAAGGGAATTCTTGCTTTCATAGAATCCTGGAATGATTTGGGTTGGAAGGGACCTAAAAGAGGATTCCATTCCCACCCCATGATCCCAGGTTGCTCCAAGCCCTATCCAACCTGGCTTTGGACACTTCCAGGGATGGGACATCCACAGCTTCTCTGGGAATTCTATCCCAGGGCCTCCCCACCCTGCCAGGGAACAATTCCTTCCCTGCAAATACACTTTGCACAGATACACTTGCTCAGAATTTACAGATTGGTTACAGTGTTTTACCACAGTATTTCACTGCTTGACTTTGTGTCACACTTTTTCCCAAGGTTCTGAGTTTATTAGCAGTATCTTTTTGCCATCAAAAATCCACATTATCCTCAATAACAGATTAGCAGTAGCTTCGTCTTCCCAAGGAGCTGCAGGAACCCATTAGGAAGATGGTTAATCTCCCTCCTGGATAAGCCTTTTGATCAATTTAGAGAAAAGTGAATTGGTGTCTTCTGAGCAAGTCTGGGTAGCAGCTACTTAAACAAAGCGATTTGGGCTCCTTTCAACATCAGCTCCTAATGAATCGACTGAATTTCATCAAAGACCAGGTAATTAGACAGGTACTGCACCTTTGGATTAATGGCACCTCTGACAGAGGCCTTTCCTTATTCAAAGGTAGGAACCTGATCAGTTTTGGAAAACAAGAAATGCCTCAGGAAGTTTTTGGAAGCATCTGGATGAGATGCTCCATGGAGAAACATCGCTGTGCTCAGGGTTGGAGAGTCAGGGAGTCTCCTTCCTCCAGCCCTTTTGGGGCTCCTCAGCACAGTTACAAGGCAAGGGACAAGCACAGGAAGTTCCAAGTGTGACTCTGTGCCTAATGTGCCTTTTAGTCCTCAGGAATGAAATCCTGGTAGGTGGGAACACAAAATGACTGTGGTGTCTGAGCTGTCCGTGGAACAGGAGCTCTGCTCCCAGGGAACAAGGGATAGGATGAGATGAGCCTCAAGCTGTGCCAGGGCAGGCTCAGGCTGGACACAGGAGGAACTTCTTCACTGAAAGGGTTGTTAAACATTGGTATTCAAGATCATCATCCAGCAGCACCAGCATCACCCAAACCATGTCCCCAAGGGCCACATCCAGACTCCTCCTGAGCACTGCCAGACACAGGGACTGCAAACCTCCCTGGGCAGCTCATTGCAATGACCACTCTTGCATTGGAAAGTGGTCTGATGGATATTTCCTAAATCCAGTCAGAACCTCCCCTGGCAAAATCATTTAATGCTGATGTTTTGAAACATTGGACAGTTGGCTAACGGTGGCAGTGGCACTCTGAAGAGTCTGCCATGCTTTCCTCTCACAAATGATGGCAGAGGCAATTTTTCCACTTCTCTCCACTCCCTTTTGTTTGCAGAGATGTTGGGAAGTCTCCCCTTACCCTTTTGTGGGACAGAAGAATGGAAGTCCTCTCTGGCATTCCTTCTGTTAGGACATGGTCAGGCTCTCCAGAGCTGCTAAGGAATCGTAGCAATTCCACAAATTCCTGCAGAAGTCTTGAGGAGCTGTGTGAGATGGAGTGACATTTGGAAGCTGTTGTGTGCTCACTTGGCCAGCAGTGCCAGAGAACAACACCGTGGTGCTTTCAACCCAGATGCTTTGGCAGAGCACAGCCTCGAGTGTCGCCACTGCTTGGCAGAACAACTGGTGCTGCAAGGAGGAGCAGGTGCTTTGGGCTTTTGCTGCTCATCCTGCACCAAGGCCCTGCTTTTTGCAGTGGTTTTGGAGCACCAGAAACAATATTGCTCTTTTCTTCTGGTAAGGGTTTGAACTCTTAGAGGGACTTGGTAAAAAGTTGGGCTCTGTGTGGCGGTGATGAGAATGATGAGTTATGTGGCTTTTTTTGTCTTTTCAAACATCTTACAAGTGGCAGATCCTCTGTTTGTTTTGTACTTTCCCCTCCAAATTCATGGAAACACGGAATGGTTTGAGTTGGAAGGGACCTTAAAGATCATCCATTCCCACCCCCTGCCATGGCAAGGACACCTTCCACTGTCCCAGCTTGCCCCAAGCCCTGTCCAGCCTAGCCTTGGACACTGCCAGGGATCCAGGGGCAGCCACAGCTTCCCTGGGCAACCTCATTCAGCACTGTAGTAGCAGAAAGTCCTGTTAGCTTGAGGGCCATTTGATAACTGCCCTCATTGATGTCCTGCTGGGGCAACATTTCTTTGTGGTAACATTTCTTTGCACCCCTTCTGGAGCATCTCCCACCACAGCCTAACACAGCCCTCAGTCCAATGCGTTTTCAGTCATGGCAGGAGGGCATTTCCAACTTCTTCCCTCTTCTTTTGGCATCTGCCTGCCAGGGAGGAGTCAGGCTGTTAAAAGACTCATCCTCACATGTCTGTTTGCCAGAGTCCTGCCTGTGCCATGCATGAAGCAGGGTGTTCTTTTCCCTGAGAACACTTCTAAAATCCCAGTGCTGAGGCTTTGAAACTCATTGATACCTAAACATTTAAATACTTTGTATGTCATTGTTTCAGTTTTCTTGCCTTGCAGTCCCTTGGTGACATGACTCTGTAGGAGGTCGTGGTTGTTTTGCATTGCAGGACAGTCGTGTCTGGTGCCTGTGAATGTGATGTTCACAATGTCCTTAGGATCTGGGAACATTCCCTGACCAGACCAGGACACAGTTGTGTTTGAAACTGCAGCAGAATTAAAAACCTTCAGGGAATAGAACTCCATTAACATTTCTGCTGTGAACTGGACTTCGGGTGATTTTTTTCCCAGAACACAATTGTTGGCTGAACCTGGAAGAATTCCCTGTGTGTTTGGTGTTTGGATCCTGTAAGTAGTTTTCCATCATCACCTTTCCTTAGAAACATTCAGTTCTCTTTCCTCAGGTGAAATGCTCCCTCTGCACCTCTCTGGAAGCAAGAAAACCCAAACCCAACACCAAACCGTGACAAATTATCCAGTCAGGTTTTCCTTGGTGTAGTTTATCTATCCTTCAGGAAATGCTGGAATGATTCCCTCCCTCCCTGCCCCATTTCAGCACCCCTTGGAAGTCACCTGCATTTTTTCTGGTGGCCACAGTGCCTCACTTCCCATGGATGCTGCAGGTGCAGGGGGCAGGCAGCTCTCAGGAGCTTCTTCTGGGAATTGACATTCCAGAAAAACCAGAGACTGATGGAAGGAGAGACTCAACTGTTCCAGCTGGAACAGAGTGTCTTTGCTTTATGCATCTTCCATGATGTCCCTGCAGGGGACAGGTGGCACTTCTTGGAAATGGGGAGCCCAGTGGTGGCAAATGGGAGCTTTTGGAACCTGGGAATCGGATTTATGGATGCAGATAAGCTGAAGGAGGGCAGGGATGGATGGGATATTGGGAATTGGGAATTGCTTCCCTGGCAGGGTGGGGAGGCCCTGGGATGGAATTGCCAGAGAAGCTGTGGCTGCCCCTGGATCCCTGGCAGTGTCCAAGGCCAGGTTGGACATTGGGGCTTGGAGCAGCCTGGGACAGTGGAATGTGTCCCTGCCATGGCTGGATCATCTCTGCAGTTCCTTCCAACCCAAACCATTCTGGGTTTTTATAACATACAGACAAAATTTAAAGTTTTAAAATTTGCACAACTCCAATACTTGGGTAGTGTTGCTCTCATCATTATTAATAGTGTGAAAAAAGCCCAATTTTTAGAGTTAGTTTTAATACCTCCTCCTTAGTTTGTGCTGGAAACAGTAAAGCCTTAGAGGGAAAAGTATGAGTTACATTCAGAAATAATTTTCTTAAATCACAGTATTATCCTAAAGGAATAGTGATATTTTTTGTTTCATGGGTGATTTTTGTTGTTTTGTTTTGTTTTAAAATTTTCTGGGTTGAAATTTATGTTAAGAGAAATTACTACAGTTCACAGTGAGCCCCACTTTGGGGTTGTTTTGTTTGGGTTAGTGAAGTCTGGAATCCTCAGGTTTTGGTGGTTTCCAGCTGGAAGTATGGATTCAACCACACTTAAGTTTTTTTTTCTCCTTAAAAGCTGCTACTTCAAGGTGAGACAAATCAAAAGAACTAATTGCTTCAACTTAAAAGTGTGGATACTAAATACAGGAATTATTACAAAGGCAGGGAATTGGGCTTTTAAGTGAGTGCTTTGGAATTGTGAGGTTTGACTGGACTTGTCAACCTCCTTGCCTGGGTTTATTTCTGATTTTTTTGGGGCTTCTCTGTGATGAGCACTAAGTTGGATATGGAAATATTGAAACTTTTTACTGAGGAATGATTTATTGTTTAAAGACTTGAGAAGTCTGAGTGGAGTTTGTCAGGACTGGCTTCAGATTCCTGCTGTAAAATGCAGGTGTCAGAATATCAGTTACCAAATCATTGAGAACACAGCAGAAAAATGGTTTAGTTACAGTTCACAACCTGTGAGGATTTTATGGAATAGTTCTGGGGCTTCCAGGCTACTTTGGAGTGAGGAAAAAACCTGGAATGTTATTATTTTATGAACTGTGATATGGAATAATAAGGACAGCATAATCAGGAGTTTCAAAGTATTTTGATTTTCAGGAACTCTGTCAGCAATGTCTTCAAATGCAACGGAACTGCTCTGTTTATTGCCAGAACTTAATTTTGTGCTATAAACTTCCCTTGGAGTGACATGAACTCCTTCAAAATCATACATGAGATCAGCTGTTGAGGGAATTCCCTGGAATTATCACACCAGCAGCTTCCCATAATCGAGGTGTAATTTATAACAGTGGATTTTTTTTTTTTGGGTTGAGTTTTTCACTTGAAAAAGTCTGTGCACGCAAGTCCTCAAAAGGTTGACAGGAATGGTGTGTGTGTTAGGTTAATAGCAATCTCAAATCCAATCCCCCAAATCCCAAACTGGAATTAGTAAAGGAAAAAAGACTTTTAATATCAGTAGGACTTCAAACTCTTCAAGTGGAAGGAGGGGACAGCCCAAATTCTGAAAATACACAGTTGCCCACGTGCCAAGTTACTTTATTTTTACAGTTGGTTTTATTTTAACATTGTCATCACAGTGTTAGATGAAATCTACCTTTATTTATGGTAGACACCAGAGCTGGATGGATGTCACCCAGTGAAATAGTTTGAAAATCCATGGGATTATTCAACTGAATTAAAAAGATTTTGCATCAATTCCTACCAACTGCCTGTATTCAAACTACAAAAGTACTTTGAGATCCTCCCCCTCTCTCCTGAAAGCTGTTCTCTTTGGTCAGGTATTGAATAATTTATATCATGTGAGACTCTTGCACATGATGTATTCATCCCTTGTTTAGCTCTTACATTCATGGTTTGGCATGCTGGCTGTACATTGATATGGGAGATGCTTCCCATTTTTTCTCTACCAACTGTTTAAATATATCTTCTGCCTCAGTAACTACAAATGGGAAATAGAATAATTCAAGTAATTTCCCATGATGGTTTTTATGAGTAGGAAAAGATTGCTTTTTCAAATTTTTTTTTAAAAAATAAATATCTGTTTGTACAATAGATTAAAGGAGAGCTTTAAAAATTGCGCCGATATTTATGTTAACTTTACATTCAGCTGGAAATTCCTGAGACATCAGGCCAGCTATTGATTTGGGATAAAATCTCGGGTGTTTTCCACCTCTCATACAGTTTGACATGTTGCCACGTAGCAGGTAATTTATTCCATCGTTAATTAGTTTTGCGCTGCAAACTGCAAATTGTGAGTAATGTTCTTCGAGGTGGGGGAAGGAGGAGGCGCTGCACCAACACGAGGAACTCTCGGGGAAGTGCTGATAAAAGTATTTCCCCGAAAGGACAGCGGAGCAGCCCAGCAGAAGGATTAGTGCTGTAAAGTCCCGGCCCAGCCTGGATTGCTTGGAAAATCTTGTAAGCCCCTGCTCAGGTAACGCTGCTGCTGAGCACGGGAGAAATGCAGTGTTTTGGTTCCAAAAGCCGACATGAGATCAAGAATAGGTGGCACTGATTTTGGGGGTGTGTAGCGCACACACCGGGATAGCTGCTTGTGGTTTAGGGCATGTAAGGAGATATTTCAGTAGTTTCACTCCTGATAAAATGTCCAAAATGAAGTTAAATGAGGGAGTTAAATGAGGTAGAACTTGCGGTTCTGTTGGAACTGACATTCCGGCCGCTGGGCAAAAGGAAATCCCCCGATCAGGTGTGAAAAGTTTGGATGCCCTAGAGACCCACAGCAAACAGGGATCTTCTCCCCCGTTTCCCCACGGCCCAGGTGAGCAGGGCCGAGAGCAGAGCGGTGTCCCCACCGATCCCCGGTGTCCCCACGGATCCCCTGCCCTCCGTGCCTTGTCCCCCGGCCGGTGGCACCTTCCCGGAGCCCCGGAGAACAGGAAGCACCCCCCGCCCCGTTCGCAGGTGAGTGACTCGCAGCGGCGCTGGCACAGCGCTGCCGGGCTCGGCAAAGTGCAGTAAAACATGCCCGGCATCGCTGCGGCCGCCACGGCGTAGAGAGGGGACAGTGCTGCTCGAGGGACAGGCGGGGGCTTCCAGAGTAAGTCTGTCACTCTTTGCATTTCCAGCCGCCGCGTTTGCACATCCGCAGCCGTGCGCGTGGGAAGGGGGATCTCCCCAGCAGCCCTGCGAGCAGTGCTGGTCAGTGATGGATTCACACCGGCACAGGCACAGAGACACCAAGATGCTGTCAGATTGTCTTTATTTATTTTTTTTTCTTTATAATCGGTCCAAAAAGAAAAAAAAAATCTGCTTATTTCTCGTAGGATGCTTCAGCTTCGCTCCCGTTCACTCGTTAGCAGCGGCGGCGGAATGAGCTGTAATTTCATTTGCTTGAAATCTGGCGGTGGGGGGGTGAATTAGAATAGGAATAATAATAAAGGATGTTCTGTCTTTAGGGTTAAACCCAAACCAACGAAACATAAATTCATATCCTGGCAAAAAGGGAACGGAAAAGGGAAGGACAGGAGCAGCCTGACACAGTAATTTTAGGAGGTGACCTGCCTAAGGCAGCGACAGGGAACTTTAGAGCTTTTTAAAGCGCTGGGAAGAATTCCAGCCGGCCGAGCAGCGTTGGGGGATCTCTGCATCCCCAGCCCTGCAGAAGGCGTCCCGGAGCCGGCCGGGCGAAATCCTAACGCGGGCGCGTTTATCCGTAATCCCGTGTATCATGGCTGCGCCGCCCTGCCCTTGCTGTGGGGGTGAAATGTAGAACATGAGCCTGATCCTCGGGAGATGGAGCTAATTTCGCCCTAAACTGGAAAGTGTTAACAGCGCCCGGCGAATGTGACAAAGCTCAATCGCGCTCCTTGTTTATGGAGCCCGCGCCCATTGGCCGCCGCGCGCCAGCTCTGCCCTGGCAACTGCGCGCCCGCATTTGCATAGCGCGCCGCCATTGGCCGGCTCCGCGGGGCCGCGGGCCAATGGCGCGGCGCGGCGCGGGGTGGGCTATGCTAATGAGGCGCTGTTGCTGGGGCGCCGAGGCAGGCGGGGATGCGCTGAGGGGAGCGCCGGGAAAGGCTTCCCTCACACACAGCGCAGCGCAGCGCAGTACAGTACAGAGCGGCCTGCGCCGTCAGGAGCCGGGCCTGCGCTGCTCCGGCCCAGCGGCACCCGCGACTCAGCCTTCCTGCTGCTTGGCCTCCTCTTTTTCTATATTTTTTTAAAATTAAAATGCCCTAAAGTAGCCAGGTTGCCGCAGAAAGCGCGGCTGTGGAACGCTGATACACTCGCCTCGCGTATCAGCCCCTCCTCGCTGTCCGAGACCAGGATCTCAATCTTAGTCTTCAGAACCATCTATTTCTGGGACACACACACCCTCACCCTTCAAAAATGGGGTTTTCACATCCCCCTTCTCTGTGTCTGAGATCAGGGTCTCAATCTTATTCTTTAGAACCACGTATTTCTGGAACATATACACACACCTTTCAAAAATGGGGTTTTTACATCCCCCTCCTTCCTTCTCGCTGTCCGAGATCAGGATCTCAATCTCATTCTTCAGAACCATCTCTTTCTGGGACACACACTCTCACCTTTCAAAAATGGGGTATTTGCATCCCTCTCCTCCCTTCTCACTGTCCGAGATCAGGGGCTGAATCTTAGTCTTTAGAACCATCTATGTCTGTAATGCATACACCCACCTTTCAAAATAGGGGTATTTACAGCCCTCTTCTCTCTGTCTGAGATCAGGATCTTGATCTTACTCTTTAGAACCGTGTATTTCTGGAACACACACTCTCACTTTTCAAAATTGGGGTATTTGCTTCCCCCTGCTGCCTTCTCACTGTCCAAGATCAGGGTCTGAATCTTATTCTTTAGAACCATCTATTTCTGGAACACCCAGTTCAAAAATGGGATATTCACATCCCCCTCCCCATCCCCAGACAAACCCACACCACAAACCAAGCCCCTCCTCAGCTGTAAGTTGAGTCCGGGCTTTTTTCTGTCCTAAATATCATCCCTGCCTAAGAATATTGGAGAATCTGATCTTAAAATACATTCTGTTGCTTAAATCTGCATCTGTATCCATTCCTTTTTTTTTTTTTTTTTCTTTCCCTGCTTTCCCAACCAGCTTTTTCTCCTGTTCAGTCACGGATCACTTTACCTTCTTCAGTCCTGTTCCCCCTGTCTTCCTTAGTGTCCAATTCCTGGGTTTTCTTTCCATAACTGCTCACATTCTCTCCATCCAACTCAGTAAAACTGACTGTAAGGATAATGAATTATTTAACTGAGTAAATCCAGCTACATTCCATGTTATTTTCTCCTCTTTTTTTGCTTCCCTTTAGCATAAGTATCAATACGTATCTGAGGTTTGATAGCACCTGGCATTTGCTAGTCATGGTGAAAATTTCTGTCACCAGCAGATTTTTAGTTTAATCTATTTTTTACTGTGGTGGCATTTTAATTTTTTGACTGTTTTCTAAACCCTTCAGAAAACTTCAGGTTCAGCAGAGGGAAATTTAATTTCCCTTGAATAAAGCCAACCTTTTCGTAGGGAAACTTGGTGATTTCTAGAAGTTAAAAACTTCTAGAAATATAAATAGACTTCTAGAAATATAAATTCTGTGTACTCAGAGTTTGCTGAAGCTTTCCAAAGAATGAGTTTAGAGGTTCTTTTGTATCATGTTTAAGGGATAAAATAATGTCAACCTAAACTTTGTAGCACTAAATTTCTGTTGTAGTAGATGACCATGGATTATGGTTCTTCTCCTTATTCACTGAATTTGACAGAACTTTCTGATTTCTGTTTGTATTTGTGGTTTTCACTGGGAACTGAGGGACAGGTATGGGTCTTTGAGCAAGATGAAATATGCAGAGGTAGTTGGAGTTAAGTAATTGTTGGAAAACCTGTGTTTGGAATAATATTCACACCTCAGTCTTAATTTCTGCTTTAAGAGCTGTTATGTTTGTTTGGTCAAAGGTTGGACTTGATGATCTTGGAGGTGTTTTCCAACATTATTGTTTCTGGGATTCGTTGGACTTTCACCATGATCATAAAAAATGTTTATCTCCATTTCCCCCTTTCCTTTATATTCCCTCTATTTAAATGGCAGGCTATTCATTCACTTAGAAAAATTATAAACCTTAAAATAATTGCATAAAAGCATAAAATGCCCATAAATTTGTAGGTGGAGAGAAAAAAGAAGCCTCAGAATCTCAGTCTTGGCACATTTTCACCAGCATTGGTAACCTCCGGAAAAGGAGGATTTGAATAATTTTTGTTTTTCAGTTTGAGAGCAAATGTTAGGCCTCTTCTTGAAATACAGTTCATTAAATATTCAGTAATAAAGTATTGACTGCTGAGATATTGTTTCACTCACTCATTTGTCATAAAATAAATAAATACACGTTGGGGTGAATCATCAGCCAAAGTACTTGAGTTTGACCAGTGCTCCTGAGGAGCTGGACAGAGTTCCAGTGTGGCAGGAAAACTTGGGAAGAACTTCAACTGTGCATTAGGAAAAGGGAAGACCCTCAGTAATAAGTCTCTTGGTGTGTGTACAGATGCACAGTTGAGAATGTTTCCTCTCTAAATCCTGGGATATCCTCTCTTGGAGGATCACATGAGGGCAGTGTGTCAAAAAGGAGCTTTTTTTTACCTAACCTGTAAAGCTGCTCCTCTGTGGAGCTCTGTAAAACAGAGATTTACCTGCTAGGATGTGTTCCTTGTCTTTGTAAAGTCCTGAATGTAGAAAAAATTTGAATTATGGAGCCTTTTTGTGTTTATCCCATGTCTCGCTGTTTTTTCTGCAGAACAGGAGAAAATCCAGAATGCTGCAGAAGGAAATGATTGTTTGTGAATTCCAAGGATGCAAAAACAATGACCACTCTATAGAATGTATAAGCAGACAGGAATAATTTTATTTGGAGCACAGTCTGAAGAGTGTCAAGGGATATTATGTTAAACACAATGCAAATAAAAAGATCTATTGTGTGGCCACCTATTCAGGGAGCTCTGCTTCCATTCTGCCCCCTAAAACAAACAGGGCATTCATGGAGCTAAACAGAATCATAACTTATTGACATGGAGGCACTGAATTAAAGCTGGGGAAGGATTCTGGCCTTCCCTGATTTCTGAGCACAGTACTCTTCATTTCAGTGGTTTTTCACTCCATTCAATCCTTTGTAGGCCTGTCCATAGGTTCAGTTCTCCCTGTTTCCTGCTGGAATTTCAGGTGTTTTTTAGCTGTGCTTGCAAGCAGCTGCTTCTCCAGGGCAGAAATGTAAAAGCAGAGGTCTCACAGAGCTTAATTTTGACTTTGAAAGTTAAAAGTGCTTGTGTTTCCTGTAGGTTTTAGCTGAGAACTTTGGCAACCTTGGGCTTCATTTATTTAAAAAAAAAAAAAGTGGTTTCACTTTCACAGCATTTTCTGAGTTCTAAGATTCTCCAGAGTGTACTCGAAGTAATATTTAGAAGTTAATGAAACACAGATTTATATAGTGTTGCCAGTGGATTAAATGAATTTTAGAAACTTCCTTCTCTTCTAGTGGGAGAATTACAACAAGCAGCAGCGTTCAGTCCTTCTGCTACCAGAAACTTCCCACAGTCTTTCAGGTCTGAGCCCCAGTTATTCTCCAGGAAAGGGAACTGATGTCCTCTGATTGCACAGAAGTCCCAGACCACAAGTCCTTCCCAAAGTCCACCTCCTGCCCCAGCAGAACCCAGGCTTGGCCTACTTTTTCTCCAGGATGGGAAAGGTGCCACCCAGGAGTTTTATGTCACCTGCTGAGCACTGTGTTCTCCCTGCTCCTGTCCAGTAGGGAAGAACAGGAGAAAGAGGAATCGAATCTGTGGGTGTGTTGGGCTATGAATGGGATTGGAGAGGGGGTTGTTTCTAAGTTTAGGGCTTCATTCTGCTCTGAGGGAAAGCATTTCTGGCATTTCTGTACAGGGAAGTTGGCTGAATAGTTATTGTAGGATAACTTCTGCAGTAGCCATTCTTAATAATTCCCCCACAATAATAAAGTTCCTCCAGAGGAGGAACTCCTGTGGGATATTTATAACAGGATTGTTCTCCAGTAGCTGCTGCAGGTAATTTCCCTTTGTTCCCTGAGTTCTCTCAGCTTTTCCCTGGGTTCTCTCAGCTTTTCTCACTCCAGACCAGGCAGCCTGAGCTCTGTGCACCCCCAGGTTCTCATGCAGTCACTCCAAGCCCCGTGCTTGGGGACAATGGGCAGAGCAGGGCTGCACAAGTTCACTCAGAGTTCAGGTTGGCATTTGCTTATTGCTTGAAAGATGATTGTTCCAAACTCTCCAATCCCCTGTGGTTGACATTTGTGATGCTCGGGCAGAACTCTGCTAGGTCTAACTCATCTGCAGGGTGGGTTTATTTGAACACAGAGTCCTCAGGATACGAATGTGTGTTGCTAATTGTTCCTTACAGGCACAGTCAGTACCTGAGGTGTCACAATGCTCATGGATGCTCAGAGCTTTGCCAAGCAGAGATTTTGAAAGACAAAGTTGAGCAGGACTCTGCAAAACAATTAACTTTTGCAAAAAAAAAGAGAAAAAAAAGATCTCACATCAGCATTTTCTTAGAGGGCACATGGGGTTGTTTTCACATTCACTGATTTAAACACAGAATAAAGCAACGAGAAGTGCTTGCCTTCACCTGTGGTGGCTTAGCAGGGATTAGAAATAAAAAGATTTGAAGTCTGAGCCAGTCCTGTGCAGCCAGAAGCACCCTAGCTGGTCTGTGGTGTGGCCCCACAAGCTCTTGAGCTGTGAGTGTGGAAAGGAGAACAGCCTTTGTGGGCAGCGACACACTTCACGCTTTTCTTCTCTGGCAGGTTCTCACTCAGCTGCCAACATATCCCTGAGAGGGAATAGAGGGAATAAATGCTCATGGCTGAACAACCCAAACGTGGAAAGGGAGAATGGGACAGGGGGGAGACGAGGGGAAAGAAACTCAAAACATTTCTGGTCAAAGCAGTGATCTTCAGGGGAAAATGTTGAAGAAAAGGAAGAAAACTTGTAGCAAGGCCAAGAGAACGGGAAATGAGTTGTGCAGAGGAAGTTTGACACTTCAGCCTGAGTTCATGCAGTGGTTTGGGTTGGAAGGAACCTTAAAGATCATCTAATTCCAACCCCATTCCATGGGCAGGAGAACCTCCTACTGTCCCACATTGCTCCAAGCTCTGTCCAGCCTGGCCTTGGACACTTCAAACTTGCAGAATTACTGCATTTAAACTTCTAGAAGTATGAAATAAATGCTGATGGGACTTTCACTGCTTTTACATGCTTGATTTTGCACCAGAATCAGTAGGCAGGGAAGGCCTACTGTTTTTAAGGCTTTTGCAAAGGTTCTGTTATCAGCAAGGTATTTCTCTGTCTCAGTGCCATGGAACCAAGCTCTGCTGCTGCACTTGGGAGATGCTTCTGTCAGTCTTAAAGGCAAACTTGCATCCCTCACAGGGTTCAAACTGTCACAGTTGTCCTTTCTTTGGGCTGATTTTGAATTGTGAGGTGAGAAGTATGAAGACATATTAAGGAAATGTCACTTTTTTAATGCTCTAATGATTTTTGTCTGACTTTGCCTCCTCTTTTCTCCTTCACTGTGAATAAAACTCAATAGAACACTTGGGTAGAAGTGTGACAGAGGGACAAAGAGAGTCACAAAGATACTTTGAGAAGCAAAGGGTGTCTTTAATGAGCTGGGTGATGGGAATACAAAGAAACCTTGGAATTGCTGTTGGGATTTTCAGGTGCAGTCCTACCCAACAGAGGAGCTGCTCTAACAACTCCTGATCCAGAGAGAAATCTATCACTTCATGCTGACTTTTGTGGCACAGAAATATGGAAACGTTGAGGCTGCAAGAGACCTTTGGGGACTGGTTGCCCAGTCCTGTGGCCAGCTGGGCTTTAGCCACAATCCACACATTTTTTCTGTATTTCTCCCCTGTTGGGGTCCCAGGGTCACCTGCAGCTCTTTGTGCCTTGCTGTGGCTGAAAGGAGAGAGCTGGGGATGTGTTTTACCACCTGGTGACCTTAAGGTACTTTTTTGGGGAGGAGGTTTAATATCTGAATGAGTTCTGTGGAGTGATGTCAAAATGGGAATAACAGGACCTCAAATGGATGAGGTAGGAAACTGAATCTTGAAAAAATGCAGTGAGTTCTTAAAAATCTATGCAAAATTTTAAACAAACTTTTCCAATATTGCACCAGTTGTAGTTCATTTATGACTCCTCAATAACCACCATCTCAAATATTTTTATGCCTGGAGTTGATAATGTCTTTGTTGCTTGGATAAATCACAGAAAGGTTTGGGTTGGAAGGGACCTTAAAATTCTCCAGTCCCACCTCCTGCTGTGGGCAGGGATAACTTCCACTTTCCCAGGTTGCTCAGAGGCCTCATCCAGGGATGGGGAGGCCCCAAAATATCTATTATAAAATATTCCATTTAAAACACAGCTATTTTGAATGAGAAAAGTATTTTCCATCCTCACCAAAGAAATAAATATATTCTTGAACTTCCTCCACTGTGTTGAGATGATGCTTTAAAGAAATAAACCTTCTTCTTTATGATGAGGGAATCCATTTTTGCAGTGTGTCTATTTTCAGGTAGTTCTGAGCTGTGAGCCTCTTTTGAGTGCAAATACACATCAAGGTGGGTATTTTTATGCCTTCCCTGAACTAACATTAGGTAAGGCCTATTTGTAAGATAATTCTACCCACTCCCAATCCATAATCTCTTCCCTTAATGTGCTTCATGCTTGGCATATGTTTTGGGGTTTTTTTATTTCATTTTCTTCCCAAGGTGCTTTACAAGGTGTGATCACTTGAACTTGCAGTGGTTAGAGAGGAAAATTGATGATTGATTGACTACACCTTGTTCCATGGATATTCCTGTCCTGTGGAAGTGCTGGATGTGGTAACAAGTGCCAGTGGATTTTATTCCTGCCCTGGTGGTCAGCAGATCCCTGACTTTTTTGGCTGTCTGGAGCTCTCCAGATAAACCAAAAAGCAATCTCTGAGCCACCAGAGGCTTTGTGAGCCTCAATTAATGGCTGTGCACAAATGTCCCTATTTCTGGAGCGACTCCTCGACCTAAAACTAAAGGAGGTCAAGATTTCTATTCTAACCAGTCCTTCTTTCTCCCCCCTTCCTTCCTGCCGTGTCACTGGGTGTTTCTAGGAGTGTTCTTTGGGGATTAGATGTCCTGGGATAGGATTGCAGGTGTCAGGAGCAAAGTCTGGGATGTGGCAAGGGCAGGGATTTCATCAGAGCCCGGAGCTGAGTGGGACTTGTTTGTGTTGTGGGCAGGATTGCTTCCAGCAGCAGCTCCAGTGCCATCCCTGCAGGGACAGGGACAAGTTGGAAAGATGGAATGACTTGGCTGCTGCTCCTTGTGCTTCCAGGGCCTCAACTTGTGACCCAGGTGCTTGTTGCTTGTTGCTGACGTGGGTGAGGTCAGTCCCATTTAGGGGATGACTAAAACCCTTTTCCATTTGGGATTGGAAAACAGGGATGAGTTGGGCAATTCCCATCCTTCTGCTTGTCACCCTTCACGTCATCCCGCTGGTCAGGCTCTAATTGTGTCCCTTTTCCTGGGATTTGCTGTGGAACCATTTGTGGTTCTGCTTTAGGAGAAGGTTTTTGTTGGGCACAGATTTGTGATGTCACATTTGGGGTGTGACTCCTCCTCCAAGCCAACAGGGATCTCTTTCTCAGTCACAAACAGCAAACTGCAAATAATTTTAAACTAAAAGAATAAAATTCATAGATTTGGATGCAGGTGGACTTGGGAGGAAAAGGTCTACAAGCATGAAAATTTAGAGCTGAACCAAAACATCGAATTACAGCTGTTGTTTTGTGCCATAATTATACTTCTAACACTCTTTTCCTTTTCTTTTTTACTGTATTTTAAATGTCTGTAGTGCATTATTCAGTTTCTCCTCAGATTTGTTGTGATTTTTGGAGTGTTAGAAGATCCTATGAAGTCAAACAGTAAATGAGAACCCCACAGTGCCAGGATTTTTGGGCTTACATATTTGAGCTTTCAGCTTTTTTAGAAATACATGGAAGGGCAGAATTTTTTAAGATAAAATTTGTTTTTATTAAGTTATGTAATTGGCCAGGTTTCTGTCTGTTGGAAACCTGTGGCCTGGGGTAAAAAAATACAAGATCTAAACCTTTGAAAGTAACTAGCTCTACACTTTGGAATTAGTGGTATTTTTGACTCTCTGATTTAAATATTGTTTTGACTTTTACTTCAGTCACCATGATGTTGCTAAGTGAGATTATGATTTTTTTTCAGGTTAAGCAGAACCTCAGAAATTAAAAGAGCAGAAAGTAGAGATACTGGCTGATGTCTTACATATGTTCAGCCATTCTTACAAGAGTGTTCGGTGAATCCTGAAAAGGAAATGTTCACTAAATTCACCAAGTTGTAGAAATGGAAGATTAACTCTGTTTCTCAGTTTTTAATGGACATTTTGCAGAGGAGTTAAAGTAATTTTCTGTGCAATGGTAACTTAAAATGGTTAATATCTTAATATAATCAATGTGAAATGGTGTTTGATTTCATCCATGCACTTCTTCTGTTGCCCTGATAGGTGTTGAGTCAATGGTGCAGTATAAACTACAATATTTTCATTTTCTTTTGACATAGTGATTTTTAAGGAAGCCACATCTTGGCTATATTTACCTACTGTTTTCTAGTGCTTGTGTTTTCTTGCAGGGTTTGGACTGTGAAGGAAGTGGGGATTTCCCTTTGCTGGTCAAGTGCTTGACTGTTTAACACCTTCCTTCTAAATTTAATCTTTAGTGATAATTTTGCTTTCGGGTTGCAGCTGCTCTTTGTTTGCTGCGCTTTGTAGGGAGGCAAAAACATGAAGGACAGGGAATCAGGGATTGGAGGAGCCCTTTGGGATCATCCAGTCCCACCAGCACCCCAACACCACCATCATCACCCCTAAATCATATCCCAAAGATGAGTTGCTGAGGCTGGACACTGGATTTGTTTTTCTTTTGGTGCAGGCAGTCCAGAAAGTTGCAGGGAGCAACCCTGAAAGGCAGAACTTTTGTGTTCTTATGGCTTTTGTAGAATCCATACACAAAATTCATGTTTGTAATAACCCCTGTCAGATTCTGACTGAGTTATGACACACAGGTGGGGATGTGAGAAAAGGGATGCTCAGGATTAGAGTCATGGAGTGGTTTGGGTTGGAAGGGAACTTTAAAGATCCAGTTCCAACAGGCAGGGACACTTCCACCAGACCAGATTGTTCTGTCCTGGCCTTGGACACTGCCAGGGGTCCAGGGGCAGCCACAGCTTCTCTGGGAATTCCATCCCAGGGCCTCCCCACCCTGCCAGGGAACAATTCCTAATTCCCAATATCCCATCTACCCCTGAGCTGTGTCGGTTTGAAACCATTCCTGGTTGTCCTTGTGAGAAGTCCCTGTCCATCCTTCCTGTCCAGCCTCTTTCCCTGGGGATGATTTCTGTTATCACTCCCCATGGAATCTCCCCTATGTGACAGCCTCTCAGTGCCACCAAGCTCCAGAATCCACAAATCTGAACACAGTATTTTCAACCCCTCACCTGCTTAACCTCCCCTTGTCTTTGCAGGAGGAGAGACTTCAGCATGCAAACCTTCATCTGTTCGGCTTGCACCATCGTTTTCATTCCATGCTGCTGGCCTTCAGATGGCTGGACAGATGTCCCATTCGCATCAGCAGTACAGTGACCGGCGGCAGCAGAACATCAGTGACCAGCAGGTCTCGGCCTTATCCTACGCTGAGCAGCTCGAGCAGCCACACCCACTGACTAACCAGGTATGGCCTGAGGGCTCCTTGGCCGTTGGGAGTGCTTGACATGGGGAATTGTGCAATCACTTGGGTTGGAAGGGACCTTAAATAGCATTTTTTCCACCCCCTGCCATGGCAGGGACACCTTGCACTGTCCCAGGCTGCTCCAAGCCCCAGTGTCCAACCTGGCCTTGGACACTGCCAGGGATCCAGGGGCAGCCACAGCTTCTCTGGCAATTCCATCCCAGGGCCTCCCCACCCTGCCAGGGAACAATTCCTAATTCCCAATCATCCCGATCTCTCCCTGCCTTCCTTCAGCTTCATTCCCCGTGTCCTGTCCCTCCAGACCCTTGTGAAAAGTCCCTCTCCATCTTAATATTATACAACCATAAATTACAGGATCAGGGCATTTATTTTTGTAGGGTTTTCTTTAACTAATTAACTCCTGACTCTACAAGAATGGAGTTAATATGTAACTATATACTTCAAGATACTTACATTCTCTCCATATAGATACACAATAACTTCAAATCAAGTTTCTGAAGTTGTTTCTAAACTTCTGGAACATACTTACCATGATTATTCTACTTGTAACATTTTTTTAAATAAGGGGAGAGATTATCCAAGTGGAGAGAGGTAAAAAGCTCTTTTAAAAATAATTTTCTTTTTAAACTTTTGTGCTGTTTGTTAGCATCTGATTGCTTTATTACTTATTCTAATGGACAGTTTTTTAAAGCAGAGTCGCAGGTTGGTGTATTTGGAATATAGAAGTTTGCACAAAAGGTATCTTATTTGAGTAGGTAGAACTGGTGAAAGAGCTCCCCAACTCAGAGTGCCAGTAGCCACAAGAGCTGCTCTTGCTCTGGATAAGTGGGAATTCTGTTGTTTTTTTAAAAATTCCACAGCTCAGTTGTAGAGACATAAGGACAGATCAGTTCGGAGCTTAAAATCCAGAAGCCTGTTAGTCAGAACTTGAAAATTTGGTGTAGATTGATGAGGAATGTCTCACTAAAGAGGATGTTGATGGTGTTTTGCTGCTCCCAGAGTCAAGATGTTTTAGGTAGAAAAGTCTCCACTACCATCAAGAGCTGCTCTGGTGCTGTAGGAGGACACTTTTGCAGGAATGGGAAAGGATTAGAGAGGATGAGGATGGTGAAACCAAGTGCCAGCATTTGGAGATCTCTCATGGCTGGGCAGAGTGAATGGGAGCTGGCCAAGGATGGCTTTACTTTCCTGAGAGCCAATCAGTAGGAAGAGGAAATCTGCTCCTCTACAGTAATATTTAGCTCAAGGATCTACAAAGTTACTTTATGTGACTTTTTTTAGGTTAGAGATCTCTCCACAATGAGGTTGGTCAGTCAGACAGAGTGCAGACGTTGCACCTTAAACCATTCAAGGCACTTCAGGAACAAACTCAAGGAATTTTGGGTTGTATGGACATAATCCATGTGAGGAAATGATCAGCTGGCCACAGACTGGAGCTGTCTTCGCACCACCAACACATTTTTATAGAATCACTGCTCTTGCCTTTGATGCTGGGTAGCTTCTTGAAATCTCCTGAGTATTTGCATTCCCTGCCTCGTTCCTCCCATGAATCCTTGTGTTTCTCCCACCACCCAGAGCCACCAAGAGTTCTCCTCACAGGTTCCTGCTGGGAGTGGAGCTTCTGTGAAACTCTGTGGGGACTCTGGAAGGCTTTTTGTCTTTGCACTGCACTTCTGATTTTATCTGCACAGCCAACTCCAGCTGACATCTTCATGCTGGTGATGATCATGATCTGCTCTAGATCTGCTCTGGATCTTGTCTCTGTGCTAAACCAATTGCTTGTTCTTTTTCTTGGAGTTGCCCTTTTTCAGCTCTGGTTCATCTTGATTAAAACATAACTTTTATTTTTTAAAAAAAAACTTTGACTTCTGTGGCTGAAGGCTTTGTGCTGTTCTCTCCAGCTGTGATCTGCAAACATCTGGAGTTTTGTGTCCCATTGATCCCTGCATCTTACAGATTCTTTCTTTATGACATTCCTACAGGAATCCTTTTTATTCAAAGTATTGCCTTGAATATGCTGCAATTTGTTTCTCTCTGGCCTTGATAAAAGCAGTTGGCTGTTGGAGTAGGTTTGATAGTTTGATCTTAATACAACCATAAAAATAGGAAGAGGAAAAAGGACTTCAGGCAGATACAGAAAGTTTGCTCCTTCAAGGTGGATCCTTCTAATGCAGTTGCTCACATCCAATCAAACAGACAAGGATTGGCTCTAGGAGATGAAATTTCCTGGGATTTCCTAACATCAGCAGCCTGGACCATCAGGACAGCTTGGGTGCTACAGCTTTCCTTGGGTGCTGCAGCTTTCCACAGCCTCAAAGTAACTTCTTGGGTGCCCTAAAACCAACCCGTTTGGGTACTCTAAAACCAGTGTATTTGGGTGCCCTAAAATAACCTGTTTGGGTGCCCTAAAAATAACCTGCTTGGATGCCCTAAAAATAACCTGTTTGGGTGCCCTAAAAGTAACTTATTTGGATGCCCTAAAATAACCTGTTTGGGTGCCCTAAAAGTAACCTAATTGGGTGCCCTGACAGTAAACTGTTAGGATGCCCTAAAAGTCACTTTGGGTGCCCTAAAAGTGCCCTGGTTGAGTTGGAGCACCCAGCAGCTGATTGACAGCGAGTTGCAGCCCCTTTGCTCCCATTCCCCGGTGGGTTGGGCAGCCGGAGGGGTCAGAAAATCGGGATTTTCCCGGTCTGGCGCTGCCGGGATTGCAGGAGGAGCTTTTGCCGAGCTCCAGCCCCCCTCTGCTGGCCGCAGCGCCGCGGTGCTGCTGCTGGGAAATCTCCTCTCCCGCTTAGCCCATCCTTAAAAACTCCCTGAGCTTCGCTAATTACCTGATGGTGTTCCTGCAGGTTATTTTGGTGTCTTTACTGCACACTGACTCCTTTTTTTTATGGAGTGCCTGGTTCAGGTTCCTGGGATGGTTTTAATTCAGAAGCACAGAAGGGGAAGGCAGGCCTTGAATGGGGATTTATTGCTTTTATTCCTGCTCTGTCCTGCTTGGATTTGGGGTTGGAGTGGCTTGCAGGCCATATTCTGGTATTTTGGGAATCATTCACAGTTGCAGATTAAAGGTTAGGAAGCAATAATGACAATTTGCATTAAACATATATAAAATATGTGTATTTATATTACGTGTAAGTAATATAAATAATTACATCTAAGTTGCTCTTAAAAAGCTTATTTACATAATCTCCTCTTGCACTTCTGGCTTTCTGGCTGTGCTCCCCAAACCCATCACTGACAAGGATCAGAGAATTCTAGGAAGATACTCCAAGACCAGCCAGATTGTTTTGTTTTTCACTTATTTATGAGGTTTTAAATTACAGTTAAAAACTTCCAGCTCTGTCTTTTTAATTTTTTTTTTCTCCAGGAGTTGATTTTAGGGCTTTTGTTTCCCAAAAAGTGCTGGCAGGACAGGGTCCTGCTCTTGGCTGTGGCTGCTGAGCACTTCAGTTTCAGGAAAGTGTGGGAGCTCGTGGTCCAGAGTGAACAGAAAAGTTGAAATTTCTGGGATATTTCTCTTTTAGGAGTAACAAATTAATATTTCTCTGTCCACTTTTAACTGGTTACATCTTGAGAGTTCAACACAGCCTGATGGGAATAGAAGATAAGAGCTTAAAAGTTGTCATGACTTCAAACAAAGTTTCTTTTTTTTTTGCTGCCCTGTTTATCTCCATCATGGATGCTCAGATTGCCTGGAACTGTTTTCAGTTAATGACAAAAAGATCATAAAATTGATTTAGCTGATAAAGGAGCTGAGGTGAGATTTTGGTGACAAATTCCAGCAGCTCAGCTTTCATGAAACACCTGGAATGGGAAGATCAGGTTGACTGTTAAACACCTTCTGTATCTGTTTATCTCAAATCTCTCAGCATAATTCGAGGTTTTACTGACAGATCTTGGCCAGAGATTTTATTGATCACATCAAGTTCATGTTGCAGCACCAGGACTGGTGGATTTAAGGATTAAAATCCTTCATTCAGTTATTCTCACTACCTGATTAACATTGTTTATGATGGTGTAACTTCAGCAGTCTCTGGTCATCAGTGTGACCGTGCAGGTCAATTAAACAATTACACTTGGAATTCTTGCTCAAAGTTGCCCTGACACAATAAAATCTTCATTATTTATTCTGTTTGTGAAATGGAACATGTACTACACACAAGCTGAATTCATCTTTTTTTCTCTCTCTTCTTTTAATGAATGTGGATGGTCTTGGGTGTTTTATCAAAATCTGAATTAAAGCATCTCATAAACAGCTCAGGATTCTCCATAACCAAAACAAAAATAATTTAGAAAGGAGAAATGCCATCTGTTTGGACAAAAAATGTCCATAAAGAGAGAAATTTGTAGTGTGTTCCATCCCCAAAGGCTGGGAGTTCACACACACCTGAGTTAAAAGTCACAGTTGCCATAAAATGTGCTTTGTCACCAATGTGCTGAGGACACATAAATGGAGCCTTTTTGTGTTTTTCCTGACATTTATAATTGCAACTGAAGTAGTCTCTTGTCCTCAGACCTGAGATGCAACATCCATTTGATTTGGGTTCTGTTTTTAGGGAGATCTGAGCTTGCAGTGTTGCTGTCTGGCCACCAGATAGAGACTGAAGCTTGTGAAATAGGAGTTTTCCTTTTCTTTCCCCCTTTTTTCCCTTCTTTTTTTTTTTCCTTTTCTTTGGTGGTTGAGCATCCCTTGAAGCCAAGACTGAAATCAGTGTTACCCCAACAATAAAGGACTGGAGAGCATTGCTGTATGAAATGGATAATGACTTTGTTCCATGGTCTGCCATCATCAGAAAAAAAGAATATTTCTTGGAACGAGAGGAGAATGTTACAAATTTTTTAATACTAAAATGTGAGGAAAAAAATTCAACCCAAAACTTTATGAACCCAGCAGAGCAGGACAGAACCTGTGGAAAAGTTCCTAGAGGTTCAGGTTTGTGCTCAGAAATGTGTGACTGTCAAAGTGCACATTTTTTGAATAAGGGATTAGCTTCTGCAGTAGCCTGCAGAATTTAAATTATTTACAGTTAGGGGATGGCAACTAAATCAGATTATAATTCTTTTCACCATGCTGCTTATATCAGAGTAGAAATTAGATTTTTTTTCAAAATAAGCAAGCAAATTTGACTTATAAATTAGGAAATAAACACAAAGTCTTGTCCTACAAACTTCCTTCCCAAATGAGAGCAATTTCTTGTGTGAATAGTTGGTCTGAACTGTGGAGTTCTTCCACATCAAGACTCTTCCCTCCAAACTCAATTCCCTCCCAATTTCCCATATTCCAATACCTTCTTTCAGTCAGCTCAAGGAATTTGAAGGAAATATTTGGATTTTTAGCAGTGACAGCTGGATCAGGACTTGCTGGGTCCTCTCTAGGTGGAGTTTATTTCACATTTGTTTGCCAGATGAAAGGAAGAAACAAAAATGTTTTGTACATGGCCAATAGTTTGTTTAGGAAACTTTCAAACAGTTCCCTGATGTTTACAAAGTGCTTGTACTTGTAATAAAATGGAATTAATGTCTTTCCCCTGCCCACACAGGAGGAGAAGGGGAGTTTGGCTTTCTAGGGTGATCCCTTGGGTTCCTCAGTGCAGGTCCAGTCTCAGAATCACAAACTATCATTTCTTCCTGTGAGACCTTTTTTGGGTCACTTCAATATGATTTTTAATTTTTTTTAGTTTGTTATTGAGGGGAAAAAAGCTGTTTGAACAGCAACCATTATAAGTTATCCTATAAAAAATAAAGGAGCAGTTAGACTTTCCCAGCTCATTTATTAGTTCATAATACTGATGGAAAACATACATGGAATGAAGTTTTCCCCAGTGGAATTGCTTCAATTCACCCTGAGGTTTTCTGTCTTAAATTCACCCTGAGTTTTTCTGTATGGGGACAGTTGATGTGTCAGTGCTGAGATGGAGGAGTGATGGCAGAGCTTTTGTTGTCAGAGGAGGTTTGGATTTAAGCTTGTTGGGTGTAGTGGGAGGAGAGCAGGAATCTTGGAATTTACTCCTTTTAAAAAAATTCTTAATATTTAAAAAGTAACTTCACTGTTATTTTGTTCTTTGTTTTTCCTGTCAGTTTAAACAAACCTATTGCAATGAAATAACTATTTTCTCTGAGGAATATCCCAATTTAGTGCAGTAACTATACCATTAAATCCCTAATTTTTGTTCTGATTTCTCTTGCAGAGGCGAATGCCCCAAACTTTTCGTGATCCAGCCACTGCTCCACTGAGGAAACTCTCCGTAGATTTGATCAAAACATACAAGCATATTAATGAGGTAATGGCTCCAGCTGCCTTTAATATTCACTTTAATGTGAGGAGTTTGCTACAACACATAATTTAAGTGTGTTTTCCACGAATAATCTCATCGAGAGATCCAAAAAATCAGATTTTCTCTTGTTTGAGGTCAGGGTTGTCATGGTCTTGCTTTCTGTCCAGCACACAGGAAATCTTTTATTCTGGGATTTATTTGCTGTTGTTTTATAAACAATTGTTGAGCTTGCAGGATGAGGAAACATGAGTGGCACAAGCACACTTTGAGCTCAATAAAATTTTATTAATGTTTCTTAGGACTTCTAAGGAAAATGCTGAAGTGTTTTCCCTAAATGATTTATTGTTATTGCCAAATGTAAAATAGAAAATGGTTATGGTTAATATAGGAAAGCATCACTTAGTTTCAAACTCTTTGGCATATATAGGGAATGTGAAGGGATTTTTGTGGTGATTAATGACTTCCTTGGAACTCTTTCCCAGTCTTGTGGGAAGATCAAGTGATAATTCTTGTTTCCAGGCTAATTTTGCTGTGTGCACAGTGTGCTGAGATGTTTCTGTTCCTTTTGCACCTGTGAACTCCAGAGATAAACGTTATTACATTTATTAATCTTACTATTTATTAGTTATTAGTGTTACTCCATTTATTTAGCTCTCCTTTCCCAGTCCTTAAAATATTCCTCAAGACTTTCCTTAGGCATCATGACCTAACTCCAAACAGAGCTTTAGGAGGAGAGGATTTCTTGATTTTTCCACTTGCAGAAATTGGCTTTAAAACCACAAGATGCTGAATAGAACTTGTTTCTCCTCTTTCTCGAGCTCATACTCTAAGCAGAGCTCTTAAAGAACCTCCTTTTCCCCTCCAGGTTTACTATGCAAAAAAAAAAACGGCGGCATCAGCAGGGCCAGGGAGATGATTCCAGTCACAAAAAGGAGAGGAAAGTTTACAATGATGGTTATGATGATGACAACTATGACTACATTGTGAAAAATGGGGAGAAGTGGATGGACCGCTATGAAATCGACTCTTTAATAGGCAAAGGATCCTTTGGACAGGTAATGGCTCAGGATGGATTTATGGAATTTATGGGAATCACTGTTGGATTGAATTGGAAGTGCTGTTGCTGTTTGGTTTTCAAATTAAAACTCTTTTTTTTCTCAGGCCTGTTATCCTGACTGCCTGTTCACACACTCCTATTTTGTGCTGGTTCATGTTACTGGAGATAGAATTTGATTATATTTGAGCGTGTAGCATTTTACAGTGAGAATTCCTCCACCTTTTGCCATCAGTTCACATTTTTAACTTGAATTTGGGTTTAGTTTGATTTAGGATTTTAAATTAAAACATTAATTAGTGCTGGAGATGACCTGTTCTAAATGTCATTAGCAGCATTTGTTTTGACTGGTTGCAGCTTTACCCAAGGCTGGAAGGAGGATGGAGCTTTAATTTTAAATTTTTCTCAAATTTTACCAGTCCTTTTTCAGTGTTGGTTTAGATAATCTGATAATTTTATTTGCATGAAAAGTGACATCACTGCAATAAACATCACACAATCAGCTGTAGCTTTATTGTTGTATCAAGAGAAGAAATTGAATTAAAAAGGACAGCATTTTTCTCCGAATTTAGAAAGGTGAAACAGTGAGTTTGGGTGGGTTTTTTTGAAAACTGGAGGGATTTTTTAAATTTTCTTTTTTTAATTGGGATTTTCCTGATGGATTTGGCTTCTCTTGCAGGTTGTAAAGGCTTATGACCGAGTGGAGCAGGAGTGGGTGGCCATCAAAATCATCAAAAACAAGAAGGCTTTCTTAAACCAGGCCCAGATCGAAGTGAGACTGCTGGAGCTGATGAACAAACATGACACTGAGATGAAGTACTACATAGGTATTGCAATAATTACCTTCTCTTTTTATTTTATTAGGAATGGTTTCCATCTTGCTGCAGAGCTTAGGCTGCTTTCAGCTGATTTCCAAATCTGTTTGGGAATATTTGGGATGATATTTGATGATTCTTGCCAAGCTGGTGATTCTTACCCAAAGCAAAAAAAGCTGAATTCTCACCCTGCTCATAATGGGTTTTTATTATTAAATTTTTATTTAAAGTGTGTTGCTTTTTCTCTGGAATGGTTTTCCTATTCTGATTTTCTTTCACTTATGGCAACCTGAAAATTTGACAATGGCAAACCCTGCTGGCCTTGGAACAGAGGAATATGATGAATATTTTATTTATTTAATGAAAAAATGGCTTGGATTTGAACTGTTCTGGGTCGATTCATAAAGTGAGTTGTGCATGATGGAAATAAATACAATTCCTTGGGGATCATTGCATTAATTATTTCCAAAATGTAAACGTTCTAATAATATTCGAATTATTTCCAAAATTAAACATTTCCTCTCTAAATGCAAGGGATTGATAACTTGTTTTGGTAATTTATATTTCACAAGTTTTTGGTAAGTGCAGCTTTACTGAGGGGCAGCCAAGGATGTGTAAAATGCCCCTCCTGCATGGCACAAATATCCCATAAATAACAGAGAGCTAGGAAAAAGAAAGCTCTTATTTTACTCAAGTTTTCTACACATTGATTAAAGTATTGAAAAGATTTCACAAGTTTTGCAGTGTTACCAAGGTGCACCTGAGAATGTCTAAAATTCCTCTAAGCATGGCAGAAATGTTTTGTAACTAACACAGAACTGAAGAAAAATGATGCTGTGTTATTTAGAGGGATTGATACTCCAGTTACTCTGTTATAACTATCCATAATTCCCAGTGTTAATTGTCATTATTAATGACATTTTCACCTTTTCCCAGTGCATTTGAAGCGCCACTTCATGTTCAGGGACCACCTATGCTTGGTGGTTTTTACCAGCTTCCTACACATTGATTAAAGTATTTTAAAAATTTCACAAGTTTTGCAGTTTTACCGAGGTGCACCTGAGAATGTCTAAAATTCCTCTAAGCATGGCAGAAATATTTTTTAAATATTGTAGGACCTAAAGAAAAACGATACTCTGTTATTTCATTGATACTCCAGTTATTTTGTTGTAATTATCCATAATTCCCAGTGTGTATTAATGACATTTTCCCCTTTCCCCAGTGCATTTGAAGCGCCACTTCATGTTCAGGAACCACCTGTGCTTGGTGTTCGAGATGCTGTCCTACAACCTGTACGACCTGCTGAGGAACACCAACTTCCGCGGCGTTTCGCTCAACCTGACGCGCAAATTCGCCCAGCAGATGTGCACAGCCCTGCTCTTCCTGGCCACCCCCGAGCTCAGCATCATTCACTGTGACCTAAAACCGGAGAACATCCTGCTCTGCAACCCCAAAAGGAGCGCCATCAAGATTGTGGATTTTGGCAGTTCGTGTCAGCTTGGCCAGAGGGTGAGTTTTGGGGAGAATCGGTGGGAATTCTGGTGAGGCTGCTGAGAAATGCAGTGTTTTGAAGTTGTAATACTCATCTAGCTCATTGAATTCAAAAACTTGATTTTAACTTGTCGAGATCCACAGTCCACAAGAGCTTTAAATAGGAGTTTCAGAATCCCAGAATTGTCAGGGTTGGAAAAGACCTTTATGCTCATCGAGTCCAACCATGAACCAGCAGCACATTCTCCACTAAACCAAGTCCTCAAGTGCCACATCCACACATTTTTGGAGCACATTCACACTCCACCGCTTCCCTTCAGTGCCACAGTAAATAAAAATCTACCAGTGATACATTTTCCATGTGTTTTTATTTCTCCTTGGTTGTGTTTTTGTGCCAGGTCAGTGGAGAATGTGTGAACACTTGGTTCTAGAAGTCTGCAGTGCTAATTAATAAAATACTCCTTTATTATTCTCTTATTCCATCTATATGGAATAAGATACCCTTCTTCCATGAGCATTCCTTTAGCAGGTACCCTGTTAATGATTAGTGACACTGCAGATTGGATCTTTAGGAAAAGAATTCAAAAATTCATGGACTGACTTTAGCAGAAGTGCCCCAATTCTCTCTTGAGGAGTTGGGACTGGCCAGTAGCACCCCATTGCTTTTTTCCAGAATAAATTTGGGAAGAGCAGATCAGAATATTGAATATTGTATTGAAAGCAGCAATGAGACACAGTTTTAGATTTATAAAAGGACTTTGTGCTATAAGCTAGCAAGTAGGGCTGAAGGAAGACACCACGAGGTGAAATGACATCTGGATTATTTATCCAAATCCATTATTTCTCAAGAATAAGATAATTTTGAAATATTAAGAATCACAAATACAAAGCATGACATTAGTGAATCTGAACTTTCTAATTTTTTTGTGAGCATATTTTCCTAAAAATTAACAATTAGATGCTTTTATTACTGTAATGAATGTGTAGATTCTGTTATCTCTGATACCTTGCCATTCCCTGCACCAAAATGTTGTTTCGTGGTAGTTGTGTTTTGTCACATGGAATTGTCATTCCCTTTGGATGCTTTGTGTGACCTTGAGCTGCTTTCATTGCAGATATACCAATATATCCAGAGTCGTTTTTATCGATCACCAGAGGTGCTACTGGGAATGCCTTATGACCTTGCAATTGATATGTGGTCCCTTGGGTGTATTTTAGTCGAGATGCACACTGGAGAGCCTCTCTTTAGTGGGGCAAATGAGGTAAGTTTTGTACCAGGAATTGGATTTGTTTGTTGTTAATTCCCATCAGGATTTTCAGCTGTTCAACTGGAGTGCATAAATTAGGGAAATCTGGTAATTCTGAAAGGACTAAACATCAATAACAAGACTTTTGTCTGGACTCAGAATCACCTGTTCGTAATTTCTTGTGTCTCACTCTTCACTCTTTAATTTATTTTGTACATACTAGTTTTTTCTTTAATTAATTAATTAATTGACTTAGAACTTGTCTGAGTAGCTGATATTTGTGCCACTGCTGGGCTGCCTGCCACTTGTTCCTCACAGATACACTTCCTTTGGCACAGGTGGATCAGATGAATAAAATAGTGGAAGTTTTGGGGATACCACCAACCCACATCCTCGACCAAGCACCCAAAGCAAGAAAGTTCTTTGAGAAGTTGCCAGATAGCACTTGGAACTTGAAGAAGACCAAAGATGGAAAAAGGGTATGTTAAATAACCAGGACGATAATATATATGTATTGATATGAAAAATGGTGAGATGTTACTTTGTTTAACATCTTGTCTTACTGAAAATGCAGCTTTCTTGTTTATTAGTGTTCTGTCTTACAAATTCAATACCACTTCCTGTTGTG
Source organism: Entomyzon cyanotis (assembly GCA_024500445.1). NCBI lineage: Eukaryota > Metazoa > Chordata > Aves > Passeriformes > Meliphagidae > Entomyzon > Entomyzon cyanotis. The sequence continues at coordinate 2,298,037 of JAKEPQ010001016.1, forward strand.
TTGAATACTTTGTTAATCTGATTTGACTTCTGATATTTGTGCACATCCAAGGCTTCCCACATTGATTGCAAGCAATTCCTCCCTCCCCACAGGAATACAAACCACCGGGAACTCGCAAACTCCACAATATCCTGGGAGTTGAGACAGGAGGACCGGGTGGCCGCCGTGCTGGGGAGTCAGGTCATACTGTAGCTGACTACTTGAAGTTCAAAGACCTCATCTTAAGGATGCTTGACTATGACCCCAAGACACGAATCCAGCCCTACTACGCCCTGCAGCACAGTTTCTTCAAGAAAACGGCGGACGAAGGTACCAACACGAGTAACAGCGTGTCCACGAGTCCTGCCATGGAGCAGTCCCAGTCTTCAGGAACCACCTCTAGCACATCCTCGAGCTCAGGTGGGTTTTGGTCATCAACAGGGGACAGAATTCTGCTTCCTGATGTGCCCAGGGAATGGGTATGGCCCTAAGGCTGCTGGAGCTCTGGGAGATTGCGGGCAGCTCGGGCACAGGGTGGGATTGTTGGGGTGTTTGTGCAGGGCCAGGAGTTGGACTGGATCATCCTTGTGGATCCCTTCTATGATTCTGTGAAATGTTGATTGTCTTTTCCTCCTGTTAAAAAATACATCAATCACGATCACTAAACAATTATTTTAACCAGCTTTTTTAACAGTTTTAACAGTTAACACCTCTTACAAACCCCAAAACCCAGATGAGCAAAAATGTGAGTGATTACCGCAGATCTTCCACTTTTCCCTTGAAGCACTTTACAAATCTTTCTGCTGCCATTGTTTCCTAGCTGTGAATTCTGTGTCCCTTGATTTATTGAGCATATTGGGGTTTTCCAGGTGGATCTTCTGGCACGAGCAACAGCGGGAGGGCGCGGTCAGACCCCACACACCAGCATCGACACAGCGGTGGGCACTTCACTGCTGCTGTTCAAGCTATGGACTGTGAAACACACAGCCCACAGGTAATGCTCAGGTGGGGCTGGGGCAGGGATAGCCTGTTGGAACAGGAGAGAGAAAACTGTAAATTCTCCCCCATAGGCAGTTAATTGGTGTGTAGATAGATATTGCTCTTTCAGTAACCTTTAATCAGCTGTGTTGTTCCAGAGGTTCCTCTAATGCTGTTGGCATCGTTCAAGGTATGAGCTACAACCTTTTAATTTAATTTGCTTTGTTTAGTGTCTCCAGGCTCCTCAGCCAGTGGTCAGAGCATTATTTTTCTAAGTATTGTACAAATACTGTGTTGTTATTATTACTATAATGTAAAGCTGCTCCTGTCATTTTGATAGCCAAGTCACTTACCAGACTTAGTTAAACTGAAAAAAACATCCAGGTGTGCATTCATTTCTCTTAAGGTATATATAGAAAAGTATTAGAAATCATTTTTAACTACATGCCTGCATTTCTAGAATAACTGTGCACCTGCAAGGCTTGGTTAACGTTTTATAGAGTTGGCATAAATACGAATAACTTAATCTCTCATGTATTGTTCAAGAACCGACTGGATGTGACACTCAGTTGACAAGGTGGTCCGAGGTTAGGCTGGGTGATCTTGGAGGTCTTTTGCAACCTTTATGTTGTGTGGTTCAGTGCAAAGGCCAGCTTTGAGTCCCCATTTTAATTAGGATTTTGCTCCTCGCCGCAGGTGCGACAACAGTTTCCTCCTCCGATCGGTTGGACAGCCACCGAAGCTCCCAGCCAGGTCACCGTGGAGAACCACCCGGTTCAGGAAACCACCTTCCATGTAAACCCTCAACAACAGAATGCATTACATCATCACCACGGCAACAGCTCCCACCACCACCACCATCACCACCACCACCACCACCACCATGGACAGCAAGCCTTGGGCAGCCGGACCAGGCCGAGAGTCTACAATTCTCCAACAAACAGCTCCTCCACCCAGGATTCTATGGAGGTGGGCCACAGTCACCACTCCATGACATCCCTGTCTTCCTCAACTACTTCTTCCTCTACATCTTCCTCCTCTACTGGTAACCAAGGCAATCAGGCCTATCAGAACCGCCCAGTGGCTGCTAATACCTTGGACTTTGGACAGAACGGAGCTATGGACATGAATTTAACAGTCTACTCTAATCCGCGCCAAGAAACTGGCATAGCTGGACATCCCACGTACCAGTTTTCTGCTAATACAGGTCCTGCTCATTACATGACTGAAGGACACCTTGCCATGAGGCAAGGCATTGATAGAGAAGAGTCTCCCATGACAGGAGTTTGTGTTCAGCAAAGTCCTGTGGCTAGCTCGTGACTAAACTGAAACTAAGTTTGTTTCTTGTGTGTTTTTATAGAAGTGGTGTTTTTCCAAAAACAAAGTGCAAAGCTGCTTGAATCAGAAGGAGATAAACTCACTGAACCGCTACAGGAGGGCAAAGTTGACTATTTTTTTAAACTTGAAAAGATTGCAAAGGGACAATGAAGTTTTGGGTTTTTTTTTTTTGTTGGTTTTTTGCTGGGGGGAGGTTTTTTGGTTGGTTTTTTTTTAAGAGCCATGTCTGGACCCACCTTAACGGATAGCTTAGTGGTGTTCACCTTTTGCTTCCCCCATTTTAACTTGCCACAACCTAGTCATAGTTTGGTTTTTTTGGGGGAGGGGTTTTGATTTGATTTTAATTTTTTTTAAATTTTTTTTTTTTTTGCTCTCATTCAACAGGGGTTATTGTTCAAATGTTAGTCATAGTTGCAAACTAGTTTCTTTTTAAAGGCATTGCACATGATTTCTAAAAAAAGGCCCTTTGAAGTTTTTTGGGTGGGAGGGGGAGTGAGTAATATATCTATTTTTTTTAGTTCCCCAAACAACCATGGGCACAGAAATGCAGTACTGTAAGAAAGAGGGACCTTCAGATTACACAAATATATTATTCTTCAGCTGTAAAAAGGGACGGTTGTGACGGAGTTTGTGAGGCACATTGAGCATGCGAAGTGGCGGTGAGCAGAACTCTCCTTTTCTGAATCTACTGAGGATCAAAGCAGCAATTGTGATGGGAATTCTGTGGGTGCCACCTTTTGGAGCCCACGGGCAGTTAGGATGGAAATCTGACTGGTTTCATAACTGAGGTGCACTGAGAAGCAATCAACGGGTCGGTCCTGGCCAGTCCTGGGGAGGTCTAAGTGGTGGTCTTTGGGATAACCTTTGGCCTTATGGATTTGGACTCTTAAGTTAGAAGAGCCTACCATTTCAGATGCAATCACTTTTGGACATGCTTTTGCAGACAGTCCTTAATGCTGAAAACACAGAGAATGGGTAATTCAAGAGGCCTTTCTTTTAAAAATAGACTTTTGTGACCCACTTATTGTAAGGTATTGCAAGGTCACTTTGCGTGTGTCATAAAGTTGACTTCCTTATTGGTTGAAGGTCACAGGAGTAGTGGTTTGCGTTTGATGGAAATAGCTACAACTGTGTCCCTTCCTGCTTTTTACTTTTTTCTTTTGCTTTTTCTCGGCACGTGGTTTCTCCACCATTACTTCTGCACAAAGACGTCTTCTGTTCATCCTGAACATTTTTAAAAAAAAAAAAAAATGCAGAATTTTATGTGACTGCTTTTTTGCCTCACAATTATGCTGTGAATTTTACAAAAATTTATTTTCTTTTTTGATAATTTATTGTACCAAAGCTGTTTTTATAGCACATAGATGTCTGTAACCAATAATGTAGCAGTTCTGCACTTTGACACAAGGTGTAACTAGACCATTTTTAAATGTCAGTTGAAAAAAAAAATTATGGCTGTACTATTGCTTAAACAAAACTGGAACTGTTGTTGAATTCATAGCCAATACATTTACAGCAATCTGTGTACTGAAGATAATAGATTGACATCTACTCGGAGACTATAACATCTGTTACATTATCAATGTGTTCAGGCTTCTGAAGGTTAAAAGGGACACTAGATCCAGAAGCTATGAAACCAGCAGTTGATTCTTGTATTCCTTATTAACATTAATTGTAAACTTGAAGGCAAAGACCTTGATTTGCATGAACAGGTCCAAAAAAAAATAATAGGCTGAGTAAAGCAAAACCCTCATGGGAGACCTGAGGTTAGCAGGCTGTATTTAACAGGTGCCTAATTTTTGGGTAACGCTGCCTTAATATAACACAGTCAGCTTGGCAGTTGCAAAATTTAACGGGCCCATCCAAGAGATTTTTTTTTTTTTTTGTATGTGGGAAAAGGAAGGGAAGAGGAAAAAAAAAGCTGCGTGGGGAAAAAAAAAAAAACCCTTGGTGAAAGAATGAAGGTGAATTCCTCGATTGCCCATCCCAGATAAACAGTGTTGCCCATGCTCTCTTACAGAAGCAGTGATCTACCTCTGCCAGTAAGCCCTTGGGAAAGTTTTAATTTGAGCAGCAAATGGTCAATTCCATGCGGCCAAGTCGGTTTTTTGCGGTCGAAAAGGTGGAATTTTTTATACTCACAGTGGCAACACAGCAGCTGACTACCGTGTAAATGGGAATGAATCCTTGGGATTAGCAGTTTTTTGTAAATCATGGGTTTCTTAATCAAGTATTTCTTTTTCATACCAACACATCAACCCTGTGGATGAAAGCGAAATTTTTCTTTTCCATTTCATTTTTTCTTTTTTTTTTTTTTGGTTTTCTTTTGAAGCTCAGTAATTCAGAGAAGTTTACAGGATTTGGAAGGCTGTCACCTTAGAAAAGGATGCTGAGTTTAGCAATATTAAAAAAAAAAAAAAGGAATCCAGTTCTTACTGCTGTCTAGGAATATGAGGGTAATATGGAATCTGGGTAACATCGTGCGCCAATAAAAATAAAAAAAAACCAACCTAAAGCAGTTCAAAGAAGTAATCTCTACATCAAGAAGAAAAAAAAAAATCATAAAATCCAGTGCTTCTGCATACTGTGTTATGTTACAGTCCAGTTTTGTGTGCTTTACTACACAGTTTGGTTACAGGACTTCTGTGCATTGTAAACATAAACAGCATGGAAAAGGTTAAATACCTGTGTTCAGATTGTAAGATCTAGTCCGGACTTGCTGTGTATATTGTAACGTTAAATGAAAAGACAAGCCCTTTGTATTATAGTCATGCAGTCTTATGTATGATAAACAGTTGAATAATTTGTCCTCAGACTCTTTACTGTGCTTTTTAAAAAGAAAAAAAAAAAAGGAAAAAAAAAAAGAGTAATTTAAGCAAAGACAAAAAAACAACAAAAAAAAATTGTAAACATAGTAAATCTTCCTATGCAATTAACCTACTCCAAGCCATGGTATGGTAGGTATAATTATACTATAATATGTAAATATCAGATACATTGAAACAGACTTAAAAATATGAAAGTAAAAGTTGGAGGCGTAACAGCTAATTTGGAGTTTTTAATTGAAACAGCGAGGTCTGCAAATCACTGCTGTGTGAACTCAGCTCTGCTTGATTCTCATGGACTGTGCTTGTAGTTTGGGTTCTTTAATCCTCACCTCAGTCTGAATGTTCTTAGGTGCTCTGCAGCTTCCTCCCTGCCCCAGACCAGCTGCTTTTGAGGCCATGGAATGGAATTTTGGGACTTTAATGGATGAGCTGTTACCCCTTGAGCCCAGCCTGGTTCCTCCTGCATCACCAACTCCTTGGCTTTGGGTGCAGTAGGATGTAGTTTTGGAAAAGCTGATTTTCCTGCCAGGTGGGAGGATTTTTCCCATGTCTCTGGAGTGATGCAGCCAGGTGATTTTCCATGTCTCTGCAGTGATGCAGCCAGGTGATTTTCCATGTCTCTGCAGTGATGAGCCAGGTGATTTTCCATGTCTCTGGAGTGATGCAGCCAGGTGATTTTCCATGTCTCTGGAGTGATGCAGCCAGGTCATTCTCCATGTCTCTGCAGTGATGCAGCAGGTGATTTTCCATGTCTCTGCAGTGATGCAGCCAGGTGATTTTCCATGTCTCTGGAGTGATGCAGCCAGGTCATTCTCCATGTCTCTGCAGTGATGCAGCCAGGTGATTTTCCATGCTCCCAGTCCTCCCTCAGCTCTAGGACTGTTTAGTTCCAGCTGGTGACCACCAGAGCCTGGTAGAACAATGAGTAACAACTCCAGTTTGAAACTATTCCACAGAAAATAACTTGAACAACCTCTAGAGATGGAGTTCCTTAAATCCTTTAACTGTGAAGCTTTTGCAGCTCTTCTGAAACTTCAGATGTTTTAAAACCTGTTTTCAAACTCACTCCAAAACCTGGAATTGCTGTCCCCAGCCCCTGGCAGAGGTGTCAGTCCTGCTGTGTGCATGCAGGAGGTGCAGTACATCCCTGCCCCTCTCACTTGGTTCCTTGTCTGTTGAAACCTCCAAGGATTGCAGTTTTCAACCTTTCAGCCTCAGTTCTTTGCATTAAAAGATTGTAAATGTAGGTGCTCATCCATCCTGATTGCTCAGTCCTTTGGGAATGGCTGTTCTGCCAGGATTTAGGCTGCCATCCTGTAAGTACAGAGTCATCTGCAGGGGCTTGGTTCACACAAGGGTTGGATTCACCTGGAAATGTGACTTCATCTCCATTGTTCATCACTCTGCCATCCTTGTTTTCACTACACCATCCATGTGCTTCTGTGTCATTCTGGACAACTGAAAAAAAAAGACCTTTGAAGATGCTCTGTTGAAGAATTTCTGTTGAAAGCCATCAGGAACATCCCTTCTAATGAGGGAGTGAGTGAAAACTCCACCTTGGTGACACAGAATGTGTTATGTTGGTTTCTGGAACAAATTCATCCCAATGAGGTCATTGTCTGGAATTTCTGGATAGTAAGGAAGTGTCTTTCCAGTCAAAATTATACGAGGAAATGGCTGCAGAGTAGAGTTACTGCTGAGTGTTCATGTCCTTAGTGTAGTTTGTGTTTAGCCTGACTTTTGGATGTTGGAATTCTCTCAGGGGAACCTTGTGGCTCTGCACAGCTGCTGCCAGGAGGGGACAGCCGGGGGGTCAGGCTGTGCTCCAGGGAACAGGGACAGCAGGAGAGGGAACAGCCTCAGGCTGGGCCAGGGGAGGCTCAGCTTGGCCAGCAGCAGGAATTTCTGCATGGCAAGGGTGCTCAGGCCTTGGCAGGAGCTGCCCAGGGAGGTTTGCAGTGCCCATCCCTGCAGGTGTCCCAGGAAGGCCTGGCTGTGGCACTCAGTGCTCTGGGCTGGGGACAAGGTGCCCATTGGCACAGCTGGGACTGCATGGGCTGGGAGGGCTTTGCCAGCCTCAGGGATCCTGGAATTCCATTATATTTTACTTAAAATGATGCATACTAAGCTGCACAATATTTGCCCAGCAAAGGAAGGCACCTGGTTAAACAGTGGTTTTCTGTTCCACATCCCTGTTTTTCGTGAGGTTCTGCAGAAACAACTTGTTGGAAATTTGCAATTGTTTTTAGTTCTCCACCTCATGACGACTACTGAGCTCTTCCTTCCTTACTGATAAAGATGTCTTGATTTGATTTCAGCAGTTCTCCATATGAGCCATATCAAATTTTGGGATCTGCCCTGACCTTAAGCTTAAGGAGAGTAGGGTTAGATGGGATATTGGGAATAAATTCCTCCCTGGCAGGGTGGGGAGGCCCTGGGATAGAATTCCCAGAGAAGCTGTGGCTGCCCCTGGATCCCTGGCAGTGTCCAAGGCCAGGTTGGACATTGGGGCTTGGAGCAGCCTGGGACAGTGCAAGGTGTCCCTGCCATGGCTGGGGTGGAAAATAGATGATTTTTAAGGTCCCTTCAATCCAAAACTTTCTTTGATTCTCTAAAAAAAGGGTTAAAAACTTCTCAAATCCAAATTGTGTGATCACAGCCCCGAGTCCTGCTGAGCACTGACTTGCGAATCTCTTGCAAAATCACAGGAACTTCAACAGTTTCTTGGAACTTCAGGTTTTATGGATGTTCCTTGGGGTGTTGAGTAATGAAAGAGTAGCATGGCTAAGGCAGGAGAAATTAATAGCCAAATCCCCCTCCTGTAGGTCTCCCCCTGAGAAAAGAGAGAAAAGGAGATGAATTTGATGGATGGTGATCATCAAAAACCAGTGAGTTCATGATTGGAAAATGATATATGGAAAATTAAATGCAGAGTTTGTTGGTTCTAAAGAAACTAATGGAAGATCTCAAGCAGAAAATCCAAAACAAAACTTTCTTCAGCATCTCTCTTCCCTTTCCCCAGCTGGGGACATCTTTGCCACTTCCTGTTGTGTTTTAAAGCTCTTTTCCTTCAGATTTTCCAGCTCAGGCAGGAATTCAGGACTCTTTCCCATCAATATCAATAGCTGGTAGATGGAGTGGATAATTCTGAGACTGCAGGGATGATTGATGATGATGAAGATGATGATGATGGAGTTGCCTTCACCCAAGGCAGGAAGAAAAGCTCATCCTGAATGGAGCACATTGAGCTCAACTCAACACACCCTTTCCTCATTGGTGCTTGAAGGAAATTCCCATTGTGGAGGCCTTTGGAGTCAAGAATAAGCTGAGGGAATTCAGTCATAAAATCATGGAATATCCTGAGTGGGAAGAATCCACAAGGATCACCTAGGTCCCCCAACAATCCCACCCTGTGCATCTCTGGAGCTCCTGGAGCTCTGGCAGCCTCAGGACCATTCCCATTCCCATTCCCTGGGAATTTCCAAAGCTTTAGTGTCACAACCTCAGTGACCTGGGAAGACAAATCCAGGAATTTGGGGAGCCAGGGCTTGGAAAAGCAGAGATGTCACAGAGTTCCTTCATGGGAACAGGGAGAGTTTTGTCTGCAGAAAAAGTCCAACATTGTAACTTCGGCTAAAAGCATTTTAATGCCTTTTTCATTTGCTTTTAGGTTGAAACTTTAATTCATTTCCCTCCTCAGGAACACTTCAAGGCCTTTCCTCCCCTCCCAAATTCCTGTCCTTTCTCAGTGCTTCTCCCTCCCCTTCCCTGCTTTCCACTCTGACCCTTCTCCCCTTCCTACACTTCACACATCTTTTTTTTTCCTTTCAACATTTCCCCCTTCCTTTTCCCACCTTTTAGCTTTGAATTTCCCCCTGCTTTTCTTTTTTCCCTTCTTTTCCCATGTATGTCTCTTCCCTGCTTTTCCCACTGTTTTTCTCTGTTTTCTCTCCCCCTGTTCCTTTTTCTTCTCCCTGTGTTTCCTTTTCCTGCTTGTTCTTTTCCTGTCTTTTCACAGCTTTTCCTGTCTTGTTTCCCTGCTTTTGTTTCCCTGCCATTCTTTCCCTGTTTTTTCCTGCTCCCCTCCCCTGCTCTTCCCTTCCTCTCCCTCCTTCCTGCCCTTTTGGATTCCTCAAGTCTTTTTTCCCTTTTTCTTAATGCTTTCAGTTTTTTCCCTACTTTGACTTTTCCCCTTCCTTTGAGCTCTCTTCCATTGATTTTTCAGGATATTTCAACAGCCCCCAACTTTATTTTCATTATTTTCTCCTATATTTTGACTTTCTATCTTTCCTGCTTTTTTCCTGCCTGTCTTTCCCACTTTCTTTGCCACCCTTGATTTGCATTTGCTTTCCCCCTTTGCTTTCCCTTCAGGTCTTTTCCCTTTCTTCTTTCCAATCTTGTCTCCTTTCCCCTTTCCCCCCCATTATTTCAATACTTTTCAGGTGTTTCTTTGCTTCCTTTCCTGACTTCAAGTGCTTTTCAAGTTTCTTCCCCCTTCCTTCTCCACTTTTTTCCAAATGCTTTTCAGGTGTATTTCTTCTTCCCTTTGCTCATTTTTCCATCTCCTCCCTGCTTTTCCCTGTTTTGATTTCATTCCCATTTTTCTCCCATCTTTTCTATGCTTTTTCTGGATAATTCCATTTTTTCCTCTCTTTCCCTTCCTTGCCTTTTCCTTGCTCTTCTATTTTCATATTTTCCTTTTTTTTCATGCTGTTATTCCCATCCCCTCCATCCTTTTCAATACTTAAAAGACTTTTCTCTGCTTTTCAGGTCTTTTCCTTGCTTTCTCCTTCTCTTTCCCCTGCTTTTCCTTTCCAATTCCCACTGGCTGCAGTGCTTTGACTTAGTTTTCACTGATTTTTCAGGTTTTTTCTTGCTTCCCTCCCTCCATAAAAAGATTCCTTTTCATAACTCTCTTGATTCCCTTTTTGATCTTTCCTTGCTTTTCTTGCCTTCCCTTCTTTTTCCTCTCTCTTTTCAATCCTTGTTCTGCTTATTTTCACTCCTTTGCAGGTCTTTTCCTTCCCTTCCCCTTTTCTTTATTCTCACTTCCAAGGAAGGAAAGAAATTTTTTTTCCTTTTTTTTTTGTGCCTTTTTTCCCTCTGTAATTCTAATTAGGTTCCACTGAACCTGTAAATGCTCCATTCATTCTTTTGAGTTCTTTCAGCTATTTTCCCATTTCCTGTTTAGGTTTTTTTGGGTTTTTTGTTTGTTTGTTTGGTTGGTTGGTTGGTTTTATAACCTATTGTTTTACAGGTGTGAAAATGGCTGGGAGAACTTTGCTCCCTGAATACCAATCTGGAAATTTTCTAAGGAAAAAGGAAAAAAACTTGGGAGACACAGCCTCTCCTGGTCCAAAAAGCAGAGCTGTGTGAAATTTTCTCTCCTGGGAAATGCTGAAATCCAGCCTTTTCTCACTTTTTCCCCCAAATATCTGGGAAGAGGGCGAGGGACACCATGGCAAATCCCATAAATGACGTGGCAAACTGGGACAAAGTTCATGAAAGCTGGGGGAAACCTGAGAGGAACCTTCTAGAGCCTGGAATGCAGGGAATGGCATGTGGGATATCTGCAGCTCCATGGAAGGGACTTGGAGGAGAAGGGATGAAGGGAATGGAAAAGCTCTCCGTGATGGATGGAGACTGGAGAGACTCAGGCTGATTGTTTATTGAGAAGGGATAAAAAAAACATGGAGAAATTAAAAATGCACCTCGGGGTGGAGTAGTCAGACCTTCACAGCTTTGTCTTTGTGTGGAGAAATTGTTTTGCTTGAAGAGTGGAAATGGAATTGAATTTGGAATGGGAGAATCAAAACTTTGTGATGTAACTCACTGCTGTGAGTCCTGCTGGATCCACTGGGAAAGCATTGGAGAGCTGATGGATGATTGTAAATCAGAATTAACACACTGAGGAGAACAGGCACCCTTTGTGAGGTGAAATTGTTGTACTTGAAAAGTGGAAATGGAATTGAATTTGGAAGTGGGAGAATCAAAACTTTGTGATGTAACTCGCTGCTGTGAGTCCCACTGCAAAAGCATTGGAGAGCTGATGGGTAATTAAATCAGAATTAACACACTGAGGAGAACAGGCACCCTCAGCCCTAGGGGCATCAATCCTAATTATTGACAGTTGGGAAAAACTTCCTGGCTACTTCCAGCCACAAAAAGTGCACAAAAAGCACAAAAAGCTGCCTAAAGTGTCCTTGCTCCCTTTGGAATTTGGGTTTTGCTGTGGCTGGGGAGAAGATCCTGCAGGAGATCCCATTCTGTGCCCATGTAAGGCTTCCCAAAGCTGCCTGTCCTGCACCCTTCTCCCTCATCCCAAATCATCCTCCAGCCCCAGCTGCACCACAGAAAAAGCTCCTCATCCTCCTTTGCTGAACTTTGGCCAAACTCCCCCAGCTGGGATCTCGAGCAGGCGTGTTTGAGAATCCAACCCAGGATTTCAGAGGGGTAACAGGAGAAGTGGGGAAAAGCAGACCTGGACAGGCACATCTCTCCTGCCTTGTTTCTCCTCAAGTTTGGGGACATCTGAGCAGTAATTCTCCATCATTAGCTGAAACACACTTCAGTCTGGCTTGGTGGAAGGGTTGAAGAACTTGAAAAACATTAAAAACATTTGAGTTTCAGTGCCTTCTTGACATATCTGCCATGGTCTGTCTGTGGCTAATCTTAGCTGCTGCTCTGCATGGTTGGAGGTCCTGCCAGCCCTCGTCACTCCCAAACCCTGACCCTATGTTTAGCAGCAGCAAAGTTCCAAATTCAAATTGGCCTCATGCTTGGCATTGAGGCTGCAGGAGTTAGAGCCAATTAGCACAAGTGCCTCAGCATTTGATTCCTACAACTTGGATTTGGTTTAACTTCGCTTTAAGGTGTCCTCAGAAGGGAAAATTTGAATGCAACCTGTTTGGGTCTGGGACACTGATGGAGCATTTATTGAATGGGATGATTGTTTAGTCCAGCACACACCTCGTGGGATTTCCCCTCAAATATTAATTTAGGAGACAATATTTCTTACCTGTGGCTTCATCCAAAGCAGTGTGAGCAGCAGGAAAGGGATTGGGATTGTGTCCCTGTGCTCAGGTGAGAGCTCACCTGCAGAGCTGCTCCAGCCCTGGGGCTCAGCACAGCAAGGAGCTGGAGCTGCTGGAGAGAGTGCAGAGGAGGCAGCAGGATGAGCAGAGGGATGGAGCAGCTCTGCTAGGAGGAAAGGCTGGCAGAGCTGGGATTGTTCAGCCTGGAGAGGAGAAGCTTTGGGGTGACCTCCTTGTGGCCTTTTGGTGCCTGAAGGAGCTGCAGGAAACATGGAGAGAGACAATTGCCAAGGGCTGCAGGGACAGGACACAGGGAATGGCTGCAAAGTGCCAGAGGGCAGGGAGAGATGGGAGATTGGGAACTAGGAATTGTTCCCTGGCAGGGTGGGGAGGCCCTGGGATGGAATTGCCAGAGAAGCTGTGGCTGCCCCTGGATCCCTGGCAGTGTCCAAGGCCAGGCTGGACATTGGGGCTTGGAGCAGCCTGGGACAGTGGAAGGTGTCCCTGCCATGGCTGGGGTGGCACTGGATGGGATTTAAGGTCCTTTCAACCCAAACTATCCGGTGAATCTCTGATTCTATGACAGGAAATGTCTTTGGACTCATCCCCTGCTCACGGGAGAGTAAATTCAGGTGTGTGCAGCCCTTCCCTCTGCACTGGAGCCACAGTGAGCTCTGATTTTCATCTGTGTGTGTGGGAGGAAGGTTAAGGCTCTGAGCTGCTTCTTGAAAATGAAGCTTCAGACAAACTGCTTCACTCCTTCTGTCCCTGAGTTACAAAAATCTGTGATAAAGGGGCATTTTAGAAGAGATTGTTTCAGTCTGGTGTCTTTTTGGTTGTGTTGGAATGATTTATGGGCACAAACTGACCCAGCAAATAAGGCAAATTGTGACGGTTCTGCTGGATAGGTGTTCTTCTCATTCCCTGGGGAGACAGAGGGAATGTACTGAGGAGTTTGTGACTTCACTAAAGAGACAAAGGAAAAGCTCTTAAAACTGAAGAAACAGCAAAGTTGGAGTCCAGCAGTTCTGGACTTTTGTCACAGGCAGCAAAACTCCATGAGGCTGAATTCCACAGCCTGGCAAAACCAAAAGGATGTTTAATTTAGGGAATTCAAAAAGCTCCACCACGGCAACAGTGGAATTTGTGCTCTTTCTGGGGGGCAGGAAGGCAAAACCTCCAACCCAGACCACGATGCTTGAGCAGCACAGAATCCCAGCAGGGGAAGGCAGACAGGACAGATCAGCTGAAGTGCAGAGGCTGCAACTGTCAGCACCGAAATAACTGCGAGTGGATTCGAGGTAAGAGATCCGAAGGAGGAGCAGTTATTAATAATGAGGAGACATGGCAAAAATCCCGCAGCCGCCCGGGGGAAACCTGAGAGCACAGATGCTGCTGGAAAGGATTTGCAAAAATAGCAAGGCATCTCTGCAGGGGATGCTTCTCAGTCGTGCCACCGCAGGAATGGGAGAGAAAATGCAAAGTTGCTAGAGCTGGAGGTCTCCCCTTAGCGAGGGAAGGTTCCTGGAGCTGAGCAAACCCCACCAGAGCAGAGGGGAAAGCTTGGAGAAACAGCTGAGCTGCTGGAGCAGGTGATTGGATTTGATCCCAAAAAAATCCAGCAGGAGCATTTGGACACATCAGTCAGGAGTGGAACGTGATGGGGAGAAGGAGGAGGGGATGAAGCTCAAAGGAAGGGAAGGATTGAAGGGAGCCACAAAAAGAAGGAATAAACCCCTTAGGAAATCCAGCGACTCTTCTCATGCAATTAGGATTTTTAATAGGCAAGAAAAGGGGTTTTTGTCCAGTTATTGAGACAGGATGAGAATATGGAGGGGAAAAATGAGTGCAGGCTGAGTAAAGGTAACACCTGGCTGGTTTGGGTGGGAACAGGGAATTTTCCATGGGGTGCAGCTGAAGGAAGAATGCCTGGCTGGGATTTCCCTCTTTGCTTCACAGTCACAGTTAAATCTCTTTGCATGATTGGAGCTCCTCTGACCTCATTTGCACTTTGCAGGAGAAACATTCCCCAAAAATCCCCCTTTTCCTCTCCTTTTCAGTATTAATATAAAAACCCAGGGTGCCATGGAGGTGGTGGAGTGGCAGTGTTCAGGAGGAGTCTGGATGTGGCCCTTGGGGACAATTTTTGGGGTGATGCTGGTGCTGCTGGGGTGGCACTGGGTGATCCCAAAAGTCTCTTCCCACCTCAATAATTCCATGTGAAAACAGTAAATTGTGAACCAACAGACATTTCCAAGTCTTAAGACAATTTAGAGGAAAACATCCATTTTCATGGATCTCAACGAGAGCAAACATTAAAAAAATCCCCTGAGAAAGGAATTGTTCGACAAAAAAACTCCTTGTATTTCCTGCTGCTCACTGAGAGCCACCAGGACTTTTCCAAACCAGCAAAATTTCCTTTTTTTCTTGTTAAATGCTGATAAAAATGTTGTTTTCTTGTTCCTCTTGCAGCTCATTCTAGCAAAACATTTCACAGGGATATCACTGTGTTCATGCAAATAACATATTCTGTTGTTTGGAGGGTGTAGGTTTATGATTTCTTTGTATAAAGGCAACTTTCCCCTGAGTTCTGTGCAAGATGATGATTTCCCATGAAAAGTTAGGATTTCTTTTGGCCATCCTTGGCCCTTGTCCAGGAGTGAACTGATGTGATGTAAAATTCAGTGTGAAGGGATTAATAATCTAGTGACAACATATAAAACTATAGCTGAGTGCACTCAGTTCTTTAATACCAGCAGGGGACTGAATAATAAAAATTGCTGTTTCTCCTCTTCTTTTTTTCCCCCAAAAAGATAAATATCAGAGCCTGAGTTTCAGGTATTTAAATTTTATATGTGTTAGACCTCAGGTGTGGTGGTTGGTTTGTGTTTTAATGTTTCATAATCCCAGCACTGAGGGGTTTTTTTTTTTTGTTACATAGAATTTGCTTAAATTCTTACCTATTTTTCTTTATTTTTAGTCAATAACAGTTTGAATCCAATTATTAAATATTCAGTGGAGAGGTTTGATCTCCATTCCTATGGAATCACAGAATGGTTTGGGTTGGAAAAAACCTTAAATCTCATCCAGTTCCAACCCCTGCCATGGGCAGCTCCAGTTATTATTTTTAAAATAATATTAAACCCCAACTTTGTCTGCTCTGGCTGTTATTAATGACTATTATTGCTGATGATCAGCTTTGCAGCTCCAGGTTTCTCTCCAATCCATCTCTGCCTTGCCCAACACTCCCCTGTAGTTCTGACAAAGTTCAACCTCAATTCTCACTCCTCGTGTTGAGCAAACTTTCCAATCATCCACAATTTCCAATAGCTGGAAAAAGCTGAAAAGCAGCCAGAATTTTGGGGAACAGAACGAACATTATGGCCCAAAAATTTTAATTGAATTAGTATTTAAATTGAATTTATATTTAAATTGAATTTATATTTAAATTGAATTTATATTTAAATTGAATTTATATTTAAATACAATTTATATTTAAATACAATTTCCATATTATAAATTGTAGTGTAAATTATCAAAAGTCTTCTTTTCTTTCTCCTCTTTCTCTCCTGCATTGGAGAATAACTCTCCATAAATAATAAACACTCGAGTTTTATGTGGAGATTTAATTTTCCTCCTTGTAGCTTCTGGTGACTTTCAAAAACCTTAATAATAACACTGAAATATTCACTGACATTGAAGTTTATCCAACTTGACCAAAATGCTGCATTACTGCCTTTTCTCTTCATATTTTTATTATCTCCATAGCTGAGATTTGTCTGCTTAGGAAATTCATCTAAATTAGATCAATTATTCCAGAAAATGCTGGAATAATTCAAACTGAATTTGTTTGATTGCACAGAATCAGTTCATGGCACTTAAAATTGAAATGGTTTTAATTTATTTGGGTTTATTTCACTCCAAATAATGATCCAGTAAGGTTTAGAGTTAATTCTTATGGGCTTTTGAGGGGTAAATTGTAAGGAATTTGAGCAGTGAGGAGCAGGGATTGGCTTTGGGATGGACAGGATTTAGTGTAGGAAAAGGACCAACAGGACAAGGTGTGGAATGGAAGGCTGAAATCTCCCTGAGAAAATGAGTTCTGGTAAATTAAAATCAAAATTTTCCCAGTTATAAAATATATTTCAAGAAATATCTCTTCATTTGGAAGCTAATTGTGGTGTGTTATGTGATGATGTGGTATTGTAACATTTCAAGAAAATATCAAGAAAAATAAACATTGATATAGTTACATTTCGAGAAAGTATAAAGAAAAATAAACACTGATATAATGTGAGAGAATGCTCCTCAAACTATGCAAAAGCAATTTTCAAGATGTCCCACAGACTGAAATCATCTCTTCTCAAAGTGGGTTAATAATTTTCCCAGAACATAATTTTAATCTATTTTTTCCCTTTCATTATTTCTCTAAATACATGATTTTCTTATGTTTTTTATATTCAATACCCTTTGATCATTGGCCATTTCCAGGTGAATTGGAATTATTTCTGCCTCAGCTCTGCTCTCAGCTGGCAGTGACAGCAAGGAGGTGACCACACCTTCCCTGGCAGGGCTGTGCTGATTCCTCCTTATTCACTGAAATATTTGCAGCAAATTTACTTCCACTGCTTTATCCCTCAACTCCTCTGTGAGGATTTTAAGGCAGGTGCAATTTCCTCATTTTCCCATGAATTCCTGTTAATATTCAGCTTCTGGGGTTTAGGCAGAAATGCAGAGAAAATGAGAGAAAATGAGTTTGGTATCTGGTTATGCATTGTTATTTCTTAGGCTTTAGGAAGTTTGGGATTTGGGAATAATGAGGAAGGAGTTTCTAAACTCAAGTTCGTGTTTATCCATGGAATCAGAATCCCAGGATGGTTTGGGGTGGAAGGAATATTCTCTCTGTATTTGATGAGAGCAGCACAAGGAGCAGTGATCACCCCAAAAACTCTTTTTTCCCCCTGTTTTCTCCTTTTCCTTTATCTCCTTTTCTGCTTTTTTCTTCCATTTTTCGTTGTCCTTTTCTTCTCTCTCCCCACTTTTTTCTTTTTCTCTTTTTCTCTCTTTCCTGGTTTCCCTTGTTGCCTTTTGTTTATTTCCCCCTCATTTTTATTCCATTCTCCTATTCAAGTTATTATTTTCCCTTTTTTCCTCTTTCCCCCTTTTTTGTGTTCTCCCTTGTTTCCCTCTTTTCCTTTCCCCCTCCTTTTTCAGTTTTCCTTAATTTTTCTTTTTTTTCCTTTGTTTTTCCCCTTTCCTGTTTTCCTTTTTCCTATTCTTTTCCTCTTTCCCCTTCCCCTTCTCCCACTTTTCCCATTTTCCTTTTTCCTATTCTTTTCCTTTTCCCCCTTCCCCCTTTTTGCCTTTTGCTTTTTTCCCCTCTTCCCACTTTCCCCTCCTCTCCCCCTTCTCTCCCTTTCCCCCTTTTCCCATTTTTATTTTTTCCCCATTTTGCTCTTTTTTCATTTTTCTCCTTTTTTTCCCATTTTTATCTTTATTTTTTCATTTTCTCCTTTCCCCCCCACCACCTCCTTTTTTCCCTTTTTCCTTTCTTAAAAAAAATTTACTCCTTTTTTTTTTTTTTTCTTTCTTCTTTGCCTTTTCTCTTTCCTTTTTTCTCTTTCTCCCTTTCCCCATTTTTCCTTATTTCTCCTTTTTTCTCCTCCACTTCAACTGATAATTTACAACCTGCTGGGTAGAACCTGCCAGGGGAGGAAGGAGATGTGGTTTATCTCCTGCAATTCCATTTTTAAGACAAATTAAAAATTCCTCTCTGACTCAGTTCCAGCAGGAAGTTGAGCTTACACTTCCTAAATCCCAAGTGGATCTTTGACATTTTGGTCCAAACCCTTCCCAAATCCATTTTTTTGGGATGAAAATGTACAAAATGTCAGATTGGGAATAGTTTCATTTTATCTGTGATCAAAGCCATGGCAATGACTGACTCATTGCAAAGTTCAGTGCTGAATATCCAGCAGTTTATTTTATTAAAATCTCTAAAATTAATACCTATTCAATTTAACAGTAGGAAAACTGATTTAATTTGATGCCTGAATTTGTGCATTATCTGCAAAGCTGAGAAAAAAATGGGATTTTTTCAACCCATTTTAAGGAAGTCTCCAGATGAACAAAACATTTGTTCTCATAGCAAAATGCTTCATTAATTTATTTTGGAAATGTGAGGGGAAAAAAACTGTGAATGGAAGATTCTGTTCTGCTCTGTGAAGTGCTGGGATTTAATTTTTGGGGATTTTATCTCTGAGGCAGTTCACTGGATTGATCTTGCTGTAATTATCACTTCCAATCCACAGATTCCTCAGTAATTAATAATGAAAGATCTAAAATAAATGACATCTTTACAGAACCAGAAATACTCTTGAAAGGTCATGTTTTCATGGCCGTGCAGATTTTTGGCAAAGCAGTCAGAGTTGATACAAAGAGAGAACAAAAAAAAATCACTAAAAAAGGAAATGGAATTTGTTATTTAAATATGAGAAATAAAGCCACACTTTGCCAGTTTCCTGGGGAATTTCAATGTCATTTTTGGGGATAAAAGATGGTTGGAGTCATGAAGTGGCCCAACGGTTTTTGTGCCTTGAACATTTCCCTCTTTCTTTTGAATCCAGGGAGTTTGCAAACAATTCCATCTCTCATTGAGTTACTTTGCTGCATTTCATAAGGTAAAAAAAAAAAATTCTTTGTGGCGTTTAAATGAATTTTCTCCTTTGTCTCTTCTCATCGTGGAGATTTCATGGTGATGATTTGTCCAGCCAAGAATTTTTAAGCAACAGTTTTGGTCATGCTTTATTTAATATATATTTACCAAGAGTAATTTTGTGGTGATGACTTGTCTGGCCAACATTTTTAGGCAATGCTTTTGGTCATGCTTTATTTAATATATTTATTTAGAGCAATCTTGTGCATGTCAAAGGAATGACCCACTAAACTGTAAAAAGTGGCTCAGCATGGCTGAGCTCTGAACTGCTGATTTCACTGCCTTTGTCTGAGATGTTTGTTGGCTTCATCTGTGGACTTTGCACTCGTTTTTGTTCCTCCTTTCCAGGGATATTTTGGTTTTTATTCCTCTTTTCCAGGGATCTTTTGTCTCTGCTGTGAATCATCCCTGGCAGTGTCCAAGGCCAGGTTGGACATTGAAGGTTCTCATCCCTGGATGAGCTTCAAGGCTCCTTCCACCCAATTCCCACTAATTTTGGGAAGATCTCATCCATGGTCAGCATTCCTGAGGAGCGCAAGCAGACATTTAGGATGCACCTCCAGCACCCCATCCAGCTCAACCAAAAAAGTTGCTGTGAAAAGGAAATTATTTCCACCACCATCTGAGCAAAATTCAACAGAATGACGTCAAAGTGTGACAGTTTGGGTTCCCCAACCCCAAATCCCATTGATATTCTCAGATTAGAGACTTCTCATGGTGATGTCATCATCTTCTTTTTAAAAATGCCATTTTTAAAATTTGATCAGGGAAGATTTGGGAAGATTAAACAGTTTTTGTAGGCATTTGACGCTCCAGGGAAGAATTTGGGACCTGATGATGGGGAAGTGGCCAGGGAGGGTGACAGTGAGCTGGAAGGAGTCCAGAGGACTCCAGTCCAACATCTGGAGGAAAATTTGATGGGATAAGAGTTCTCCACCAGTTCTCCCAGTTTAAACTTTCCAGGAAAGTCAGTGCAAGTGATTGCCTACTGTCAGTTGATAATCAATTGCCTATAATCAGTTGAGGGTAAATAGATGAAGAGTGGCTGATGGAGGCTTCAGTGGCTTACAGCAGGATGGTGCTGCAGCTTCCAGAACTTCATCAGTTTCAATTTCCATGAGTTTCAGGTGTGAGTTTAGAGCTGCTGCCTTTGATTTAAAAAAAAACCAAAAAAAGGGAAAAAAGTAGGGAGGGTTCTCCCCAGTCCTGCCCTCTGAAAAAACCCCAAAACTTAAAAGCAGCTGATGTTATTTGAAACTTTTTTTTTTTACTCTGTGTGGGTGACACGTGTGTTGGGGAGAACGAGGGAAGAGAATGTGATTTGTAGCTGTGAACTTGCTTGGAACAGAAAGCAGATTTCACACTTGAGGTGAAACAGGAATTTCCAAGTCCCTCTGGAATTCTATCTCTGGGTATGATGTCTGTGGGCTCTCTGTGGGAAGCTGTTGGAGCATCAACAGGCAGCAAATGGGGCAGTGGAAAGGTAAAATAACTACACCTTTACACTGGAGCTGCAGTGGATTATAATGTCTGGAAATCCTGAGGATCTGATAAAACTGTGGGAATAAACTGGGAGAAAGAAGCTTGAGCTAAACCCACACAAGGAATGGTGAGTGTCTGACACCAGCTCTGTCCTCCAAAAAGCCAAGTCCTAGAAGGTTAAAACTCACTCAGGAAATTATTAACAAATAACAGCTTTCAGGTGTTGCCTTCAAGAATTATTTACAGCACAAAGCCCAGAGTCTATGCCTGCCCTCCCTGTGCTTGTTTCCCAACAGGTGTTGGGAGCTGAGGGAGCAGGAAGGGAAGAGAAGCCAACTCCTTGTGTTGTAGGTTTGATTTATAGCCTCAAAAGTGCCTGGGTGAGGCAACAGGGCTGTTCAGGAGGCTGATACTCTGAAAAGAAAGATATTTTGATGGGCAGGGAGCACCATAATAGCAACAATTTTGTGTTTGACAGCCAGAAGCTCTGGTGGCTGCTGAGGAATGTCCGAGGTGCCCAATGCACAGGAGATAAATTGTGTTGAGCCTCTAATTCACACCCACATCAGAGAAGTGAAGGAAATGGTATAAATTCACCTCTTCAAAATCAAATCTGCCAAAGGCAGGAGTCAGAGATATCCCAGGTTTTCTGGGAATAACGTGGTGCATCCTCTCAGGGCTGTGCTCTGCTGTACCTTTTGGTCTTTCCAAACAAGACCAAACAACTCCAGCTCAGGAGGTGACAAACCTGGGCTGGCATTTGCCCAGGGAACATCTTGATGGATAGGCTGGGAATGAGGAATTTTCCATTCTTCCATTAAAAAACCCCAGAGATGTTATGAAATCTTAGAATTACAGATTTGTAGCATCCTGGAATGGTTTGGGTTTGAAGGAACCTCAAAGATCATCCAGTTCCACCCCTCCTGCCATGGGCAGGGAACCTTCCACACCAGAGGGTGAAAGTTGGGCTGTTGGGAGAATTCCAGAGCCAGTGGCACAGGGGATGGAGCTGTCAGTGCCCTCATGGCAGGGTTTGTGTTTTGGGAGAAGTGGGAGGTGGCTTTGGACATCCCTGGCGTGAAGAGAGCACTGAGTCCAGCCTTTCCCTCTCCTAAAGAGCTCAGTGGGGCTGAACTGTGCCTGGAAGCAGAACAGGGATTTTGGGAATTTCTTCCCTGGTTTTGGAAGGCCTGAATGACCTCTTGAGCTCCAACAGAGGAACATGGACAACCCAGACTTGGAGGCAAAGACTTGAAGTGAACTTCAAACCCTCTGTTGATGTTCTTGGATTTTCCAGTACCTGGTTTTGGCAGCTCCTGGATTTGTTGGGATGACTCCCAAGGCTTTGGTGTTGTGGGGCAAAGATTCAGATCAGAACAGCTGAATGGACCTACCAGGACATCTGCGTTTTTGGGTGATGCTTTAAAATCATTTTGGTGATTTATTTTAATGCTGAGAAGGTCGTATTTATTGCTAAATGATAAACCTGAGCTTGAAATATTTGCTGAAGGTCACATTGTCACTCAGCAGCATTTCTGGTTGTTGGAGAAGGAATTGTGAGCTCCAGGAGATTACTGAGAGCTCACATTTACCTCTGGAAACCCTTTTCCTCCTGGAAATCATAAAATACTCCAATAAAAAGCAGCCAAAATATTTTAGTGAATGAAATAGAGGTGTAATGGGTCTTGATTAATTATGTAGTCAATTACATTGAGATGTTACGTTATTCATATCCCTTAAATGTGATTTACCACAAATATTCCCATAGGGAATTGAGCTTTCCTATCATATTGTTCATTATTTACCATTAATGAAAACGCCACTCAGGATATACGGCTTGAAAATCCATTGTTAATTAACAGCATTCAATTCTTAATTGTCTTCGTACCAATTCAGTTGAAATCATTGACACAAAATACATTGTTAAACTGCTTAATCAATCATTGTAGAAAAATAGAGGTGTTTGATAGGGACATTCTAGTACAAAGTTTACGCGAAGCTTCCCCGTCGAAAGCTTTGGAGGCTTCTATATATATATATAGTTTTTTTTTTAAAGCTTATGTTACAAAAAAAATGAGATCTCATAAACTTTACAGTCCGTACTACATGGATACCAAAGACGAGAAAATACAGGGAGGGAGAGAGAGAAAGAGACAAAACACACACACACCTTAAGCTGTAAGTGCCCTATTCACAAAAATAAAGCTTACACATGCGCATGCCCCAGCGGCGGAAAGTCTCTTTTCTCGTGCTGAAGGACACCAAAAAAAAAAGGTTTCATCAGGGCCCTGAGCTGCTGCTCCACTAACACCGATTTCCTCTCGCTGCAGCAGTGACTTCTAGAGCAGCCCAGTCGATTCCAAGAGCGAAAAGCAGGTTTATCCTCGGAGGGAAAGCTTTGCTTTCGGCTCATGCACCTTTGGCGGGATGGGGGTTGTGCTGCCGTGGCCCCAGCGCTTCCAGAGGGATTGTGGAGCCTCTTTGCCCTAAAAAATCTTGGCAGCCCTTGTGGGGAGCCTTGGGAGTGGTGATGGGTGGGCTGGAGAGCATGGCAGCCGCTGATGCTGGCGCTGAAGGATGAGCTTGGGAAGGGCGATGGCCAAGAGTGTCCCAGCAGTGTCCCCAACCTTCACCGAGGTGGCTTCAACCTCCACCCCAGCTGGAGGGACCCAAACCCTTACCCTGCTCCATTCCTCGCATCCTGCTGCTCTGGGAAAGCCTTTTTGCGGAAAATGAAACAGAAAAACCCTCTCCCCATCCGGCCTGATGTGCCCTGGTGTGTGACCCTTCCCTTCTCCTCGCCTGAGGACATCCCAGTTCAGCCACCCTCTCTGAAAATTAGCAAGGGGCAGTTGTGTCGGCAAAAAAAACAGTAAAAAAAAAAAGGAAAAGAGGTGTGAATTTAATGCCAAAGCTATATCACAGTGCAAATTTTCCACCTGCCCACCAAGTTTCTCCTGAGGTTTATTTTTTTTTTTTTCTCTTTTTATTTTAACGTTAATTTTTCTGTACAAAAAGAAAAAAAACTTCGGATTCTCTTCAGCGTTTGCTTTCTTCCCGGAGTAGGCAGGCATTAAAAAAAAAAACAAAATTAAGGCTGCAGTTTCTCCTCCTTTGCTGGCAGAAATGCTGTTCTTGGTGGGGCTGAGCTGCCCCATTCCCATGGGTGCTGTCATGGAAATGATGTAAATTCTCTCTGCCCCTTTGCGGGTGGAATGTCCAGGATTTCCAGGGATTTATGACAACCAGGGAGCTACCTAAGGTGGAGAAACTCACTGGGGAATCTCTCTCCTGAGCAGGGGTGGCAGGATCTGTGTGTTTTCCTGGGAATCCTCTTGGAAGGACACCCCAGGGATGTTGTGCCTCCCGTGCCTCGAAAAATGGCAAATTCCATGGATTCCGGCTCCACACGAAATCCAGCTGCTCCTTTCCCAGGTGAAGTAGCTAAAATCTACTGGCTGAGGTGCAACATTCATTTTTCAATGGCTTGTGTGGGTTTGTTTTGTTTTTTTTTTTGTTTGCTTGTTTGGTTTTTTTTTTTTTTTTTTTTGTGTGTAGCAAATGACTCCGCTGATCTCCCATGGTTTGGGAAGGGAGGAGAGAGAAGATTCCCTGGATATTGCACATTAAGGATAAAACCTCCAGGTGACACATGCTCTCTAGATGAAGATATACAGGAAATTCTGGTTAGCCATGAGTTTGCCACAGCCTCGATTTCAGCCTGAACTGCCCCAAGAAAGGGGAACCAGGAAGGGTTTTGCCTTAATTGTAAACATTTTCACAGTATGTCAGGAGTTACAATTTCTCCACCCTGCCCTCTCCCAGACTTTATGGCTTTTTAGAGTGAGCAAAACGATCTGTTTGGCAAACAGTGAGGTACTCTAAATAGCTGCCAGTCTGGTACACTGAAGAAAATGTCATGCACTGGAAGAGTCATAGAGGGGAGGGGAAAAAAAAAAAAGAATTAAAATCAATATTACACTCCAAATATTTGAAGAGAAATGCCTACTCAATGGGTAGTTAAGTTTTTGCATCCCAATATTTCTAGAGCTCTGTTTCTAACCCTACATTAATTACACAGCTGTGTACATTATTTAGAAGTTCTTTACTACAGTACTTTTGTACATGCGGCGTTTATTACTAAATGTAAAGAGAAATAGTTACATAAGGCATATGTACAGGACTGGGGGGATTGCAGGTCCCTCTGCTCACCTTCCTCTGAAAGCTGCAAGGCCCATTGCGTTTCCCAGTCTGTGAAACTGTCCTGAAATACATCAAAACCACAGTCAAGGCCCATTGCTTTGATGAACATTAATTAGTCTTTCCTCCTAAATCCCTTGTATGCCTTTGCTCTGCGTTCAGGGATTTGTTTTCGTGCTGTTGATGTGAATAAACCTGGAGGTCTGGACTCCATCAGTCACTGCCAGGGGAGATTCCACCATCAGTGATGGGGCTGCAGCTTTAACCCACGCCTTGCTTAGTCTGGGAATCTCTGGGGTTGGAGTTTTCGCATCTAAAATGTTTATTTTCCGTGAGTTACGAACAGCGGGAAGAGAAGGAAATTAAAGGCGTGTTGCAGAAAGAAAAGGAGCAGAGAGGGAGCGGACAAAGGAGGTGGTGTGGCCCTCATTCCTCCCTTTGGCTCTACACTTTGGACTCGTTCTCCAAGTTGGCCACGTCGCCATTCCTTTCATTTTGGTCTTCTTGGTTCTTCTCCTCCTCCTCCGTTTCCAGCTCGGCGTGCTGGTCCAGCTTGCTGGACACTGACCACGTCAGGGGCAGTTCTGCTCGGCTGGCCATCTCTGCCAGCTCTTTGGCACTGTAGACAGGGGTGTTGGTCTCGTAGGTTTCGTGGAAGCTGTTGTAGTCAACCTCGTAGAATCCATCCTCCAGCGTGAGCACGGGCGTGAAGCGGTAGCCCCACAGGATCTCGCTGGTGATGTAGGAGCTGCGCGCCTGGCACGTCATCCCTGCGGGGACACACCAAAAAAATAATTATTTTATTTCCTGTCTGTCACAAGGCACATGCCAGGACAGGATGTTTGACATCACACGAGGTGGAGATCAGAAAGAAACTTCAGGGTGTATAAACCGATGCCTTTTCTTCCCGCGCAGAATTACAAGCGCAAAGACTTTAATAATAATTTCTTTATTAAACCCTCTTCTTCCGCCCGTGATTCACCAACTCACCTGCTGCTGACGCTGAGAGAAAACCCAGCTGCCCAGGAAAAACGGGAAACCCAACTTTCCAGGAAAAACAGGAAACTCAGCTTCCCAGGAAAAACAGGAAACTCAGCTTCCCAGGAAAAATGGGAAACCCAACTTTCCTGGTAAAATGGGAACCTCAGCTTTCCAGGAAAAACAGGAAACTCAGCTTTCCAGCAAAAACGGGAAACTCAGCTTTCCAGCAAAAACGGGAAACTCAGCTTCCCAGGAAAAACAGGAAACTCAGCTTTCCAGCAAAAACAGGAAACTCAGCTTCCCAGGAAAAAATATCAGGGGAATGAATATGAGACCAAAACATGATGCCAGCAAAATGGGAGCATATGAAGGGAATGTGATTTTCCTTTTTACTGCTGCATATTATTAGCTATGTATTACTAAGCTGAACAGTATATATGGAATATTTAGTAAATAAAATTATTTAAGCCCTGGACGAGCCTGCCACACATCAGTTATTTAGAAGGCAATCATAAGCAATTAAAATAAATTTAGACAGCAGAAATGGCAGACTGTAAAAATGCCCATTGTCTCTCTGCATTGGTGGCATCCTGGAAAGTCACAGGGAAGAAGAGCCAGCATTGGGAATTCAATATCCCAAATCCTTTTCAGGGCTGTGAAGACAGTTCCAGGTAATTCTGCCCTCAGTCCTTCAAGCCTTCTCTCCCAAGATCTCATTTCTTCCTTCTGATGGCTGAAAGCTGCTGTTTCTCTGCATTTCTCACTTTTAGGAAGATGTTTACCAGCTGTCACCACACTGTGACACTGCTCTGGTGTTTCCCTGCCCTTCCTGCAGTTCCTGGACTCTGTGGAGTCACAATTCACAGGAAAAATGTGGGAAAGCTGCTGCTCTGGACCTCCCTGCTGCAGCCAGGCAGGGACACCACCTCAGTTTCCTTTCTTTAATCCTGACACAAATATTTAAACCTTCGTTTGTCTCTTTGTTCTTCCAGGACAAGTTTGCATTTCAATTCCTGAGCAATGCACAAATGGAAATACAAAGATCTTCCCATTTTCCTGCTCATCTCACAGGTGGGAAGGGTGGGAGGACACCAAGCCCTGTGACAAATCACCTCTTGTGACATTTCCCGTGTGATTTTGTGTTTTAAAGGATATTTTCTTATATTTGCTGGGCACTGAGAGGCTCCTCCAGGGCTGTGTCCAGTTTGGTGGTGACCATGGGGTGGTGCTGGTTGGGCTCAATGATCTGAAAGTTCTTTTCCAACCCCAGTGAATTTATGATTCTCTGATTCCCTGATCTACCCAGTGACCCCTGCTTGGGTTTCCCCAAAGGAAGGTGCCATTCCTAAGACTCATCTGTTTCTAATCCCTTTCCTGCTGAAATTCCACTTGGAAGTGAGTGGGAAATTTGGGGTTTTCCTTACAGGGAAAGCAAGGACTCAGTGATCCTGCTGCTTTGGGTAGAAAAAATTATTTTTCCTGGTGGGAAGGAGGAGGGACAATTTTCTGCAGAAATCAAGAAGATTAATTGAACTGTGTTAAAGTTACAGATCATAAAAAACAAACCCTCCTCTGAAATGTTGATCTCCATTTTTAATTCAGGCTCCCATTCAGCAATGATTTAATTCCTGTTCCTTTTCCACAGCAGGATGAAACACTTTCAGAGCTAGAATGGAAGTTAGGATTTTCAACTAAGTGAAACTAAATTATGGGGATTGGGTGAAGGAGATTTTTTTTGTTTAGGCAGCCAAGCTACCTCAGCTTCTTATCGTTATATTATTATTTATTATTATTATTAAAAATTTTATGTTTTTACTTTCAAAGGGGAACAAAAAAGTTTCCCCTTGGGGTGGGAGCCATCAAAAAAATCAGGATGAAAAGGTTGCTTCAGAGCCACGGGATCAAATCCATGTTTGGCCTGAAATACAGTGATTTTCCAACCCTTCAGCTTACACACAGTGACAGCCTCATTCAGTTTTTGTTTTACTCAAGACAGGCCTTTGTTACAACCTCACCTTTCCAAATTCCCTTTCTGGGATGAAAAAGGGCTCTCAGTGAAATGAGGAGCCAAGAACTAAAGTCCATGACTGGCTGCACCTCTCTGACAGTCACAGTGATATTGAGGTTCAGCAGTTTGCTGCTGGCACTTGGCAGACTTTCTGCTGCTCCCAATTATATGGGATATCCCACAGGAATGGCTGGTTCCAATCACTGCATGGGAATTCTGCTCCACTCTTCAGCCTGGAGTAAATTATTCAGCAGCAAATTATTCAGGAGTGTGTGGAAAACAGGGGTATTCTCATTTCTGAGGTGAAATTCCCATTTCTGGGGTTTCACTCATGTGTATAGGAGGACAAAATTTGGTCTGGGCTCTCTGGCTGGGAGCAGAGAATTCCCTGTGCCTGTGGGATGTTCCTATTAAATTGTCCTCACCCTGTTTTCACTTTAAAAGCCTTTGCTGAGGTATCACTGCAGAGGTTTTTATCTACTTTGTCAAAAGGTTAATTTCAATCATGAGAACCTCTTAAACCCAAAACCAGACATGGGGGAAGTTCTCATTCCCCCTTGGGATTGATTCCTGCAGCCTCCATGTGCTCAGGATGCAGCTGAGGGAATCAGGAATCAGGAGAAGCTCTGACCTGTGGCTTTAGGGCTGATTTTTGCACCTAGTCTGGGCCAAGAGGGAGGAGATGGGAGGATTTTACTGATTCACTGGGATCAAAGAGTCCCAGAATGGTTTGGGGTTGGAAGGAATATCAAAAATCATCCAGTTCCATGGATGGGGAATCTTCTGTTAGAACAGGGTGCTCCAATGTCCAGCCTGGCCTTGGACACTGCCAGGGATCCAGGGGCAGCCACAGCTTCTCTGGGAATTCCATCCCAGGGCCTCCCCACCCTGCCAGGGAACAATTCCTAGTTCCCAATCTCCCATCTCTCCCTGCCCTCTGGCACTCTGCAGCCATTCCCTGTGTCCTGTCCCTCCAGACTGACACTCAAAGTCCCTTTTCAGAAAAGTCCCTCTCCCATGATCCCAATATTGAGGGAACTGGCTGAATGTGCACCTTGTTTGCAGCTCCAGAAAACCCAAGCAGATTCCCGGTTTTTTATCCCAGCCCTTCTCCCGTGTTCTGAAGGATCCCAGCCAGGCAGAGCTGAGCTCTCTGCCCTGCTGACCTTTTAGACTCAAACCTATTTGCTGAAGGATTTATCCCTCTGCTATTTTTAGGTGTTCAGGAGAAGAAGAAACCAACGTGGGCTATTTGAAACAAGCCAGAACCTTGGAGTCAAGACCCCCTGGCTGCTCCCTGGGTTCTCCTGCAGGCTCTGAGTGGGTTTTGGCAAATTCCCCAGCTCTGCCAGGGCTGTTTCACTGCTGTGCCACCAGGAACACGCTGAGATGCAAAAGCAGGAGATGTGCTGGCAGGATATTCTCTTCCTCCTCTAGAATAATTTTTTTTCTTTTTTTTTGGCTGTCAAATTTGTACTAAACAGCTCGCCCTGGTGTGAAAATGTTTGCCTTACACACAAAAAAAAAAAAAGGGAAAAAAAAGGAGAAAAAAATATATGAAAGGATGGACATTTGGAATAAAATTTCCAGAGTGGCACCAAGTTAGTGTCAGAAACAGTCCATGGGAGTTAATTGGTCCTCTGTAATCAAGCTGAAAAGAAGGAAGCAAAAAGCTGTGTTGGACTCTGAATTCACTGTGTTTTTTTAAAGCTGAAAGCATAAAATCCTAGAATCTAGATACAGCTGACAATAAACCCATGGTAGTTTCAGTTTCTTTGAGTAAACACCCCATAAACATATATATATATATATATATATATGTATATATGAAATCTCTCATTCAGAGGTAGCAAAGGGGAATTCCCAGGGGTTCTGATAACTTGGTTCAGAGCACACCTGGAAATGGGATGGAAATGGGATATTTATCTCATCCTGAGCAATACCTAAACCCTCTGAAAGGACTCAAAACTGGCCAGGAGCCTGGGACCTTTGAAATATTTTAAATATTCTTAGCTTCAGCCCATCTGAGGATCTGGGTGCAAAACCTTCATGTTGTTAGGGTTTGAATTGTGTGGGAGAGGAAGAGAGTGAGGCAGAGTGATTTTTATTCTTATAAGAATATAAGAAGTTAACTTCCATTGGGTTTTGTTTGTTTTCTTTTCTCTCTTTTAATTTCAAAACTGGAGTGATTTATTTTTTTCCCTTGCAAGCCATTCGAGCAATCTGATACTTCTATTCTCTCATTCCTTACCTAATCTTTCTATTTTCACATTTCTGACTTAATCTCACTCAATCTGAGGAGCAGATCAGTGTGTCTGAGATTTTACTCCCTTCTGGCACCATCTGGGAGTGCTGCTCAGAGGTCTCTCAGAGCTCCACCCCAGAAAATCCAAATTACCATGGAGGAGTGGGCTGCAGCAGCTGCTCTGACCACCCCAGCCTGCAAAAAAAAATCACAGCTCTGCGGGAGAAAATACAGATTATCAGCTCCCATGTGCACTGAGATGAATATGCAAAGGAAACTGAGCTGGAATTTCAAGGCAGTTGAACTTTCTGGTGCTCTGAATGCTGTTTCTTGCTAAAACAAATAACAAGCATTTAAAAAAAAAAAAAAAAAAAATTTAAAAAAAGGAGTTGGTATTAAGTTAAATTCTCAGCACAGTCCAACTTGAATCAAAGCATTCTGGTTTCATATTGACTTCTTCAAATGTGGTATATTGTGTAATGCAACACCTAAATTAGAAAAAAAAGGGACATGCTTTAGTCTTTCACAAACTATTAAAATACATGTTTTCTCCCCCCAGCAGGAGATTCCAATGTGAGCGAAATGATATTTTCCAGTGGAAAATTGCTGAATTAGAAATGTTTGATTCGCTCGGTTAATGTTTCTCCTATCAGGATTTAATTACATTTCACTGGGTAATTTGTGTCTCATTTCTTGCTTTCTGACAAGTGGTACCTGGTGAGGCAGGAGAGTTTGTCTGATCCAACCTTTAAATGTGCTGCCATTTTCAGCCAAAAATACCAACCCATTCTCAATAAGGAGCTTCCAAAGAGGTGGTTATTTCACCAAAAAATTACAATTTTACATCAAATTACCACCCAGCCAATATTTAACCTCCATTGAGCCTCATACTGAGGCTGTGCCCAGCAAATCCTGATATGTCTGAATTTTAATCACTTTTTTTCAGCTGTGCTTTTTCCAGTGGGTGATGATTACATTTTTCTGCCGCCCAAATCTGGGGAATTGATTACATCCAATAATGTCTGACCAGAGAGAGAGAAGCTCATTCCAGACCTGGCATTTGGAGTCCTTGGGAAGGAGGAGCTCAATCCAGAGGAATGTGGAGTGCCAGGAGTCTGTGCCCTGCCCTGTGTTTGGGATACATTTATAGATCCAGAGCTTCCTCAGGCATCACATCAGCACCAGCCAGGAGCTTTATTTTTCCCACTGGCTGCCACCACAGGAGGATTTGTGGGAATTTGGTTGAAAAGAAGCTGCAGCTCAACTTTCCAAAGTGCTGAGTAAGGAGAAGACCTGCCCTGCCCTTTAAAAAAATACCAATTTGCCAATAATAAATACTAGTTTGCTACTAATCCATGGGCTTTCTCCTGAATCCTGGAGCTGGCATGTTCTCCCCTGTCATGGCACAGGGGAATCCTGTTCCACAATTCCTTGTCAATCATCCAGGAACAGGCAGCAAGGGCTCTGATTCCAGCTGCTGCCTCCCTGGAGAAGGAAAAATCCTGCAGGATATTTCATGGAACAGTGTCAGCTGAGCCACCAGAGTGAGGGGCTGAGAGGATCCTGGGTGGATCTGGATGGAGCTGAGAGGATCCTGGGTGGATCAGAGGGACGTTCCTCTCTCTGCAGTCCTTGCTGGGGAGGGAGAAGATAGGAATTTGGCATATATAAACAGTAGGTAGGAAGTGAAGAATAGAAAATTCATGACCCAGAAATGTGCATTTGCATCCCAGAAAGCCAAATGTGTCCTGGGCTGCATCCAAAGCAGCAGGAGAGGGATTGGGATTGGGATTGTGTCCCTGTGCTCAGGTGAGAGCTCACCTGCAGAGCTGCTGCAGCCCTGGGGCTCAGCACAGCAAGGAGCTGGAGCTGCTGGAGAGAGTGCAGAGGAGGCAGCAGGATGAGCAGAGGGATGGAGCAGCTCTGCTGGGAGGAAAGGCTGGCAGAGCTGGGATTGTTGAGCCTGGAGAGGAGAAGCTTTGGGGTGACCTCCTTGTGGCCTTTTGGTGCCTGAAGGAGCTGCAGGAAACATGGAGAGAGACAATTGCCAAGGGCTGCAGGGACAGGACACAGGGAATGGCTGCAAAGTGCCAGAGGGCAGGGAGAGATGGGAGATTGGGAATTAGGAATTGTTCCCTGGCAGGGTGGGGAGGCCCTGGGATGGAATTCCCAGAGAAGCTGTGGCTGCCCCTGGATCCCTGGAAGTGTCCAAGGCCAGGTTGGACATTGGGGTTGGAGCAGCCTGGGACAGTGGAAGGTGTCCCTGCCATGGCTGGGGTGGCACTGGATGGGATTTAAGGTCCTTTCCAACCCAAACCACTCCATGATCCTGTGATTCTGTGAAATGCCTTGAACATTTTCTGTGAGAGAGATCTTCCAAGATGGCATCCTTCAAGGAATAAGCAAGGAGAGTCAATCTTCTGTGGAAAAATAAATGTGGTTCTAATGCAACCCAGCCCTCACCATCTGCCCCTCTCCAGGGCAACTGCCCTTAGCACCCACTGCAATGGGACTGACACTAAAACAAAGCATGTTTGGGCACTGCTGAATTCCCACTGATGGGAATTAACCCCAAGGGATGGCTGGGAGAAAACAAACCCTTCCTTTGGAACGGTGCTTGCTGCAAAAGAAGCATTTTCTGTGACACTTTGTACCTGCTGCACACTCCTGCTGTCACGGCTGGGAGAGAAACATTTCATTAAAATAGAGGTGTGACAATTCCACCCCTTTTCTGGTCAGGCTCCTTCCACACCTAATTCCAGTCTGGATGCTTGGATGGCTTTTGTTTCCCTCCTTCAAATGCTGAACATCCCAGCTTTGCTCCGTGCTGAACTTTCCCTACTCGGAGCTTTTTATAAAAATGTCACATTTTTCTGGGGAAATGCTTGCAAAGCCAACGGATTAAAGACAAAACAGTGTGAACACGCAGCTTGGCATGCTGCAAAATCCAGGAAATCAGGGAAGATCAGGAGCTTTTTGACAGCAAAATCTGTGAATCACCCAGCAAATATTCTGGGGGTTGTTCTGAGGTTTGTGGCTGCAGCCTGGTTGAGCTGCTGAGAGAGCAGAGGGGGAGATGAAAGAGAGCTCAGGGTAAATAAAGCGTTTGTTTCTGCCAGGCAGATGCTGGGGAGAAGTGATGTTTGGAGATGCAGCACGAGCAAAGGTTCCAAAATCACTGGAATTTTTGGGAAGGAGCAGCCCAGTTCCGCGGGGTCGCCTGGGTGGTTTTGTAACAGAGCATCCTTTTGGGTGGGCTGGACAAGCTGAGCGGGGGTGGGTGGTGCTTGCTTGCTTTTAGAGGAGAAAACTCGAAGAAATCAGCTTTTCTAAAGATATCCTGCTTTCGGAGATGATATTTTTGACTTCTGTTTCACCTGAAAGCGCAGCAAGAGGGCTGGGGGAGAGGAGCTCTGTGGTTTGCAGAGGAAAGCTCTGAATCCCAAGATCTGGGAGGAGGAGGAATATCTGGGCTGGTTTTCTTCCTATTTTAAGCGATGGGCTTGGATAGGAGATCTTATCCCCTTGAATTTTCTTAGTGGGAGAGAGTTCAAGCAGGCAACCATTTGTTCATGTCATTGCTTCATATGATTGATTAACCCCTTTATAAAAACCTCTTTAAGGGTAACCAGCAAACACATTAAGCTCAGAGTTCGTCTGACACAACAACGGTCTCTAATTAAAATTTAAATGAGGTTTATTGGTAGCTTTATCATAACAAAAGGCTCAGCCAATGCCAGGCTCCCTGCAGCTCTGATTTTTGGTGAACTTCTGCAGGCCTTCTTGCAGCTCTGCACAGAAAATCAGCTGTGCTGTAAAAATCCTCCCACTGAGTCGCAAGTGGGTTTTGATTTTTCTTCTGAGTTGTTTTTTTTCAGTTCAGGGGATGAGACTTATTAAGCTGATGCTTTCAGGTTAATAATGTTTGGCTATCTGACAACTGGAGCAGCATGTTTTTGGAATGCAGGAGGGAGCAGAAAGTGGCTGCCTGGGGGAATGAGATGCAAAATCTTTCACTTCTGAAATGCTATTTAATATTCAAGTTATGTCACATTTTGTGTATTTTATCTGCCTGGCATCCTGTCCAGTAGTAAGGGCTATTAATACACCTGCTGGTAGATCAATGAGCATTTGGGGAAAAATGAATATTCACTTGGTTTTAATTGAGGATTTTTTTTTGAGGTGGTGTGGAAGAAGCTGGTTGGGATTTTTAATTGCTGCCCACATTGAGCAATGGGTTCAGCAAAGGGGAAGAGCAGCAGTAGGGTTGGGATTTCAGCAAAGCTTCAGTTCTACTCTCCTGATGTTTCTATTCTGGGAAAAAATAGGAACAACACACTTCAAGCTCTGGGCTTTTCAGTCTGGCACTTTCCTCAATGCCTGGATTCATTTAAAGTAGGGGGAGAGGGGACAAAAAATAGCAAAAAACCCCAGTAAAATGTTATTTTTTCCCTATTCCTTCATATTTAAACTAATAATATTTAAACTAATTTTTTTCTGGAGGGTCATAGACTAATCAATCCATGACAAAAAGTGTTAGATTTTGCCTCAACTGGTGATGGAGCAGAGAAATTAGAAGTTTTTTTGACACTTGCACCTCACTTATGGAATCAACAAAAAGTCACTAGGACTTTGTAATTTTTCCATAGTTTAATAACAAATAGATGAAAAATTTGAGAAAAAAATTTGTTGGTTTAGTAAAGAAAAAAGAACAAACTTGAGAAGAGTGTGTGGGGAAAGGGAAGTAAGATGATGATGCTGATATCCCAAATTACAGAATTCCCAGGGGATGATGGAAAAGAGTCTGAAATTAAATAAATGGGCTTTCAAAGCATGAAAAACCTCCTGTAAAACCCTCCATAACGCCAGCTCTCCTGAGTTATTAATGAATTCCTGCTCAGCCCTGGGTTTAGCATCCAGCAAAGCACAAAAATACGAGTTTGGGAGTTGTGTGCTGGATGAAAACCTGCCAGGGACATGATCTCTCCCTGTCCTGCACAATTCCAGCTCCCTGCCCTGGCTCCTTCCATCCTCAGCAGCAGTCATGAGGTGGCACTCTTCTCCCAGCAGAGATGCCTTGGAAGTCAGTGTGTGTCTAAACCAAGGGGGAAAAAAAAAATGAAAAAAAAAGCAGCAATGCCTGGGAAACATCGCCGAGGGATGATTGCAGAAGTTGCTTTGGGAATGTCAGGGCAGGGAGGCTGTGAGGCTTCACCAGGGTGTTGTGGGGTTGTGGCAGGAATGGAGTGTTTGGGATGCCTGAAGGATTTTTAGCTTCTGTTCCTCATGTAGCTGTAGTTTTGGTGTAGTTCTGGGCTTCATAAAGTGTTAAAAACTTCTGTTCCCAGCTTTTTAGACAAAACATTTGCTCTCACATGGAAAATCCAAGGATACTTTGCTGCCTCAGAGCCCCAAAATATATAAACAACAGTGAATTGGGGGAGCAAACCTGGGGTAATTGACATCATCAGCTGAAGGTGTAACTGGAGAATTGAAGCTCAATACGTTAACAGACAGAACTTATAAAATGTGAAGAACTCGTGACTCACTGTCCATTTTGGGTGTAGCCTCTGCAGTAGGCTCTGCCTGCCCTGAATGCACCTGAAGGTCTTCAATAAATTAATCTGCTTTTTATTCTCCTAACTTTGCCTAGTCTCTGTTTCATCTAAGCCTGTTCAGGCATCATTTGAAGGATGAGCTGAACTCTCTCAGAGCTCCAGGATGGTGCTTTCCCTGATTTCCTGCTGATTCCCACATGGATTTGAGACATTTCTGACCCAGCTGCAAACCATATTCTCCTGCACGACCAGCACAGTGCCACAGCCTCTCTCCTGCAGCTCTTATTGCTGCTGCTGGCTTGGAGCCTTTCATTGATGCAGACATTGCACAAGGAAAACTCTACTAAAACTGGACATCCCTCACTGCCAGGTGTCCTGCCTCAGAAAATCACCCAGCCCAGCCTCCCAAGAGCAGGAAAAACCAAACCCAGGCATTTCTGGCTAAAAACATCTGTCTCTAATGTTTTGCGTGAGTGTTTAATGAGGAATTAATTGATTATCAGGACGCAGTGAAACTGAACAAAAAATCACCTCAATAGCATGATGTGACAGGATTAAATCAACCAACCCAAGGAGTGAAGCTCTGTTGCACCACCACAGTGCAGAAATGTTTGGGGTTTGTATTTTTGGGTGAAGTTCTAATGGCATTTCTTCATTTCCTCCCTCTCCCCACTCACAAAAACATCTGTAGTGCTGAAAGCTTCACTGGATTTCTAACTTGGGAAGATGCTGTGGCAAAGCTCATAATTCTTCTCCCGCAGTTCAGCAGGGTAGTGTTACACAATTTGGCTACAAGAAAGCTCTGTAATAAATGACAGCTCTTTCAGGCCCTTGGCAGAGCCTGGCTCAGCCATCAGTCTTGTAAATGTTCCCATAACCATTGAAAAGCTGAAATAATTTGGAGCTGTGGCGTAACACGTTATTAATCACAGAGCAAAGGGTTTGCTCTGGCTTCACCAGGGGTATTGATGTGACCCCCCTGTGATTGTCTCTGATGTCAGCACAGGGATAAAATCCCAGCTTTTATCAGGTGCTGCTCCCATGATGGGACACAGCCTTCAAGGCCAGCATTTCAGGGAGCATTCCCCAGAATTTGGTCAGGTATGAAGGCTTTCAGTTAATAAATCCCCTTGGGAACTCGGAGAGGTGGTTTGTGTGTCCATGGGGGTGTTTGTGGCTTTCACTGGGGGCGGAGGAGGAGGTGATTAATGGCATTTTCCTGATAGATAATGAGAAACTGTTGGAAAGAGTGCAGAGGAGGCAGCAGGATGAGCAGAGGGATGGAGCAGCTCTGCTGGGAGGAAAGGCTGGCAGAGCTGGGATTGTTGAGCGTGGAGAGGAGAAGCTTTGGGGTGACCTCCTTGTGGCCTTTTGGTGCCTGAAGGAGCTGCAGGAAACATGGAGAGAGACAATTGCCAAGGGCTGCAGGGACAGGACACAGGGAATGGCTGCAAAGTGCCAGAGGGCAGGGAGAGATGGGAGATTGGGAATTAGGAATTGTTCCCTGGCAGGGTGGGGGAGGCCCTGGGATGGAATTCCCAGAGAAGCTGTGGCTGCCCCTGGATCCCTGGCAGTGTCCAAGGCCAGGTTGGACACTGGGGCTTGGAGCAGCCTGGGACAGTGGAAGGTGTCCCTGCCATGGCACTGGATGGAATCCGATGATTTTTAATGTCTCTTCCCACCCAGAGCATTCCATGACTCTCTGAACTCTGCTCCCCTGCTCCAAACTGGAATTCCCTTGGGATCAGGCTGCCTGTGGTCAGCACCTCTTGGGCCAAGCAGGAATTCCATTCTGCAGGTTCCAACAAGTCCAAAGCCACTGCCAAGGCAATGACCCAACCCAAGCTTCACAAAAGTCCAAAGGATCTTCTGGCTGCCTTGCTTGGCTTCCAGAAAGGAGTGGATTAAGTCTGGATGAGAGCAGCTAGCAAAACTCCACAGGAATGGAATCGATTTTCAGGATCCCATTTGGGATCTTTGGGGAATTTCTCCAGTTTTTCATGTGGCTGCTTAACGTTGTTTCTGAATGAAAATGGCTCACAGTGACAAGAAAAAGAACCTATTTAAAGGAAATAACCCCAAGAATAGTAGGATGCCATGACTGGTGTTCTTCACCTCTCACAGATCTCATTCAGCTTCACAAATAATGTGGAAAAATTCCACTACAACTTCCCAGTGGCAGTGCAAGGCAGACCAGCCTGGCCTGCTGCTGTTGTGAGGCTCCTTGAGCTGAATTGCTGTGAACAATTCTGTCAAAAGCAGGAGCACAGCCAGAGCCCTGACACTGCAAACCCTGGGATAAAGCTGGAGCTTGTTGCTAACAGGAGAAAGAGGGAGATTAAGATGACAACCGCAGGAGAAAATCCACTTTGCAGCCTTTTCCCACTGTTGTCTGTAGGAGAGGAAGCTACAAGCCCAGCTGATGAGGTGTGATGCTCGAGAGGAGGAGAGTTTGGGTTTGCAGGGATGTCTTGTTTTCCCACCAGCGCTGCCATCTCCCTGCACAAGCTCATTTTAAAAGTTAATGGACCAGATCCTTCCCTGTGCTAATGCTGCTGCTTCAGAGGGGCAAAACAGCACTGAAGA
Organism: Entomyzon cyanotis; assembly: GCA_024500445.1. Lineage (NCBI taxonomy): Eukaryota > Metazoa > Chordata > Aves > Passeriformes > Meliphagidae > Entomyzon > Entomyzon cyanotis. Next base: position 2,335,969 of record JAKEPQ010001016.1, read on the forward strand.
GTCTCTTCCTGTTCCTGGAGCTCTGCCCTGCCTCAGGAAACATGGATCAGCCAGAAAGGGATCATCCTAGACCCCAGAGCTTGGAGCAAATCCTTCTGGGGCAGGAGTGGGGTGAGAGGTGTCCCCACCCTCCCTGATGCTGAGCTGCTGCTGCTCTGGGGCTGTGGGCTGAGGGCAAAGATAATTTCACAAGCTGCTGATGGAACAAACATCCCCAGGACTGGGAGAGTGTGAAAAGAGCCCAAATTTGGCATTGCCACCACAATCTGCTCTCCAGAGTCACGCTGGATGTTTGCCACCCAAGAGCTTAAGGTTATTATTGCTGTTTTTCAACTGAAGGAAGAATTTCATTGGAGTTAATACAAAGTCAAAGATTTTTGAAAAGGTCTTGAGTACAGCTGGTGGTTCCCCTGCATTTCAGGTGAATTGGCTCACTTTGTGCCCACAGAGTCCTTCTCCACCTCCTGCCTGGCCAGGGCAACACAGCCCATAAATCCAAGAGTCCAATCCATGCTGAATGCCAAACACCTCACCTGCCATTTCACCTCCAGAGACAGAATTAAAACCTGTCTGTGTTTTCAGGGGGATCATCACTTGATCATTACCAAAATAACTGTGGATTGTTTCCATCTTGGGGAAAGGTGGTAAAAAATAGCACTTTTCTGTTTGTGCAGAAGCTGGGGGCTGAGGAATGAGCTCCAATGACAATTAAAACTCACCAGGTTCCATCAGAAGTGCCAGAGAGACATTTCTGACCTTGTCTTTTTAATACAAACTCAAAACAGAATGGATCAAAGTTAAAAAAAATAGCCATCATATCTGGCACACAATTCTGCTGATGTCTTAAGGAGGCACAGTGGGGAAGATGCAAAAAACTTTCTGTAATTCTTCCTTTTCTCTCTTCTTTCTCTTTCCTCATCACAGAATGGCAGACTGACACCATCAGTGTAATCCTGAGCTGAGTGAAGGCTGTAATTTGATTAAGGAGCTCTGACAGGTTTTGAAACAATGCGTGAATGAACCTGGAGGATTTAATTCATTGCACGTGTAGGTGCTGCATAATGCAGTTTTTATTAACCTTCCCCAGCTGGAACATCCCTCCACCTCCTGCTCCTGCAGAATTCAGAGGGACTGAACAGAACCTGTGAAAGGGCAGCTAATGAGGGGAAATTCAGCGAGGTGCATTGAGCAAATGAAGACCTGCAGTGATCTGACAGCTGCAGAGAGAGCTGTGTGCAAGAGGAGCTGAAACTCTCCCAAAACACTGAATTGTTCCGAGATTAATCCCTCATCTCTCAGTTCATGTCAGAGGCACAAAGTGAATAAACCTCTGTCCCTTGACAAAGCCTGGGCTTGCATGGGGGGCTGCTGCAAGGACTTGTGGAAACTCAGTAAAGTTGATTAAAAATTGAGCTCTGTCAGCACACAGCTCGAGGTGAACAGCTGTAGGTCGGTGCTGAAGAGATTTTCCCCAATTAAAGTATTAAAAATTTCCTTCTTCTGTGTCCAACACGAGTGGCTTAGCAGCTGGGTGGGAATCAGGCAGTGGATTAGAGCTAATTACTCTTGGCTCTCATCAATCAGGGCTCTGGATGGCAGATAAGTGGATGGGATGGCCTTGCAGAGCCTCCAGGGGAAATCTGGATCAAACATCGCCTGTTGCCTTCAGGATTTTGGCTAGAAGGCTTTGGACACATTAATATCCAAATATTTTTCCACTCATCCAGCAGCAGGAAGGACTGATCCCTAGTTTTTTTAGTTGGTTTGGATCACTGGGCTCGCTGGGAACAGAAAAAACCTTCGAGACACTTTGCAGACAGATGAAACATCACCATCAATACAGGTGTCTCCTGGCCCCAGAGAGGAGGGAGGCTCAATCCTCTGCTGGAAGGGAAGGAATCTCTTTTTCATTCCTGAGACTCGACTTCAGCAGCACCCACACACTGTTCCTTGTGTTGGAAACTTAATAACTTCACTTGGAAAAATCCTGCCTTTTTGATGGCAGTGGAAATAACATGACTTTTAAACAAGTAGAGGAGACTGTCATTGAAGTCGAGCCAGCTATGTGGGAGTCAGATGATTAAGGTAGATGTGGTGTAGGAGGGGAGAAATACTATCATTTGGGAAAAAAAAATAGTACTGTATTTTGAGCAGGTTTAATGTTCTCTTCCAGGAGAGTGGGGTTGTTATTATTAAGTGCATTACCAACATTAGATGCAGGGCTTGATTCTCTGTTGATGTGCCTTGGCTGTAATTGTTCCCTTCCATGCAAATTGCCTCAAAATGAGTCTCAGCTCTCCCTGAGCTGTGTGAGTTGGAGTCTGGGGGAGCTCTGGGCTCAGCTTTTCAGCTGGAGGAACAAAGAGGCAGAGGGTGGGATGGGATGGATGGGATAATGAGATGGGATGGGATGGGATAATGGGATGGGATAATGGGATGGGATAATGGGATGGATGGGATGGATGGGATGGATGGGATGGATGGGATGATGGGATGGATGGGATGGGATAATGGGATGGGATGGGATTGGGATGGGATGGGATAATGGGATGGGATGGGATGGGATGGGATAGGATGGGATGGGATGGGATGGGATAATGGGATGGATGGGTTAATGGGATGATGAATGGGATGGGATGGGATAATGGGATGGCATGGTAGGATGGCATGGCATGGGATAATGGGAAATGGCATGGCATGGCATGGAGGGATCTGCTCTGTCCATCTGGGCCACACCACTGTCTGTCTCACGCCAAGGATCCATTCCTGATCTGCTCAGAAGGTGTTTCATTCTTCCTGGGCCAATCTGAGTTTTATCTCAAAGCTGTGTGATGCTCTTCCCTTTTTTTTGGGGGGGAAAAAAGCTCCAGCAAGGACAACTCCTGCCAAAGCTGGCTCCAGAGGACCTGGAGGAGCTGCAGCATCTGGAGGGCAGTGCTAGGTTGGTGCTGGAATGTTCTATTCTTGTTTGAAGCAGCTTCCACCTCTGAATCTGCAGCTCCTCTGCTCCTTGTCCTTGCCCATCCTGCTTTCTGGAATATCTCCTGTCTTCCCTTCCCATCCTATTTTTTGGACCATCTCTCTTCCCTGCCCATCCTGTTTTTTGCAGCATCTCCTCTCTTTCCTGTTTTTTGGAGCATGGCACCCATGCTGGGCTTGCCCCTCTCTGTCTCTGTGGAATCAGCCTAAACGAGGCCAAAATACTTGGATCTCACCATTCCACCCCTCAGAATCTCATTCCAAAGCGCCTTGTGCAAAATTTGAATTTAGAATCTGAAGCGTTGCTCACTTGGTATATTTTTATTTTTTCCTAATCCAATGGTCTTGCACTGCATTGTTCTAGCAGGAGACAGAGGAGAGGAAAGAGGAAACCTGCACTGACCCCTAACAAATAGAATATTTATTCTGAGATGGATTTGGTGTGGTATCTTTTGGTCTGGATGTAAAAATCTCAGCGTAGTGATTATGCAAAATCCCCGGTGCTGACGTGGTTTAGATTTGACTCAAAGCAACAAATATTCTGCTGATTTAGTCAACTCAAGTGCTCTCACATGCCCTGGAAACTGCTCCAACTCATCCTGAGAGATCCTGAGAGAAAAAGTGCTGAAAAAGTGCCAAAAATTTACCGAAAAAGTGCCAAAAAAGTGCCAAAAAAGTGCCAAAAAAGTGCCAAAAAGTGCCAAAAATTGCCAAAAGTGCCCTCTGAGTAGCAGCAATAACTTGTGTTTCACCATCAAAATGGTTTTGTGCCGTTAAAAAAACCCTTCTCCACCAGCAAATTTCCTTTTCTCCTCCTTGACAGCCTCGCACAACTTTCAGACTGGCAGAAAAATAAGATAAACCATAATCTGTGCTCGAAATGCTTCACAGAGGGCAGATCCTTCCTTTCTTAGCACAATCATTGGTATCTGAGTGTGCAGTGGAGGAACTGATTGACCTCAAACCACAACCCCAATGACAACCACGACCTGCAAGTGAATTCTGATTTATATCAATCCCTCTGCTTTTCTCTAACCTTTCTTCCCACATTTCCACAAAAAGAGTGAGATTTTGTTCATTTTGCCTGGCATTTGAGTGCCAGTGTGTATCTGAGTGCCCTCAGCCCGAGCACTTTCCTGGTGTTTATTGCAATGTTGTGAACTCAGAGTTTTTCAGCAATCTGTGGTTCAAAACTCACTCGGAAAATTACATTTCTTCCCTGAGAGATTCCAACTGTTCCCAGGGTCTCTTTAACATCAGGCCTTCAGGCTCACAATAATGAAAAAAAAGCAAGATTTTACAGCCTGGAGAACAGAAGGGAACTACCCCAACACAAATAATACTTTTTTTTACAAGATTTCCCAGCCTGAGCTGACTGTAATTACATGACATCCATGGAAAACACAGTTGCTGCCTAATGCCACCACCTGCTTGGAATATCCTCTTTCTATCAGCATGGTTTCAGCATCTCCTTGCAGTGTGATGCCACAGGGTCTCATGATAAAGGCTTTATGACACATTTTAGAAGTGCCAGCATGGATTAATGGCACAACCTGCATTTTCTGGGTTTTTGGAGCACCAATTGCACACTAAGTGTTATTTTTCTCTACACCTGTTCCTGTTGTTGTTTTTTTCTCCTTTTGTCCAAACAACCTACAGGTATGTTGTGTATTTTGTCCATTTAAGTCACTTATGGCCATCCTCTGTAGAATTGCTTCAAAATGGAATTTTCCTTATCTTCTCCAGTCCTGCAAGAGGTAGAATAGTGGAGATAAGGCTTTCTGTGCTGCATGGTGCTGCCAGGGCCTCACAACCATGATTTCATCCCTAATATCCCATCTAACCCTACTCTCTTCCTTTATTTTTCCAATTCTTCCACCTCTTTCCTCAGTCACACAAATCCCCTTTACTCCCAGTCTATAATTCCCACCTCTCTCTTGGCTGCTGCTGTTGCATCCCTGGGGATTTGTTTCAGCCAAAAAAGGTTAATTTTGTGCTCTCCTCATGCTGGTTTCCATGTCTCAATAAATAAATAATAAATCTGGAAGTCAGAACTGGTTGCAGAGTGAGGGGTGGGAGACTCACAGCACCAATTCATCTTGCCCTGGCTGTGCTGCAGAGTTCAGCTGGGAGGTGCTGGATAGAAATTGCTCTGATGACTGAAAACTTTCTGTGTGTTTGATTTTGGACACTTTGCCAACACCATCAAAGCTTGATTGGGGTATTTCCAGCATCAGAGGACCTTTTCAGCATCAGAGGCTCTTCAGAAGACTCTGAAATATTAAGATTTTTCTCTCTATAGGGTCCTGCCAGCAAGAAGTGAAAGTGCTTAACCTGAAAAAAAAATCCCCAAGCTCCTGGAAACATTTTAATTTTTTTTTTCTTACCGTGTTATTGTGGTTTGCTGGGTGTGATGTTTACACAGTTTGTTGAAAAGGGTTTTAGGAGAGATGTGATCTCTGTCTTGGCTTCCACAGGGAGGATCAGCCCTGAGGTTTGTGTTTGCAGGAATCTCTGCTCCAGCCCTGTTATCTTTCCAATGCAATATTTGTGATGGACCTGCTGTACCTGCTGGAATTTCAGCTTCTGGTTCCTTTCTTTGTAACAGATGAAGCTTCAAACCACAGATGGAAAGTGTGGTGGAAGGGATGAGCTCAGAACCCAAGGAAGGGAGACAGAGGAAGGAGAATTTCCATGGACTGGACATTTTTGTTCATAGCAATTGATGCCTTAAGGATTTTTAGCTTCTATTCTTCACTTATCTGTAGCTTTGGTGTAGTTTTAGGCTCCATATAAAATGCTAAAAACCTCCACTGCCAGCATTTTAGACAAAACAATTCCTCTGAGTGGAAATCCAAGGACATTTCACTGCCTCAGAGCCCCAAAATATGGAAATAATAGTGAACTGGGGGGAGCAAGCTTGGGGTAATTGACATCATCAGCTGAAGGTGTAATTGGAGAATTGAGGCTCAATATGTTAACAGACAGAACTTATAAAATGTGAAGAACTTGTGACTCACTGTCCATTTTGGGTCTAGCCTCTGGACTAGGCTCTGCCTGCCCTGAATGTCCCTGAAGGTCTTCAATAAATTTGTTTGCTTTTTATTCTCCTGCCTCTGCCTGGCCTCTGTTTCAGGCAATCCTGGTTAAGGCATCACAGTGTCTGTGTTTGCTGTGACAGTTTGTCCAGTGAAATATTCCAGGTTTTTGGGTCTGTCCTGTGGAATGGCTCCCTCCATCCACCTGCAGGAGCAGCAGTGGCTGCAGAGAGCAGAACAGCTCAGGGCTGCAGGACAGATTTCCCTGAGAATATCTGAGATGGATTTTCCTAGAATATCTGAGATAGATCTGGTGTGATATCTTTTGCTCTGGATGTAAAACCTCAGCCTGGTGCTTAAGGAAGAACATCCTGCCTTGCTCCTCCCATGGCTGGGGAGTCACCCCAGATGTTGTGAAGCCAAAACTTCCACTGTGGCTATTTAATCCAGATTATAACCATCCACCTGCTTCTAATCTTCCATTGGCCTCTTAATTAGAGCCTTAATTGCTCCTTCCCTGAGGTCATGAAGGAGCTGACAGGCACAGCTCAGCTCAGCTCAGCCCTTCAGGGTCCTAATTCAGAGCCACTCAGTTCTGCTGCCCAGGTCTGGGAGGGCTTTGGATCAGGTTGTACATCAGATCCACATGGATAGGGGATGTCTTCTCACTGCATTTCCATCACTGATGGATTTTGGAATACCTGAAGGGTATTTTAGATCCCTTTGGAGGGCAAAGGAAGATGCAGCAAGGTTAAAATCCATGTTGGGTCTTAAACCCTGGATCTTGGCTAATTTAAAATCCTGCTTTAGTTGTGATCTGGCCCTGAGGGGAGTGCAGATTTAGAGCACTAAATAAATAAATAAATAAATAGTTTCCTAGCACTAAATACATAAATAAAGAGCAGATTTAACCTTTGACTCACGGTAGAAGAGCATTTTCCTTAAAATCAAAGCAAAACCTTTCCCTCTCCACAGCTATGGAGTGTGGCTGCTGCCTTTGAAGCAGATTTTTGGCCAGACAAGAACCTCTGACTGCCTCAAAACCTTTGGCTTTGGACTCTTCTCCACTTTTTCATGGCATCTGGCATGGCTCTATTGGCAGTTAGAGACTCATTGCTGCACTTAATATCTGAAAAAGTGCCTAATTTGGGCTAATTCGTTGTCTTCCCACTGGAAAAGGAGACTAATGGAAAAAGAATTGGAAAACCATGGAGATGGAAGGAGGGTTTTTCCCACTCTGGAGATCTAAGTGTAATAAGTTAATACTTCTTATGCAAGGTTGCAAAAAAAAGGAAAAAAAAAAAAAAGGAAAGAAAAAAAAGAACCTAATGCTGGTTAAAAAAGAATGCCAGCACAATTTAATTAATTTAATTGGAGTGGCTGAGTCATAAATCTTTTATGTTCTGGTGGTGCCTGGCAGCTGTGCCAGAGTCAGATGGATTTTTCTCTTTTAGGGGAAGCTCCTCTCTCTGACTCCAGTTCTGCACCAGTCAGAAATTTGGGATCAAAGCTGTCAAAGGGATTCTCTCTCGAAAAGTCTGGGATGTCTTGTAAGACACAAGTTGAGATGATGATGATGATAATGACAATAAGGACAACTCAGCAGTTGTTTTTAGCTGGGTTTTGTGCCAGCAGCTGGAATCAGAGTCTGTCTCTTGGGAAAAAGAGCAGGAAATCCATGGCCAATCCATGCTGGACACTCATCTCAACCTCCCTCACTTTCCAGAGGGGCAGAAAGAGGCAAAAAATACCCCAGAGTGTGAGTTATCCTTCCCACTATTCACTTCTGAGGAGTTAATGGAATTGAGCCAAATATTCCCTCTGAGTTTGTTTTCTAAATAAAATTTTAGCATTCCTCAGAAATCTCAAACGTGTTCCTCATAACCACTGGAAATTTGGGTTTGGAGATCTCCGTCCTTTTTGCTTTGTTTTGAAGGTTTCTTTAAATCAGGTTTTTTTTCTGGTCTAGGTTGTAAGAATGGGGTATCTCATATTCAACAATCCTACATTTATTAAAATCCTGTTTTTCAAACAAAAGGCTTATGCCATTCAACAGAAATACCAACTAAGGATAATCATCAAAATCAAGAAGAAAAGAAATCTTGGAGAGCACTGAGACTTTCTTGAAGTCATTCTTGGGAATGTTGGGAATGAAGGAGAGGGAGTGAGCAAGCAAGAGTCCAAATTTGTTTTTGAATTTCCTTGGAATGCAGTGATTTAGACCACCGAGATCCCTGCTGTTCTTTGTGATTTGTTTCTCCTTAAATCCCTTGAGGACTTTTTTTCAGTGGCCTTGGGAATCCTGGGAAATGTTCCCCGATGGGAGTTTTCAGTGCTGGCAGCTGCTTTCTAGGATAAAAAAATATAAACTCATAAATTTTCTGTCTTTTTTCATGTATTCTATGCAGCCAGTGGTGTTTCTGCTGTCCACAGCCTTGTTCTTTTTCATCTACTAACTGTTGAGTTTGAATTTCTGGTTTGCTTCACAACTTTGCTCATTCTTCCACCTTTCAGGACCCTTTTGGCTTTCCAGCTGCTGCTCTGTTGAGTTTGGTGAAAACCTCCTGCTCAAGGTGAATAATCTTTCTGCTCCCATTCATTGGAAGTTTATGTCAATATTTGTAACTTATGGTTCTCAGGGAGTGCAGTGCAACGTGTTTGTCCTTCCTGACAATTCAGGGAGACAGGAGGAAACAGTATGATACAGCTGGAAGGAAATAAGCACTGAGGGGTGAAGTGAAAAGATCTTTTAGAAATAGGGGAGAGAGCAGAGTTTGCCAAAAAATCCTTCCCAGGGTTTTGAACTGCAGGCTGCACAGATAGACTTCATATCTGGAGATCAGAGTGAGTGGAAAAGGTAATCAACATGAAGGAATCAGTTCATTCCAGCCAAATTCCAGGGGTGAGGCATTGCCCTGACTCAAATCCATGCCTGGGATTTCACCTCTCTCATCTCCAGGCAGGTAATGACCTCGGATGACCAAAAGTGGAAGTCTAAAATTAGAAATACCGGCGAAATATTCCCTTTTCCAGGAAAACATTCCAGTGCTGACCCTGTTTTACACTGTTCCAGGAGCAATGGGATGAGCTGAGCTCACTCAAGTCGATGGTGTCGTCTCAGGAAGTGCTCTGGAATGGAAAAGGCACTTCAGTGGCCCCAGGCAGCTCTGCCAGGGGCTCAGGGATCACATCTGCACTTGGAGAGCAGGTGGAACATGTTCAGTGAGCTAATCCTGCTGGGGGAATGCTCTGACCTGGATAGGGCTGAGGTGCCCTGTTGGGGAAGATGAAATAGGAAAGCCTTATAGATATGATTACCTTGCAAAAGATGCTGAGGATATGGAAAATATGAGCGAGATTGAAACGAAGACAAGGTTCGAGTTGTAGAGTAACTAAAAAACAATGGTATGGCCACGGAAGGTAATCCCCCTTCTTGATAGAACAATGCCCTCTGCCCAGGCAAGTCCAAAGGTCAGAGCAGACCCTGCCTGCCTGGTGGAGATCCCAAAAAAGCAGTTTTTTAAGGTTTGAAACATGACCCCGTATGGTAATGTGATGATTCTTATAGGTTGTATGTAAATGCTGTAGGGTTTGTAGCTTGTCTTAGATTGGTTAAAGGGAATTAGAATATTCAACAGAGAAGATGATTTATTGCATTGTAAACAGCAAATCGCCCTCTTTTACTCTCCTCTTTCTGCTCTCTCTCTCTCTCTCTTTCTCTGGCCTGCTTTGGGCCACGTCTTGCAGCCCAGCAGGCCTCTCACACTCATGCTCTTTCGCAATAAACCCTCATGTTCTAAAACTCACCTTTAGAGATCTCTTGTCCCTATTTTTATCTCCATAACTAAACCCCACGGAGTCTCTCTTTACAGTGTCCTTTGCAGAGCATCCTCCCTCTGCTTTTGGGGATGGTGTGGCACAGGGACACTGGCACTGCTCCCTGCTGTCACTCCTGGGCTCTGGGATGGCTCTGGAGCCCCAGGGAACAGCAGGAACACCTTTGTGCCTTCTGTCTGGGCTAAAACTGGGAGTTTTCTGCTGGAAAAGTGTTGCTGGAAGTTGTGCTGGAAGCAGAGGAGTGTCTGGAATCACAGGGTTTTTAGGGAGAGGCAATGCAGAAGGTGCCAGTCCAGCTTCCCACTGTGTCCTTCTGCTTGGGAAACAGGAGCAGGACAAGTGGCAAAGTAAATTTTGGGATCCTGGGATTCTTCTGGCCGTGGGGATACAAGCCCTGCAAGGGATGATGTGTGCAGGCTCATGTGTTTGAGCAAAAATAAAATTTGGGGCACTTCTCTCTGCCTGGCCCTGGTTTGGGAAGGAACAACATTCCCAGTGGAGGTCTGTGGGATCATGGGAAGATCTGGAATCTGTCCTGGTTCCACCCCAGAGAGACCTAGCAGGGACTGCAGGGACAGGAAGTGCAAAATGAAGCTCTTCTCATGCAGGGTTGATGTGTGGTCAGCACAGAATTATTTAATAATATCCAATCTGCTAGGTAAGCCCTAAACCCCTGCATTTTTAAGGCTCTTACCTTTGAATAGATGAGTTACTGCTTGAATCTATTATATTTCAACATTTAGGGGTGAGGGAGCTGCTGGGGCTGTGAAGAGCTGAGCAATTAATTGGTTAGAAAGGTGGGAGAGATGGACAAAAAGCCATCATCAAACATTCAGGAACAGATTTGCACAGCACAGCACTACCCAGAGAATAAAGCTGTTAAACAAATGTGTGATCCCTTTTTCTTGAAAGTGAGATACAGCAAAATTTTAGTTGAAATACTCATAACCAGCATTTTTTTTTTTTTTTAGTTTTGCTCCCTGATTTCTTGCTATTTTTCCTAGTTTTGACTACTGAGAAATTATAATTTCCCCCTTTAAGCCTTACAGTCTCCTTCAGTGACCAAACTCGTTTTTCCACCTGTAGAGAAAGTTTCCTGAAGGAAAAATCCCAGTGAAATGGGAATGCCTTTCCCTGCTGGCATTTAAAACCCCATTCATGCCAAATGCCCCTAATTCTCTGTATTAGAATAAATAAATAAATGACACTGAAACGTTTTGTTTGAACCAGTAAAATGAAAAGGAATAAAAGTGAAAGGAGCTGCTGGCAGCTCCAGGGACGTGGGGATGTGTGAGAAGCTCAACCTTGCCCAAGTCTAGCAGGCAGCATCAGGAGATGTTCAAACTCCTAAAATAGAAAGGAAAACTGCCAGACTGGAGAGCCCTCGTGTTCTGATCGTTCCTGAAACGAGGATAATCCAGTTGGGAGCAGAAGCCACTCCTTGCTGACCCTGCTTCCACTGCATTCCAGTCACTGCACTTTGGTCTCATCCTGGAGCACAATGAAATCCACTTTTGTCTGGCAGAAACACTCAGGTGGGAGAAATCCTGGTGCTTCTCTTCCTTTCCCCTTCAGGAGCAGCTGGAGAGGATAAACATTTCTCCTTTGAAGAGCAGTGGAAAACGCAAGGGAAACTCTTACCCCAGCAATGTTTATCTGGAGAGGTTCTGAAGGGCTGGAACTGCTGAAATCCATGGCAGAGGGAGATATTTGCTAGGTCTGGGCAAGGACAAGGGGTAAAAACATGACAATTCATCCCAGAGAAACCAAAACCACCATAAATCAGTGGGTCAAAGGGGCTGCAGTGAAGAGGGGAACAGCTTTATACAATGTTTGGTCAATAGCACCTTTTACTGAATAAATAACCATCCAGGTGAATATTTTATTGCTTTGCACACATATTTTCCACAGCTGGCAAGTTGTGTATGATTCTGGATCTGTAAAATGCTCTCAAGCTGCCCCTGTGTCAGAGTTATAAACACACCCTATTGCAAGTTGATTTGTAAAATTATCCTTGTTTATTTGTAAAATTGTCCCTGTGAACCTGAAGTTCTCCGTCTGGCTTTGTTGCTTATTTTTCTGACAGCTACAAATGTGCAGATTATTTTCTTTCCTCGGTGCAGTTTCTGTTCTCAGCATAAAATATGTTTATTTATGTTTATTTTCAGGCAGAGGGAATTGCCGGAGTGTCACTGAGTGCACCACACTGGCCAGAAACAACTTCACAAGCTTTGTGCAGAATTTTCCTCTTTCTCACCTTTTTTTTTTTCCTCCTTTTTTTTTTTGGTATCTCTTTCTCTCTCTCTCTCTGAGTTTCTTTCTCTCAGTTTCTCTTGCTATTGTACCATACCTGGCCAGAAACAACTTCACAAGCTTTGTGCAGAATTTTCCTGTTTCTCACCTTTCCTTTTTTTTTTTTTTTGCATCTCTTTTTCTTTCTCTCTCTCTGACTTTCTTTCTCTCAGTTTCTCTTGCTATTGTACATACCTGACTTTCCCACTCCACCTCCCAAATTTAAAAGGCTTTCCCTTTCTTCTTATGGGTCTATTTCCTTATCAGAATTCTCCATTTGGAAGCCTTGCTTAATTTTTAAAAATTCCTAGTTTGCTTATGATGATAAGACTTCCCTTAAAAATCGATTTCACCAGCTGAAAAAGGTTTAAAAATTTTAAGCCTATGCTTAGGAAGAAGCTATTAAATAATCATAAAATATTCCTAATTGTAGATTATTTTACATTTAAAACTCTGGCAAATGGGGGCTGCAAAATGTGGAAATACCAGATGTGTTGGCCAGATGCAGTGAAGTTGGTTGGATTTTTACCTCTCATTCCTGGAGGCTCCTCAGTGCCTCCATGGAAGCCTCATGTAATTTATACCATGATGGTGTTGTCCCAAAATTGGGGTTTTTTTTGACATTTGAGAGACAAGCATCACCATCAGCAGAAGCACAGAGACAAACGTTTGAAGAAATTTTATCCTTTGAATCTGAAGAAATATTTCGGAATGTCATTTTAAATAAATAAATGAAACTACATATTGAAAGATCTACAGCAAATATATATATATTTTTAAAAAGAGTCTGATTTTGAGTGTTGGATGATGCTGTGTGGAGGCATCAGATTGACTTCATGTTTTTTGGAAAAGGCCTTGCTGATGATTTTGCCCTCAAAGGGATCTTTATGGTGGAATGGATGGGAATAGCCAAGGTCTAGGGATCCTCCCTGGGGCAATGTTTTGTTCTGTGCCCTAGCAGTGACACATCCACTTCTTTTTGCATCTCAGGAACTTCTGGCAATCCTTCCATGGTCCTTGATTTGAACTTTCTGTTGAATTTTAGCTTGGTTCTTTATTTTAATGCCATTTAATAAAATGCATTATTCTTAATTTCCTGTCCTAACACACAATGCAGACTTCACATGACAACCCATAAAAAGTTGTGTTTCACTGGTAGATGTGATTTTGGAGCCCTTGAGGTGGAAAATATTATCAGTGTATCTCACCTGTTCAGTAAAGCTTGAAACACAACAGTACCAACAATTAATAACAGTAATAGCAAATTTTTACCCTTATCATTTCCCATTTTTATTTCTCATCGAAGCTATAGCTACTGTCAGAGGGGGAAAGCTCCGAAAATAGCTAAAGGATGTTTTCCCTGGTCTGACTTGGGAGTGGCTTTTCTGATGGATGAGTCAATCTGATGAGCTCAGCCTGGTTTGGCTCCACCAGCAGTGACCTGAATGAGGACATTGCTAGGTGACATCACTGTTTCTTGGCTTCAGAGTCGATAACTTTGTATTTGTGACTTTGTTGGCAGCAACGAGGGGTTGGACTTTGCTGCTGTGGGCAAAACTCCTTTTGCTGCTCTCACTCTGCATCAGGGGGAAGAAGGAAATGTGAATATTTGACAGCCTAAATTGGCCTTCAGTGTTTGCCAGGGTGTAACTTGCAAATATTTATAAATTAAAAGAGGGAAAATGCCTGGTTTTGGTTAAAGGTTGGCCGGATTGCACCTTCAACAAAAATAACTCAATGCATGAGGTCAAAGGACAGAACAAGAAGCTACTTCTGCACAAATACCTTTTAGAAACTGTGCTGGTAATTCTGACATTATCCAATGGTCTCCCCTCGTACCTCAGCAGAACAGAGCAGTTTAAAATGGGAAATAGACCCATCCAGTGCAGGGAAAACCCTTTAATCCTGCATATCTTCCATGGGCTTTCAAATCACTGCATTCAGCTTCTCTCTTGATATGGACTGGAAAGGTTTGAGATAATGACAGATTTGATTTTTACCCTAAACTTTGCCAACCCAAGAGAGGTTTTGTGCTCCAGTGAAGGCTGGAGCATCCCAGAGAGCCCTGGGGTGTGCAGGGGTGCAAATGAGGTGAGGGAAGGGGGAGACACCTGGAGAGTGATGAGGCTTAAACCAACAAAATTTGCTGCACTGCAGAAATATTCTGCTTTTTCCTCTTGTAGGTGGCTTTGGTGAGACTTTTTTTATTCTTCCACTACTTGCCAATCACTGGGAAACGTGGTGTTCAGCAAACCTGAAAATATCCTCCACCCCCTGGGATGTCATGTTCCCTCAGCTGCAATTCTGAAATCTCGGGATGGTTTGGGGAACAAACAGCAATTTCCTCATTGTCTCACCCGAAGGTGATGCAGATGTTTGAAATCTCAGTGCCTCCTGCACAGATCAGGAGCACTAAACATTTCATCTTGATTTCTCTTCAGCACCACCTACTTCCTGGAAAATTTGGAAGCCTCGCATTTACCACTTCAAATTCCCTGCCAAGTTCCTTTCAGTTTTTTATTTCTTCTTTTTTCCCCCCCCCGCTCCATTTTTGTCTCACACGTTTATTATATGGTGACAAATGCAGTTTTCTTCTGCCACCACATAATAGATGTGTGAAACACACACACACACACACATGTTCTAGTAAGAGACTGCTCTTTATTTCCTGGCTCCAGTTGCAAAACATGAGTCAGGGTTGGAAAGGTTGTGCCTCTGTCAGAGCTGTGGGATCCACGTGCTCAAAATTCCCTGGGTTTTGCTGCAGTCATGGGGAAAAATGGCAAATCTCATTCTTGTATTTCTATACTCGGTGTTTTCTCCTTCCCCAAGCACATCAGATCTTCATTTTATAATCATCGTTCCTTTGTGTTGATTATATTTACTTATTTCAGACACTGATGCTGTTATTAACACGAAAAAATAATACCTCCAGCTTCTAAAACACAGATAAAAGCACCCTCCTATTTTTCTGGTTTTAATGGGAAGAAACATTATTTTTGCAGTGTATTTGCTGTGAATTCCAAGCACTATTTTCTCTACATCCTGTGCTTTCTGCTACATAAATTGCAGGTAACAACCACCCAGCATCTCCACGAGGCTCCACATTCCTTGTTTACACATCCCAGCTCTCCGTGCTCTGTGCCCTTCCGTGGGGACACCAGTGAAATGCAGAACCAAGATTTTTTTGTGAGGTAAAGTGGAATCAGCCCCACGTCACAAGTTAGAACAGAAAACAAGCGAAACAAGCAGGCGAAAAGAAAAAGAGAGAACCGAACTCAGCACCACTTCCTGCTGGATCCAAGCAGCCTTGGAATGCCACAGGGCTGTTCTGCAGTCACCCAGGGGTGGTTGGAAGCAGCAGGATTGTGATGCTTCCACGTTAATTGCAAACAGAGTTTCTCAATTGAAATTTTTTTTCTTTCTCTCCTGAGCAGTTTTATCCCACAAGGTCCCTGCGGTTGGGTTGCTCCTGCAATAGAATGACAAATAACTGGCTGACACGCTGTGAAAAACTTAGAAAATGAGAGATGCTATCCCATTTTCCAAACCGAGCAGGAACAACGCTAATTCCGTTAGGCAAGATGGAACAGACAATTAAACTGGGCATGCTTTTAATTTTGGAGCTCACCAGAGAACGGACGCCTTTTTCAAATGTAACCACTGTGGAAGTGATTCCTTTAAAACGAAGCAAAACCACTGATTTTCCTTGCTAAAATTAAAGCATTTACCTCATACAAAGTATAAGAAATGTTACCTGTTGCCTCCACCATTCCTTCTAGGATTACAACAATTTCTAGCTCCTCTTTGGGCAACTGGGCTTTGGAAATCTCCCAGAAAGGACTCTGCTGGTTAATCTCATGGCTGATGATCAGTGGTGAAACCAAAAAGAGACGATCATCCCCTGTGTAATAACCTACGTTGATATCTGTCTGGTTGAGTGGTATAAATTCCCCCTCCTTTGTCTGTTTGGATTTGATCAACTTGGCTCGTATTGATGCCTCTACAATGTGTGAATTCCTAAGGTCTCCTACTCGGAACATCAGACACAGCTTTCCATCCCGCATGGAAATGACTGCGTTTGTAGAAAAAACCAAGGTCTCCGCCCTCTTCTTGGGTTGGGATATTTTCACAAACATGCAGCCAACCATGAAGGCGTTGACGATAGAACCTAGGACAGACTGCACTAAAAGCAGGATAATTCCCTCGGGACACTTGTCCGTGATGACCCGGTAACCGTACCCAATGGTGGTTTCTGTCTCGATTGAGAATAAAAAGGCTGAGACAAACCCATTGAGGTTGCTGACGCAGGGGGTCCACGTGCTGTCCCCTATGTGATCCATGTCCCCTCGCATGTAGGCAATGAGCCACCAGATCATGCCGAAGAACAGCCAGGTCACAGTGTAAACCATGACGAAGATCAGCAGGTTGAACCTCCACTTGAGATCCACCAGGGTGGTGAAGATGTCAGTCAAGTACCGGTAAGTCTCTCTGACATTCCCGTGGTGGACGTTGCATTTCCCATCTTTCCGAACGTACCTCTGGATTTTCCTCTTGGCACATTCTTTGCTTAGGTTTTTTGGCAGATCCTCTCTAGCTTGTTTGGGCAGCTTTGGTTGATGGATAGTGACAGGGCTCTCGATGTCCTGCTCCATTGAGTCTTCTTCCAGGACGTTGGCTGGAAACAAAAAAACAAGGAACAGTCGTTATTCCTTTTATTATTCCTCTAAGTCAACCCACAACTTCTTCCTGTGTTATGACTGGCAGGAAATTGCTGTTAATCAACAACATGACCATCCTCGTTCTTTGCTAACCCATGAGATTCACCACAAAAAATCAAATGATTCCAAGCACCCTCATTTCATTGCTAAACAGAAATAAAATGAAAAGCAAACTCTCATTTCTTACCAGGTCGTCCTATCTACATCTGTATTTAAATTCCACGAGATGGGTTTAAGCAGATATTCCTCCCCACCTCCCTCCTTTTACAGCTTAATGAATGAAATTTCTCATGCACCAAATAAGATCTTACAGAGATAGAGGAAATAAATGAGGGAACGGATTCACTTGAGGGTGAGCAGAGAAAATGAGTTATTGTTGAACTATTTTTTCTCATCAATTACTTTGCTGTGGGGAAAGTATTAAATAATCACAAGGAGTTTTTTTAAAAAAAGCCAACAGTTTTTAGAAAGAGCCAATCCTCCCCTTGTTCAAGGAAAGTTGTAATATCTGTCAAGAGCAATTCAAGCACACTTCCACAGAAAATCAATGTCCTGCTGATAATGAGACAGGGAATTGTGTGTCCTTCTCCCAGCAACATAAAACCTATGGTACTTCAGATTTCATTTGAATTCACTGTGCCTGTGGCCTTTAATTCAAGTGTACCTTGTCCTCTAATGATACAGGCCTTTTTTTGAAATTCCCCAGCCTTTGGAGATAAATAGCTTCATTATGGTTATGTGCCAGAGAAAAAGAAGAGTGTAGTGAGGAGAAGAGTGCTTTAATCGAATGTGTTTTGCATGGAGGACACAGTGAGGTCTGGGGTAATGGTTGTTTTCAACTGAAATCCTTCTGTTTTCTGGGGCTTCTTCCTGCAGGAGTTTCAGCTCTTGAATTCCTAATTCTTTCTCTTCTGGCTAACTGATCTCATTCTTCCGCCAGACTGCAAAGGGAAAAGTCTTCTGCTGGCTCTGCCCAAATGCTTGAATCTGAAAACAGAATCCTAGACTGGTTTGAGTTAGGAGGGACCTTAAGGATCCCATCCAGTGCCACTCCCTGCCATGGCAGGGACACCTTCCACTGTCCCAGGCTGCTCCAAGCCCCAGTGTCCAGCCTGGCCTTGGACACTGCCAGGGATCCAGGGGCAGCCACAGCTTCTCTGGCAATTCCATCCCAGGGCCTCCCCACCCTCCCAGGGAAGGATTTTTCCCCCAAACCCCATCTAAGCAGCAGCACTGCTGTGCTGTTGCACCATCCTTTATGGAGTGCTGCACAAGGGCTGCTCCTGGTGGGTCAGTGTGGCTCAAAAAGCATTTTTCACCCTTAGAAACATGTGCTGTGCAGCTGATCCTGAGTGGAGTCTCACAGCACCTGCAGCTTTTTCAGGATGTGCAGGCTCACCCCTGTGGAGAGAGATCCCAGACTCTTGGAAAGTTTCAGGGGTAACCAAAATACCCAAGGGGAAACCAAAAGGTTAGACTGGCTGTCTCCTTTTCTGGTCTGCTTCTGTCATCAAAGAAACACTCAAAGGCTGACAGCAGCATGGAAATCTGAGAGCAAACCCGTGTTTTAAGGCTGTGCCCCCATCCTGTGTCACCTTTTCCGTTTGCTGCTGTGTCTCAGCAGCATTTCTGGGGCTGATGGGAGTGGCAGCCCTGGCGATGTGTCACGAGGCTCTAGTTCTGAATGAACTCTCCCAGCCGGTGACACTGCCTGCTTGCATTATCCCTGACGCTGGGCAAGGCATGACAAAACACAATCAAAGGCATTGCAGGGCCCTTGTGAGGCAGACTTGAGCCAAAGCCAGAAAATTTGAAGTTAAGGCTTCGCACTTTATGCTCAACTCTTCATTGTGCCTAAGGAAATTCCAGTCCACAGGAGTTATCATATCACTGCAGCAACAGAATCCTCAAATAATTGCCAACAACCTAGGAAGGCTCTGGCTTTTTGAGGCTTTTTGTTAAACTGCTAATGCTGAGATAATGGGGTTCATTATCTTGCAGGCATTATGAATAATTTGCTTTCCCCTCCCAGTCAGAGCCTGGCATGGACACAGAGACCAGGAGGGGAAGTATCCTGCTGGCTTTGAGAATATTCTCACCCCTGGCCCTGCTATTAAAGGGAATCATGTCCCAGACCTCCCTGTCTGAGCATCTCTTACCAGAAATGATCCTGGGAGGAGCCCCAGGTGCTGATTTAATTCCTGGCAGCAGGAGGAATGTGGAGGGATGTGGAGCACAGGTCCTTCCCGTGGGAACATTTTGCTATATTTCATAAACAAGATAAAGTTTGGATGTTTTGCAAACAACATTTCCGGATTGGGTCAGTTCGGGCTTGGCACTTGGGCCTAGGGGAGGTCTCGGGCTGACCAATCTGGGGCACCTCTGTAAACTCTATATATATGGAATTCAAAACAATAAAGCTCTCCTCTTCTCTCTTTCCTTGTCTGAGACCTTGGGTCATTCTCAGCACCAACAACAGAGGGACACCCAGGGCTGCCCACCCACCCCACCGTTCCAGCTCTGCACACACTCTTTATTTCCTGTGGGAGTACCTTGAGCAACGAACCACCTTTTATTCAGACAGCAAATTTTTACTGCTGCTTTCCAAAGGCTTTCTGTGGATTTGTGCACCATGACCAGCCTACCCTGTCCTTCACAGCATGAGGGAAATGCCACTTTTTTCCAAGTGTCCATAGGTTCTGTGGGAGCCTGGAGCTGCATCCTGAGCCCACAGTAAGTGGGATCAAAGACCTGACAATTCCAAAGTGGGAATGTTTTCTTAACCTGGGGAAGTTGTAGTTGAGCTGATTCCCATCTGGCTTTGCAATGGGCATCTGTGGACAGCCAAACCCAGTGTTTAACCAAGGCCTCTCTCATTATAGCATTTATTTAATGCTCTTGCAGTCATTTCAATCTTCCTGAGGGCATCAGGCCATTTATAAACTCTCCAGGCTCTTCCCAGTGCTGTCATTTCTCAACTCTCAGTCTCTGAGAGGAAAAATTAAGGTCAAGATTTTTATCTTTTGCTTTTTTTTTTTTTTTTTAGAAGATGCCCTTTCCTTCTTTCCAGCACCCAAATCCTGAGTGAATTCCTTTATGGAGAGGTTTCTAGACCAGAATCACAGTTTATTAACCCCTCCTGGACCGAGTTCTCACACCACAATGAACCTTGGGAGCAGCAATTCCCGAAATAAGTGATCCAAAGATTCTGCATCTGTGTGTTTCCATGGAAATGCCTGATGAATAAGTTTTAAACACATGGCAGGATCCCTGCTCCCCACTGAGGCTGAGGAACAGCCACATTCTGTCAGTGCCTCTGCCACAAAATACTTTGACTAATTATATTTTTACTTGGTATCAACCCAATTAACTGCTGCTGCTTATTTCATCCAATTTTCTTTTTGGTTACATAATGGCTGTCATGGATCCAGGAACAGGGGAGTGAGTAGCAGCAGTCTCACTCGAGAGCTATTTTTGCTCTCTCTCTGCTTTTCTTCTTGACAAAATTATATCCATATTATTAATCTGCACTGCAAAAAAAAAAAAAAAAAAAGAAAAAAAAAAGGTATTTCTGGATGCTTCCTCCTCTCCCAGTAAACATTATGTTTGTTTGAACACAACAGCCAGGTAATGAGCCAGTTTAGGCCAATTTGGAGGATTCTGCTCAAAGGATCTGCTTTGGTGACTCTCTTAGGCAAAACCCACAAGACAGATGAGATTTTTCAGTGATTTGTTTAATTTCCCAGCAAATGACAAGGAGTTCTCCTAAACAACTCCCTGAATAGTTCACTTGTGTCCTGGCTGTGGCCAAATGAGCAAATTAAGTGTGCCCAGGCCTGTTATTGAGCGTGGAGGGTAAATGGAGTGGTGCAGCCCACACTTGGATTACTGAACTCCAGGCAGGTTAGTGCCACAAAATCTGCCAAACAGGAATAATCTGTGTCCTGAAATGGAGCCAGGAATTGTGTGTGCTAAGCTCTGCACCCATCAAAACCGTGCTGAGGGTTTTGCTGGAAATCTTACCCTGCAGGGGGTTCTGTGCCAGTGCTCAGAACATTTTATTTTCTAGTAAAGTTGCAAGAAATGTTGTTGTCCTGGTCTTGTCTGCTCCAGAGCACCACTGGAAAAGAAAAATCCTAGTTTTCCAAGCTCACATTTTTATTTAAAGTCTGTAGAACAACACGAAATCAGAGTCAACACCAAAGCAGGAGCTGCACAGGACACTCTCTCTCCCTTTGAGGCTGTGAATGTAAAGCATCAATATAATCCTTCAGCAATCATTTTATCATCAGCAATGTGATTTTTGGGGTATTTTGGCGGTGCTGCAGAGATCTTGTCTCGGTGCTGTGCAAACCCAGAGCAAAAGGAGGAATGCAAAGGGCCTGTTTGTCCAATTGAAGTACTGGGAGCTTATTTTGTGTGCAGTATTAGTGTTGTAGCATGATCTGCAAAAAAATGAGAATATTGCAAATTACATCTGACCCTGCTGCAACAGAAACAGACCTGGAAAGCTCAGTGGATGTTTTGCTGTAATTTAGTAATTTTATCCCTTGTAACAGAGTTGTGAACGTTTTGTGTGCAAATTCATTGAAAATGCCCCGATTTCAAAAATCATTCATAACCTAAAAATTGCTCTCAATGGGCTTTACTGCATGCAGACAAATGTGTTGAGCAGTCACTGGGATTCCTGCCTGCATTCCCCACTTTCCTGGTGGGATGAAGGCATTTCAGCTTTTAAATGAAACAAGTGTTTGCATCTCTAAAGTCCAAATCTGGGAGTTCTTGAGTGTTTTACCTCTCCTTTGCTGTGCTCACAAAAACCCAACCAACCAACCAACCAACCAAAAAAACCAAAAAACCCCCCCCAAACCATTCCATCCCTGGAATATTTGGCAAAGTCAGGTGGCTGTTTGGGTTCCCTCTGTGATGTTGCTGGGCTTTGCACAGCACAAGGAATTCCTTGTGGTCTTCAACACCCTAAATCCAGGTCGTTCTGCTTCTCCTCTTGAGTGGAAGAAGTCAGGGAGGGGAAGCAGAGATTTCGGGATGCTTTGCATCATCTCTGGCTGGTTTTTGTTTCACAGCTCTGCAGAATTTTGTTTGTGATGAGCACAGAGGGCGCAGGAACATTTATTCCTAGGGAATTCTGGGAATAAACACATCTAATCCCAGGGAATTTTGGGAATAGATGCATCTAATCCCAGGGAATTTTGGGAATAAATGCATCTAATCCCAGGGAATTTTGGGAATAAACACATCTAATCCCAGGGAATTTTGGGAATAAATGCATCTAATCCCAGGGAATTTTGGGAATAAACACATCTAATCCCAGGGAATTTTGGGAATAAATGCATCTAATCCCAGGGAATTTTGGGAATAAACAGATCTATTCCCAGGGAATTCTGGGAATAAACACATCTAATCCCAGGGAATTCTGGGAATAAACACATCTATTCCCAGGGAATTCTGGGAATAAACACATCTAATCCCAGGGAATTCCGGGAATAAACACATCTAATCCCAGGGAATTCTGGGAATTCCAGAATTCCGTGAGGCACTGCCAGCACCGCCAGATATCAGGAGAAAGAGCCTTGTTTACAGAAAAAAGTGGAGCCTTGTAGGATCAGCTCACATCTAAGAGGTCATTATCACAGAACACAGATCCTTTTCCCTGGAAAAGAAAGGAATTAGGGTCTGACATCAATGCAGGATTGTCTGTTCACTCAGCTGGAAGCCTTGCTAGGTATTGCTTTGAAACCTTGCAGTGTCCAATAAACACTGACTTGGCGAATCTCTTAGAAAAACGAAGAATTTGGGTTTCTTTGGCGAAACCCAAATTACTGATTTGCACCCAGAGAACCATAAATCTAATTTCAGAGGGAGCATGCGTGTGATTGAGATTTATTTCAGCAGCAGCTTTCACTAAGAAGACATGAAATGAGATATATTTATGATTAGAAAAGAGACTGGAAGGATGACGCTTTGTTTTTTTCACATTACCTGCTTCATCACCGCCTTCTAATCCAACTTGACAAAAAAAATGTTCTACTATTTTCGTTTCTTTTAAAGCCTGTACAGCTGCGAGAAATCAGTCTGAGTAACACTTTGTGTCTGTGCAGCACAAACATTTCCATTCATTTCTGATTCTTGGCCCTTTTCTTATGGAGGGTGGAAAATGAAGCTGATAACTCAAATTTAAAAACCACAACGACTCCATTTTTGATGGTCATTTGACCTTGTAGTTTTTATCTTGGATTCTAACCAACCTCGTCGCAGAATTTACCACTGAAGGCTCCAGAATGCTGTTTTTACATCTGCTTTGCTAAATTTATCTTCATTTGAGTCACGGGGAAGCCAAACAGCCTTGGCTTGGTAACATTTTTGGGGCAGGGTGAAAAGGCTGCATGGTGTGAACCTGCAAAGACGTGCAGAAAAAGCTGAATATCAACAACTTCAGCCCTCCATGAGGCTGTGGGTCCCAAATGATGAAACTTGTTTGCTACCTGAAGGCTGAGCTCCTGGAGGCAGGGTTAATTCAGAGCCATCTCCGGTGCAAACAGATTTCTGGAATAAGGAGAGATTTCCTGTCTGATTAGTCTTTTCCCAGAATTTTGGCTCCTAGAATAGCTCAAGCTGGAGGTTCAGAGCAGATATTTCTGTGTCCAGGGCCAGGCTGGACAAGGCTTGGAGCGACCTGATCTAGCAGAAGGTTCCCTGCCCATGGAACTGGATGATCTTTAAGGCTCTTCCAACCCAAACCATCCCATGATTCTGTAATGTTCTTGTCCTGCCCACAACCAGTCCAGAAATCATCCTCCCCAGAGCCACGTTTCACCTGAGAAGGTGACAAAGCTGAGAAAAAGCAATTTTTTTTTTTTGCACTTGGAAAATGCTTCCCACTGTCAGTGCTGCTGGCAGCAGCAGAGCCAGCTCAGGTGTCCCAGCCTGAGCTGTGCCACCTGGCAACACCAGAACTGGGCTCCTCTCTGGTATTTCCATGTGCCAAACTGGTGCCAAGTGCTTGTCTGACGTGACCCCTGAGATTGCTTGTTTCCAGTTATTCAACCCCAATTATTTCTGCCAGTTACTAAGTGCCAACATTTCTGTCAGTTACAAAATTTCTTCGGGTTTATTAATGCCAAAATATTCATCAGGTACAAAATTCCTTCCAAAATCTCCTAAGAACTCAGCATTTTTATCTCCCTGGGGTGTACCAGGAAAAAAGAGAAAGCATGGAAGACCTGTATTGACCTTATGGTTACCAGTTTTTAGCTATTATGGAAAATATGGAAAATATGACAAAGAGTATTCTCAGCTTTCGTGTGAAGAGATTATTTCGATTTTATTTTCCAGTTAAAATTTTCCCAACTGAAAACTCTGGGAACAAACATCAGCTGAGCTACCTTGTGTAGGTAATTCTGACCCAAACATTTCACATAGATAATTCTGACCCAAACATTTCACACAGGTAATTCTGACTCAGTTAATTCTGCACTGTGTGACATCTGTGATATCTGGGGAGTTCTCCTGGTTGTTTCTGTTCCCTTTTCTCCCTCCCCTCCCTGAAGTCAGGGTGTTTTCACTTGAATCCTCATCCTTGGCATAGCCAAATCCCGTATTTTCCTGCATTGCTGAACAACCTTGAGGCAGAATTGTGCTTGAATATTCCCAGAGCTCCTTGGGCAGGTGTGGAACCACCTTGACTGCTGCACCAGCACACTCTGACAGCTTCTTCATTTGATCAATGAGCTATCATAAATAGATAGTTGGAATAGAGGAATGATGGAGAGTTTTTGGTCAGAAAGGAAGGACTTGATTCAATCAAGACACTGAGGCAGTCGAGTGAAACCAATAACTTATGCAATGGTTGAAGGCTGAGGACCAAAGCTAGAGCTGCTAGTATTTTCCTTCCAAAAGGGGTAGAAAACTCTTTATAAACATATTGATAAAGACCTTGGATCTGACCAGTTTAAAGTTAGAGAAGGTTAGAACAGCTCAAATCCCACTGGGAAAGATGAAATTTGAGCTACAAAGAACTGCCAATTGCTATGTTTTGTTTTTTTTTCTTTTCAAGAAATACAGACTGCAGGGAACAGAACAATTTTGGAGTGCAGATAGGTGACTCTTCCTGCCCTCCAATTCTTGAAAGGAGAATGAAAGACTGTCAGAAAGGTGATTCCTCCTGAAATTATACTCTTTTCCTCACTCAGTTCCCATCCAAACTGGCTGCCCCCAGGTCACAGACATTGCCCAAGCAGATTGGTTTGCTCACTGCTATTAGTGTTGCACAAAGCTAAAGAAGGGGTTGAAAAGACTGGAAAAAATTGAAACAGACACAAATTATAATTATTTTTTTTTAATCTGGTAATGGAGATTTCTTTCTTGACAATTTCCCTGCAGTCAAAGGAGGATTTTGATGGCTTTTGCTTCTAGGAAATGTATTTCAGGCGAGCAGGATTTAAACTTCTGCACACTCGAGAGGGAAAATTACTGAAATGTTTCACATGGATAAGAACATTTCTGGGGAAATAACATTTCTGGGGAAATAACATCTCCTGTCCCTCGTGGTGGTGATTTGGTGGATGTGCACACATTTCTGCTGGTTAAGGTGAGTGTTGCTTCATTTGGCCTAAGATACAAAACCAAACTCTGGCATCCAAATGTTGCCTTAAATAATATCTTGGGGCAATTTACAATAAACTCTTACAATTAATTTATCTCAACAGCTCTCATGTTTTTTCCATTCCCCCTTCCATTTCTGCAGGTGATGCTGGGATTTTTGCTGCTTTCTTTAAGCTAAATAATTAGGCCATCACTGCCTTTATCCCTTTCCCTGCCAAAAGAAGTCACAGTGAAACACAAAGACCTGGTTTCTTGCTGATGATTTCCCCTTTTGTGCAGTTTATAGACTGCAGAGAAAAAAAAAAAAAACCCTGAGAAATCAGGCTGGAAGTGACATTTAAACAGCTATTTAGAAACCAGAAATTTTAAAAAAACTTCCATCATTTCAGCTGGGTCAATGTTTTGTTCCAGGCTGTGCTATTTTGATAACCTGGAACTGGTTAAGTTCAGAATGGCACTTTAGCAATGTTTCCTAAGGAAATGAGCCTTATCCATCACTCTGTCTGGCCTCCCCTGAATCACTTTGGAAACTGTGGTTGGTATTGAGGCTTCCAGAGTTCTTTCAGCTCTTCAGTGACAGTTTGGATCTCTCACAAATCCTAAATTCCTGCCAATCTCATGAAAACAGCCTGACTTAACCACACCACTGGACGCCAAGAAATCCATCTCTGTAAGGGAGAGCTGCAAGAAATATTTCTTTTTTTCATGAGCTCTGCTGCTCCCAAAGCTACAGCCAGATATTTTTTTCAAATCACCATTCCACTCCATGTCCCCGTGAAGTATCTTTGAAAGGAAAAAAAACCCTCCAACTTTGTGTGCTTTGATTTTCCAGGCTGCACCACATTCCATACAGGGACTTCCACCTTCAACAACAGCTTAGTTTAGTTTAGGTCAAACTTCATGGCTTTTTTTTCAAAGGAATTGGATTGCAAGGAAATAAAACCAACTCAACTCATGCTTTTTATTCTTCAAGTAAAAGCTTGAATAAACATATGTTTGGTTTCAATCCAGATTTTTTCTTGCTTTGGTTCAATCTGAATGAAGAACCTCATGGTTTTTCTGCAATGAGCATCAGCTCTGCAGGATTTAATACCCATTTTACACCCCTCTGCATAAAAAGCTGTTCAAAGATGTATTTGGGCAAAGACAATGTCAGACCCAACAAGAGTGGAAATATAAGTTAGAACCACCAAAAAAAATCTTTCCATGTTGAACGAGTAGCAACATTTTGTCTTGAAATAAGCAATTCAGGGCTGTCTAAATTGCCATTTACTGTGCTATTTCACTTAAGCTACATAATAAAGTAAATAGGTCTATAAATTTGTTTGAAAAAATCTCAAAGGAGTTGCTGTGAAATTGCTATAATTGCTCTAATTGCCATTATCCTTTTCTATAGGGATATAAGTAGTGAAAAGAAGAATTATAAGCACTGAAATATTTTTGTAAATTGGGTTTGATTTGACCAGCAGCATTTTCCAAAATATTTCATGAAGGAAAATACATTTAATTTCAGACTTTCAGAAAGGTGGTATTTTAGCTGTGAAATACTGAAGTCTTCATGCTTTTAACAACAGTTTCATAATTCAGATTTGCACTTTTTTCACAGTAATATTTTACCCAACTTTAGGAAACAAAAATTGTTCAGAAGGATGAAATAAACTCAAAATTGAGGGATCATATGAAAAACTCTGTAATCCCAATTTGGATAAAGTAGGGGTTTTCTGCTTGTTTTTCTTACTTTGCTAAAAAGTATAAAAGACTTTTTGATTGCCCTTGAGTTTTCCTGTAGGTTTTAATAATCTGACTAAAAATAATCCAACATTCCCCAGGATTTTTCCATCCACGAGTCACCAGTTTCCTCTCTAAAAAACAAGGTCCTTTGAGGGCTAACTGGAACCTTTTGGAAAAAGTAAAAAGACTTGGCAGTGCTCGACTCTCCCATTATCCCAGATGGCAACATCCAATTTCTTGCAAATATCTGAGGGAGTCTTGATGGCCTTTGGTTCTGGGTGGCTGAATGGAGAGTTTATCATAAAAATAAAAGGCAATTGTGGAATTATGTTTTATTTCTACATCATGGATGGATCTCACCAGAACAGGACACACTGGTGTTACGTTTTTTTTTTAATAATTGAGATTTTAGATGGTACATTCAGCTTGCAAAGCCCATCCATCCTTAGTGGAGCTGGCAAAGCTCAGCAGGGGCACAAATAATTCAAAGCTTTCGTAGCCTTCAGATGTCTCGAGAGGAAAAGGGGAGTTTCTGCTTTTTCCATCTCTCCTGAGTTGTGTAGGGAAAGAGAAATGAGTGAGCTGCCTGTCAGGGATGTGGCCGTGGACATCAGAAATACAGATTGCTCTTGTTAGAGCAAGGGGTGCACTGCACTAAAATGTGGATTTCATGTCTTTTTTAGACAGGTACAGGTAGTCAGGCTCATTTAAAGAAATGGTTGATAAAGGAGCTGACCTTTCAGAGAGAAAACAGTAAACAAAAGTATTGAGCTCGTGGAGGGGAGATTTTGATAAATGACCAGACTGGTAACGTGAACATGATTCTTGTGCATCCAAACCCCAAATTAAATGGAGAACTGAGGTGGTAAAAATAGACATTGGCTGCTTCAGAGCAGCTTTCAGGGCATGAAATAAGGCTCGAGGATTTGCAAACAAATCAGGCTGCGTGTTGGGAAGGTTTCTGGTTTTCTTCTGGGCAGAGATAACTCATTGGGACATTTTAGATAGCTCAAGGGCTCATCTGTGAGGTGGAGGCCAGGGGGAGAAGGGAAATGCTTTTCTAGGAATGATCATGGAATC
Organism: Entomyzon cyanotis; assembly: GCA_024500445.1. Classification (NCBI taxonomy): domain Eukaryota; kingdom Metazoa; phylum Chordata; class Aves; order Passeriformes; family Meliphagidae; genus Entomyzon; species Entomyzon cyanotis. The sequence continues at coordinate 2,364,269 of JAKEPQ010001016.1, forward strand.
TCAGAATCATGTGGGTTGGCAAAGCCCTCCCAGCCCATGCAGTCCCAGCTGTGCCCAATGGGCACCTTGTCCCCAGCCCAGAGCACTGAGTGCCACAGCCAGGCCTTCCTGGGACACCTGCAGGGATGGGCACTGCAAACCTCCCTGGGCAGCTCCTGCCAAGGCCTGAGCACCCTTGCCATGCAGAAATTCCTGCTGCTGGCCAAGCTGAAGGGACTGAAGGGGCTTTTCCTGCTCTCCTTGGTGCCCAAGGACCACGAGAGTCCACCTGGCCTGGTGTGAAGGTGGGACTGGTGGCTTTGCAGACACCCAGACTTTCTCAACAGGCACAAGTTCCCACTGCGGGCTCCCAGATCAGACCACCTTCCATCAGGCAGAAATGCAAGTGGATCCATTTTTAATGGCATGGCAAAACTTTAAACAGCCTTCCCTGGAGGTCTGGTTGTGCCATCCTGCTGTGCATTGGAGCATCAGAGGACATGGCTGTGTGGGAAAGAAATGAGGATGCTGGAATGCCCGAGGTGGGGGGAATGGTGGGCAGAGAGAAATATTTGGGACTGGTGTGTGTGTTTTTGCAGGGAGAAGGAGAAAGTGGAGGTGAGCAGCTGGTGAGGAAGGAGGAAGAAGGAAAGAGGAAGAAAGAAGGAGGAAGGAGGAAGGAGAAAGGAGAAAGGAGAAAGGAGAAAGGAGAAAGGAGGGAGGAAGGAGGGGGAAGGAGGAAGAAGGAAGGAGGAAGGAGGAAGGAGGAAGGAGGAAGGAGGAAGGAGACACTACAGCAAGAGAAAATGGATTGTATTTGATTTGGAAGGGGTGACAAGAAAGAATTTGCAGTATGCAGCCTTGTCTGAGTTTGTGCATGGGGTTAAACAATTTCCTGTGGTGTTATGGAGAGTAGCTCTGTTTAATTCCCTTTAAATCTGGTGGCAGAACAGATTTGTCCACAACAAACATCCCAGGCCACACTGGATGGGGCTTGGAGCAAGCTGGTCTAGTGGAACATCAAGCAGATGTTAAGGAAAGCCTGGAGTGTTCAGCCTAAAGAGGGTGAAGGCTGGAAAGGCTGACATGGAGGTGGAGAATGGAAAATGCCATGGTGCCATGGGTCTCACACTAAGTGTTTGGGTTTAAAACAGCTGAAGTGTTTTAGTTTTGAAACAAGTAAGTTCTCCTTTAACAGCAGGTCGTGGCTTCCAGAGCTTATTGCCTCTGGGAGGCTGTTGGTTTGGAATAGCAGGAAACCTGGAAGTTTGGCAAACCTATTGAATCCCAGGATGGTTTGGGGTTAGAAGAGACCTTAAATCCCATCCAATGCCACCCCTGCCATGGCAGGGACACCTTGCACTGTCCCAGGCTGCTCCAACCCCAATGTCCAACCTGGCCTTGGACACTGCCAGGGATCCAGGGGCAGCCACAGCTTCTCTGGCAATTCCATCCCAGGGCCTCCCCACCCTGCCAGGGAACAATTCCTAATTCCCAAGATCCTATCTCACCCTACTCTCCTTCAATTTAAAGCCTAGGAAAGGTCGTTAAATAGACAGGGTTAGACCTCCAAGGGCTCCAGTGCCAGGAGTAAGTGGGAAATGGATCATCATCTCCCTCTCTCATGGCATGGGAGAGCATTTTTTCCATTCTCCCAGCTGTCTAATGCACATATTTCTCTTTTTGAAGCCAAGGCCATGTTCTCTGAGGCTCACAGGGCCACAAGAAATGGACAAATGCTTAGAAAGATATTTTGCCTCTCCTCTGAGAGAATGTTGTTCATGTAAATACTGTGATCAGTTGACATCAGAGATGATTTGGCCTTAATTCAGCACTAAAAAAACGATTTCTGAGTTCAAATATAGAGTCTTAGATTTATTTTTTTCCTAGCCTTGCTAGTTTCCAAGGAGATCTAACCATGTAGATTGTCTGCAAAGGTGGTAATTAGCCAGCAATGAGCAAGATGGACACAAAGAACTTCTTGGCAAAAATCAAAATTTCCAAGCAGTTCTATCAGAGCATTGTGATCAGTTCTTTTCAGACATCCTAATTTGCCTCACACCATGGTGTTGTAAACAACTTTAGCTTTCAGATCAGTGCTTGAGCAGAAAACTGGAAAATATCCTCAGATTGATGCAGATGGGATTTATATTTTTTCAGGTTACCTGACAATTGAAAATAAGATCCAACAAATTCTACTGCCTATAAATAGTAACAGTCAGGGTTTATAATCCAGTGTGCAGAAAAAATGACAGCAGAAAAAACAAAACGTTCCCCTTTTACGAAACACAGCCTTGGAGTGAGAAATCTTGGCTTTACCTCTGGAGTAAAGCAAAGACAGGATTTGGGCAGTTCTTTATACTTGCTGGGAGTGAGGAAGGGTGAAGGAGAGGTAGGAAAGGTCTTTACTCTCACTGACTCTTTTGGAAATATCACCTGAATTTCTTTATTAATCCAACCCACCAATATAACACTGTTTCAGTATAGAATATAGAGATTTTCCTCCTTAGAAAAGGTGTCGTTTAGTTGAAAAACATTTACCTAGCTTGATGAAAATATATAGATTTTGAGCTAGAATATTACGTTCAGTAAATAAGATGTTTTCAGTTAAATTTCCTCACAGTCCATGCCCCAGTGTAACTTTCAGACACATCTGGGATCATGCTAAAGGAGAAGCTTTAGGAGAGAATATCCTTTGCAATATCAACAGTGGAAGGATCACTGTGGCTGAGACACAACCTGTGTGGAGAAAAGGGGAAAATCTTCCAGTTTATGTCGGGATTGTCACTTTGGGAAGTTGAAATGAGGTGGAGGTTGGTCTTTTCTGCCATGTCCAAAGGAAAGGATGAGAAGAAGTGGAATTGCACCAGGAAAGGTTCAGATTGGAGATCATAAAAAAATTTTCCCTTGCAGCAGTGGTCAGGCTTTGGAATGAGTTTCCCAGGGAGGAGGTGGAGTCTCTGGAGTCTGGATGTGGCCCTTGGGGACACGGTTTGGGGTGATGGTGGGACAGGATAACCCTGAAGGTCTCTTCCCACCTTGATGGCCCCATGATTCAGTGATCATTATTCCGATTTTCAAAAGGCCTGGATGAAGTTTTTGACCTTGTTTGTGACTTCCCCACCTCCATGTATCCCAAAGTGGATCTGGTTTGTGTTAACAAATGGGTATTTATTTCCATCTACACAGAAGATGTGGGAGTCATGTGTGAAATGAATAGTGAGGACCTGAGGAACGTGGAACACAAAACAAGGAATGTGCATTCAGGAGGAGTGGGGGAGATGCACAGAAACCTCTCTTTTCCCTTTTTTTTTTTTTCTGTATGCAAACACAATTTTTTTTTCCCCATTGGATACTGAGCTCTGAAATGGTGACTAAACCCTTTATTTTGGGGCTGTTACTCCTCCTCCAGCTTGTGAGGCTGGTATTTTGTGCTGAACACTGAGCTGCATTAGACATTTTTATCTGATGCTTCCTCCAGCTGGCAACAGGGAGCAGCAGCAGAACAAACATTTCCCTCTGCCTGCTGGACACAGCCCTGCAACTTTCCCTCTGAATCCAGTCAGGATTTCTGCTGGAAGCTGAAATGGTCAGCAGCACCGAAGTGAAGTGGGGAAAGCACTGTTTTATATAATCCCAGCCTCTGTCAGGGGGTTGGAGGGAATCAGTAGGATTTATCTCCTCTCATTCACAGCGCTGGGAAGGTGCCTGGATAGAGAGGTTTGTCACTCTCTTTACACCTCTGCTAATGTTGGAATAAAAAAGGAAACAACCTAAGTATTTTTTATTATGTAATAAGAGATATCGGGTTCCTCACATTGCTCATGCTTGTATTTGTACAGAGACCCTAAAGAGAGCTTCAGCAGGAGGTCCCAGATGAGCTGCTTGAGGGTTTGATAAATTTGATAAATTTGGGATTGGGACAAAGAGACAGGGGGAAGAATCCCTCCCTGACCTGCTGGGAATGCTGCTCTCAATGCCCCTCTGGACACCACACAGATTTAGAAAGAGAAAGGAAATGTATCACAGTCCATTCTGGGTGTTATTTGTTGGGAACCAAAGGAGCTGCAGCTGTTTCTAAGTTAATCCTCAGTTTGGGTTTGATGCTCACAAGGAGCTGCTGGCCTGCCCTGCCCCAGGGCTGCCCCAGGCCATGACACCTTCCCCGGTAATTTATTTATTATCTCTGCCTCAGCCAGAGCAACATCTGGCAAGGCAGGAATCACAGCTGATGTGATAAATATCCTTTAGTTACAGCTGATCTCGGCGCTGACCCGAGCAGGCAGCCTGACCTCAGTGCCATTCACATGGAAATGAAGAACAACCTCCCATCCCACCGATGCTGTGGCTAAATGGGAAACCTCTTGCTTTTCTGCTCTAATAGCTTTAACAAATTGCCTGACTCGCTGGTTTCCACCTTCTTTCTGCCGCAATTACCTTGATGATTTGCTTGTACATTTAGTGTTAGTACGACTTGTGTCTGCTAAAGCTTCCCCGTGGAATCAGTGAATCAATCAGTGAATCAATCAATGAATCAATCAATGAATCAATCAATGAATCAATCAGTGAATTAATCAATGAATCAATCAATGAATCAATCAATGAATCAATCAATCAATTCCTCACTCTCCCTACTCATCCTCTCAGTACAGTTTGAACGTGTTGGTGTTGTTGGGTCCAGACAAAATCAAAAACAGGAGCTAGAAACTGCAGCTGGGTGCACTGGTGTGTTTGTAGGAGGCAGAAATATATTATATTATCTCCACATGGATAGGGGAAAAGCAGTGCTCAGTGTTGTTCACAAAATGCTCCCTTTCCTTGGCAGGCTGAACACATTTAATCTGCTGTGCTGTTATCCCAGGAACATTAATGCAAATAAAGCTGGCCTGGAATTTAGTCTAAGGGAAGTAATGGCTTAGTCAGGAGTGGCAGAGTGACATTTCAGGGCCATGCTATGCCGTGCATCAGATCCACCAATTTTAAAAGACCTTTTTGACCTTTTGATTAAAAAGACTCCCAGCATTTGTTCTTCTCCACCTCCTCATAAAGCTGTCACTGTTTTCAGTCCTTCTGTTGCGTTCTCTTCCTACTTAAAATAAAATGAAACTGTTGGCCTCTGGTCAAGTGACTTGGAGCTGGAGAAGCAGCCTGTATCCATAGGAGAGAACAACCTTTTTATTTTTCCCTATGGAAAGCCAGGACCAGTGGACAAACAGGGGATTGGAATTCTGTCCATGGCATCTCTGGCAAGGCCAGCTTAACACTGCACCCACTAATGGCCTTGTGTGCAGTTTTACTTGGTCAGCTTGTCAGGTCCAAAAGCACAGGATGAGCTTGCCCTGGAGACCTGGGATTCTTGGCAACCTGTGCAGAATCATAGAATGTCCTGAGCTGGGAGGGAGCCACAGGGATCATCCAAATCCAAGCCCTGGCCCTGCCCAGACCCCCCAGCAATACCACCCTGTCATCCCTGGCAGTGCTGTCCAAAGGCTCCTGGAGCTCTGGCAGTTTTGGGAATGTTCCCATTCCCTGGGGAGCCTGGGCAGTGCCAGCACCCTCTGGGGGAACAACCTTTCCTGATCTCCAACCTGAGCTGCACTGCCCAGCTCCAGCTCTTTCCTCAGATCCTGTCCCTGTCACTGGAGGTAATGTTTTTGTCCAAGAGGCCATTGCTGAAGTGGCCTGGTGCTTTCACAGAGAGCTCAGAGAGGATCAGAGGGGAAAGAACACAAAAGCTGTGTCTGTAATGCAGCAAACTCCAGACCAGATTATTTAACAGAATCCCAGAATCGTTAAATTTGGAAAAGCCCTCCCAGCCCATGGAGTCCCAGCTGTGCCCAATGGGCACCTTGTCCCCAGCCCAGAGCACTGAGTGCCACAGCCAGGCCTTCCTGGGACACCTGCAGGGATGGGCACTGCAAACCTCCCTGGGCAGCTCCTGCCAAATTCCTAAGGCTCAGGCTCTGCCAAGCTCCCTGCTGGGAGGTTCTGGGAGTTGGTGACAACTCCTGGGCTCTCTGTCCCTGCTAACTCCCAGCAGTGCTGCACAGGGCAGAGGGAGCTGCCAGGGAGGAGGAGTGGGAAGTTCTCCACATCTCCTTGTGCACAGGAGTGATGCATAAAGGGGTTTGCATGGTGGGGAGACTCAGGGGAAGCAATTTTCCACTGAGGGAGCTGGGAGGAGCTCAGTGTGGAGCAGAAGAGGCTCAGGGGACCTCATTGCTCTGCACAACTCTGACAGGAGGGGCAGTGAGGGGGTCAGGCTTGCTGAGTGTCCCAAGGGAAAGGAGGAGAGGAAATGGCCTGAGATTGCACCTGAGGAGGGCTCAGGTTGGAGATTGGGAACGAAACATTTTCCCTGTCAGAGTGGTGAGGCCTTGGAATGAGCTGCCCAGGGAGGTTTGCAGTCCCTGTCTCTGGCAGTGTTCAGGAGGAGCCTGGATGTGGCCCTTGGGGACATGGTTTGGGGTGATGCTGGTGCTGCTGGGGTGGCACTGGGTGATCTTGTTACTTTCCAAAGACAGAGAATAAACATCCAATTGGTTCCATGGTGGAAAACCAAAGGGAATTACAGCTGAGGAAGGACAGCCTTCTTTTGGCATAAACATTCTGATATTCTAAAGAGATTACAAATTTACAACATTTACAAATTAACAATCCTATTCCTATATGAAGACAAGTAAAAAGATCCCATTTCTGGCTCTCCAAAGTCCATCACTGTGCCCTGAATCCCCAAGGTTTTTCCTATTGCAGTAGATCAGGAACAGATCTGAGTAGCTTTATCTCTGGTTTACAAGTTTGCAGAATGGGACTCTTGGGGTTCATCTCCCAGACTGGGATCTGTAACACCCTGAACAATTTTTAAAAATTGCATAAATGTAACCTATTCACTCATCTTTTTTTATGGACATGCTGATATTTAGCTTCAATAAATCCACTTCCTGCTAGTTGCAAATTCCAAAGAAACTTCTCCTGTGGAAAAGGACATTAGGAGGATTGCAAGCATTTAATTTTTCTCCTGACCCTTGCAAACATCAGTATGAAAGGAGTGTGATGATCACTCTGTTGACAAGGGATATAATTAGCATTTGCTTACACTTCATAGTTCCTGCTCTGGGTGAAGTGGTGGATGGATGATAATTCTTCAGAATGGAAAAGAGAAGCTTTGGAAAGGGAGAGAATCTGTTGTTATAAATGAGGGAATTTAAAGAGGGCCAAAGCATAAGGAGTGTTTAATAGAGGTGGGAAATAATAACAATCCCAGTTGTAGTGGGATAAAGCAGCAAAAAATGCTTAGGCTGACTGTTAGGGGTTAGTTTTTATTTCTTTTCTCTAGGCTTTTCATCCTCAATAACTTTTCTGTCTAAAATAAAACAGGAATACAGTGGATTTCCCAGTTGCTCTGGGATGCCTCTGAATTTAAAATCCAGTTTTGATGTTCTGTCATTTTTCTTTGCATTTTTTTTTAGAGCTCCTTCTGAATTTTAGAGCTTTGGAGCAGAGGGTTTGGTTACAAAAATGGTGCAAATCAATACCATTGTAATATCTTTTGTTCTCAGGTCCTTTTTTGAATAGGAAAACTCTTCCATGTTTTCAAAGGAGCTGAAAAGGTCATGGGGATGAGCAGAGGGCTGGAGCAGCTCTGCTGGGAGGAAAGGCTGGCAGAGCTGGGATTGTTGAGCCTGGAGAGGAGAAGCTTTGGGGTGACCTCCTTGTGGCCTTTTGGTGCCTGAAGGAGCTGCAGGAAACATGGAGAGAGACAATTGCCAAGGGCTGCAGGGACAGGACACAGGGAATGGCTGCAAAGTGCCAGAGGGCAGGGAGAGATGGGAGGTTGGGAATTAGGAATTGTTCCCTGGCAGGGTGGGGAGGCCCTGGGATGGAATTGCCAGAGAAGCTGTGGTGCCCCTGGATCCCTGGCAGTGTCCAAGGCCAGGTTGGACATTGGGGTTGGAGCAGCCTGGGACAGTGGAAGGTGTCCCTGCCATGGCTGGGGTGGCACTGGATGGGATTTAAGGTCCCTTCTAACCCAAATCTCTCAGTGATTCCATGAGCTGTCAAGGTACAAGACTGCCTGATGTCATCAACCAGCATAAAAACCTGAACACTTGCAGTTATCAAATGTTCAACTCTCCTCACCGATAACAATCCAGCAGCTCTGGAGCTTCACAGTTGTGGGTAGAAAAGCAGAGTAAAAAAGAGTAAAAAGATCAAATTCTTGTGATCTCACACTCTTCATCCTTGGCTGAAGATTCACTCAAGAGTTGCTGTTTTTTCCTTTCCATGTCTGATGTTTCCTCCTCAACAACATTTCAATTTTTTCAAGCTTTTTCTCAGTTAACCCTATACAAATTAAATCTTTTCTATTGTGACATCAATGAATAAAATGCTACAGGTTTTTTCCCCCCAACTGTGACTATTTGTGCTTCAATTTCGAATTACTCCTTTTTCCAGAATTTTCCTGCAAGTTTTGTGCCTTCAGGGACATCCAGTGCTCTTCTGCTCTAACTCCCAGCACTAGCTGACCCAGTGAGTTGTTTGTCTCTAAACACCCTCACTGCAGAACACAGAATGTGAACTGCCATTTTCATGGCAATGGTGAGATTATTTTTGGGAACAAATTGTCAAACGAAAACATCGTCCTCTGGCTTGGCATTCTTTTCTTTTATTGCCTAAATTGGAGGGAAGTACTTGGGAGAAGGAGCAGCCCAATTATGGTTTCTCTGTCTGAGGAAAATACCAATTCCAGCACCTTGAAAACTGAGCTTCAGTGTGAATTTAATGATCACACTCTGTTCCCAGAAGCATTGTATCTACACAGCCAATTCCCTTCCCTTCCCTTCCCTTCCCTTCCCTTCCCTTCCCTTCCCTTCCTTCCCTTCCCTTCCCTTCCCTTCCCTTCCCTTCCCTTCCCTTCCCTTCCTTCCCTTCCCTTCCTTCCCTTCCCTTCCCTTCCCTTCCCTTCCCTTCCTTCCTTCCCTTCCCTTCCCTTCCTTCCTTCCCTTCCCTTCCTTCCCTTCCCTTCCCTTCCTTCCTTCCCTTCCCTTCCCTTCCCTTCCTTTCCTTCCCTTTCCTTTCCTTCCTTCCTTTCCTTCCCTTCCTTTCCTTTCCTTTCCTTTCCTTTCCTTTCCTTTCCTTTCCTTTCCTTTCCTTTCCTTTCCTTTCCTTTCCTTTCCTTTCCTTTCCTTTCCTTTCCTTTCCTTTCCTTTCCTTTCCTTTCCTTTCCTTTCCTTTCCTTTCCTTTCCTTTCCTTTCCTTTCTCTTTTCCCCTTCCCCCTTTCCCCCCTTTCCCCCTTTCCCCCTTTTCTTCCCTTCTTTTTCTTTTAATTCCTTTTCCTTTCCCTTCATTCCTTTTTTCCCCATCATTCCTCTTTCTCTTCTCTTTCTCTTTCTCTTTCTCTTTCTCTTTCTCTTTCTCTTTCTCTTTCTCTTTCTCCTTCTCCTTCTCTCTCTTTCTCCTTCTCCTTCTCTTTCTCCTCCTCCTCCTCCTCCTCCTTCTCCTCCTCCTCCTCCTCCTCCTCCTCCTCCTCCTCCTCCTTCGTCCTTCTCCTCCTCCTTCGTCCTTCTCCTTCTCCTTCTCTCCTACCCTGCCCTCCACCTTCAGAAGTTAAAACTTCAGCACCAGGAAGGACAACCTGAGGGTTTTGTGCAGGACTTCATAATTATTTCCTTTTGCTACCTTAAATCTAATTTTTTAAATATTGCATTGATTGCACTATCCTGTCTTGTAACACTACATTTAGCTTTCATGCTGTCTAGTAAATAATTCTGATTGAGTTCTTTTTGTCTAATCCTTTGTCATGATAAACAATTCATTTTTATATAAATACATCTGATTTGCCATCATTACAACCTGCGGGACAAAGCTGCAAAACTCCAAACAATGGGAATGTTTTGGGAATGTTTTGGGAATGTTTTGGGAATATTTTGGGAATGTTTTGGGAATATTTTGGGAACGTTTTGGGAATGCTCTCCCACATCCATGATGACCCAGGCCAGCTCACCAACCCAGCTTTCCTGACAGGAATGTTCAAATCTTTTGCCTCTCAGTGAAACCCATCCTGACCAGCATCTGCTGAGTATTTTTATTTAAAGAATGATTTCATTTGCTTTTAGCAATCTTTAGCCTCAGGATGGTGTTTAGGAAAAAACCCCAATCCTACTAAAATGGTACCAGAAGCTGCTGCTTCCAGGCTGTTCAAAGGCACAACAAACCAGCCTTTAACTGGGGGTAACCAGAGATTAGGAAAATCTTGCACAACTCAGTGTTGGGGGGATTATTCAGTGCTTAGTTATCCTTTGTGCTTCCTAAGCTTGGGAAGATACTAAAAAATATAAGCTTAATTCAAATATTACCTTTTGACTGCAGAACCTTATTTAAGCATTTTAACTTTTTTGTTTTCCTAGCATGTAAAAATCTGAAAACTTAGAGGGACACAAATTAGAAAGACCAAAGGAATGAAGTTGATTTGTCTGTTAATACTGATTTCTCAAAAATTTTTAAATTTTTTTTTCTGTTAATGGTTCTGAAGACTCTGTTCTAAATACTGGACAAACACCAATGTAATTTTTCACTTTGGTAAAGTTTAAAAGAAAAATCTCATTGCATTTATGTTTTTGAACCTTTATGTTGACACTACAATTACGACAGAGAAGAAATGCCCTTTTTGTTTTGAGATTGTCACATAATGGGTGATTCCAGAAAGTGAAAAATACCCATAGTGTTCAAAGACCTGTAGGCAGGACAGTGAAAATTCCTTTTCAGGAGTATTTTGCCTGCTTGCTCTTCCTGCTCAGCCTCCCAGACTGGGCTGAGTCATAGAAGTCTGAATATATTCCTGCCTGATGTCCCCATCTAGACCTTAATTTTCATTTGTTCTGTAACCTGCCTTAGGTGGATGATTACAAAAATGAGTAGGAAAGCTTTGTATGGTTTTGTCTCTACGCATGGCTGGCTTGCAGCTGAAACAGGAGGTGTTTAATGGGTACCCAGCAGCACCAAAATTATCCTTAAATTTCAGTGTGGGCTCCTTATAAAAACACAGTAACAGCCCTTGGAAATTGCTAATCTATAAAGTGCTTTGAATCACATTTTTTTGTTTTTTTGGTTTTTTTTTGCTACCCAGTTGCCTAAAAAGCCAAGAAAACTCCTTTACAGTGTGTTTTATCCTGTGCTGGAGCTTGGCAGGCAGGTGCAACTCAGTGCTGAGATCAACACACACTTTTAATTAAGATGTTTGTCTTCAAAGCCATAAATTAACAAAGTGGGAACCACGGATTCCATGGAAACCAGAAGTACCTTAATCAATACAGATCTAAAATCAAATCCCAGAATCCCTGAGGCTGGAAAAGATTTCCAAGATCATCGAGTCCCAGCTGTGCCCAATGGGCACCTTGTCCCCAGCCCAGAGCACTGAGTGCCACAGCCAGGCCTTCCTGGGACACCTGCAGGGATGGGCACTGCAAACCTCCCTGGGCAGCTCCTGCCAAGGCCTGAGCACCCTTGCCATGCAGAAATTCCTGCTGCTGGCCAATTTCTTTGTTGCAATTGTCCCTTGCAAGTAAAATTCTGAGTAATTATACCTGCTGTCCTTGGGAACCTGGAAATCAGGCACAACCGATGAGGTTTAAGAAACAAAGCAAAAACCCCCTAAAAAGCTCCAAGAAACTGAGAGAAGAAAAAGGAAGGAAGGAAAGAAGGAAGGAAGGAAGGAAGGAAGGAAGGAAGGAAGGAAGGAAGGAAGGAAGAGAGAGAGAGAAAGAAAGAAAGAAAGAAAGAAAAGAGAGAAAGAAAGAAAGAAAGAAAGAAAGAAAGAAAGAAAGAAAGAAAGAAAGAAAGAAAGAAAGGAAGAAGGAAAGAAAGAAAGGAAAGGAAAGGAAAGGAAAGGAAAAGGAAAGGAAAGGAAAGGAAAGAAAAAGAAAAGAAAAGAAAAGAAAAGAAAAGAAAAGAAAAGAAAAAGAAAAGAAAAGAAAAGAAAAGAAAAGAAAAAAGAAAAGAAAAAAAGAAGAAGAAAGAATGGAAAGAAAGAAGGAAAGAAAGAAGGAAGGAAAGAAAGAAAGAGTTTGAAGCTCTTGTTTCAGCTCTGTGCCAATCTTCCCAGATGATTTCTTGGTCCCTTCTGTAGTGTTTGTAGCTGTTCACCCATGATCTGCCCACACACATCCTATGAAATCCCAACCTGCAGGACACTTCCTGACTTTGCTGCCTCCTTCCCAACCTAAACTTTGACTCCTTGGCTGTTTGAACACTTGCAGGTAAAGCTGGCCAGGGAATAACTTGTGTTTTCTGGCAGCTTCTGCAGTTTCTGTGAGGTTGTGAGGTTTAAATTCTGCGCTGCAGGAAAAAACAACCCTTAAAAATGCTTTTTGCAAAACATTCCCTGTGGAAAACATCCCTTTTTTGTCTTGGCAGGATCAGATTTTTCAAGCTGGCTTCCCTTCTGCAGTCCCTCTGATGTGATATCCCAGTTCAAATCTTTAGAAACCCTTTCCCAGTGCTGGTTTTCCTGAAATTGGAGCTCACCTTGCTAAATATTTTGGCTTGCAAAGAAAAACACTTTCCAAGATTTTTTCTTTTTTTTGTCAAAACCATTCCAGCAGGTTTGACTTCCCAGGATGTCTGTACCTTGCTTCCTTATGTGTAAAACAACATAAAATATAGGGACCTAGTGGGATGTGGGACCTTCCTGTGACTCTCTTCATGTTATTTTATTTGGAGCATAAAGCAACCAGAGGAAATAAAGGCTGGGATAAAGATTTTGTGCAAACTCTGCAGAAAGCCCTGAAATTTTGCACCTCTCTTGACTCTTGGAGCCTGAGGAGAAATCTGACAAGTGAGGAGGAGCAAGACACAGGTTGGATTGATGAGAAGTGCAAAATGTTTCCACAGCTTCGCTGTGAAAATAGAAGAAGAAATGAATAGTGACCAAGAAGCACACTTCTACAACTATAAATTCTCATGAAAATATCCACACTCTGAAGATGTGTGAAGAGCTTCTCCCCAGAGTCTGGATGTAGACTCTGTGGTTACTTTCCTGGGAATTGGGTGAAAGGATTCTGAAGTATATTTCACCACCAATTGCCTGGTAAGATACATGTGGTTCCTAAGTTATATTATTTTTGCTAGCTGTTAATAGGAATAGGTACCTTTCCATAATTGTAACATAGCTATGTGTAGTTTTGCAATCATTTTATTCCATAATTGCAGTGTTAGCTATTTTGTAGCTTTTGCAATTATGCTATTTCTGTGTGAACTTGTCCTAAGTTTTTATGTGTCATTTTTTTGTGTCTAATAAATGGTAATTTTTATCATATTAGACTAATTGGCCATTTTTAAAGGATGTTGCTAATGAGACCAAGTTTTGGGGTGCTGGTCACCCTAATAAAACTCACTGCCTGCTGCTAGAGGCCTGAAAACCAGCAGAAACCCATACAACTCCTGTCTGCCATGCATGACAGGCTCCTGACTTGAGAGGAACCACATGGCACCAGAGCTTGGAGAAACAGCCCAGGTCAGCACAGAGAGCTTGGAGCATCATCTCCCACCCAGGAGCTGCCAGCTGTAGTGCCCTACATCCCCAACAAACCACTGGGGAGCAAGGCACTGCAGGAAGAGCTTTTCTGGGGCGAGCAGGAGGGAGCTGAGGTTTTTCTGGGTTACCCCTGAGATGAGATGTGACTGTTGAGCAGTGAGCAGCCTTTGATCTGGGAGTCACTGAGGCACATCTGCTCTCTTTGATCCACAGGACACACTCTGGGCTCCTGCTCTGCTGTCCCCAGGGGTCTGGCTGGTTGCAATCTGCTCAGTGGACACAGGGAGAAGTTGCCTTGGCAAAGACTGGGAACTTCACCAGATCCCACAAGTTTTTTTGGCAGCAGATGCTGTTGTCACTCTGAATTGCCATCCAGGCTACTCAGACAACTGCAGCGTGTGCTGCACATTAGCCATGAGCTAAAGCAGAAAATTGATGCTGTTGGGTGACACCAGAAGTACAAATCAGTCTCTTTTCTGCTCCAGCTGGGGCACTGCTGCTCTCCCTCTGTCACAGCCACTCCTGCAATCCATCCACTGCAGGAAGCTATCACCGCCCTGGTGACAATATTCAGGCAGGCTGACCTGTTGTCTCCTGGCTGATCCCACTGTGCTCTGTTCCCTCCTGCATCTCTCTTAGTCCTGCTCAGTTTTTCCTCCCCAAAATAGCCCCTTTTGTTTGCTTTGAGGGGAAAATATAGCATTTGTGCTAAATAAAGCCTACCCAAATTTGTTCTGCTTGGCCCTACCCTTCTGTGGAGGGGGGATGGATTAAAGGTTGTTTATACCCTGAAATAAGCCCGAAGTATTTACTGATTTTTTTATTGCTGCTGCTGCAGTGAGTCAATGTATTAGGACAAAATGCTATTTAGAGCAATGAAAGGAATGGATACTTCAGCGACAGCATTGATTTTGATCTAACACAGACTAATGTCCCGTGCTGGCACAATGCAGATCACAGCCAAATGAGATCTCCTCTTGCTGCAATGGGAAATTATTAAAAAGCAGCCCTCGGTAAGTGCATTAACATATGGAGATGTGGCTGTGGCTCTGTCTGCTCTCCACAGGCTCACAGAGAACGTGTGAAGCTCTCCCCTCCCCCAGATCCTTATCCAGACATTTCCCACTTGGAGAAGAGCAAGTGAGAAAAGGACAGAGCTCCTGTTTCACACTTCAGTGTTGGACACCAGTGTGGACTCTGCCTGCAGCTGCCCAAGGCCAAAACTGGATCCATTTTCCCTTTTAGACTTCCAGACTGGAGGTGTTCGAGGTGAGGGTGGCTCTGAGCAGCCTGGGCTGGTGAGAGATGTCCCTGTCCATGGCACTGTGGGATCTCTGAAGGTCCTTTCCAACCCAAACTGTTCTGATTTCTTATTTCAATAAACCTCGTAAGCCGTGGTTAACTCTCTGTGTTTGCAAGGCAAAATAAAAATCCTCCACAGGTCCACACGCAAGGTGATTTCACATTTTTCACACACATGCAAGGTGATTTCCACCTGAAGGTAATTTCAGTTCCCTGCTCCATTTGGATATGGAATTCCAGTGCTGCTGAGATCCAAGGCAGCCAGGACTGTACTCTGCAATTCATGGAAGGAATTAAAAAAACCATAATGCTAACCAGGAAAGCACACAACCAGTGTTAAGTAACCACATAACCAGTTTGACTCTTGGTTTCCAGGTTCATACTCCAGGTAGAAATCATGAAATCACAGCAAATTGGGTTGGAAGGAACCCTGAAAGATCAACTTCCACTAGACCAGGCTGCTCAACCAGCCTGGCCTTGGACACTTCCAGGGATCCAGGGGCAGCCACAGCTTCTCTGGGAAAACTGTGCCAGAGCCTCACCATCCTCATTGTAAAAGATTTCTACCTTATATCTAATCTAAATCTGGTCTCTTTTAGTTTAAACCCATTACTCCTTGCTCTAGTGCAACAGCACTTGACCATGATAAGCTCAAGCCTCAGGAGGTTTACATTGCTCCACTCCTGAGCTTGTCCAAATCCCTCTGGATGGCAAATAAACCTCCTAAATAACCTCCTAAATGAGATTCCTCTTCTGATCAAGACCCTCAGTGATGCACTTGGTGAGTGATTTTCAATTTTTGGCTCTCCAGTGAGAAGCAGGTGCATTTTGAACACTGCTGTTTCCTGACATCTGGATAGAAACTCCCCATGGATTCTAGGTACATTCACCAAAGCCTCAGAAACATCCTGTGTTTAACACTATTAATGTAGAATTCCCAATTTCTGGTGGACTCAAGTTCTGATCAAATCCCTACAATCCCTTTAATCACGTGTAAAAATCATTCAGGTTCTTACTAAAGGCTCACAGAAACACACAAGAAAAAGAAAAAACAAAAAAAGTAAGACAATAAAAGAAACCTATTCTGAGAATAGGAGAGTGGAGAAATTAAGTAGATGCTTTCTTTCTTCCTGAAGCTCCAATCTTAGGGCTTCCTGAAGGAAATACAAATAAAAGGAGGCACCTCACTTGTCACAAAACCAGTCCTAATCCACTGTGCTCTCCAAGACTCCTCAGCTTTAAAAAAACCTTTTCAAAACAAGTGAACTCCAGTCATGCTACAGCAGAAGGTGTATTTTAAAGTTTTTGGTCTCCCAGCCACTGAGAGCATTTTAGGGGGAATCTCTGGTGTGCACAGAGGTGTTTCAGCACAGCTGGGGAGCCTGGGGCACAGCAAAGAGTTGTAATGACTCCTCTGGAGCTCTGCTTTTCCCACAGCACTGCAACCAGGGGCACAAAGCAGCTCTTCCCAGTCTCCTGCTGCAGGATTTGCAAACTGCCAGGGGACAGGGAGTGCTGGAGAGACTGCTGGGAGGGAGGAAAAGTGCTGGGAGAGGAGGCACTGAGCTCCTCCAGCTGGGAGAAATCACAGAATCACAGAGTGGGTTGGGATGGAAGGGACATTAAAGCTCATCCAGTAGCACCCCAGCCATGGCAGGGACACCTTCCACTGTCCTAGGTGGCTCAAAGTCCTGTCCAGCTTGGCCTTGGACACTGCCAGGGATCCAGGGGCAGCCACAGCTTCTCTGGGAATTCCATTCCAGGGCCTCCCCACCCTGCCAGGGAACAACTCCTAATTCCCAATATCCCATCTCTCCCTGCAGCTCCTTCATCTTAAAACCATTCCCCTTGTCCTGTCCCTCCATCCCTTGGAAATAGTCTCTTTCCATCTTTCTTGTTGGCTCCTTTAGGTCCTGGAAAGCCACAGTTAGGTCACCCCAAAGCCTCCTCCAGGCTGACAGAACAATTCAGTTTAGATGATCCATAAAGTCCCTTACAACCCAAACCATTCCAGGATTCTCTGGTGACTCAATCACTTCCCTGGGCCACCAGTCCAGGGCTTGACCACCTGTGCCATGAAGAAATTTTTCCTAACAGCCAAACTCAAACTTCCCTTGGTGTGTCCAGGGGTAAAAGTCAGCCAATGCTCAATGTCTTTTAGGGTAAAGTCTGAACGTTGCTCATTTAGTGCCATCAGGAGAGTTCTGAATTGTGCTAAAAAGTGATTTTCTTTCACCAGCTGCTGCTTTTTGGCTGCTTTACACAGGTGGAGGGAGAGCTGTGAGCTCTTGGTTTCTGTGCCTGCAGGGCCAGGGCAGCACTTGGTGGGAGAGGAGAGGAGAGGAGAGGAGAGGAGAGGAGAGGAGAGGAGAGGAGAGGAGAGGAGGAGAGGAGAGGAGAGGAGAGGAGAGGAGAGGAGAGGAGAGGAGAGGAGAGGAGAGGAGAGGAGAGGAGAGGAGAGGAGAGGAGAGGAGAGGGAATCAGGGACGGAAGGAAGGAGGAAAGGTTTCTGTTCCTAAGACTGTCTCTCTGCACCGCAGAGCCCTGGGAAGGAGTGAAATCCTCCTCCAGACAGCACTGCCTCAATACCTTCCTGTTTTATTTTTCTTTTGCATTTCTCCTTGTGCCACCTGTCTGACCTGCCAAGGCTTCCCTTTGCTGTCTGAAAAACACAGCTCCCTCCTTTGCCTGCTGCCTGCCTGCTCTCCTGTCTCCCAATCTTTTCCTGTGGAAGATAAATCCTCTCCTTTTGTGTCCACATCTTTGTGCATCCTCTGATTGCCCAAACTTTCCTGCATTCAGTGGCTCCATTAGTTCCCAGATGTTTATTTGCATATATATATGTACACCCCAGGACTCCTCCCTCCCTCCCCTCCACTTTTGTAAAAACATATAAATATTTGAAGCACAAACCCATGAATGTAATTTCCCCGCTTTTGTTATTTTCAAGAAGTGCTTCAAACATTGCAGTGTTGGGGGGAGAAGAAACAAAACCCTGCAGAGCCCACACGAGGATGGAGCCTTATTGTTGTGCACTAATAGGGAAGGACTGTGTTGCTGCTGCAAAATGAGTTTAGTGTGATGTTCCTTCAGCATATGATTTGGTGCCGAGCTGATTAGGGCTCTCCTGGGATCTATTCCACATCCTGCCCATTGGTTTCCCGAGGCAGAGGCTGTGCAGGAGTTCCCTCCCTGCCCTCTGGAGATGCCTCATTGCCCTCAGCCTGAACCCTGCAGGAGGATGGAGCAGGGAGGGAGCTGTGCTGCGATTGATGCCCAAAGCAGGGATTCCTAAATCAGAGGGCAGACAAAGTTAGGAGAATAAAAAAGCAGATTAATTTATTGAAGGCCTTTAGGTGCATTCAGGGCAGGCAGAGCCTACTGCAGAGGATACACCCAAAATGGACAGTGAGTCACGAGTTCTTCACAATTTATAAATTCTGTTTTATTAACATATCAGCCTCAATTCTCCAATTACACCTTCAGCTGATGATGTCAATTACCCCAAGTTTGCTCCCCCAATTCACTGTTGTTTATATATTTTGGGGCTCTGAGGCACCAAAAGTGTCATTAGATTTTCCAAATGAGAGGAATTGTTTTGTCTAAAATGCTGGAAACAGAGGTTTTTAGCACCTTATATGGAGCCTAAAACTACACCAAAACTACAGATACACAAAAAACCAGAAAATAAAAATCCTTAAGGCATCAGGATGCCAAAGCCTGCGGTGATGCCAAGCAGGGAAAGGTTCCTGGAGGGGAAAACGCAGCCTGCAGACTCCCTGCATTCCAGAGGAAGCTTCCCCTTTATCCCCAGCTCTCCCAAATGTGCTGTCAGGCACATCTTCCTCCTGAAGTGCTGGGCTTGAAAGCTGAGACAGGTGCAAGGCAGGATGAGCTGCACGGGGAAACGAGGAGCTCTGGGTACATGTGGGCACGGAAAGGAACACTTCAGCAAAAAAGCTGGATTTCTATTCTGGGTTTGTCGCTGGTTTGTGTCTCCTTCACTGGGAGGTAGTGCTCAGATGTATTTCTCCTTTGCTCATAATGCTGGCAACTTTTTTTTGGACTTGCTTAGGAATCAGAGGGAGAAACAGGGAGAAATTATGGGGCTGCCAAGGCTTGGAGCCCTGGGAGAAACCTAAAGAAGTGGCTTATTTTTCAGAGGGTAGGAAATTGGAGTCGCCCTCACATGGGAGGAAAGGTGACTCCACACTGCCTGTGGAAGGTAATTATATCTTCTGATAGATCAACTCCCATAATTAGGGTCAAACCCGACCAAACAAACATGTTTATGGGCAGAAACACTCCCTTTCAGTTTGGAAATAGAGTGTAGGAGGAATACATTAGCAAAGTAATAACCTCCCTACAGGGGTAACTGGATGAAATATTCTTGCGAGTGTTACACAGAACCTTTGGTCTCTTCTGGCCTCAAAAGCAGGAGAGAAAGTAGGGAAAATAAAATCCCCTTCCAGCACAGAATAATCTGAATTTCCTGCTGATGTGAAGGTGTGGGTTTATTGAGAAGGGTGAGCTGTAGCATGACCTGCACAGCACTTGTGTTTTCAACTGCTCTTGCTGCAAATGGAGATCCTTCTTTTTTTTCTCCTTGGCAGATCATTGCTAATAACACCATTTCCTTTTCCATAGCCAGGTTTGGGTGTTTGGTTTGGATTTTTCTTTTTTTTTTTTTTTTTAATTATTGTTTTGTTTGGGTTGGTTTTTTTTTTTTGTTTGGTTTGGTTTGGTTTTTTTGTTGTTGTTGGTTTGGGGTTTTTTGGTTTTTATTTTTTTGTTTTGGTTTTTGGTTGTTTTTCGGTTTTTTTTGTGGGTTTTTTTGTGGTTTTTTTTGTTTGGTTATTTTGTGTGTGTGGTTTTTGGACTTTTTTTGTGGTTTTGTGGGGTTTTTTTTGGTTTTGTGGGGTTTTTTTTGTTTTGTTTTGGTGGGGTTTTTTGGGGTTTTTTTGGGTTTTTTGTGGTTTTTTTTTTGTTGGGTTTCTTTTTCCTTTTTCCCCCCAGGATTGTTGTGGAATTTCCCTTAATAAAAGGAGGTTAGTGTCCCTGCAATTATTTTGCTTCTGTGTTATGACTCACATGAAACCTTCCCACTCTGTTCTTCTCTTTGCTGTCCTTTTTACCATGCCTCAGTTGTCTGCCTAAAGTACAAATAAGGCTCTGCATGGGCCTGGAAAATACAGAAACACAGGCTGTGGAAATTGTTTTATGGGAAAAAAAAAAGGAAATTGTTTTCTGGGAAAAAAGGAGAGGGATGGGGCTGTGGTGGGATTTTTCTCCTGTGGATTGCTGGCACATCTGCTGGCACATGGCATTCTCCTGGGATGTATTTCATAGGAGGATAAGGAAAGATCTGGATATGCAGAGCATTACAAGGAAAAGTTCTGCACCTGAATTACACCAACCCCATGGAGCTGCAGGCTGGGCAGAGGGGCTGAGAGCTGGGCAAGCCCTGGGGGTGCTGTGACAGCAGCTGGACACAGCCAGGGGGACAAGGGGGACAAGAGGCCAATGGCAGCTGGGCTGGATCAGGAGTTGTGTGTCCAGCAGGAGCAGGGCAGGGATTGTCCCTCTGTGCTGGGCACTGAGAGGCTCTGCAGGGCTGTGTCCAGTTCTGGTGCTGCAGGAGAGACCTGGAGGGGCTGCAGAGTGTCCAGGGCAGGAACAGAGCTGGGAAGGGGCTGGGAAAGGAGCTGCCAACAAGTCCAGAAGCTCTGCTTTTAAATCCACACAGCACAAGCAGAGTGATTCCCTTCCACTCTGCCTTGCCTTGCTGAATTCAGCAGCGACTGATGCAAGAGCCACCATGAACAGAACAAGCTGCAGAGTCACCACCCAAATTGTCCTTATTATAGGGAGGGAAAAGATATTAAGAGGGAGGAAGCCAGAGGATGCAAAACCCACATGATTTTAGTTAATGTAACCAACTATTTGAGGGTATAATTGAACCATTAAGTGGACCTGGGTGTTAATTGAGAGAGGGATATTCTTTGGTAATATAATTATCTACTGCCATTTCTCTCTTGGCTGTCATGCATTCAAGCCTGGCTCAATTATCTATTGTTCCACTGAGTTTATTACTAAGGTCAGGCTCTGCAACACAGAGCGAATTTCTGTCACTCTGCCTTTGTCTGGCTGGGGCAAAGCCCACGAGGGAGTCAGTAATTCTGTCTGCTGAGCTGTGGGTAAATGGTGCTCAAGAAAAAGAGTGAAAAGCCACACTGAATAATGAGATTAAACCAAAATCCTGCCCATCTTCTGGTCAAGTGAGCACTATTCTTATTTGTGCACTGAATGAGACAAGGCCCATGGAAACTAGAGGTGGTGTTTAATTAATTGATCCTCCATAATTAATGTGCTAGAGCAGTTGGGAAAGTGAAGTTTTCCTGTACCTTCTGAATAAGCACATTTCCTAATTTCTCTTCTTTTCTCCCTGCCACATCCAGTAAATTATTTTGCCTGAAGCTGACCCTCAGCATGGAAAATTTCAGCCCAAGAGGTTATTCCAATGGGAGTTAAAACAAGCTGAAAACTGGGGCTGTAATGAGAATTACAAGGCAGCTTTAACAATAGGTGCTACAGCTGGGACCTCCAATTAGGTTAATTTGGCCACATTTAAATCCACTGTGAGGATGAATAGGTGTCCCTAACTCCTTGTGTTTGCCCAGAGTGGGATTAGGGATGAGGGCAGGAAGCCCAAATATTTGTTTGCCATCAGACAAGCAGCAATGGCACATTTTCTTCCTCTTTTAGCCTGGAGAAATGTGTAATAGCAGAGGGCAAAGTACCAGGCTGTGAACTGCAGAACCTTCTGGCCTGGGAGCCACAGGTGAGGAAATGCCAAATGAAGATTTTAGCTGTCCCAGCAGCCTGAGCTGCCTGTCACCCTGCTGCCCTGGAGCAACCTCTGAGCTGAGAGAAAGCTGCAGAGGAGAGGCTGCTGCAGGGGAGCAGAGCTGCTGGGCAGTGACACAGGACAGCCCTGGGGATGCTGCTCAGAGGGTGATGCAGTTTGGGCTCCACTGGAATTTCACCTGGCTTACACACTAGCATTAAAAAAAGCCCAAATGCCAATAACTTGCATTCCTTCTGGTGTCTCCATAGATCTTAAAACTCAACAATTCCAAAATATGAATGAATGAAGAGGTCAGTGCTGCCTCCAGCCCTGGGGCTGAGCACAGCAAGGAGCTGGAGCTGCTGGAGAGAGTGCAGAGGAGGCAGCAGGATGAGCAGAGGGATGGAGCAGCTCTGCTGGGAGGAAAGGCTGGCAGAGCTGGGATTGTTGAGCCTGGAGAGGAGAAGCTTTGGGGTGACCTCCTTGTGGCCTTTTGGTGCCTGAAGGAGCTGCAGGAAACATGGAGAGAGACAATTGCCAAGGGCTGCAGGGACAGGACACAGGGAATGGCTGCAAAGTGCCAGAGGGCAGGGAGAGATGGGAGATTGGGAATTAGGAATTGTTCCCTGGCAGGGTGGGGAGGCCCTGGGATGGAATTGCCAGAGAAGCTGTGGCTGCCCCTGGATCCCTGGCAGTGTCCAAGGCCAGGTTGGACATTGGGGCTTGGAGCAGCCTGGGACAGTGCAAGGTGTCCCTGCCATGGCTGGGGTGGCACTGGATGGGATTTAAGGTCCTTCCAACCAAAACCACTCTGGGATTCCATGATAGATTGGAAAATCCAGTCCTTCTGGAAACGTGGGGAGCTCTCCTTCAGAGGGGAAAGGCACTGCCACTGCTGCTGACTCTCTCAACAACACTTGTGGAAGTGCTTTATTATTCAGTTTATTCAGAGTGTGATAAACATTCTAAAGACTGTTGCTCTAAATAATGAGTTCAAGCTCAACAACGTGCAAAAGGCAGAAATCAAATTTTCAAAGATAACCCACAAAAGTACTTGAATGAGGAGCCACCTCATTTATTCTCAAAGTGCCTTCTGGAAACAAAGCCAGCAGATTAATAGATAAATTTGCCATTATATTTGCATTTCGTTCTGTTTAATTGTATATTAATAGCTTTTGTCTGATATGAATTATTTCCAAGTAAGGAAATGATTTTTTTGATGTGCAAGGTGTGATTGATATGTAAATATGGCCAATATTCAGGAAATGCAGGAAGAAGGATGGAGTGGAGAACTTTGGGTGATGGGAGATTGAATTAGAAAACAATGATGAGATGTGAGCTTCCTTTTCTCCTGCAGGAAGGGGAGATGAAGATAATAAAGGTATTGTTGCATGTGCTGAATTAATTTAATTTTTCTAATTAAGGTGAATTGTCAGATGCTGGAAAATTCCTAATGTTACTCCATCTTTCTCCTTGCCACTTCCCTATCAAAACACCTCTGCTTAGGATGATAAAATCCCTGCAAATTTATTTGCCTTGCTGACTTCCTTTGCTTTTTGGGCTCCCCTGAGCTTCTTCTTTCTCCATCATTTTGAGACTTTAAGCACTGTTTAGTCAATACAGGATAACTCCTAAGGTGTCATTAGTGTTGCTGGGCTCTCCCTGTGGTGACCTTTCTAATGAAGCAGCTCCAATTATCTCACCTTTCCAAAGGATTTGGGCTGCTCCTGTGCTTCCTGCTTTCCCACAGGGTTCTGAGATATTTGCACTGTCCTTCTTCACTTTTGGGGTTTCCCACAGGCCACACCACCCATAGGTGGTGATGCCTTAAGAACTTTTAGCTTCTGGTTTTTGTGTATCTGTAGTTTTGGTGTGCAGCTTTAGGCTCCATATAAAGTGCTAAAAACCTCTGTTGTCAGCATTTCAGACAAAACAATTCCTCTCAGTTGGAAAATCCAAGGACACTTTGCTGCCTCAGAGCCCCAAAATATGGAAACAACAGTGAATTGAGGGAGAAAGCTTGGGGTAATTGACATCATCAGCTGAAGGTGTAATTGGAGAATTGAGGCTCAATATGCTAACAGACAGAACTTATAAAATGTGAAGAACTCATGACTCGCTGTCCATTTTGGGTGTATCTTCTCAAGTAGGCTTTGTCTGCCCTGAATGTACCTGAAGGTGTTCAATAACTTTATCTGCTTTTTATTCTCCTAACTTTGTCTAGCCTCTGTTTCAGGTAAGACCAGATAAGGTGTCAGTGGCAGAAAAAGAAAATGGAACTGTGCTGATCTGAAGTGGGAAGCGGCAGAGAGAGGAAAAAAGGGAGTATTCCCTATTTGATGAAGGAAAAGGGAAGAAAAGAGGATGCAGCCTCTCCAGGGGAGCTCCAGCTCAGAGCAGGATGTGGCTTTTTGCCAACAGGTTGGCTTTAGGTCAGCTCTAATGGAATTTGGAGAGTGTGTAGCTCTTGCTGTCTGTTTTAAAGTCACCCTGCTCGTGTGGAATGGAGCACAGATATCAGTCAGCAGTGTCACAATGGCCTTCAGGGACCCTTTGCTGCCCAAGGTGCAGCTGAACAATGACAGAAATCTGTGCAGAGCAAGAGAAACTATGCAGAGTCCAACAGCAGTTTGTTTGCCTGAAGATCTTCTGGTGCCTGTCCAGAGAACTGGGAAGGATGAAGGAAGGGAAACTGGGAGGCCTTGGGACGGGGGTGGTGGGAAGGTTCAGACTGAAAAATTCCTTGCTGTTGAAACAGTGTTTTGATGCCCTCTGTTTCGGATAAAATAGCATTTGGAAGGTTTAGAGATGGCCAGGAAAGGTTGCTCTGCTTCCCTAAAGGTTCTACCAGCAGAGAGCAGCTGGCATGAATGGCTCCTGTTTTACAGAATCATGGGATGGCTTGGGTGGGAAGGATCAGCCAGTGTGACCTCTGCCATGGCAGGGACACCTTCCACTGTCCCAGGCTGCTCCAAGCCCCAGTGTCCAACCTGGCCTTGGACACTGCCAGGGATCCAGGGGCAGCCACAGCTTCTCTGGGAATTCCATCCCAGGGCCTCCCCACCCTGCCAGGGAACAATTCCTAATTCCCAATCTCCCATCTCTCCCTGCCCTCTGGCACTTTGCAGCCATTCCCTGTGTCCTGTCCCTGCAGCCCTTGGCAATTGTCTCTCTCCATGTTTCCTGCAGCTCCTTTAGGTACTGGAAGAGGCTCTGAGTTCTCAGAATTCCCCTCATTTCTCCCTGTAGAGCCCTTTCACCCTGCTCCACCTCTCTGCTGCAGAGAGGAAAGTCAGAGCCAAGTGACAGCAACCCAGAAAAATCTGCATTTTGTGACTGTGCTCCCAAATATCAAGTGAGAAGGAAAAAAAAAAGCCCCTTAACACTTCTAGGCAAAATTCTAACTTTGCTCTGTGTACCTTTCACTAAAGTGCACATCAACACTAAGTTACTATGTCTTTAATTAGGTTTTGTTTGGTGTTGTTTTGACAGTTCATCATCCTCTTTGTGGATTATATAGGAATTTGGATATGTTTTGCCTGTTCCTCATGGCAGAAATTTAATTGCAGGAGGTTTGTTCTCAGGTTGCCTTGAGAAGTTTTTCTGTCAGTGTGACTTACCAACGTTTTATCTGCAGTGACAACTGTTGAAATGTATTTTTAGTTAACGACCAAAAGTGGCACTTTTGTTAAGAATAATGAGAACAAAGCTTTTGCATGCAATGAAAACCTCTGCTAGTGCCAGAAAATTGTTGTACCATGGTTTGCTGGGAAGTTGTTTAATTTTCACACAGAATCATTAAGGTTGGAGAAGACCTCAAAAATTGAGTCCAACCTTTACACAGGACATTTGAAAGGTGAAATTTTGAAATACTTCTTTTGATTAGCAAGTGAAAAGAGCTGAAGGTGTGATGTGCAGGTATCTGGACCTGCTCTAGATGGATTTAATGGATTTAATCTGTGAGATTTAGGGGACTTTAGCTCCACATTGGGATAACAACTCATCCTTGCCTTTGCACAGACTTTCCCAGATGCTGCAGAGCACAGTCAGAAATGTAGAATTGTGCACTGCTGCCCCAAAAATACCCATGTGGGGTTTTTCCTCCCTCAGCCAGGTCTCTGGGGCACCTCAGCTCTCACTGCAGCAGCGATTTTCATCTGCTCAGATGGGTGAGATCATGACTGATAGCTGCAGAACACGAGAACATTCGCTTGATATTCCACGACACAAAGAACAACTTGGCTTTTGATCACTTGGAGGAAAATGAGGAGGGAGAAAGGAGGGAGCAAGGAGAGAATGTGAATAATTAAAGCCCACTGACTAATGCCTTCCTGTAGTTTCAAAGTGCTAAGTCTGATATAGCTGTTTAATTTCAAAGGCAACCGAATTAAGTTTCCTGTTTGCAGAGCAGAGCTTGGAACCAACAAGACAACAGCAGGCAAGAGCAAAATGAGTGATTTTCTCCCAGGTCAGCACTTAGCACTCTCAGAGTTAAACGTTTGCTGGAGATTGTGCTTGTAAATCATTTCGAGCCTGAGTTCATTGGTAATCTTGGAACAGAAGAAATGGAAACTCTTTCTTTGCACTGAGCGTTTTAGACTCAGGAGCTCAGGGGGAAAAGAAAGGATTTCTTTCTGCAGGAAGCTCAAATCTGCACAGGAGAGCTGTGCCTTGGTGGTGACAGAGCTCATCCCACTTCAGACTCGTTTTGCAGCTACACTCTCAGGTTTGGTCAGGATTTGCTTCCTCTCCAGGAATGGGACAAGGGCTGGCAAAGGAGGGAATGAGACTCCAGAGATCTTCTGTGCTTTGTCTGGAGTTCATGCCCTGGGGTTTAACTCCTGGTCTGTCCTGTTCCTTTCTGCTCTTCGTGACTTGGAATGTGGGAATTATATGAAGGATGGCAATGGACACAGCTGAGTGAAGGTAAAAGGAAAAAAACATCCCTGGGGAAAGATGTGAGTTTCCTTCAGCACAGTAAGGAGCTGGAGCTGCTGGAGAGAGTGCAGAGGAGGCAGCAGGATGAGCAGAGGGATGGAGCAGCTCTGCTGGGAGGAAAGGCTGGCAGAGCTGGGATTGTTGAGCCTGGAGAGGAGAAGTTTGGGGTGACCTCCTTGTGGCTTTGTGTGAAGGAGGAGGAAAATGGAGAGAGACAATTGCCAAGGGCTGCAGGGACAGGACACAGGGAATGGCTGCAAAGTGCCAGAGGGCAGGGAGAGATGGGAGATTGGGAATTAGGAATTGTTCCCTGGCAGGGTGGGGAGGCCCTGGGATGGAATTGCCAGAGAAGCTGTGGCTGCCCCTGGATCCCTGGCAGTGTCCAAGGCCAGGTTGGACATTGGGGCTTGGAGCAGCCTGGGACAGTGCAAGGTGTCCCTGCCATGGCTGGGGTGGCACTGAGTGATTTTTAATGTCCCTTCCAACCCAACCATTCTGGGATTTTTCCCTCTGCACTTCTCCCAGGCTAGAACATGTCATTCAAAATGGGGAAGGATCTGTCCAAAAGCACAGCTTTGAGGTCATCCAAGAGGTGATTGGTTCTGCAAATATCCCTGTTTCCCCTTGGACAGCAGAGCAATAACTTACACAGCCAGAGATTATTTCCCTGTGCTGGAAAGCCAAATGAATTTGTCTGGTGTCACTCAGTGGACAATCCTGTTTGCCCTGTCAGTCAGCTTGCAAAATTCATTCCATTCTCCTGGCTTTAGCTCCTGGGTTTGTTGCTGCTCCCTGAAAGGCTTGTGAGGCTCTGAGGGAGCTGCAGTGACCTGACTAAGGCATGGATGGAGCCAGCCATCCTCCCCAAGTTTAAGAATCTTCTTCTTGAGCCTCTTAAACTTGGAGAATCTGGAAAATGGTGCTTCTCTTCTAGTAATAAACATTGTGAGGATGTCAAGGATGGCCTTCCATCTTTCCTGGTGATCAGTGAAGGGAGGAGGAGGCTTTTCAGACTCCAGGTTGCTCCAGGCTTATGGCACAGCACTCCTAATGGAGAGGTTTGGCTTTCCTTCAACAGGAATATCAGTTCCCAAAGAGCTGCTTAGCTCAGAAATCAGCACCTTTTCCTTCTGCCCAGCCCTTGGTTCTGCCTCATTGAACAGACCTTGGACACTGAAGGAAATCTCTTGCTGCAAATAATGTTGTGTCCATTTACCCAGCTCTCACCTGGACCTCAGGCTGAGCTCCTGTGCACAGAAATCAGACATTTCCCCTCTCTTCCTGTAAACGTGGCTTTTGCAGGAAAGCAGAAAGCAGCTGAGTGACAAACTTGAAGGTGGGGACTCTGCTGTGACATCAGTGTAACCAGAAATGGGATGGAAACTGCAAAATACACTTCTCTGCTGTGTCAGAAGGGGAAATCAGCTTTGCCCCTCAGTCCTGTGCCTTCTCCTTTCACCCTCTGCATCCAGCTGTGATGCAGCTGTGCCATCAAAATGGAATCCCTGGCTGTGTGAGTGGAGACAGCCACGTCCTGATCCAATGGATGTCACCCAGAGGATGTCACTTCGCATCTCCCTCCCTGAAACGCTTAGGCTTACAAAGAAATCCTGATGTGTTTTCACATGAAAGAAGCCAAACCTAATGACTGCTGAAGGATTCAGCCAGCAGGCTGCAAAACTCTTAAAAGATTTTGTTTTAAAGGGCTCTTCAGGAAAAGGCTACTGGGAAAAATGACACACATGGGTCTTCCTGGGCTCGTGGTGTGGAGTCACAGCAGCTGCTGAGTTTCCTTCTGTATTATTTAGGTGAGCTCTCAGCATAAATCTTTCCTCAGGAGTCTCTTCCTCTCCGTGGAGGGGGAAGCTGGATGTTAATTGGAACAGAAATCTTATCTCGCTGTGATACAAATCCCAGAGCACAGAGTGTGCTGCAGTGCGCTTGCAAAACAGGGGAAGTACCAAACGGCTTTTAGCAGAAGTATTTTTCAGTTTTTAGGAGCTGTTCTGGTATTGCATCCCGTATTCAGCACCACCAGAAGGTGACACATGGTGAAGATCCCGTGGGCTGAGTGCACTACACTCAACAGGCTCTCTCTGTTCCCTCACTGCATTCCTGTTCCTGCAGGGGTTGGGATTTCCCTCCCAGGCTTCCCTTCCCCTCCTCTCGCTGGCCCACAACAAATTGGTGGCTCTGTGGACTGGTTTGGACTGGGATAGAGTTAATTTTCTTCACAGCAGCTGTGTTTGGGATTATTTCAGGTATTCCTGAGCAGTTCTTGCACAGCATCAAGGTCTGCATTTTGAATTCTTACCAAGGCCCCTAGAAGTAAACTCCGTATTTAAAGGCTTTGGAGTTCATTTAGTAAAGGAAATTATTTTCCCTTGATGATATATTAGATGTAACAACTCAATTTCTTTCTTTTGTTGTCTTCCCACATGCAGCTTCTTTTTCTGTCACAAAAAATGAGTGCCTGGGCAACTCTGAATGTCCTGCCTAGGAAGCTGTGAACTATAGGGCTTTTTGTTTGTTTTTTTGTTTGTTTGTCCACAGTTTTCCAAATCTTTTGGATTTGATTAGGAAGGATAAATTAATTTTTAAAAGCTTTTTACCTTCAAGGGGGACAGAGATAAAAGCAAACCTTGGCTTCACCACCTTGAATGCCAATCTCCCCAATTTTTTTCTGTAGGCAGTGAAA
The DNA here is from genome assembly GCA_024500445.1 of Entomyzon cyanotis. Taxonomy (NCBI): domain Eukaryota; kingdom Metazoa; phylum Chordata; class Aves; order Passeriformes; family Meliphagidae; genus Entomyzon; species Entomyzon cyanotis. The sequence continues at coordinate 2,393,565 of JAKEPQ010001016.1, forward strand.
GGAAAGAGTTTTCTCCGGAGCTCTCTAATTCAGATGTTGAAAATGGATATTTAAACCTCTGCAGAAGCCTTGGAAAGGAAGTTTTCTGACACAGCACTGGAAGTTCAGTGGTGTCACTGCTAATTTTGATGTTTCATTTAATGCCCCCTGGACAATGTTGGGCAAAGGGAAGCAGCTGGCAAACGTCAAGGAAAAGCTAAAATTAAATTGCTCAGTGAGAAACATGGGTGGATTTTCCAACCAGGCAGTGTTTGGTGGTGCTACAGGAAAGTTTTCTATTTGTCCATATTTCATGGAGGCAGGAAAATGGGTAGAATTGGTTCTTGTAAAGGTATCTAAGGGACTACAGAGTCAATTCTCATTTGCTGGCTCTTGTGTGAAGCCGGGTGAGAGTTTGCTTTTTTCATGGAGCAATTCCCAAGGACTGATCTCCAGCCTGAGCTCCTGTGTTCCCATTGCAAAGATCATGAGAATAATTGAGAGCAAACCACAGCCTGGGAGACCATAAGGACTAAGAATGGAAGGCACATGGAGTATATGCACAAGCTTGATTTAGCTCTAAAATGCAGATTATTAAAAGTGCCTTCTTGATGACACAATCCAAGTGACATTTAATGAAAAATGGGGTATTTTGAAGTGGAAGGCTTGGAAAATAGCTTGGTGATAGTGATGACAACAAGACATCAAACCCCCCTTCAAATCACTGCCCTGCATATGAGGATCATACAGCACTAAAATATATGAAGGTAATAGGAATAAAGGATTAATTACACTTTGAAAGGTGAACAAAGGAAGAAAGAAATCCAATGGCTGTATGACACAGTTTGAGGGTTTTCTTGGTTTTTTTCTTTTTTTTTTAACCAGCAGAAAAGTGTCACAAACGTGACACACCTCAAACCCCCTTCACAGAACGTGAAGGTTGCATTTTGTTCATAAGGACGTTTTTCTCAGTGGCTGAATCCTCCTTAGTGTTTCAATAATAACCACCAGATAAAACTCCCAGGGATCTGAGGTCCTCTTTACTCCTCTTGGCAGGGAAATTTAGGAAAATTTGCCAGGCTCTTTCTGGCTGTTTGTTCTGAGGGAGGGAGTGTCAGGCATTTGGCTTTTGTTTCTATCTCCAGGAAAACTCCATGCCTGTCTGTCCGTGCATATCTATCCTTGTATCCATTTGTTCATGTCCACATGTGTATTACTCTTTTCCTAATAAAAACAGGTACATGGTGCTGTAAATTCAACAGTTTGGAACGCTGAAATCAAATGAAATGACAAGTATTAATATTATTGCTAATGACAAGCAAGAGCATATGCTGCATTTTATGTCCATTTTAATAGGATCAGCAGGTCCTTTGGTACATTTGGTGCTGTAACTTAACAGATCAATTTTATTTGTACTTCATGGCCACCAATTCAACTGCTGGAGCTGCTCTGCCAAATACCATGAGGCTCTCGAGGGCCAGTTTGATTTGGATCTCTCCTTGCCTATGCCTTAGTGCTGCTGTGGTGCTTCAAAAGTGCTGCTTGTGTGAGCAGCAGATTTCACTCAGTGCCATCTAGGAGAGATAAAACCTCTGCTTTCCCTCAGAAATACTTCTTGCTAGGAGCTGGCACTAACAGAGATCCCTGGGCTCTTCAAACACGGAGCTGTTGCAGCACTGTGAAGGAAGGGGGGCTGTTGGAAAATATACCAGTTTAAAAATTTTGTATAACTTTAGCCAGAGAGTTTTGTTTGTCTTTACCCTGGGAAAAGGAATTTCAGGTTTCTTTCCAGGGCATTGTTCTACCAGGTGAGGTCTGGTGGACTCAGCATATCAACAGACTGGGAGGAAGGTAACCCAAAAGCTAAAGAGCTCTCATCAGAACATCAGTGGGACAGCAGTGGCTATCTACAAACATCTACCTGCACCAGGGGTGAAGACATCTGGTCAGGAAAGGACTGAGAGGAGAATTGGAGAATGAAAAATCTAATTAACATCAGAGGTGAGGAGATTCAGATCCAATGGGAAACTGAATACTGGGGATTTGCTCTACTTTGGACCAATGAACACTGACCCAATACATTGCTGTGTATTTTGACTCTATAAAATATCTGAAAAATCTAGTAATATCCATGTGTCATGGAATGATCCTCCCTGCACACCTGGGCTATGTGTGAATGAGATGATTTCTTTGGTACATCCTGGCCAGAGCAACATCCTGGCCAGATAATAAAGTAATGCCTTGACTCTCTGACATTAAAAATGCTGTTGTAGGGTTTTTGTTTTTCCCACAGTTTCTGTGACAGGGTCAGGCTGTTTGCATGCACATGCTGGAGAAGAAATGAGAAATTCTGGGTTTTCCTGACATAAGATCCACTTGTCAGTGACTGCCAGCTGACACGGAGCTGTATTGTCTGCTGGCTCTGCATCCCGAGACTCAGTGCTATTTCTGAGTTGCCTTCAAAACCCTTACTCCCTGCAAAGGAACGCTTAAAAACCTCACTCTGTGCTGAGCAGTCTTTGGGAATTCAACAGAAGAATCACCCCAGGGCGTTTCTGAGTGAAGGCAGCCAGAGCAGCTCCTGTGGATGTGATGAGTTAATGGCAGTTTGGCACATCCCTGAGGGCTTTTTGTGGCACAAATTCAGAGTTCTGCACCTCTGGCCCGAGGGGATCTGCCAGAAGATGGTTCATGTGTTTATGCTGTGGTTCCTCTTTGCCTTTAGCCTTCTGCTCTACAGCTGCCTCCCCTCCAAATACTCAGATAAAACCTTCCTGACTTGAAAATTTCCTAGAATCATGGAATGGTTTGGGTGGGAAGGGACACCTTCCATCAGATCAGGATGCTTCAAGCCCTGTCCAAGCTGGCATTGGACATTTCCATGGATCCAGGGGCAGCCACAGCTTCTCTGAGCATTTGTTTGAACTGAGCCATGCACACAACCAAGAGAAGAATTGCTGTTCATGCCCTGATCATGAAAAGCAAAATTCAGCCTCTGAACTGAATGTTTGCTGGTGCTTTTCAGCCCCAGCTTGGAGGCCAAATGGACACCAGGCTGCTTTCAATCCAGTGGAAGGGTGGAGAGCCCCAAAATACAAACAGCAGAACTGCAGAACCAGATTTTGTACTAACACAGCAGTTTTTCTTGTCAACCTTAAAACAACCCATTTTCTAGCACATAATAGATATGGAGAAGGTACCATTTCCACAGGAATAATTCAATTCTACCAGTTCCCTGTGTTTCCAAGTGAGATGAAGTGCAGCTGCTGCTGAAGGTAAAACACAGCAGTGCATTCTGTACATTCGAGTGGAATAACGGGATTAGGCTGAAGGGATTAACTCTGCCTTGGTTTCCTGTCCAGGCTGGGCAGATGAGGATTCCTCTCAGGCTAACTGGGATATTTACACTCTTTGGGAAGCTGGCAATGAGCACTCAAGGTGGCCTGAGGTATTTCTGTTAACAGCCAAGGTGTCTCAGAAGACAACTCTCCTTCTGCCCCAGGCACAGAGCCCAGGGGATCTGTTCTCAGCTTTTCCATAAATATCTTTTGGGCTCTCCAGCAAGTCTCATTAGCAGATATTTTTGATTCTGGCACATGGCCATTGAAACCAGGGGCTTTGGGTTTCTGCAGTGCCCCACAGCTCTTTTGGAAATATTAACTTATGTTGGCTCCTCAGGCAGCACCAGTGTCACCCTGAAGTCCTTTGGAAAGGTAGAGCTGGTGTTTCTGAGGAGCTGAAATAGTGTGGCAGTGCCTTTAAACAGCAACGAAATTAAAGAAATTGAATTCTTATTGCCGAACATTCACGGTAAATTGGCTATTTTCTTCTTGCCCGCAAACAGCTAAAGAAGGATTATTAAATCTAAGGAATACAAGTGCTAAGTAATAGGAAGAGCTTGAATCAGACCCAGAGTTAAAGCTGGAAATGATTCTGGCCCTAATCCACTCTGTGGTGCCCTGTGGTAAGATTGGTTGTCACGCCAAAATCTAATAGTCTGCTTTCATCCTCCTTGGACAGCAGGACAAACTGGCCAGGGCACAGTTTCACTGCATTTGGGCTTCTTGTTGGCTTTTAGAGGAGCATTTTCAAATGTTCTTATCATTATCACCTGAAAAGATTTTTTTTTTCCTGTGGAAATGCTAAATGGAAATGCGAGTTCAGGTTGTTTATGGAATACACAATTTTTTATTGATTATTTAAAAAATTGATTATTTTATTACTCCACACTTAAGTAAAGCCTAAAGTGTTATCAAAACCTTCAAACTGCAGGCTCCTCAGTCTTTTGTTTCTATTCATGTCTTTTTTTTTTTTTTGGCTTTAATCAGTGAATTTCTTGGCTCGGGAAGCTTTCACACATAGCAGCAACACCTAGAAACTGCACACAATATATTGATACAGAGATATGTGGAAGGCATTCGGGTACTGAAATCCTCTTTAAATATTTTTAAACACTCTTGGAAAGGTACATATAACACATCATCTATGCAGCAACGTTCTTTAAGGACAAAACAGTGGTTTTATCCCTTCTTATGGAAATGGATTGACTGGGAGAGATTGGGAGGCGCTGGCAATGGAATTACTGATACCAAATTCAGATTCCCTGTGAGATATGGTGATTCTTTTTTTTTTTTTCCAGCCTCGATGGCACAGCTGAAAATCAAAGGTATGGCCTGGCACTGCAGCAGTGATTCATTGATTGCCCTCTCCAGAGCTGGGGCAGCTGCTGCAGCAAATGCTGCTGCTGCTGGTCGATAGCTGGGAGGGCTTTAGGCAGTCCCTGCTGTCCCTGGTCACCCTGGCCAGGCTTTCATTTTGTGCTGCTAATTGGTGAATCTGGCTTGGGAGCAGCTGGAGGATCAGTCAATGCAAGAAGTGGGTCAGATCGCTTTGATTAATTCTTGGAGCAGAGAGGAATTTCGCCCAGGTTATCCGGCTGCTTCCTGCAGTCCTGCTCGTGGCTTTCAGTCAATAGGAAGGAAATGATTTCCCTGGATCTCTGACTGCAGTGTAAAACAGGCAGAAAGTCTGGAATATCTGCAGGAATTACAGAATGGATTGGGTTGGAGGAAACCTTAAAGATCTTCCTGTTCCACCCCAGCCATGGCAGGGACACCTTGCACTGTCCCAGGCTGCTCCAAGCCCCAATGTCCAACCTGGCCTTGGACACTGCCAGGGATCCAGGGGCAGCCACAGCTTCTCTGGCAATTCCATCCCAGGGCCTCCCCACCCTGCCAGGGAACAATTCCTAATTCCCAATCTCCCATCTCTCCCTGCCCTCTGGCACTTTGCAGCCATTCCCTGTGTCCTGTCCCTGCAGCCCTTGCAAATCATCTCTCTCCATCTTCCCTTTCAGGTACCGAAGTGAGTTAATAATCAATAAAAGAGCATAAGAAACAAAATCCCAATACTTTTCTGCTAAATTATCTCCTGCTCTGAGCTGCAGAAGTGGTTTCAGCCTCTCTGATCCTGTGCTCCGGGGCAGGGACTGCATTTTCAATTTCTGTGGAGTGTGCAGAACACCACAGCTCTTATCAGACAGCTTTACAAACAAGTGATGTCGCTGCTTGGGATTCTGTCAAAGCTGTGAGAGCGTGAACAGCTCAGGATGGGGAGTTCACTGCAGACACCACGCTTAAAAATAGATGGGTGTTCCTCCTGCCACCTCGGGGAGGTCTTTCCCAAGATTTCTGGTCCAGCTGTGAGGGAATTGCTAATCCTGCTGTGGTGCAGGGGATGATGATCCCAGCAGGGAGCCGGGAGTGAATCAGTGAAGGGAGGGATGACTGGGATGTGGATCCCAGGAGGATCAACAAAACCCTGCAGGCTGAGCTGCCTTTGCTGCCACTGAGAGGGAAAGGCTGGCTCTGCTAGGCCAGACTAAGTGCTGGAGTAATTATCAGTTTCTTAATTGCTGGTGGGGTATGACTGAGCCTGAAATGTGCTGGAGACTGTGGATTATTTCCCTTAAAATACCCTCCTGTAGAGTTTGGAGAGCCCCTGAGGATGACCACAGAAATCTCAAAGCATCCTGTTTTCCCAAGACAAGCCTTTCCCACTCTCTGCCAGATCCATCCCTTCATCAGGCAGGTTTTGTGCCTGGTGGGACCTTCCAGGCTGGGTTTTGTTACTAGCCAGGTCTAAACCAGCTGGGAATGTTCTAAGCTAGCTCTAAACTAGCAGGGAATGTTTGCAGGAGTCATGGTCACAACAGGGATTGCACTGCAGATATATCCTGAGCTCCAGTGGGATGGTCCACCCTCACCAGCTGAGCCTGTTGCATGATGAGGACTTCAGAGTTTGTCCTGGAATAATAAAATAATTTTTTGGAGGGAAAAAAATGCCTGTAATGGCTAATTAGATAAAAATTGTGTTCATGTTTTCCTGGCTAATTTCTGATAACCAGAGCTGTGCTCTTACATGACCTTCATTTCTCCAGAAAGGAAGTTCTTCTCCCCCAGGAGGATTAATTTCAGATGGAAGTTTTGTAATTATATGAATGATTACAAATACAGAGAAGGTAAATAAGTTATGGGGGAAAAGGATCAAGGGGAAATAAATAGCCTTAATAAGTTGGTGTGTTCCTTCACATAAATCACGGAATCATGGAATGGTTGGGGTTGGAAAGGACCCGAAATATCATTCAGTTCCACCCCAGGGACAACTTCTTCTGGACCAGGTTGCCTTTTCTGTCTCATTTCCTTCCCTTCAGTTCTACAGCTGATGATTATTATTTTATTTTCCTAGGGGCAGAGTCACTTTTCAAATATCATTCACAGAATTGCAAACCAGCCCTGGTTTGAACAGACCTTGAAAAACCAACTGGTCCAATCTTTTGTGGGGAAGGGAGCACAATGAGATCATCTATCACCTCTGGAAAATCTCCAGCAGTGGGGACTCTGCCATGTCCTTGGGGATGTTTTTCCAGTGGCTGATTATTTTTATTGTAAAAAATGTCTTTTAATGTCAAAACAAGTGGGAGATGTTTCAATTCTGCTCCTGTTTTCAACAACCAATGCAATGAGGTGCTCAGGAGTCTATTGCAGCCAGAATTTGGATATTTGTTTGTTTGGCTAGGAGGGTTATTAGTTCTAAACCTCTGTTTTACACTGTTTTATTAGGAATGTAGTCATTAAGTCAGGTAACGCCATTTAAAACAACGAAATCATGATGGAGGAAATCTCATTAAGCATCTCACAAGCAGGTGGATTTATGCTCTGGGCTGTTCCTGAGGGATTGTTGGGGTTTCACATGAAACCTGGAATACCAAAATCCAGCCTGCACTTGGCTATTTTAGCCTAGAGGAAAATACAAATAAATTTTCAAGGCAAAACACCAGGGTACCCAGAGCCATTCCAGTTGTCATGTGAAATGTGTCTTTCAGCTCATGAATGTCATTGTTTGAGGTACTTCAATTTGCTTTATTTCTTTATTTTTTAATATAATGGATTATTAGGAACATTCCCCTTTTTTCTTTTCCTGGTGGCTCCTACTCCCTGTGTGCAGTGTGGGCAATATTGCTGAAGGGTTTTTTCTCAGCTTGCCTGGTTTCTAGGTGGGATGGAAATGGTTCCTGGACAGGATCTCTGGGCAAAGGTGTCAGGAAACATCCCTGATCCAAACTATTGCCAGTACTCCACATGGCACTGGGCTGGAGACACAGTTTTGTGCCTTGCAGGGGAAATTTTGGCCTTCCAGAGGTAAATGAGATGTAGCTCCACTGAGGAATACCTGATCCATGGGAACCATTCAAATAAGAATATGCTCCAATTTTTGTTTTTAATTATTTATGCATAATTTTATTTTCTGTCTGGTAATTCATTCCCTGATTAAAGCTCTGACCTTGTAATATAAAATAGAATGGATTTTGACATGTTGTTGCACTGACTTCAGCATCAGTGACCAGAAACCTGCTCCTGTGCTCCAAAACCAAATTCCCTGTGGGAAGAGAGGCTTTTGATAGACCTGGAGTTCTTTATTTATAGGCTTTGCAACAGCTCCTGAAGAACCTTTGATTTCAGCAGCACCTTTTATCTGCTGTGTTACTTCTGCTGAAGAGAATGTTTATTTTTCAGGGTTTTTTTTTCTGGGGTTTATTTTCAGGCAGGTTTTTTTGTTTTTTGGAAAGAACTTTAGGTTTTTGCTTGCTACTGATGTCAACAGGATATTCTGTTTTCTTCAGAAAACCTGGAACCCTTGGGATGGGAGGAGAATTGAGGATTCTCCTGGTGCTTTCATCTCCACCTTGTGTGTGCTGTGATAAGGAGCTCTCAGCAAGAGAAGCCAGGAGAAGACACAGAGGTTGAGACATTAAATTCTGAGTGGCGTGGGAGATGTGACCTCCTCCTGTGTGGAAAACACTGGGAGAGGAAAGAGCTGATGATTCACTTTGTGTGTTCCAGCTGAGGCCAAAATCCATCCCAAACCAACTGGAATTTCTGCACTTGTCCTTAGGAAAGAGTGTGGGCACACCATGGAGCTCTGTGGGCTCCCCTGGTGCCAGAGCTGGGGAGGGAACACAACAGATGGAAAACCATGGGAGAGGTTGGTTTTCCCCCAGGAAGCTCAGTTGGAGCACCAGTGCCATCCTTCCCAGCCACCCTGTGGAATGAGTAATGCCGCCCTGGGAGCAGAACGAGGCGGGGTGGGCAGGAAGGAAGGCATTTTTCAACCTGTTTGGCTCTGGAAAGGATCACGGTGGGGTTTTCAGGTTGAGCAAAACATATGTGCATGAAATTCCTATGAGTTCTCCAGGGAGAGATGGAGTTCCTTGGTGGTTCCCATGTTGACAGCCATCAGCTCCCAGAATCACAGACTCTGTCCCTGAAACACTGCTGGGAAATCCTGACAGCTCTGAATGCTGACATGGATCTTCCAGGGCAGCTTGGGAGTGAACCTGCTGAGATGTGGAGCTGGGAAAATTGACTGTTCCTGAATGTGTGTTTGAGAGAACCAGGAGTTGCAGGACCAGGAGGGATATCATGGAATCATGGGGTGGTTTGGGTTGGAAGGGATCTTAAAGATCATCCCATAGCAGGGACACCTTGCTCTGTCCCAGGCTGCTCCAACCCCAGTGTCCAACCTGGCCTTGGACACTGCCAGGGATCCAGGGGCAGCCACAGCTTCTCTGGCAATTCCATCCCAGGGCCTCCCCACCCTGCCAGGGAACAATTCCTAATTCCCAATCTCCCATCTCTCCCTGCCCTCTGGCACTTTGCAGCCATTCCCTGTGTCCTGTCCCTGCAGCCCTTGGCAATTGTCTCTCTCCATGTTTCCTGCAGCTCCTTCAGGCACCAAAAGGCCACAAGGAGGTCACCCCAAAGCTTCTCCTCTCCAGGCTGAACAATCCCAGCTCTGCCAGCCTTTCCTCCCAGCAGAGCTGCTCCATCCCTCTGCTCATCCTGCTGCCTCCTCTGCACTCTCTCCAGCAGCTCCAGCTCCTTGCTGTGCTGAGCCCCAGGGCTGGAGCAGCTCTGCAGGTGAGCTCTCACCTGAGCACAGGGACACAATCCCAATCCCTTTCCTGCTGCCCAGGCTGTGGGATCAGCCCAGGGCACAGGAGGTTCTGGGATGAGGCAGGTCCAGCTCTCACCTCCAGTACCCCTAAGCCCTTTTCCGTCTCCATATGGGAGTGATAGGATGGGATGTACTGGCAAACTTGTCAGGAGGAAATCGCAAGGCATCGTTCTCCTCTGCTCCTGGCTTTATCCCCTGCATTTGCATAAGCACCAAGTCAGAACAGAAGTTGAAAATCTCCCAGACAGCAGTGATCTGAAGTGCTGCCTGTGCAACTTTGCTGAAATATGCACGGAATGAATTTCAGTTAATACATTATGAGTTTTGATAATGCCACATCTCTGGCAACCTCAGATACAGATCATGAACATGAATATTCAGAAAATATTCACATAGCGGGAGGGGTCAGGCTGTGCTCCAGGGAACAGGGACAGCAGGAGAGGGAACAGCCTCAGGCTGGGCCAGGGGAGGCTCAGCTTGGCCAGCAGCAGGAATTTCTGCATGGCAAGGGTGCTCAGGCCTTGGCAGGAGCTGCCCAGGGAGGTTTGCAGTGCCCATCCCTGCAGGTGTCCCAGGAAGGCCTGGCTGTGGCACTCAGTGCTCTGGGCTGGGGACAAGGTGGCCTTTGGGCACAGCTGGGATTCAATGATCCTGGAAGTCTTTTCCAACCTCAGTGGTCCTGGAATTCTGTGAGAATCTGTCATGTGTGTCTGAACTGCCTGTGCACACACTCGTGTGTCACCCAAATGAGATTCTAATTTTTTGTAATCACTGCAGGATTTTGGTTTTGTAATCACAGAAGATTCTGTCTGGATGCACATTTGAGATAAAAATATTTGTATCAATTTTTCCTTTTATCTCATCAGTTCCTGTTTAGTGACTCTCTGTTCCTAATGCATTTAGGGAATGGAAATGAATGATTTCATGAGCTATTTATAGGAAAAACCTTTAAAATAATATTTAAGGGGGATTTTTTCCGTGGAGGATTTTATTTATGTTATAAAGTTGGAATAAATAATTGCATGCTGTACCGAGCAACAATTCCTGCCTGTCATGTTTTTACCATCTTCATCATATTAATATCTTTTACAAATCTGAGTGAAAACTTTCCTCTAGTGCCTTCCATTAAAACTAGTTAGAATATACATTAAAATGACAGTTCATTAAGGTGTTGCCAATGCAGCTGCAAAGCTCTCTATCATTTTCTGAACTGTTATTGCTTATATAATAAAGCTACCAGCAAATAATAATCTTCATGTCACACGTTGCTGCTCTTGGGATGGATTTATTGAGGTGAATATAAAATAATGTGAAGTACTGATTGCAGGAAGGAAAAACAAGGAGTTACCCCATCAGTCTTCTGTGATGCTAAAGATGAAATGAGTGCTGCAGTAAAATAATACTGTGACAACTTTGTCACTTTATTCTCAAGATGGTGCTAAAGGACTGTGATCCATTGAAATTTGGGGGCTAAACTACCAAAAATGCTTATTTTGCTTTGCATGAATTGATATAATGGGAAAAAAATTTGATTAATTTTTATTTTGAAACATGTGTCTGTGCTTGGAGTGACACCAATTGGCTTTGTTAAATAGACTTTCCTACACTGACATACAGCTGAGTCCATCAGGTGGCCAAATTTCACGATCAATTTAAGACGAAACTCTTAATACATAAAAAACTCTGCTCCATTAATTCAAACCCGAGATAAAAAACCACACGAACAGCCTGAATTTTTAGGTGGAAACGCAGCACAGAGCTGTAAAACCTGAATAATTGCTGGATTTTACCACGAATGCTGTGATAACGAGGAGCACTGAGCCCTTGCAGCTCTAAAGGTTCTGCTGCACCACCCTTGGGAGAACCCATGGAGAGGGCAGAGCTGCTGCAAGCTGCTTTAGCTTTGATTGCAGGAAATTTATGGCTGTTTCTCTCTGTAAAATAACAAACTGTTATTTTATGGCTTGCTGCTGTTGGGTTTTTTGGAAGTTAAATTCTGGGTAAATCTGGTCCCATCCCCCATGCCACACTGCTGCCTGTTGTCACCCAGGGCTCTGAGTGACACCAGGAAAAAATCACTGATGCCTGAGGATTTTTTTGCCTTTTCTTTTATATACCCTTTTATACATTTTTATACCCTTTTCCTATTTTCTGCACCCTTTATACACTCCTTGTACCATTAGCCTACACGCTTGTAATTTTTGTAGTTTGATATTTTAGCTTAGTTTGGGGTCCTGCAAGGCAGAAAAACCAAATATTCACAGTAAGAGGCAAGAGAGCTCTATGTTATCTCAAAACTAGAGACTTCAGCCTGGGTTTTAGCCTTCTCTCTGGAATATATTTTGTAAACTGGGCTCTAGCCTCATTTATAGGGGGTTGATTAGAATAGGGGGACAATTACTTCATTTATTAAGTTTCTTATTGGGGGATTTTTGGTAGACATGCTAATTTGCAAGGTCCACAAAATTGTATATATGTTATACTGTGTGGCATGTTCCACCTTTGAAGAGCTGTGCACCTAAAATCCTATTAAAATACCAAAATAAAACCCTTTTACCCGTTTTTAACTCTCTCTGCATCATATTCCTACCAGCCAAAAGCACCATCACCTCACAGTGAGCAGGGGGTGATGCATTACCTGCCTTGTAGGCAGGGGGAGATGAAAAATTTAAATGTTTCCCTGCTCTGCCTGCGAGAACACGTTCCCAGGGATTCTCCTGGATGACTTTTCAAAGGCAAACACATCTCCAGCCTTTGATCTTCCCTCTCCAACAGGCATTTTAACAACAACCTCTTGCCATGTTGATTTATCTGAGTTTATGAAGAGCATTTGCTTTATTCTTACAGGACTGTTGGGCTAAAGCAGCCCAGAAATTCTGCCACAGATGAAAGAAGGGAAGCTGCTTTTATCCATGTGGGGAACATCCACCACCTGGAAGGTGCTGGGGAGTCCCACAGCCCTCTCCATCCCTGAAGCAGGGGTGATGCCTTAAGGATTTTTAGCTTCTATTTTTCGTGTATCTCTAGTTTTGGTGTGTAGCTCTGCACTCCATAAAGTGCTAAAACTTCTGTTCCCAGCATTTCAGACAAAACAATTCCTCTCAATTGGAAAATCCAAGGACACTTTGCTGCCTCAGAGCCCCAAAATATGCAAACAACAGTGAATTGGGGGAGCAAACTTGGGGTAATTGACATCATCAGCTTAAGGTGTAATTGGAGAATTGAGGCTGATATGTTAATAAAACAGAATTTATAAATTGTGAAGAACTCGTGACTCACTGTCCATTTTGGGTGTAGTCCTCTCAAATAGGCTTTGTCTGCCCTGAATGCACCTTGAAGGCCTTCAATAAATTAATCTGCTTTTTATTCTCCTAACTTTATCTAGCCTCTGTTTCAGGTAAGCCTGTTCAGGCATCAGGCGCTATGATGAGGGAGATTAATGATCTTTACTTCTTCCTTCCTCCCTGGCTGCCACTTCCTGCCCATGTTTTAGAGCCCACAAAAGGTAGGATTCTCCCAAATCCATCAGCACTGGGTGGGTTGCTCCAGCACCTTGCTGGAGAGGATGAGGAGTCTGATGAGGAATAGATAAATTTGGGATGTCTGACCATGAGTGCCATGTGCTTTCTTCTGTCAGAAGCCAAGGCAAGGAGAGAGTGAATTCCTCAGGGCTCTGGAATTAGAGATTATCAGCAAAGGCTCTTCATTCATGAAAGCCAGGTTAGCTTTTCCTGGGCTGGGGCAGAGCTGGCAGCAGGATCAGATCATGGATTCAGCAGCATCTCTGAATGGTTTGGGTTGGAAGAGACCTTAAATCCCATCCAGTGCCACCCCAGCCATGGCAGGGACACCTTGCACTGTCCCAGGCTGCTCCAAGCCCCAGTGTCCAACCTGGCCTTGGACACTGCCAGGGATCCAGGGGCAGCCACAGCTTCTCTGGGAATTCCATCCCAGGGCCTCCCCACCCTGCCAGGGAAGGATTGTTATGTCACTGGCTGTGTAAGGTTTAAAACCTGAAAAAATCCTCACCTCTCAGCCCATCACCACCTCCTCCAATCTAATCAAAGGTTGTGCAAGATCCACATCTATTTATAACCCCCACAAATCTGTGCCTCCATATGAGTGTGCATAGATCCATTTGAGACATTGGAGAAAAGCTTTGTGCACATGGAAATTGCTTTCTTTTAAATGGAAAAAAAAAAATTGAACCAGGTCTTTAATTCCTAGTACACCAAACATTACCTCTAGTTCTGCAGGAAGAGAATTGGGTAGGATATTAAAGCTTGAAATTACTGAGCTGTTTGTAGAAGTAGTTAGTGAACATGGCCAATAATCTGTCGTCTAAAAAGCTAAATCCCCAAGGATGTGGAGCCCATGTGCTCGGTGTGCAGGCATGGGATGTCTATCTAATAAATGAATATTTCACGGGCCAAGAGCCATTTGCATGACAGACTGTAAATTAGAATGGCTCCCAAACCAGCCAGTACAAATGGATTCTGAGCAGTGTGAATCAATAACACACACTTCTCCAGCAGCTTCCTCCCTGCTGGGGGCACACAGGAGCTCCAACACCACATCTGTCGTGCTGTTGCCACCTTGGGAATGCCTGGTGCTGCTCTTCCCACCCACATCTTTGTTCTGGTCAACTCTTTGATGTTTTCTGCTAAAAATCTTGGCATGGGAACCAAGTGGAAACTTAAGCTCCTCGCTGTTTATGCCTAAGAAAATCAAACTTCTTTGAATACAGGTGTGCAGCTGGCATTTATTTAAGCACAATGTCCCATTGACTCCATAGCCAAAGGTTAGGAATGGGAGAGGATGTTTTTTTGGGATACAAGGTTGTGTCCCTGTGGAAAGTCTCAGCTCCAGGATGCTGAAGAGGCAGTGGATAATCCTGAAATGCTGGAAGTGATGATCACAGAGAGACACACTGTGGTTGAGGATTTCCAAAGGGACAGAGTCCACCTCAGACAACACTAATCCTCTGTTTTCCTGCGTCCCACCTTTGTTTCACAAACTCATGTTTATTCTCAATGACCCTACATCCTTCCTCTACGATAGGATGAATTTTTTTGTCATTTATTTTTGTGTGAGTTATTGTTAAAAATCCAGTCTTCCTTTGAAAGTACCCCAACCCAAACTAAAAAACCACAAAACCAACCAAAAATCCCAAAGGTTGCCTCCACCCCTGGGGTCACTGCTCATTTAGCTCTATTCCAATAATCATAGAATCATGAGATGGTTTGGGTTGGGTTGGGTTAAAAATTGTCTCAATCCCACCCCAGCCATGGCAGGGACACCTTCCACTGTCCCAGGTTGCTCCAAGCCCCAATGTCCAACCTGGCCTTGGACACTGCCAGGGCTGTGGAATCCACAACTTCCCTCTACTTCTGCTCCCTGTTGATTGTCCCTCAGCCTGATGGTTTTGAGCAGGGAGTGATTTGAGGACATATTCTAGTACCTGTACTTTCAGAGAAATATGGATTTTATGAGGTTATCCATGTGGAAATAGGATATTAAGATTCTCACCCTTCTCTTCTCTCCTCCCAACTTTTCTCTATTTCTGCTGAACTGTAATGAATTCTCTGATTTTTAGTTTAATTTCTTTCAGTTCTCCATGACAGCTGAATGTTAATATGCCTGATAAAGGATTTTTAACTCTCCTCCTCTCTTCCAAAACCCCTGTCCTGTCTTCATTCCCAGCTCTTGCTGTTGGTGTGAACAGAGGGCTCTGTTATTTCTGTTTGCACAGCTCTTCATCCTTTCATCCTCCTCTTTAATTCCACTGCTTTCCCTCCCTCCTTCACTGCTTGCTTGGGTGTTCCTGTCATGATCTTGCATTTCTTTTCTCTCTGCTCACATCCCTGGAACTGCTGCAACACAAACTCTGTGTGACACACAGAGAGTGAAACCCAGGCTGGATTTTTCTGCCTCTCTCATCCCACTCCACTCTTCCCTGCTGCAACAGTGTTCCCACTTTTTTCTGCCTCTCTGCCTGCATTTTTTTTTTCTCTCTGAAGTTTCTTCTGCCTTTCAAAAAGCACAAAAAATCAGATCCTGGGTTTAGACCTGCTCTTCCCCCCTCTGCCTCTTCACCTTGCACCTTTTAAAAGTACCTATCCTCTGGAAAAGTCCTGAATTACAAATTCTTTGTGCTCTTCCTTGTAAGTGTGAACTCTCTGCTTCAAGAGCTGCGTTCCTGCTTTGCCACAGGCTGTATTTTGTATGGTGTGATTGTCTGATATCCAAAAAAATTTAAAATCTAATGGCATGGAAAGGAGGAGGAAAAAGTGGCTGGGAAGTGAATTATCACCACAGGTCAGTCTTATTGGAACAGTGTCTTTCTAAGCCTCAAGGCAAATACTGTGGATTTTTCAATGTATTTCTGTGCATAAAAGGAGTGGAGAAGAGGAAGAAACAAAGCAGCCTTTTTTATTTTCTTTTTTTTTCTTTTTTTTTCTTTTTTTTCTTTTTTTTTTCTTTTTTTAACTCTGCAGAAATCCCAGAGTCTTGGCTGAGATGGGCTAATATTAAAAAGAAAGCACATTGTCACACTCTTCCCACACCTCCGAGCAACAGACTGAACCCTACAGAAGAGACAGTACTCCCTAACATCTGACTGAAGCACATTGGCTTTCCCTGTGCCAAGAGGAGGATGGCAATGGTATCAACACCTTGCTTTTAAAGCGCTGTGAGCAAAGATTAACAACAAAAAAATAAAACAAAAAAAAAAGAACAGAAGGCGGCTTGTATTTGGAGCTCAATTTGTGATTTACACTGACAATTCCAGTGGTAAGCAATCGCATTGCTTTATTTTTTATTTTTTATTCATTTTAGAGGTTTTTACCTCTTAGCTGTCCCTGAAGCTATAAATGACCTGGAGCACAGCAAACCACCAGTAGGTCTGGTTTCCTCCTGGGCAGCACTGCCTGCTCTCCTTTGCTGGCCTCCCTGGCCCTAAAAGCAAGATATGCTGAGAAAGTGTGAGACAAGAACTTTTCCTTCCTTCCTTCCTTCCTTCCTTCCTTCCTTCCTTCCTTCCTTCCTTCCTTCCTTCCTTCCTTCCTTCCTTCCTTCCTTCCTTCCTTCCTTCCTTCCTTCCTTCCTCTTTTTCCTCACCCTTTCCCTCTCCTTTCCCTGTTTCCCCATCCCCTCATTCCTCCCCAATCCCTATTCCATTGTGATTCCTCATCCCTTACAAATGCCAATCCTCATCCTCCCCCCAGCAGATTCTGCTGTTTCAGTTCCCCAACATCCCTGGCTATATATAGCCAATTTGTCTAACTGAGTAGGGGAAAAAAAAAAAATCCTTTACTTTCTGTAGGGAATACCAGCAAAGCAGCAAATATTGCCATGGCAACAAGCCTCTCAATCCATCAGGCTCCTGCAGTATCTAATACATAATCTGGAAGGCAGGGACTGGCATGGAAAAATGAACATAACATATTGGCACTTCAGGATTTATTATCCCTTCCCCGTGACCTTAATTAGCTCACCTTATTTGGGGTAATTATTCAATTTGGGAGAGAAACTTCTCTTTAATTTGGCTTTCCCGAGGAAGCCAATGTGTGATCTGCCTTCATTAAAATGCAACTTTTGACTTTTTCCCCACAAACATGCCACAAAATGGGAGTTTCTATAGTAACACACAATGCAGGCTCAATTTGAAATTATAATCTTTTGATAAAAATGAGATTCCCCCAGCCCCCTTCTCTATATATTTTCTTTTTCTTAAATATTTGGTTTTGCCACACTGGTTCACCTCTCATTTTTCCCTAAGTTTGAAAAGAGTTTCTTAAATTGAAAAAAGCACCACTGAACTTAAAATGACACATTCCCACTACTCATTTTCATTTGTACATTATAAATTTTGCATCATTTGGTTACTTTTTCACCTCCCCTCGTTCTTTAATTATTAAATTTGGTTGCTCTGACTGTTTTATCCCATGGGAAAAAGAAAAGTGCATTGCAAGGGTGGTTGGAAAAGCCTTTCTCAAGTGTGGTGATAGGCCTTGTATTTTTAATCTGTTTTTTTCTGACAAATTCCTTTATGGGGTCTGTTTATCACTCATTCACTATGAGAAATTTAACAAAAATTAATCCCTGACCAATTTCAATAACATTTAAGAAGCATTTCCAGGCCTTCTGCTGCTGAGTGGGAAGATGCAGATCCATAAAATCTTTTGTCAAGGATTTGGAAGTGGAGGTGGGTGGGAGGGAGGGAGAAGGGTTTGCTTGGAGTTGGGCTGTCCAAAATAGGAACCTGCAGGAGTGAAATCTTTCATGGAGAGCCAGCCTGGCCTTAAACTTTTCCAGGGATGGGGAAATCCACAACTTTTCTGGATAAACTCTTGTTTCCTGTTATACCTGACAAGCAGTCAGCGAGGTCACACCTCACTGGGATCTGCCCACTCGAAATTATTGGAATAAAGAAATAATTCAACCGAGTTCACAAGCCTCCCCCCTTCCTTTTCATGCTAACATCACGGGCACCTGATAAAATTAGGAGGCAGAGAAACAGTAGGAGTTCTTCTGTTCACTTTCAGGGGGTTTGCATGGTGCTTTTCAAGCTTTCACTTTAAACATTACAGCCCAGCACACATGATTGAATGGGTTCTAAAAATACACAGCCTTCACCCACAAATTAGTGCACCAGCATGAGTTACTTGTGCCTGAAATAGTAATACTCCCTGAAATAATAATGTTGTCACCAAAAAGACACTCAACTGCATGCAAGAGCAATATGCCATAGGAAACTAACTTAGCAGGAGGTCTGGAGATAGTTCTGTTCTGCCTTGTTTAAAAAAAAAAAAAAGAAAAAGACGAAGAAAAAAAGAAAAATTGCCAATACACCATTCAATAGATTTCACAGGAAATTGTTCTTTACCTGTCATTAAAATAGCTATTCAAACAATACTAAAACACGGAGCACAAAAAGAAATTTAAACTGCCACCCAAACTGTCAAGTGAAAGTATAGGTTTTAAAGCTCAACAAAAATCTGCTATTTCCAAGGACAAGGAGTGATGTTGTTTGTTGTCCCTGGGTTTGCAGGTAGGTGAGCAAATGTTTCATGACACATGACATGACTTCACTGTGTAGGATCCTGGGAGCAACAGAGGAATCCTGTGATGTAGAGAGAGCAGGCTCAGCCTGACAATGATAAATATGTCAGATTGTGACAATCGTTGTGGGATTTAGCTCTTGTGAATGAAGGAAAATGGTAATTTAAAGTGTCATGATTTGGAAGCATAATCATCTCCCCATCACTCACTCTCAGTCGGAGGAGAATGGAGCTTCCCTTTGTTCCCTGTGGGAAGTGTGAGCTGCCTGAAGACATGGATGAGACTTGGAGCCAGGCAGGTATCAGATGTGACCTCCTGGATCATGGAATCCCAGAATCCTTGAGGTTGGAAAAGATTTCTGATATCCCATGCAGTGTCAGCTGTGCCCAATGGGCACCTTGTCCCCAGCCCAGAGCACTGAGTGCCACAGCCAGGCCTTCCTGGGACACCTGCAGGGATGGGCACTGCAAACCTCCCTGGGCAGCTCCTGCCAAGGCCTGAGCACCCTTGCCATGCAGAAATTCCTGCTGCTGGCCAAGCTGAGCCTCCCCTGGCCCAGCCTGAGGCTGTTCCCTCTCCTGCTGTCCCTGTTCCCTGGAGCACAGCCTGACCCCCCGGCTGTCCCCTCCTGGCAGCAGCTGTGCAGAGCCACAAGGTTCCCCTGAGCCTCCTTTGCTCCAGCCTCAGCTCTTTCCCAGCTCCCTCAGCAGTTTTCCAGCCCCTTCCCAGCTCTGTTCCTGCCCTGGACACTCTGCAGCCCCTCCAGGGCTCTCCTGCCCTGTTTGAAGAGCCTCAGCAGTCAGTGGTGTCAGGGAGGGTAGGGAGAATGCACCAGTCTGAGGTACATCAGCTCTGCTGGAATCACCTGTGTCTGTCCTGAAGGGTTTTATTTTGGATGAGCTTTTCTCTTTTCCACTATCTTTCTTACAGATAGGTGGATTAAGAAATGTGTTAGAGAGCCTGGAGATGACAAAGTGGGAGTTCAGCAAAGAACAAGCAGGACTGGAGGCCCTGGATGCTGATGTGGATTATAAAATGGAACAAGGTGATTAGAGAGAGGTTCTGCAAGCTGGCAAATATTTGAAGAAGGGAGATAGGGGAATTATTTAGGAAGAAGGAGCATTCTCTCGTTATATGGCAGAATTTCAGTGGAGTGCTAACAGCGAGGATCATCAGGTGAACACAACTCTGTCCTCATTTTCCTGCAGAGAGAGATGCCTGTGAGACATTCCCGGGCAGGAACAGCAAAGGGAGCAATGCTGAAATCTGGGATTGAGTGATTTTGAGGAGCAGAACAGCCCCACTGCACAATCCCTGGCTCTGAAAGCACTGCTGGACTCCCTGAGAGCAGGACAGAGCTTACAGGTCTCTGCCTTCTTGCTGCTTTATATTTTAACAGCTCTCTCACTGTTGGCAATGACTCTCACTGGAGCCTTTCTGGTTTTCTCCTCCATGTAGTTCAAGATATTTTATGGCGAAAGGAATGGTGGTAAATAAAGTTAGAAGAGGCTGAGCTGTGAGTGTGGCCAATTGTTCAGCAATAACACACTTTGAATTAATGTGTTCTGTGCACACACTTGCAAGCATTATTTCGCCTTTAATATGGGTAATATTGTCCCTGTTCTCCCCTGTCAAATGTTTGAAGAGCAATGGAGGCAGGTGAAAAATATAGGGACAGCACAGTCCAGCTTTTGGTATTAATTTAATACCTGAATAAAAGGCTTTTAAAAGGCATCTGTCCAAAACACCCTGATAAAACCTTCCTCTCATTGTTTATATTGGAAAATTCAATATAATGCAGTCCTTTTTCCAATGAAGTGGGGTATTTCTCTTTCACATCACATTGTTTGTCTTGCCGTGCTCTATGATATTTTCCATTCATTGATTCTGGGCAACTTGGCAAATAATTTTCAAAGCCTAAGGTTTTAAAAATCCAATACTTCATGGTATTACCTGTTTAGCAGCTGTTCTTGTACATCTCAGATGCCTATTTTTTTTGGATTGTTTTTCCCTTAACTGTTGACCAACACTCTTTGCTATTCCTCACATTCTATTTCCTAGAACTAAAATCCATAATGGTCTCTTATGTGCTTGGTAAGGCTGATCCAGGACAGAGAGTTTTCTACAGCTTTCAGAAACATTGTTCCTTTTTTCACCATTTAATCCAACTCATCTGCTCTCTGTGAAGACAATTGATCAGACTTTTTTCATGACATTTTTTTTATCCTGAGTGAATATGAACTTCCTGCCCTTTACATGTGCAATCTGCTCCTCCAGCACTGCACAATCCTCACTTCTCCAGCTGAAGTTGTTGGTTGGCATCTTTGGAGGATTGATGTGGATGTGAAATAAATGTAGAAAAAGCTCTGCATTAGAAGAGCATTAAAATTATTAAATTAAAATTTAAACCAAGACCCAAAAAGAATAATGGAATAGTTTGGGCTGGGAGAAACCTTAAAGATGATGTATTTCACCAAAAACTCATCCAGAGTCACCAATTTGCCCTTTAGAAGATGTTGCTGCAATAGAACCATGGTTGGGATCTGTCCTGGGAAGATGGGAAGGTGTTTTATCTAAAAGCTTTGTGCCTACACCACTTAAATTCAGTATGAAATCAAACCCTAGTTTGCCCTGGGAAGGATGGGACTGAAAAACCCAGCTTGACTCTGCCATGGCCATAGGAATGCAAAGAAATACTGAGAATTTTGAAATAGGGGCAGCCTGAATGCAGACTGTTTTAAAAGTAGGCGACTTAGGAATGGGTGACCTGGAGCTAATAAAAATAAGGGGAAATATATATAAAGCTGGAAGTAACAGGAAATACTCTGTTTCAAGAAGAAGAAAAAGGAGAGGTCCAGTGTAGCCTATATGTAATCTCTGTTCCTAACTAGAAAACCAGAAATCTTTACTTCATTCATAATTCAGCTCTTGGTTATCTCATCCCTGAGATTTGGAATTTAATTTTCACAAAGATTTTAGCTTAGCCAAGTAATATTAGAAGTGTTATCAAAATTTAATATGTTTTTGAAAAATCCAAGCTTCTGGAATCATATGACTTTGTGAGAGTCTTGGTTTTCATTTGGGGAAAAAAAAATTCTGTCCTTCACACTTGCAGAGAAAAGGTAAAGATAAGACCCTTAAAAGCTCAGAGAAAGCCAAGGAAATGCTCTTCACATTGTTATATACCCAGGACTGGAAAAGCTGTCAATCATCTTCCTGCCTAAGACAAGTTTCTTTTGTTAATTATTGCATATGTAAGTTCACAGCTCTTCTAGGCCTCTGTCAGTGCAGCACTGAGACAATAAAACTTCTTGCTTTCCTGCATAATGAATTCTTGCTTGAGAATTTCATTCTCCCCACAAAACCTGACCCTTGCCACAAAGAATAGACTGGTTTTTTTCATTTAATAATAGCAATGTTCCTTCTGTTCTTTTGATTGTGTGCATCAGCTAATTTCTGCTGTGACAACAAAAACAACAACAATATGAAAATAATACATATTCTGATTACTTGTAATTCAAATTTGTTCAAAGGTTTTAAGGAGTGAAGTTGGAAAGAAATGTTATCAACCTACATAAACAGTATTGAATCAACAGTAATTAGATGTGTCACTTAATAAAGCATTTACCTCTGTGGATTAATATTTGGTACAAAACTGCTTCTCCAGTAATAGATGTCACAACAGAACAGGAGATGAGGAAAATGCATCATGTGGGAAAAAGAGGATTCCTATTCTACTCTTGCTACACCTCATAAAAAAGGATAACCACTGAAGATATAAGAACTGGGTATTTTCAAAATAAAGAGCTCTAACATCCCCAAGCACAGATAAATGTCTTTCTTGGATGAGTTTTCCAAATGCTTTTGAGTTTTCGCTCTTGAATTTTGTATTCCAAGGATCTGCCCTTTGTAGCGAATGGGTGGTGCTTGATAATGGTGGGTGGTAAAGTGTTGAACTGGAAGTTGATACTTAGAAATGCTTTCTGAGAGCAAATAATGAGCGTTCTGGAGTGAGGAGAGGAAAGCCAGGCTTTAGGATCAGCTCTTCCAAGGACTGATCCTATACTGCACAAGTGGTATTGTGTTCTCACAGCACAGCATTGCTGCCCCACTGACTTCTGGTGTGATCATAAAAGGATTAAAGTCATAGAATACCAGAATGGCCTTAAAAATCATCTAATTTCACCCCCGGGGACCTTCCACTGTCCCAGGCTGCTCCAAGCCCAATGTCCAACCTGGCCTTGGACACTGCCAGGGATCCAGGGGCAGCCACAGCTTCTCTGGGAATTCCATCCCAGGGCCTCCCCACCCTCCCAGGGAAAAAAGGTGGAAGTAGAAAAGTCACAATGTCCTATAGCAAGAGACAATGTTGGGTATGTATTTACTGTAACGTGCCATATGTTTTTCTCACATGTCATAAAACACTAATTCAAAATAATTGGAGCTGCTCGAAAAATTCCAGACTACCCTGGCACATGAAATTTCTGGAAATGCTGTGACTTTCAAGTAACTCAAAGCAGAAACATTTTTCTCTTGATAAACTCTCCCTAAAAGTCTGAGAGAGCAATAGGGACACTTCAGACTCAGACAGCAGAGACAAGAAAAAGAAACCTTTAGGGAAAAGCACTTCATGACAAACCAACATTCTCTTGGGATTTGTCTGCTCCTGAAATTCCTTCTGGTTGGCTTATATTCTTTTTACCCCCCCCTGAGTAAAATTCGTGGCATCCATAATTCAGAGGGTTTTATCTGGAGTCATCTGAGGTCTCAGTATTCATTATTCCCCTGTCTTTAGAAATACATCCACAGCCATTTGGAGCTCACATTTTTGTAACAAATGAAGGAACATCCTTATTTTAAACCAGCTCTCCTGCCTCTGGCTGTCCTCAGGCAGGTGTGTGTGAGGAGTCACTGGGCAGCAGAGCGAGCAGGGCTGGGCACTGCTGTGTCCCTGCTGCCCCAGCAGATCCTAATTGCATGTCACTGTCACCCAGCCAGCCTTGCCCATTTTCCAGCCCAGCCTCAAGCAGGTTCCCTCTGCTCATGTCACACGAGATCCACGATTCTGCAAAGCTGAGAGCTTTACCATCCTCAAAAGAACCTTTCTTACACGCCCAAGCATATTTGGCTACTCACTAAATATCTTGTAGTGCTCATTCCACAAAGCATTCCCAATGGGGATCATTCCCAAGGACTGGATAGATAATAGAGGAAATTTCTCTGAATAAATTTTTCCTGTTGGCCAAATAGATCAGGGTGAGCATTTGATTCCTTCCTCTGCTGTTTAATATTTGCTCTCCTGCCTTTCTTGCTGGGCTTTACCCATTTGCAGGCATCAGGTGGGTTAAAAATGATCAGCAGGGCATGGGAAACTTGAGAACAACAGGGAGAGAAGAAAACAGAAGTTGCAAGGAAAAAAATTTCATTCCTAGTTTCAGGGATGTGCTCAGCTTTTAAGTATTCTGAGATTATATGAGGCAAATTGCCTAATTCAGACTATAAAGAAATTTTAAATCACATATGGATTTTAAGGCATTATAAAGGAATTCTTGGACAGTTCCCTGGGGCTCAGTGTAATTGTGGTGGCTTTCTATTAATTCTGTGCAAGAGTTGTAAAATAATAACTTGGGGCAAAGAGTGGTGTTATTTGGTATTCATTTCTGCTTCTCTATCAGCTCCTAGGGACCATCCTGAAAAATTTAGCAGAACATTTCTTGCTAGTTTGTACTTTAACTGTTGCATTAAAATGATTTCCCCCCTCACTTTCTTTTTCTCAACTTTCAAGGAAAACAGATCTCAAGCACAAGGCTCTGTCACTGCACCTCACATCTTTCCATCCCCATGAAGGTTCTATGGAAATAGGACAGAAAATAACAACAATGGGATTTTTTTTCCCCCTTACTGATGTTCCCTACAACGTGACAGAGCCTCCGAGAATGGAAATGCAAAATGTGACAAAAATACAGACTGCTATCCCTGCTGGCAAAAAAATATAACAGCCTTGGAACAAACTCTGCGTCTCTGTTCTCTCAGTGTCCCTTTGGTGTGCAGTGGGATGTGAAGCTCAGGTGCAGGGGCTTTGCTCAGCTCAGAAACATCCAGAAAATCTTTCTGGAGGAGAAAGGGCAGAGAGCAGTGCTGAGGAGCTTCAGCAAGGCGTTCTGATGGAGGGAAAATACACTGCACTGGAGAAGGGCATTGATTTTTCCTGGGGCTGTGCAGAGATGGGAACAGAGGGAAGAGAGGAGAGCAGCTCTCGGGTGAAACAGAAAGGCAAGTAATAATTTTGTTATATTGCTACCGTGATCAAGCCATTTCTCCAGGCCTTTGAAACCCTCCCAGGCCTTGAATGCCCTTCTTTATTTTCTCAGTTCCAAGAAAAAGGCCCTGCAGTCCAAGCCAGATGCTCAACCTACTCCATTTATCTCATTTCGCTCTGCACCAGCTTCAAAATGAGCACTGTGGTACATTCACTGAGAATTTTATTTACACCTTGCAATGCTGTCGATGATTTATTAAAAATATTTTAAAATGCCTTGAAATGATCTGAAAATTTCATAAAAGTCTCGCATGAAGTATGACCAAATCCTCCCACCAAGCAGCAGTAAAGCCCTTGAAGCTTCATTGTGTCTCAAAGAAATCAGATCAAATAATTGGCAGGACAAACACACATCCTAAAGGGCATTTTGGGGTTTGGGTTCTCAATCAGTTATAAAATGTTCTGGAGGCCTCTCTGAACACTCAGAGGGTCTGCTTGCTTTTCCCTAACCCTTTTGGAAATATTCCTTCACCTCGTTTCAGAAAGGTTGTGCTAAATCCAGTGAGTAACTAATGTGTACATTAGGAGATATTGTTTATCTGCTTCCACCTTTGATAACAGGTTCCTCCTTTGTTGCAGCCATCAAGACATAATTACACATCCATCCAATACCCAGCAGCACCAGATGGGATCACAGGATGCTTCTGAGAGTGATGCTGAACATCCAGAGAGATTAATGGAGCAAAATTACCACCCAGAATCCCAGAACAATTTGGGTTAGAAGAGACCTTAAATCCCATCCAGTGCCACCCCAGCCATGGCAGGGACACCTTCCACTGTCCCAGGCTGCTCCAAGCCCCAGTGTCCAACCTGGCCTTGGACACTGCCAGGGATCCAGGGGCAGCCACAGCTTCTCTGGGAATTCCATCCCAGGGTCTCCCCAGCCTTGGCAGGAAGGTTGGAACTGGATGATCTTTAGGATCCCTTCCAAAACAAGTAGAAAAAAAGTAACTGGAAAGAAATTTCTGATATAAACAATTCATTCACATCTCTCTTTCTGTCTTTCTGCAGTCTCTGGTTAAGCAGAGGGAAATATTTCTCCCTTTTGAAGTCAATTCCTTTAAGCTTGCATAGACTTTGGAGTTGGATAAGTTTTGGGTAAGAGGCAGTGGGTTTACCAGGATTTCACCCTAAATGGTCTCCAGATTCTGTCCAAAAATAAATTATCCAGCCTGAGTCTCTGAGCTACAAAAGCTTACAACCACTACTACACTATCTAGATCCCAAATGATGGCAAAAATACAAACTATTTCTCGTTGGGCACATATTTAAGACAACACAAACCTCTCACAAACCAGAGAAACCATCTGAAAGCTTTCCAGATGCATCTCTGGGCATAATTCCTGTTGGATGAATGTGGCACAGGCAACAATCCTGAATAATTGCACTGGATTTAGAGTGGCCTTCTGTAAGCTTGTAAAGGAACACATGAATCAAGTAAATTAGGCACTTATTAAATCCACAATTAGTTACATTCTATTTAAAAAAAGCCCTCAGGCTCACAAAGTCAAACATGGAGTAGGTTCTTCGCTGGATTTAAGCCCAAATAGATGTGATTTAAGCAGTGTGTGAAGAAAATAGCAGCCCTTGTTCTGGGGATTCCTATTTTCTTTTGGTTTTTTTTTTTTTAATAGGAGTAGAATGATTGATGATGAATTTGGGAGTGGAGACAGGGCTGAATGAGATCCCTGGATGCAAGCACTGCGTTCTGGGTTTGTGGCATTATGAGAGGGAGGGGGACAGATGGAAAAAGAAAGTGGTTGAACTTCCTATTTGTACTCACTCATCGACTCTGTCAATTTGGCCATCTCTGTTTCTCTTTGGGGCTTCTCCTGGGGGAACAGACAAAATGAAAAACAAATATATATCTGTAATGTAGTAATGTAGAAACAGAAATACACCTGAGTGCAAGTGGCAGCGTGAGGGGAGGACATTCATCCATTATATATTTCTGTTTTATTCAGGGATTTGACTTCACTCCTAAATAGCCTGAACCTCTGCGGGATTTTTTTCCTTGTAATTTCTCAATTTTTCCTGCTATGAAGTGGGAGGCTTGTATTTATTTATCTGTGTGTATCTAGCTGGAGAAATTGAAATTATTCAATCAAAGTGATAACGGAGGAGGAAATCCTCCTCTGTTTTTCACTCTCTGCTAAAATACCCAAGCGTGTTAGACCTTCCTGACAAAGGAGCAACCCACAAACCACTGACACTGCAGGAAAAAAGCACTTAGTCAGAAATAAATGGATTTGATATGGGAGCTGGAGTGTGTGGTGTGGCTCTGGGCTGACACCGAGATGAGCTGAGATAATTGAGGGACTCCCAATCAAACCTGCTGGGCTTTGTCTCCTGCTTTTTGCATTTTTAAAAAAATTTTATTTTTTTTAAATTTCAGACACTTGTATTCCCTGAATTTGGTGAAAATCCAACGTCCCAAAGCTCAGCTCAGCCAGAGCAATGGAGGCTGGGCCAGATCTCCTGATTTCAGAGCTGAAATTTGGGCTAAATTCAAACTGCAAAGACCCTGAAACTCCAATTCAGTGGTTTTGAGAGGATGTGGTGGAGCTGCTCTGATCCCTTTGGTGACTGAGCCTCACCTCTCCACCCCTCCACCGTGTCAAGGCTGTGACAGTGGCTCTGCTGGGCCATGGGTGAGCAGATCACAGCTCTTTTTTCCCCAAAATCCTCAGTAGGAGAGCGAATTCCCACCAAAATAGGACTTTAATGGGCAGCAACCCCAAAGAGATGCTCCATATCTCAGTGCAGATCTCTGGGCAGGGTGACCTGGAATGGCTGGGGACAGCATTGAGCATGGGGACATCTCTCTGTGGCTGGGGCTGTGCTAAAAGCAGCACAGAGACAGCCACGGGCTGACAATGGGCTCTGCCAGGTGCTATCTGACAGGAAAATGTGCTTTTCCAAGCTTTGGCCATGCCATGAGCAGACCCTGCTGCAGGCTGCTCCAGAGATGCCTCTCCTGCTTTATCTAGAGAGTGGGATCATCTCAGAGCTCCAGAGGTGACCTCTGTCCACCTCTGCCCTGGAATTCCAGGATTCCTGAGGTTGGAAAAGATTTCCAAGGTCACTGAGTCCCAGCTGTGCCCAATGGGCACCTTGTCCCCAGCCCAGAGCACTGAGTGCCACAGCCAGGCCTTCCTGGGACACCTGCAGGGATGGGCACTGCAAACCTCCCTGGGCAGCTCCTGCCAAGGCCTGAGCACCCTTGCCATGCAGAAATTCCTGCTGCTGGCCAAGCTGAGCCTCCCCTGGCCCAGCCTGAGGCTGTTCCCTCTCCTGCTGTCCCTGTTCCCTGGAGCACAGCCTGACCCCATACCCGGCTGTCCCCTCCTGGCAGCAGCTGTGCAGAGCCACAAGGTTCCCCTGAGCCTCCTTTGCTCCAGCCTCAGCTCTTTCCCAGCTCCCTCAGCCTCCCCAAACAGCCTCTCCTCTCTCCTAAGCACCTAATCCCACTCCTGGCTTTTATCTGATGCAAAACCCTAAAGAAATCTTTCTCTATACCAAATAAGCCACTACTTGTGCTTCAGAAAGTTGGACTTCCACTGCAAAAACCAGCTCAAATGTCACAGTAATAAGAACCCTTGGCATTCATGAAACAAGCAGATAATGCTTCAGAAGTGCATTCATACACCCCTCAGGGCGTTTTATATTAAAAGCAAGGTTTAAGGTTGTGTCTCAGATCTGAGGGAGGACAATGCCCTGAGCCATGCTGATAATGTAGCATCCAGCATCAGATTGAT
Source organism: Entomyzon cyanotis (assembly GCA_024500445.1). Lineage (NCBI taxonomy): Eukaryota > Metazoa > Chordata > Aves > Passeriformes > Meliphagidae > Entomyzon > Entomyzon cyanotis. Next base: position 2,422,200 of record JAKEPQ010001016.1, read on the forward strand.
GCTTTGCTATGAAAGGGAAAAAAAATAAAAAGGAAGGAATGAAGAAAGAAGTAGCACAAGAGTGTCATTTTTTTTCAAAAGAAGGAAAAAGGTCCTCTGTGGCAGTCTTTTGCATGGCATTAGTCATCAAAGGGAAGCACAGCACTCTGAAAACCATCAGGACTTTGTGTCCATGCTGCTTTCTAATGTGACCTTAAAACACCTCCTTCTGCTACAGAACTTCGAGTTTATCAGGAGTGAACAGTTGGGAAAGATCAGTTTGAGCCCTGGAGATGGACAGCTGGATTTATTAGACTAATAATAAATTGATATTTTAAATATTATTACTTTTCTCTGGCTTGTTATTAAATACTTTTTGCTAATGATGAAATCTGTCATGACATAGGAGGCTAGAATGGCATTTCATTTTAAAGTGAAATTATTAAATATAATATCTAAGGACAGGATTATAAGTTTTTGAGTTTACTTTTCTTGAAAGAAATGCTCAGGATTACTGAAGTTCTAGTCTTCCTTCTTTAGTAGATAAAGGTATGTTTGTGTCATTTCTGAATATTAAAAAAATAGTTTGAAAATTACATCTTATTTCCAGGTATTTTTATTGAAAAAATTCATCTTTGGTACTGTTATCAATGAACTCTAGACTACAAAATAATTATTTCAAATTTTTCCTTTTCCCTTTCTCTAATAATCACTAGGATGTGTGCACATACAGCCAAGAAAGTCTGGAAATTATGAAAATTTTTCCACTCTGTTTTCTCAAAACAGAATATTTTAAGGAAGTTGGAACACCTCTTAGAAATTTGGTTTTTGGTGGCAGATAAAGAAGGGATTCCATCCCCCTCTGACAGAATGAGATCTAGCAGATTAACTCGGGGCAGAATCAAACATTAAAACCTACTTTTGTTCCCGATTTTAGCAGATGTGACTTTGAACACAGACTGACAGCAGAGCAAGACTTTCTGCCTTCAAAACCCCAAAATCCAAACCGCAAACCAAAACAACAAAACAAGCAAACAACAAAACGAAACAAGAGGGGAAAAAAAAAGGCAAACAACACCATGTTTCTTTCTAGGACAGGAGTTGCCTTTAAGGGCTGACTGTGGTTGTGTTTCCTCTGGAGATTGCTGGGTAAACAAGAATTGCCACCTCAGAAAATACATCAAGGCAAGCAGGACTCATTTTTCATCTCTCCTAACACCGTGATGCTGATGTATTTCGGGTTTTTTGTAGCTCTCTAGTCAGCATGGAGTGATTTCTGCAGGGAATTTTGAATCCATGGGTTGCCAGTCCCTGTTTTGAGGTGGAAGAACCCAAATCTTCCACAACCTGGGAGGAGCAGCAGAGCTGCTGCTCCTGTAGGATTGGGTATGGATGTGGGAAATGCTTACTGCCTTCCTGGATGCCTAAAATGCAGCAAATCCTGCTTGTCATCCTAGAAATGATGTGCACTTCCCAAAGTGCCAGCACTAGGTGATGTTGGGATGCAAGGAGGGATGTGTGAAATAGAAATTGTTAAGTGAAGCGCGATAACTCCAACTAGCGAAAAGGGCCATTTGAAATGCTGCTTTGTGCTTTTTGCACTGCTTGTGAGCTCTTTCATTCAGCTGAGGGTGTAAGAAAGAACATGCAAACTCTCCTTTTCTAATAGAGTTGTGTTCTTTCTTTCTTTCTTTCTCCTTCTCTTCTCTTCTCTTCTCTTCTCTTCTCTTCTCTTCTCTTCTCTTCTCTTCTCTTCTCTTCTCTTCTCTTCTCTTCTCTTCTCTTCTCTTCTCTTCTCTTCTCTTCTCTTCTCTTCTCTTCTCTTCTCTTCTCTTCTCTTCTCTTCTCTTCTCTTCCTTCCTTCCTTCCTTCCTTCCTTCCTTCCTTCCTTCCTTCCTTCCTTCCTTCCTTCCTTCCTTCCTTCCTTCCTTCCTTCCTTCCTTCCTTCCTTCCTTCCCCCTTCCTCCCTTCCTCCCTTCCTTCCTTTTCCTTTCTATCAACTTCCTTCAGACAAAAGAGCCATTGCTCAGCCCTACAATATCTGAGACTGTGACATCCTGCCTGGCACTGAATTTTATCTCAAATTATTATCACACTGGTGCAACATTCATGGTTTAAAGGGGCAACAGAGCAAGTGTGGCCTTCATGTCACTCTTTTGCTTCTCAGCCAAAGAAAATCAGACACTTTTGGATAAAACTCTCCTTGCTTGACACGCTGTGCTGCACAGTCTGCCATGGTTCTGCCAGAGGGGCACAGGGAGGCGTCAGGAGTGCCAGCCAGGCAGCACAGAAATAACCTTTCCAATGTCAAGCAGGAGAAGGTGGAATCAAATTCCAGATGGGAGTCAAAGCACTGAGTTCCTAGGTCACTTGTGTCGTAATGAAAAATTCTTGGACAGGACAGTGTATGAACTGCTTGTGATTTTTCTAATGGAAGGACAAGGGCACATCCTGTAACTCCCTCTCCAGCTGGCTTCAGCTGGCACTAATTAATGAGATCATTATATTTATTTTCTCAGGGTCACAGGATGGGTCAGGCTGGAAAGTTTTTTTTTGTTTCTTTTTTTGTTTCCTGCATGGCTAAACCATCTCTTGCACTTTTGTCAGCTCACGAGTACAGAGGTGCACCAACACACCAGCAATGTGTTGAATTATTCCAGTACTTTCTAACAGCATTTCACCAGCTGTGGGTGAGAATCCCAATCCATTGTATGCAATACACATCATTTTGTGAAGCTTTCTTACTTTTGAAAGTAATTCCCTAGCAAATCCCTGGTAATTCCATTGACACCTCCTTGAGGGCAATAGCTCCTCGATCACTAAGTGCAAATTCAACGAGCAAGAAGCAAAGAAGAGCCTTTTTGGAAATTTCAGCTTAGAGTAATCTATCTTGGGATATCTTCAATTACTCCCCAAACTGCACGAGAACGGTTTCATGTTCGAAACGTTATTAAGTGGGAATAATAGAATTTAATTTTCTGGAGTGTCTTTCCTCCTTGTGACATCTCCAAATGCTTTGCAGTAATGAATTAGACACAGGTTCTGGGGTGATGGTGTGTAGGCAAATGCAGCTCTCATTATGTGCTATTCATTCCAGCAATAGCCTACACTCAGCTCTCCAAAGCAGGGCTTATTTTAGGTGGAGAGGGATTGTTGGAAGGAGCTGGAGCCCTTCCTTTGGAACAAATGCCGTAGGAACTTCCATTTCTATCTGCACACATACCCGACAAAGGAAAAGAAATAGCTTAATTGCCCATCTCTGGGACTTTTAACAACAAAATATGCTGTGGTATTGCACTGTTTTACTATTACTAGAATTCAGGCTTCATGCAAGGCCTGCCTCGAGCTGGGGGAGTTACTTTTCCTGCCTCTCTGTCCCAAAAGAAGAAATAATTTATAACTTGTTTATTTTTCCTATTCTGTCTTACCCATCCCAAGAAAGGAGGTTGCTCCTAACTGCCTTTTCCTCTTGTTTTCCACAATTAAATGCTGGGGAAAGACCTATATATATATATATGTATGTATGCCTATTTTGGGGCAGGACCCAGAAATCTGTGATTTCCAGCAAATTGGCTTCACCCTCAGCCTCAAAGCTGATCTGCACTGCCTTGCAGAGATCCCAGCACTTGAATGGCTGAGAATGTATTTTATTGGAATATCCCGCTCTGGGAACAAGAGGTGATTTCAATTTGCATCAGCTGGAATGAGCTTAAAATCCAATATTTGAATAGATGGAGCAGGCAGAGTTCACGGAGGGTGTGCCTGAGCGGGGTTCACTGGAGTTCTGGAGCAGCAGGGGTGAGTTGGGCTCATTAATGTGTTCAGACCTCATAAAACACTCTCAGGAGCTCTAAGATGTCTTACATGGAGGAAATTTGCATTAGCAGCAGGAGGAACTGAATTTATTTCCCTGGGTTCTAGAATTGAGGTTTTTTTTTTTTTTTTTACATTTCTCATAATTTTTAGTGAACTTACTCATCGTTCACACTTGGTCTGTGAAATATGTATGGAAAAATCTCTGGGTTTTTTTTTTTTTTTTTTCCAGGCAGAAAATCAAGCAGCAGTTCTAGAGGAGCTTGTCAGGTCCCCTCAGACTCAAAGGACAAACTCACAGAATTGTGGGTTAAACCCACTGGAAAAGCAGTGTCATTCTACAAGCAGGAGGAACAAATATTCACATTTTAAACGGTGGGGTTGGTGTGTGGTGGTTCTGAGTGTGGGAAATCCTTTCAGGAGCAGAATAAGCAGATAAATGTTACTGACTGCTGTGCAGTAAATAGGAACAGTTCTCAATGCACTTGTATCTACCAGACCACAAATAAATAAAAGATAATTTTGACAAGGTAAGGAGAAAAAAAAGCCATGATCTGAGTGCTTGTAGGAGAGAGAATATTCATATCTATGGGAAAAATAAAGAGAGAGAGACAGACAGACTTTATGGTTTTGACATTTGAAGTAAGATCTAAGCTGTAGCAAGTCTCAGATTTTCAGTTGTACTTAACCTGAAGAACTTCACAAATTTAGACTATAAAAATCTATTGCAGAGAACATGAAACTGAGAACTTATTAAAAAATCCTGTCTTTGGCAGCAAAACCTCAGAGCTGCAGGAATTTCAGTATCCTTAACTTACAGTGGTGACAGTGGCAGGAGATGCAGATTATTTTAGCAACAATTCTGGTTCAGGTTAATAAAATAAATAACTAAATTTGGGTATCCACAGGACCAAAGTGGAAGCAAAGCAATGCTGTGCTGTTATTACATGATTAAAACCAGGCATGTTTTCTCAGCTCCTTTGCCACAGAAGGTGAACTATAACAGCTGAATTTTCCTCTCCCACTACAAAGATCCCACAGAGAGTCAGCAGATTTATTTGGTTCCCTCAGATCCCAGCAAAAATACATTTATTCCAAGACAATGAGCTGGGCTGACTGAACACCAGGAGAGCTTCCACTCCTGTGTTTTCCAGCCAACAAAAACTGCATGTTCTGCCTGCTTTTGAGAAGCTCAGCTTGGGTGTTCTGACAAATTAGGGATGCAGGTAATTGCAGTGGAGGATTCAAGCCTTACACCCAGCGTTTCCTGCCTGCACTGTGAAATTGAGCAAGTGTAAGTTCATTCTGGAAATCAAGGAGAATATCCTGGCAACAAAGTGAGGCAGGGATGCTGCGCTGAGGAGGTTTGAAAGCTTTTTAACTCAGGCTTGGGCAAAGCAGCATAAATTACATCTCAGCAAAAGGTCTTGGAGGCAGAGTGGGTAATCTTATATGTGCTCTGCCCTGGAAATCTGCAGGCTGCAGGTGGGGTGGCTGTGTGCAGTTAATGCATGGGGGAAAGCTCTGTTTTCAGTGGAAATGTTCTTACCAATTCAGAGACCTTTGGATCAAACTCCTAGGAAACTGCTGGGTTTTTTTTCTTTTTAGGGCATAAATTGTGAATATATTCTGAATTGTAATAGGAGAAAGGTAAGTTACCTTGAGATAACAGCAGCCCACTCTGTTTTTGGGCTGTTTTGTTTTTTAAGTAGAAACCCAAAAAAGGAGATTCACTACAGAAAAGAGACTTAAAAATGCTTATCCAATCTTTTCAGCTGTTAATAATGCATATGTAGGGTTTTTCATGGGCTCATTGCTCCTCTGCTCCCCAAAGGGAAAATCTCAACTGGTGATTTGTGTTCTTGTAGCACTGAATTCCAGATTTCAATAAGCATCGCTTAAAGAATATTTACAGACTGAGGATTTCCTATGAAAAATATAAGCAGAAGCAAGCCTGAACTAATCTAGAAACCATTATTTAAGCTATTTCAGAGAATAATGATCTAATAAAAGATGTTTTGTTTATTACTTGCCCTGATGCATTATAAAAATAACTCCTAACAGCGCAGAGCAGATCAAACATCTCAAACCTGAACCTATTTCCTCAGGTACCTTGTGAGAGTGAAATGATGAACACAGAACAAGGGGAACTGACATTTTTCTTTGTTTGGTGCTATGATCATGTTCCCTCAATGGAAGTTCTTAAACAAGAACTGTCTGCAGTGGCAGGTTTGCCTCCGATTGAATAATACCAAAGTGTCTCACACAGTTTCCAATTTTAGCAGCCTTTTGTTGTTAAATCTATCTCAGGGAAAAAAAAAAATCTTCAAAAGCTATGAGATGTTGGAAAAGAACAAGTAACGTGTCAGATGAATGCAAAAATGCTAATAATGATAATACCTCCCCGTCCTACTGAAAAATACTTGAAAATACCTCCCATTTACTACTCCCTGAGAGAAAATTGAATTTTTGGTTGCTTACACAGACATTTTTTGGCCAAACTGAAAAAGCATTTAAAAAGAGAAATGCTGATGTAAAGCAGCTTTGGTTTATCTTTACCATTAACTTTTCAGAGCTGATGAAGGCAATAACAGGAGCTGCAGCAGAAACAGCCCAAGTGTGGAGCTTTGGACATATTCTTGGGGTTCATGTCCCTAAATTCAGCCAGTTGGGAATTTGGATGCACAGCCTGAACAGGTTATTTAGATTCCTTATAGCATCAAGAGGGGGAAACCAGCACCTCCACAGGGGAATGATCCAGGAGTCTAAAGCAAAGGAATCACTGAAGAGAGTGCTCAGCTCCTTAAAGATGGAGTTAACCTGATTACATGGGACTAAATATGTGTTATATGGGAAGGACAGGGGATGTGAGGCCACCTGCCTCCAAAATCCTGGATTTATTGTGGTCCCTGTGCAGTGCCAAAGGTTTGCTGCTCCCCCTCCCCTCCCATTCTCCTCTCTCCACCTGCTGTCTCTCCATTTCCTTCTCCCTTGTCTTACCCAGCCCATCACCTTCCCTAAAACAGTCTCCCTCTCCTTTTCTCTCCGTCTAACTTTATCCCTCACCTCTCCCCTGCCTCTCTTCACACTCTCCCACACTTCCTGAAGGAGATGCTGTGGAAGGAGCGAGTGGCTCAGGGTTGTCACAGGGAGCATCCTCCCTCTCCACCCCAATCCCACACGTGGGATTCTCTTCCCTAAGCAGCCTGTACAGCCCTGAGGCAGGGGCTCTGCTGCCTGAACCCCATGGCTCTGGCACCTCCTCGCTTCAGACTCTGCAGATATTTTGGTAATTAATGTGTGCAATAAATTATCTCAGAATCACAGAAGGTTTGGGTTGGAAGGGACCTTAAAAATCACCCAGTGCCACCCCAGCCATGGCAGGGACACCTTGCACTGTCCCAGGCTGCTCCAAGCCCCAATGTCCAACCTGGCCTTGGACACTGCCAGGGATCCAGGGGCAGCCACAGCTTCTCTGGCAATTCCATCCCAGGGCCTCCCCACCCTGCCAGGGAACAATTCCTAATTCCCAATCTCCCATCTCTCCCTGCCCTCTGGCACTTTGCAGCCATTCCCTGTGTCCTGTCCCTGCAGCCCTTGGCAATTGTCTCTCTCCATGTTTCCTGCAGCTCCTTCAGGCACCAAAAGGCCACAAGGAGGTCACCCCAAAGCTTCTCCTCTCCAGGCTCAACAATCCCAGCTCTGCCAGCCTTTCCTCCCAGCAGAGCTGCTCCATCTCTCTGCTCATCCTGCTGCCTCCTCTGCACTCTCTCCAGCAGCTCCAGCTCCTTCCTGGGCTGAGCCCCAGGGCTGGAGCAGCTCTGCAGGTTGGGTTTCACCTGAGTGGTGATATTTAATATATATAATATATTAAATTATAAATATGGATGTATTATATTCTAAATGACAGAGAAGTGCGAGATGCCCACTAATAAAAAAGCAGAACAGGGTGAAATCCTTTGCCCTGTGGCTCTCCTGGTGTCCAGACCAAGCTGACCAAGCTCTGACTGCTCCAGGACTCTCCAGCTCACTGCCAGCTGAGGATAAAACCAGAATCCATATTTATCGCCCAAACTAAACCCAAGGCCTGTTCTTAGTGAGGCAACGCCAGCTCAGCACTGCCTGGAGATCCCCAAGGAGCCTCAGAAAGCACAATCCCTGTCAACAAGTCAATTATCCTGCAGGAGCCTCATCCTGGTGCTGTTCCTGAGGCAGCTCCTCACCTCGGCGTGGTCTGTGCTGTGCAGACGTGTGTCGTGTCTGGGGGATTGGGAGATATTTTAACTGGAATATCCAGACAAGCTCTGCGTGAGTCAGACTAAAGATTTGCAAGTCGGGCACAGCAAATCTGGGTGCTCTTCAGGCAGTGCAGCTGATGGCACTTGCAGTGTGCAGAATGTGCTTCAGCTCCAGTGCTCTGTGCTGGAGACGTTTCAAAGTGGGCTAAATTCAGTCCTTTCTGAGCTTAAACACCTCCAAAAGAATGGAAAATGCCAGTGATTAAAGGCTATTGCTGCTGCTTTTAATCAAATTATGTGTTAATAATGATAAAATATTCCTAGCTGTAAACTTTTAAAGGGAAAAAAAAATGAGATCTAATAGGGATAAAGCATTTTATTGCATTCTAAAGAGAGCAAGCAGGGGTGGGGGAGGCTTCTGGCAGCTCCTTGGAGAAACCACCCCTGCAGCTCCCCTGCCACCAAAACCTTGCCATGCAAACCCAAACCCAACACCAACTCCATTGTCTCCTCCACCTTAGAATTATGAGGAATCTCATTATTGCTCAGAATCATATTTCCTGAGAGTTGGTTTGTGAAATTTCAATCAAATCAGTAGTCAGAAGAAGTATTGAATTCGTTGCTCCATTTTTTAAAAAAATCCTTCTAATTTCCTATTATAATGCTGTCTTTTCTCCCCCCAAATTCCAGATTAAGCCCAGAATTCATTCAGTTGTGTGCAAACCTGGTTAATAAAAAGATAAGCACCTGACAGTTCTCATGCTGTCCTATTATCCTTAGAGTTCTACCACTCTGCAGACTGGATGTGAGGCACAAGAATCCTCCTGAGTTTTGCAGCTTGACTTGATTTTAATGTCTGCTGCATAATTCTCAAATGTTTAACACTTCAGAAAACTCGGCACCGTTTAAGGGTAAATTAATCTTTACTCACTGCAAATGGGAGCGAGATTTAGGTAAGATGTTTTGCCATTTCTTGATTTCTTTTAATTAAAATGCCTTCTTGTTTGTTTTTTTAAAAAATCAAAGCTCTGCTTCTAGGCATTTTTTCTAGAAGAGATCAGTTTCAGGCTTCCCTAACCATTGCATGGAACAGCTAATTTCACTTTGCAAAACCTTCATGTGCAGCTTCATGGAGAATTTTTCACCTCTTTCTCTTTTTATTATGTCTTTCCAGCGCAATTTGAGCTGCAGAACCTGGAGAATGGGATCCAACAGGGGCACAGAGATGTCTCAGGGACATCTCAGGGCTCTTCTGTGGGATTTGAAAATTCCCAAATTAAAGTGACTGCCTTGGTTTGCATTCTGCTTGGAGAGAAATCTCCTTTTCTGAGTTTATTAGTCATGAGGTGTCTTTGTTTTCCTGTCCACCCTCTGAACTCAGCCCTGATGATGCAATTCCTCAGAACAGGATGATATTCACTCTGCTAAATCATTTGCTCTGTAATTATTAATTTGATGCTGGTATGAAATGTGGCTGCAAAAGGTTTCATGGCAGAAATATTAAAAGAACAAGATGAGCAAGAGCAGGAAGGACATTGCTGATATAATTCCTGGAAAAATCATTTATTACTGCTTTTTTTTTCTTTTTTCCTTTTTTTCTTCATGTAAAATGAAAGAAAACAGAACTTTCCCCCTGTCATATTTCCCTTTTATCAAGGGAAAATTTTATCAAGTTTTTCTCAAAATGGTTCATTTCAAATCTGGTTTTGCTCTTCACTGTGCCCACAGTCACCACCACTTTGTGATTTCCCCATAATTCCTTCTTGGCACTTTTTGCCCTGAAATGATGTTGATTTTCCAAACTTTCCAACCTCCCAAAAGTTTCCAATCCCAAAAAGGGTGCTGATTTCTTTGGAAACCAAGCCCTGTGTGTTTTAATAGAATCATTATCCCTGCGTGTTGTCCCAACAACCCGAGCCTTTCAGTGCTTGGGATCCAAATGGAAAACCACCTCCCAAATTACAATAAATGTGGCTACATGCAATCATCAGCCCAGAAGGCACTGCAGTTTCCACTTTCCATGCTCATTTAGCCATGTTTTTCCCAGCTGAGCCTGCCAGCCAGGCTATTAATTAATGGTTTTTTTTCTAATGTGGACACCTGCCCATTAGGAGCTACCCATTCTCTGTCTACAAAGAAAGCTGTCAGAGGGTAATTTCCTTTTGTTTCCTGCCACTCAGGTCTCTGAGAGACAAATATTTCATTATCAGACTGGAATGAGACTTCTAGCACCTCTGGATAATTTTAGATTTTCTATTTAGTTGAGGTTCCTTTGGTTGTTTTTGAGGTTTTTGGGGGTTTTTGGTAGGTTTTTTTTTTCCTTTTGGTCTCTATTTCTCCTTTTCCACAAGGTCACCTCATTTCCAAAATAATTTCTTTTGTGATTTTAGGGGAATTTTAGATTCATGGTGACAGAAATTATTGACATATTACCAAACTGGCCCAGAAAATGACTTTGGCATGCTCAAACATGTCATTAACAGTAATCAACAACTACTGGATTTATCACACCACACTCCAGAAAATGTACAGAGAATATTTAAGCCCAGAACTTTACAATTATCTTACAGTTCCTCTGTGGAAAAGAGAAAGCCCACAGCACCTTTTGAGTGAATAAAACCTGACTTTGAGACCTTCCAGTGAATTCTTTAGCACAATATTTCTGGGTTGTATTTTGGGACCTGGAGAGGAATTTTTGGGAGATGCTTGGGAAAAGGTGAAACCTTTCCCTCCAAAAATCAGCTTTTGGAGTTTAACTTTAGACCTTGAAAATCCCAAATGCTTACAGATCTTTGATGGAGGAGTATGAAAACAGCTTAATATGGAGGAGACCTGAATAAAAACCCTCCAGAAATGAGGTAATGTGCAATTTCCAATGGATTACATGGACATGTGCATCCAAAGAATTATCTTTTTTTTTTTTTTTGTGTTTTTTAGGGCTTTTTTTTCCCCCAGCCAAAACACTGACACTTAGATGGATGAATCACTGGTCTTATCTGGCAGTGCTGAAGGAAAATTTAAAGTGGTGACTTCTTCTTTGCACTTTAATGGAGTCACTACAACAAAGATTTGTATTTGATGGCACTGGAAAAAGGTCTAATCTTATATTTGGACACATTGATATTAAGACCTTTTTTTGCCAACTTCTGTATTGTTGTGGGTGTTTTTTAAAATCCAAACCTTTTAAGAATGCATTATATTTATAAATAACCTCGGGGCTATCTTTTTTTTTATTCTGATTTTCTGCTGCAACAAGTCTGTTGTGACTGTGGTGTAATTTTTTACCCTTTCTAGCAGCATTTATACAGCTTGGGGATTAATTTCAACCCAACTTACCAGTGTGGTTAAAGGTTCCAATCACATTAATTTATTGGAATTCCACTGAAAATTGGCAGCTGAGAAGGAGCCATTGCTCTCAAGCAGTGGAGAATTCCCATGGGACAATTCCACAGGAATTTTTGCCTTCTGCTCCTCCAAAAAAAAAAATGGCCCCCAGATGGTGGGGAATATTCAGCCTCAGGGGTTCAAAAGGTGAAAGTTCTGTGATTCATTCAACTTGAGGAGCTTCCCTGAAGGTCTCAGCAAGATGTGATAATCAATCAATTTACTCCAGGGCTCAACTGCAGCTCTAGAGTAAAAGTTGTCTTGGGTGTATTTGGTTAAGTTGTACATTTTAAAGTCTGGGCTGAAATTTTTAATCAGGGAATGATTTCTGTTGAAATGTTTGGCACAGAGCTTTGCTTGCAAAAAGCTGTGCAGCTTTTTGTATTTCCCATTTTGCCACTACAAAGTTGCATCCTCATTACTCTAGATGTGATATGAGTAACTCCCTGTGTAACTCTCCTGATTAGAATGGTTTGGGTTGTTGTTTTTTTAAAATTTTTAATGGATGTTGGTCAGAATTTACATCACCTATGAAAAATAAGTTTGATTTTTCATTTATCCATCCCCACATAGTGTTGCTCAGTAGTAGAACAAGAGTACAAGCTGGATGTAAAAAAATGCATTAATTAATCCCTTTCAGAACTCCGTTTAATACTGTTTTCTCCCTCCTTCTGCAACAGTGTAAATTCCTCATTCTAAGCTCCTTGTGTACTTCCTGGGATGATCTGCTGCTGACTGTACAACCACTGTAGCATTTCTGGCTAAACCAAACTGTCAGTGGTCTAAAATCCTTGACAGAGTCTGTTCAGCTGCTTTCCAGCCTTAATTGTGGCTTTGGGCAGTAATAAATCCTGGATTTGGGCAGCAATAGTTCCAAACCTCTGCAGTCTGAGAGCAATTGCACACCTGCTCAGCAGCTGCTCGAATGCCACTGGAATTATTTTGAGGTGGCATCACGGGGAAGGGCAGGAGGATTGTGTTGATGGAATAATTTCATCATGGATAGATGTTCCTGACAGGACAAAACTCCACGAAATTATTAAGAACAAATACAGATGGATGAGGGGAAGGGATGAGGAGAGGCAGAGAACACACCTTGGTGTTTTATGTTGTGCACAAAGCCTGGTCTGGTTGGTTCTGGATCAGAATTATCAAGGGTGAATTATTATTTTTTTTTTTCCCCCATCAATTTGGACTTTTTCTGCTCATCAGGACAGCTCCAGACAGATTGTGTGATGACAATCTTCTGCGTGCTGTTTGAATATATAATAGGAATGGGATCCAGCAGCATGTGCATTCGTGGTGCAGAACAAAATGTTCTGCAAACCTTGACAGAAAAGCCGATGTCCTTGCCAGAAATAAAAACCCTTGAAAGACAGAAAAAGCTGTTAATTTGTGTACAGTCTACCAGGAGGGGAAATTGAGAGGTGAGACAGGGGAGGATATCTGGCCTCTATTACCCTTTACCACTTTTTTTTTTTCCAAATAACCCACCAAGATCCCTGCTCTCCTTTTAGGAGGAATTTCTGAGCTCCCTGCAGGGAATTCATTCATCCCAATCCTCGTGAATTATTTAACTCCTTCAGGGCTGCTCAGAAGGATGTTACTCAGGTTTGACTTTGATTGGAAAAGGCACCTTCTTTTTACCTTCTGTTTGTGCTTTCTTTTGGCTGTTCTTTCACACCCTGCCAGCCTGGTGAACGCTGTGCAAATGATAAAAATCATTGATCTGCTTGCAGCACAGATGGGAACTGGTGGAAAATTCACCCAGGCAGGTGCTGGAACCCAGAAATAAAATGGGAGTCGATGTCCAGCCAGCTCTGAAAGTACCCTGTGGGACACACTGACTTATTTTGGGGCCTCAACACCTCAAAAAACAACTCTCTTTTGTTTTAAACAGCAAAGACATGCAGATTAAGTTGCTACAAATGACAATTTTGAATTACCCTGCCCTCTTGGTAGTACTAAAGCACCAATTCTTCCAAACAAGACCTTTAATCTACGCTGTGAGTAACACCAAGGGCTGAAAAATGAGTTTGGAATATGTTTTGAGAGGTTTTTAGGCCTTTGGTGCACTCTGTGTGGTACAGATTTTATTCTAAGGGCTCTATTCACTTGAGCATCTCTGTATTTCTGTGATAATGCTCCACGTTTTAATGGGAATGTGGAGTTTTAGCAACTTCATGTGCCCCAAGTGAGATGAGGTGTCATCTTCCAGGATTTATTGCAGTGGCTGTGGCTCTCCCAGGGTGTCCTGTTAGGAGAGCTCTGTCAACAAATTGTCACATCTCTAACTGCTGCAAAAATAGCCAATAAAATGATGATACAGCCCTGACAAATGTTCTTTGTTATCACACTTCATTGTGTATTAACAAAATTGCTGAATTCCTGTGCTCAGCGTTCCTTATCAATTACCCAACAGCCTCTCCTGCATTTTTTCTTGCTTGTTGGAAAAAAAAAATCGTTAGGTTAAAACATTGATTTTTTTCAAGCTGGACAAATTAAAATTTAATTGTAGCAAATGTCAGCATTACTTCCTACTAAGCAAAGATTTCAGAAGTAAAATGGGCCTTTGAAATGTCCATTTTGGTTTTGCCCCAAAGTCATCTCTTTGGGCTCTGAGCCAAATATCTGAACTGGCTGGAATAGAAACCAATCCATAGAGCTTTTCCATGAGAGCCCCAAGGTTTTCAGTTGGGTCTAAAAATAAACCAGCTGATTGGGATTATGGACAAATCATTCAATTTGGATAAAACAGGCACCTACATTTTTTCATATTTTTTTTTTTAACCTCTAGTCCAAAGACAATTGCAGTGAGACCTGTCTTCTATCCCAAAAAACTTGTATCCATTTTCTAATCAGAAAAAGGGAAAAAGTGGTATGAAAAATCCTAATTCTTTTATCTTTTTGGATGCAGAGAGGACCATAGTGCTGGAACTCATCTAGAAAGTTTAGTTCATTTTGTTTTAAAGCAATAGAATTATAAGTGTCTGAAGATAAACTTTTTGCAGTTTTCCTGTCTTTTCTTTGGGGAGATCTATTTTATAAATGAACATTTTTTTTTTTTTTAAAAGAACTCTTGGTGCTTTACAACTACTTTTTAAAAAGTTCTTCTGTCTTTGAAGGAAGGAGTTAGACATGGATGGTGACATCATATTTAGGAATGTTTTATGTGCAGAGTTTTTAAGCCTATGAGGGTAGATTGCTTTGCAAAGTGAGATATATGTTTTACTTTGGTCAAAATTGTGATGCATCACCTCAGAATACAAATTACTTCTTGTCTGCAAAGGGGAAAATCTCTCCTTTTTTGTATTAGAGGATTTTGTTGGTTTTTCTCTGTTAAAAGATGTTTACTCTGACTTTTCTAGATTTTGCAATTCTTGTTTGCCTCTTACTTTTTCAAGAAGAAAAAAGGAATAATTATCAGAATTAGCTATCGACAAATCACGGATTGAAAACAAAATATATGTAAAACAATACCTAAGAAGTTCATCTGAATGAATTTAAGGCAGTGGCATGAGTTAACCAGGAGGAAACACCCACAAAATCAATGACAACCTAAAATCAGTGATTCCCTCCTCTTAGAACACATCAGCTACTTTTGGTCAAATTTATTTTCCTGTCATGGTCAGCTCAGTCTTCTGCACACACTGCTGGTTTATAAGGCAGGTTTGGGATTCAGATGTACCATTCATCAACCAATTGGTAGATTAAAGCATAACATATTAATAATAATAAAATAATAAGATGCAGCTTGACTCCTGGTTCTGCTTTTCCTTTTCTTGCTCATTGGGATTGATTTTTCCCCCACCTTATGCTCTTATTGTTGTTTTCTGGCTGGAGCTGAGGGTATTCTTCGATTTGGATTAAAACTGGAGGATTACATCTGACTTGCCTGCATGTGGAGCTCCAGCATCCCAGGGGCTTCAAATATTTGCCATTGCGCCACTTTCTACTAATTTAACTTCCTCCTCCTAGCCAGGCTGAAGAGAGTATTAAAAGTTGGCAGAGTCCACGACTTTCAACTAACTTGTGCAGTAACTTGATAAATAATTTTGACAAATCCTTGTCTCCTGCCTACTAATCCCCTTTTTGTGGGAAAAGAACATGCATTTTACAGCTTAGGATTGCTATAGCAATGGGAGGAAGATACATTTTTCAGCCTGGGTGGTTTCTCACGTGTCAAGTTTTCTTGCTGCTTGCAGAATTAGGAGCAGAACGAACTGTGTTCTGTGAATTTGCTTATGGATGAGTGAGTTGTTTTTTGTTGGTGTTTTTTTTTTTTTTCTTTTTTCCTGGGTGTTAACATATCACATTGTGTCTTCTCTAATCTGCTGACTCAGAATACAAGGGAGTAAACAGATTTTGCACAGGTAGGCTTTGATTTATTTATGTTTTGGGGTGGGGAAAAGGTGTGGTGACTCCGAAGCAGCAGAGGCAGGAAAGACCCCACACAGTTTGAATTTACACTTTTAAAAATAGGCTTTCAAAAATTTGAAAAAAAACCTTTCCAATCAGGCTTGTTTTCCCCCTATGATATCAATGTCTCAGCTTTTGCAGCCAGCTCTGTCCCAGCCTTTTTGGAGTGACCTCAGCAACAGCCACAGACTGTGGTGGAGGCTGAGGAGAATATTTATTCCCTCAGACCTAAGCTAACCTCCTCAAAATGGCAAAAGAATTGAAAAGAAGCATCTGTGGAACCTAAGGGCTAATATATAATGCAATTAGGAATTTTCTGTCCTCTGCAAGGAGTTTATCACGGAACCAGTCAGGATTCGGAGATAAGTTATAAAATAAATTTCATGCACTTCCCCAAACTCCAGGGGCAACCTGTGGTAAAAAAAACTTCCCCAAACTCCAGGGGCAACCTTCATGGCAAAAAAAGTGTTTCCTGCTGCCCAGACAAAGCAGCCTGTGTTTCAGGTAGTGAAAAGCACCTGGCCCATCCAATTACCCCAATTTTCAGGTGTTTCTAGACACTGATAAACCCTCCCTGAGCTTTCCCTTCTCCTGCTAACACTGCCAGCTCTCCCAGGCTCTCCTCAGGGAGAAGCTCTCCAGTTCCCTTAGTCCTTCACTGGACTCTCCCTGGTGTGTCCATGAATTTCCAGGACTGAGGAGCCCAGAACTGGACTCTGCTCCAGGTATGCTGAGAAGAGGGAAATTCTCATTTCTCCTCCTTCTCCCACCAGCACCAGGAGCAGCACAGGAATGGCTCAGCTCAGCTTTCCCAAGCCCTCCCTCTACCACTCTTTCCATTTATCCTTCTCAGATCACGACTAGCTTTCTTATATCTCCTTAATTTGGAGTAATAACCTGTGATTCTTTGCTGCAGGGCAGCTCTGGGCCAGCTCTGGCTGGCAGCATCCTCCAGCCAGCCCTGACCGAGAGCAAACCATGTTTTTAATGCACTCGTATTTACACTCCACGCACTCTGAGCTGATCCAAAGCCATTTGAAACCAGTGGGAAGCTTTCTCTTGGCTTCAACAGGGCCTTGATCAGGCCTTTAATGAGTTATACTTCCATTATTGCTCAGCAGGAGCCTGAAGGCAGAACCTTGTATATTCCTGCCTCTTTTTTCCATTCCTGCTATTGAAACACGGTGTGACGAACCAGCCTAAGGTACAGTGAAAAGGTGGGATTTTTTTCCCCCCCTTTGTGGTTTAGCAGAAATCCACAGCTCCTTTTGTTTTCCCTTTGTTTGTTCCCTCCCACAGGCAGCACATTAATTACCTGCTTTTTCAGCCTTTCTGCTTCCAGTTACAATAACCTCACTGAAAAGGGATGCTGACGAGGGAGAACCTGGATCCAGATTTAAGCTTAAAGCAGCTTAATCTGTAAAATCTTGAGGGTGATACTGGTTCTGTTATCCCACTTTGAGAAGCAACGTTGAGCCTTATGAGCCTAAAATTCCTAGTGCAAGCCTGTGGGTGTTTGGAGTGCAACTCAGGCTAGAAAGTTCTAGCAGAGTACAATCTGCAGCACTGCAATCCCACACAGCTCTGCAAAGCTCGCTCCGGGAGGGAGGATTAGTGCTGGAAAAGGGTTGGGAAAGCAGAGGTGAATGTACTCCAAACTGCACTGAAACAAATGATTGCAGATGTAACTCAAAATATGCATCATAATACACAGGCTAATGGCTTTTTTTTCCTTCTCACCTGTTGGATTTCAGCCACTTCTAAGTTAAAGCTCTGCTGGTTCATCCTGTCTACAGGCAATTGGGAAGAAAAGGCAGTGTTTTGCTCCCTCCTAAAGATGGGAACATCTTTAGGGAATCATCTTCTGGAGGTATCTGTCTCCTTTAATTGGTTAGAAAGGGTACCCAGACAAGGGGCCCAACCTAGAAATTTAAATTTTTGGTTAGAAAAAGTCTTCTTCCCTTTCACTGGGACTGTTTTCTGTGTGTCCAGTTCTGGTGCTGCAGGAGAGACCTGGAGGGGCTGCAGAGTGTCCAGGGCAGGAACAGAGCTGGGAAGGGGCTGGAAAACTGCTGAGGGAGCTGGGAAAGAGCTGAGGCTGGAGCAAAGGAGGCTCAGGGGAACCTTGTGGCTCTGCACAGCTGCTGCCAGGAGGGGACAGCCGGGGGGTCAGGCTGTGCTCCAGGGAACAGGGAGAGCAGGAGAGGGAACAGCCTCAGGCTGGGCCAGGGGAGGCTCAGCTTGGCCAGCAGCAGGAATTTCTGCATGGCAAGGGTGCTCAGGCCTTGGCAGGAGCTGCCCAGGGAGGTTTGCAGTGCCCATCCCTGCAGGTGTCCCAGGAAGGCCTGGCTGTGGCACTCAGTGCTCTGGGCTGGGGACAAGGTGAGCATTGGGCACAGCTGGGACTCAGTGACCTTGGAAACCTTTTCCAACCTCAGGAATCCTGGGATTTGTGATTCCCTGAGCTCAAAGCAGGGAGCCTTCCCAGCTCTCTCTGACACAGGCAAAGGCAGCACCAGAACAGGCCAGGGCACTGCAGGCTGCCTGGGGGAAACATGAGGACAGAGCTGCAGAGAACAGACACCTTTGTCAATAAAGTGTAAACTCGCCATCTCCACTCTTGGAACACTCCCAGCCTCTCCCTGCCGTTATCAATACTGACTGAAGGGCTGGCAGTGTGTTTCACCCAGCAGAAAATCACCTCACCCCCCAAATCCATCTGCACCGTGGTATTTGAGGCATAACCCGTGAAAGCAGCGAGGGATCCATCTGGCCCAGCATTCCTGGGCACTGCATTTTTACTGTCACTTTTAAAAAAGTTACGTTAACACCCACCTCCAGGCGAAGTCCTTGCGTATGCAGCTCTGTGCTAAAAACATTCCCTTTCCCAGCTGGAGAACCTGCTCCTGCCTGCCCAGCCTCTCCAGCTATTCTTTCATGTTGCTGGTGCAGAACAAGACGCTGAAAACGTCTGCATAATGTGTGTGTGTCTTTGGGGAGGGTGAGGAGAGGCAACTGCTGAGGCTGGAGTGCTTGGAAAAGGATTTTCGGGACACTGAATGTAGAATCAGAGAATCGTGGAATGGTTTGGGTTGGAAAGGACCTTAAGGATCATCCAGTTCCATTCCCAGCCATGGCAGGGACACCTTCCACTGTTCCAGGCTGCTCCAAGCCCAATGTCCAACCTGGCCTTGGACACTGCCAGGGATCCAGGGACAGCCACAGCTTCTCTGGGAATTCCATCCCAGGGCCTCCCCACCCTGCCAGGGAATAATTCAAAAAGAATGGCCACTGCTTGAAATTTAAAACTGAAGTAAAACTTACAGGAAAAGACATCTTGTGATAATTGTATTTAATTGACCTAACAGACATATTTATTTCTGTGTGACATAAAATACATTTTCAAGGCTCAGGCTTAATCTGGCACTTCATCTAGCACCCTTTCCCTCGGATTCCATATTGCCTGCTTTCCATAAATAATGCACTGCTCTTTTCTTGCTGACTAAGGACACTGGTTCCTAGGAAAGGGCTTTCATGCTGTTCCTTATCTGCTAACATCACTGAGGAATCCTGGATGAAAAGGCAAAACTTTCCTATTGTTTTGAGCCTCCAGAATTTGCAGGTAGTTCTGCCGCAGTAAATTCCACTGCGTGCAATTGTTATACCTAAAAAAACCAGACATCGACCTGCACTGTGGAATTGCAGTTTGAGCTGTGCTAATTATTTCTTATTAAGACATGTGAGCAGGCAGGGAGGGCTCAGGGACAGAAAACAGCTGGAAATGCTGCCCCTGACCCACTCTTAATTTTCTGTGGAAGATTTTATGGACTCCATAAAACTTCCTTGGTCTTTGAGGGAGGTGGTGCTTTCCTCTCCAAATGCACAGAGTTAGTCAGTGGTTGTTGAATAAGATAAGGAGTCACAGAAGCTGAGCCCTGATAACTGGCAGAGCTAATCAGGTCATACTCTAACATCTTAGCAGAAAATGAAGAATTCTAATTGGAAGCACATGCTGGGCCCTGGCATCATCGACATTTCCATTATAATGCACCTTTGATAGCAGGAGTGTACAATAAGGGTTCAACGCCCTGCAACATCAAAACATTGGCTTTTAAAAGCTGGGAAAAAGTCTTATTATATGGACTTACTAGATTTGCCCTAGCTTGGTTAGATTTTGGAAAATTCAAACATTTTGCCATTTTTTTCCTCGGGGCTGCTTTGCTTGCTTTTTGATGGAGGGGGTAGGAGGATGATCTGTTTAGGAGAACAGGGTGGCAGCACTCCCTTCCCCCCAAACCTCCTGCAAATCCATCCCCAGCCAAGGCATGGAATTTGCTGTCCCTTTGGATTCACAGACACAAGCACGTGGGCACAAATGCATGGCCTTTAATCTGCGTTTTAATTTCACTACACTTATTTTCCTTACTACTCCTTGGCAGTGACTTTAATGAACTCCTTTCTTCTCTCCATGTTGGCTTCTGAATTACCTTCATGGCAAAAGGGTAGAAAAGACAATATGTGGAGAAAGAATTGGAACAAAATCCTTCTCTCCAGGCAGCAAAATGCCTTTTTTGGTGCATTCTGTGTGTTTTACTCGAGTGGGGAACCTCCAATGTACTTGCAAATGATGTTAAGCTGACAGAACCAGTGGAGAACATGAGAGTGATTCACGGTGAAAACTGGGGAGGAAAATTTGCTATTTGCAGTCAAACAAAGTCCTCCACAGACTTCTGACTACATAACCTTTAATAAAGAAAAGCAGTTAATAACAGTTGCTAGTAGATTTGCAGTGTTGAAGCAGAGGTATGGAACTGCATACATAATGGAACTGGGAGGTTGTCATCATTTTCAGAACTGACTAAAATAGTGGATGTTTAAATATTTCATCCTGGCTTGTTAGCAGCTGGCATTTCTCTGTACTTACTAATAACTGAATGTGCTGTGGCTTGAAAAAGTTTGGATGCAGCAAACCTGGAGGTGATATAGCTGGAGAGGAAACATTGGAAGGTCTGCTGGTTATGGCTAGGAGAGGGTTAATTGTTTTCCTCGTGGCTGGTTTGGATTTGGTACGAAAAAATACCCTGAAGTTTAGCATTGTGAGCAGGGTTTACTCTAAATCCAGGAATTTTTCAGTTTCTCATTCTCTGAGAGTGAGGAGATGCACACAAAGCTGGGAGGAAGCACAGTCAGGACTGGCCAAAGGGATATTCCACACCAGAGGACATCATTCCCAGTACAAAACTGGGGGAGCTGACTGGTAGTGACTGCCCAGGAACAGGCTGGGAATTGGTCAGTGGGTGGTGAAAACTGGATTGTCCATCACTCATTTCTGTCACTCTACTTCTCATCATTATGATTATTATTACCAGTAGTATCATTTAATTATTATTATAATTATCACTATTATTATTATTGTTATTATAATACAGGAGGGAAGGGAGATTGGCACAAAGGGCACCTAGATATGGACTGATAGGTCAAATAGTTTGGAAGAAATTTGTCCTGCAGGTCCCTGTCTATGTGGAATTATATGAAAATTTAATTTCAGTTCTGTAATTAATCACAGTTTCCTGAGTGCTGTAGATACAGCTGATGCAGCAGAGGAAGGTGTGTGGTGATGAGAGACAGAAGAAGGATGGGGAAGGACTTTTATAAGGGCTTGAAGTGCTAGGGAAAAGGGGAATGGCTTCAAACTGCCAGAGAGCAGGGTTAGATGGGAGATTGGGAATTAGGAATTGTTCCCTGGCAGGGTGGGGAGGCCCTGGGATGGAATTCCCAGAGAAGCTGTGGCTGCCCCTGGATCCCTGGCAGTGTCCAAGGCCAGGTTGGACACTGGGGCTTGGAGCAGCCTGGGACAGTGCAAGGTGTCCCTGCCATGGCTGGGGTGGCACTGGATGGGATTTAAGGTCCCTTCCAACCCTAAACATTCCAGGATTCTTTGATTCTATGAATACCACAAATATTTAGTGATGTTTACTCCACAACCTGTGGGTCCAGCAGGCAGGTGTGACATGGACTGACCATTTCTTGAGTTCTCATAACATCATGTGGGACATCATCTGGAAAAATCTGCTTTTTCCAAAGACAGGCTCCTCACCTTGGGTTATGTGGTGTGGTCTGAGATCACCAGACCCCCACTGTTAGTAACAACAGAAGAATCTATTTGTTTGTCATGTTCTTCCCTGGATTTTCAGTGTCTGCCCCTCCAAAGTGGAATTTTAGCTAAAGGTTAAACAGACCTGAGAATAAAATGCTGGCTGCTACTAATGCAGGGGTTTGTCTGCACAGCTTCATGGGGAACAAGGAACTTGTGCCATCAAACATTCTCAGGACTTTAGTCTTCTCTGCCAACAGTTAAACACCTTTCTATACATCCACACTCAACCCAGAAGGAGTTCAAATATTGTTTAAATTTCCTTTGAATCATCTGCTTTTAATGAGAGTGCTCTAAAATGTGTGACTGTGGAATGCTTCATGCAATGACAGCTCTCACTTCATTACAGAGCAGGTCCCTCTGTGTCCCTGTGTGACACATCCTTGCTTTTCCAACCAATTAATCACCTATTTTATTAAGTAAATATCTATTTTTTTTAACATTTGAACTCTTTGAAATTCAAGTTCCAGGCTCTGAGCAACCTGGTTTAGTGGAAAGTTTCCTGCCCATGGAACTAAATGATCTTTAAGGTCTTTTCCAACACAAACAATCCTCTGGTTCTTTGGTTTGGTATTGAATCATCCATTTGGAATAGTCTCCAACTTCTGGGGGTTTGAAATAATGTAGTTACTCATTTTAATTTTGGATTAAATTTAGATGCAAGTCACGTGAAATCATGCAGTAATCTAAAAATATCTCGTGCAGAGTTCTGTATATGATTCCCAAAGAGATATAAACAGCATAAACAGATATATGATAATTCTCGTGGAGTTTTTAGTGAAGTTTTTATATATTTATGAGGAGACTATTCAGTTTTGGTATCTATGTTTAAAGTACTTATTCTCTATCCTACACATGTCCGGTGAAACAGGAAAGAGATTTTGAGCAAATCCTCACATCAGGATTATTCTGCTTCAAGTTCATCCCATAAAGCACAATTCTGCCTGAAATTTGGATTAATATCAGCAGATATTTCACACAAGATCCATGAGGCTACAGCCAATGTGTTCCCCAAAAACTGCTTTACAAAGAGTTTTAAAATACCAGCTCCTCCCAAATATTGAAGGTTGTCCCTGCTGGTAAGATCCAGAGAATGAAATAAAACCTAAAAGCCATAAAATCCTTAATCCTCCCAGGAACTTCCTCTGTCCCTTTAGTAACACATCCCTTCCTTTTCAAGAGGATGCACCAAATTAAACTTCCAGTGGAATTTTCCGTGCAGCCACGTTTTCTGTGGATAATATATTCACCCAGGCTGCAGAAAGCTAAAGAAATCTTAGGTGGCAATGGTGGAATTCATTTTTTTTCACCTCCTTTTTCCCTCTTAGATGATTCCTGTTGCTCCCAGAGATCATTTTATCCCACTGCAAACAGGATTTGAGGCAGGGAATATTTATTTCCTCCTCACTGGCTGGCTGCAGAGGGAGCAGCCCAACTCACCCAGCATGCCTGAGTTTTTTGATTTCTAGCAGAACTTAAAAAGCTGATTTTTGTGAAGAAATTATGGCAATTTTTGACCATTGCACTATATTGAAACACCGTTCTGTGCAGCTTTTCCCTTTCTCCTTTGAATCATGAATCTCCTCTCGAGTTGCTGAGTACATCTCCAATTTTCCTGCTGGAACTCCCACCCAGAGGATTTACATTCTGTCGCCCTGTTTAGTGTTTTATTGTGTGATCTTACAACTCAGAGGGAAGGCTGCAGAAGTGAGAAGCTGCAGTTTGTTTATTTTTGGGCTGATTTTTTTTTCTTTCTTTATAAAAATTAACCAAAACACAGGGAAAGTGACATCTGATGCCTAATCAGGTGTATATTATTTCTATTTCTTTAGTTCTGTCAATGACACATTCCTAATATTTTGCACTAAACCAATAGGTAGATCATTTTTATGTTTTTCTGGGGGTTTTTATTTTAAATTTTTTTTCCACTGAAGGCATCACATTTAGCTTCCAGCAAAAGAACTGTGATCTATAAGGCATGATTTTTCTCTCTTTTCACCTATCAATGCTGGATTTAACAGCACTCATTCTTCAAACAATTTGTTGCCAAGGACTGCCATTTTCACTTTTAAATAGTATGTCCAACGACAGAGTTATTCAGCATTTTATGTAAAATTTTGTATTATGTTAGACATCCAGGTAAAAATATATCACACTGAAGCCTTTCTCCTGCTTTATTGATGAAGCTTGAATTCACAAAGATCCTGGGAAATTAAACTGCAAGGACAACTCTGAAATTGTCCTTCTTCCTGCGGTGAAAGTGAAAGGAGTGTTGGAAATGCCATAGATTTCACATCTATTTTCCACCAGCATTTTTGGTGCACTAAAGACACATCCCAGGCTCTGTGAGGACTGGGGAATACCACATTGGAGCAGGGGGAGTGGAGGACAAGCCTGCCAAAGCCCAGATTACAAAGCAGTGAGCTTTGAGGCTCAGAGGTTACTCAGAATCCATTGTGTGAGTGAAGGAAGCGGCTCTGCTGCCCAGCTGCTCCAAGGATGCCAACAGTTGTTTGGATCCTGCCAGGGGGCTGAGTGCCAGTCACAAAAATGAGCAGAGTGGAACATCTGCTTTTGGTGATTGCTGCCCAAAAAGGAGAGAGGAACATTCTGTCGCCTCGATCCGCTCGACTGGAAAGCGCTGGAAGGGTTTTTAGTGTCGTCCATGCTTTGTGCACTGCTGCTTTTCCCACCCTACATCCTCCAGGGACCTCCAGACAATGACATTTTAGGATTGTCATTTAGGCTCTTGACCAGTCCTAACAGGGTTCTGAGCCCAGGGTGGCTCAGTCAGAGTTCTGGAGCCTTCCTCAGGAAAAGCCTCCTCTCTCCTCCTCCTCTCTCCTCCAAATGTCTCAGCAAGGCAGCCAAACACTCTCCATCCTCCCCAGGATCTGCTCAGGGGGCAGGAGGCTCCTGGCAGACACAACCAGGCTCTGGGAACCCTTGAGAAAACATCTGTCCTGCCTTCCTCAAGTGCTCAACACCTTGGAGAACACGTTTGGCTCAAAGTGACATCAAACAACTCTGATTTCATCTAAAGCAGAGGCTCTGGGGTGGCAAAGAGTCACCAGGCATGAAGGAAAGCAGGTGTTGGATGCTTTTCTCAGGAGTGGGATGCTCTGCTTCTCCAGGGCCTGATTTAGGTATTCCAGGGTGGAATATGCAAGATTTACGGCGTGTTTGGGAATTTTGTTCTCTTTTTGGTTTCCAGTCCTTTGTTATTGTAGCTGATTTTTCTGGGGTTTTGGTATTCTTTGGTTTTGTAGCCAATTATTCCTGTTTTAGGGGAATAGTCTGTGTTGCTGTTGGAGTTGAATCTGATCTTTCAGACCTTTCCTTCCCTTTGTCAAGATCATTTTGGATGCTAATCTGACCCCCTAAAATGCATTACAAGTGCTGGTAATTTCATCACTGTTAATTTCATCACTCCAAACATTATTTTGTCTAAGACAGCTCTGGGCACCCCCCAGACCCAACTGGACACATCCCTCCATGCTGTCAATGAACCCCTAGTAACTCCTCCTTGGCACATTTTACAATTAATTTTGTAGCCATGAGAAGGTAATTTCTCCTGGATCAGGCTTCCCTGCCTCCTGATTTGAATACTGTGGCAGATGGTGTAATGTCTTAATAAAATCAAAATTTATGACCTCCTCAGCTTCTCTCTTAGCCTGTGTTGATCTACTGTGCAATGAAATTAGGCTGGTTGGATGCAATGTGCTGTTGATAAAGACTTTTTGGTTTTATTTCCTGGTGCCTAAAGCAGTTTTTGTTTTTTAAAGAGCCCAATTCAAGGTGAGTGGTCCATAATTCACCAGTTTCTCTTCCTTTTTCTGCCAAGCATCCTTCATGTTAAAGACAGGCACTACATGTACTCTTTCCAGCCTGCAGGAATTCCCCTCATTCTCCAGGAATTCTCAGGTGGATTTGATGTTGTCTCAGACTGTCCTTTAGTGTATTATTTGGGTTTAATCGATTTGAGAACATCAAGCTTTGTGTTGTGTCCTATCCAGTTATAGGGAAGGCTCTTCCCTCTTGGCTGGAGTAGTCCCTTGCTCACCACTGCCCTTTCCTGTGCAAAACCCCAGAAAAATTAACTCTTTATCCTACTAAATATCATCTGTAGCTTTCCTTTCTGTTGAGAAGTGGGACAAGACTCTCTCAGCACTTCCTCTTGCTCCTGATCTGCTCACAGATTAATTTCTTGCTATTACTGATGCCTCTTCCAGGCTGAACTTCTCTTTGTTTCTTGGCTTCCAGTGTTGACCTCTATTTCCTTCAGAAATTATTTTTAATGTCATGGCACACTCTGCGTGTGCTTTGCTCTCGTGAGGTCAGTGTGAAATTCTCCACTTAGCTCAGTTAATCTCTTTTAATACTAGATCTGGATTCCTTTTCTGATCTGATTTTCTTTTAAAACTGATCTGGGTGTGTCTGTGCCCTTTCTCTGGGGAAAGCTTTCCCTGAATGCTGCAGTTTTCTGCAAATTCCCCCAAATCCCTACAACTGACAGCTCCTAGGATCTGTGTGATTCTTCTAATTACCCACAAGAGATTTGATGTCCTGATCCTCCTAGACCAGTTTTCAATCCCCAATGTTTGAACACCTTGCTCCTCTCATCTCCCATCCCTACCTGGCACTTTTATCAAGTCCTTCCCTGTGCAAAAATGAAAATGACTGGAAAAGCACTGGACAGACCTTTTGTGCACAGGAGTTGCACCAGGAATGGATCCTGATCATCTCATGTCTTGTCTGTGCTGATGTAAAACCACAGGAAATAAAAGGGGAATCCTCAGATTTGTTCAATGGGTTGATTGAACAAATTGAAAAGATTCACTCCCTGACTTCATCCCTTTCAGAACCTTTTCATGATGCTTGGCTTTGATTTCAGGCTCTTCTTAAATCCACTGGTGTTTGCACACCCCTGGAAACTCAGAAAAGATGCTCGAGGTCATCCAGCACAACCATTCCCCACCACTAGCCCATGTCCCCAAGTGCCACATCAAAGGGTCTCAAAGATGAAGGTGCCCAACTTCATCCCTCCTCTTTCTCTGTGCTGACATGGGATTTGTGGCAAAACCTTTTAAATTATCTAAAGATGATAATATTGATCAAGGGATCCTGCAAGAGAGATGGAGAGTCACTTTTTACAAGGAGTGACAGGACACAGGGAAATGGCTGCAAAGTGCCAGAGGGAGGGAGAGATGGGATATTGGGAATTAGGAATTGTTCCCTGGCAGGGTGGAGAGGCCCTGGGATGGAATTCCCAGAGAAGCTGTGGCTGCCCCTGGATCCCTGGCAGTGTCCAAGGCCAGGTTGGACACTGGGGCTTGGAGCAGCCTGGGACAGTGCAAGGTGTCCCTGCCATGGCTGGGGCTGGAATTAAATGGTCTTTAAAGTTCTTTCCAACCCAAACCATTCTATGATTCTGTGATTCTGTGATCTACTGTTTCAGTCTCTGAGGTGTTCTGTGTTCAACTGTTCGTGTTCTCAGTTCTGTACATTGTGATACTCTTAAATTTAATTAAAATACAACATGTTATATTTAAAACTCCATCCTGAAACTTATATTTTTTTTTTAGCTCTTGAGAGCTGCTGGGCCAGTGCCTTACCAACCACCTATCCTAAATGAATTCTGCTGCTTTGTTTTAAGGAAGACACTGAATCCTGTGGTGAATTAAAGGTGGGACATTTTGTTGTAGAGAATTGCTGACTTAGGCTCTGAAAGTTGCACAGCAGTGAGGATATTCCTGTATCTGGAGAAGTCCTGGCTCTTGGTGGAATTATTATAGGAATAATTCTGTAATGTGGCAAAAGCACCACATGGAAGTTTTGGATAAAAATGAAATCTCTGCACTGCATTTGTTCCATGCTCTGTATGCTCAGAGAGCTTCAGGCCTTATACTCACATTGACTAGTGGGATTTTAATAAATAACAAGTATTGCTACTCATTTTATATTTTCTATTAATCTCTGTTCAGGCACGTTGGGAGAAATTCCCACCCTTAGTGGAGGAAAGGCTGAAACGCCTTCCCAGGAATATGAGCAGGTTTACAAATGTTCTGTGTTCACTCAGACTCTGCTGTTTGCACATCATTCTCTCCTCTCTCCCTCCCACCACTCCATTTCCACCAGGAGTTGGTCTGCTCTGAGGTTGTGCCTTTCTCCAAGGAGATCCCTGGACGTGGCTCTGCTGGGCTCCTGAGCTGGGTTTTCCTCCAGCTTTGGCACAGGGTGGTTATGTAATGCTGCAGCAGCATGGAGAGACAGGAAAGTGACAGTGGGATGGAGCACTGAATTCCATGAGAAAGGTGAACAGCCTCGGCTTGTGACAGCTGAAAGAATGAAGTTCTTTAATGGGGACTATTTAGATTGGAGGATAACTGTGCCAGGCAAAATATCCATCTCTGTGTGTGTGTGTGCAGGGAGATGCTGCAGCCCAAGGATTTAATCCAGTGACCTGACAAAACCATGGATAATTGTGTACTTAGTATGACATTCCTGTTTGGTGCAAACAGGTGGCTATTTTGCAAGAGTTGGCCATGGAATTCCTCTTGCATCTCTTCCCACCAGACCTCCTTTTCCTGGCCCTGTCAGTTCTGTAGAGCTGAGAGATGCTGTGCTGCATCTACTGGAACCGTGCTCAGCTCCAAATGTTCCTCTTTCTGTGGGAGTTGCTAGAGGCAAGGGAAAAGCTTCTCTTTGAGATGCTGCTGAAGAGTTCAAAATGCTGGAAATCAGGAAAGAACCGTCGTTGGGTTTTGCACTAAATATATGTCAGCTGAACGCTGTGAGACTTTGATGGAGCTGAGGGAGGATAAACAGCCCTGCAGTGTCACCTCCAGCTCCCTGTCCTGATGCCACAGGTTTGTTCCCGAAAATAAACTCTCCTTGTGGCTTTTTTTTTTTTAGCAAGGACTCTGTGCTTTCATCTTGGCCCCTTGCCTGTGGAAGGGGGACAGGTTAATAAGGGTTAATTGCTTTTTGTTTAGAAAGTGGCATTCTCTGTCTGCCTGTGGTTCTCAAGGGTTTTCCAACACTTCTTAGCCCCTCAGCCTGACCTTTGGAGGACAAAATTTGTCATTCCAATGGGAGACAGAATATGTCATTCCAGTGGGAAAACAACCATTCCAGAACAGGTGAGGGCTTGTGCTGAAAAATGAGATTTGTTTCCTTTTTATCTGGGCAAATTAAAATTTGCCTACTCCTCAAAACAGGGTAATTCACCCCCTAGTCAACATACTTTTATAAACCTGAGCTTTGTCATTAATACTTGTTGAGGAAAAGGGAAGAACACATTCAGGAGGGATGTGGGAAGTCCATCCAAGTGTGGAGGCTAACCATGGCACATTTTCAGAGGCCTGGTGGGGATAAAAGGCTTTGTTCAGCACCTTTGACAAACTGAATGGAAAAAAAAGGGCTTTTTAATTTTTTTTTTTATTTTATTTTTTTGCTAAGATCTAAGGAGCAGGAGAAGGCGCAAAGGGAAAAGAAGGTGATGCAAAGATCAACCACTTGAGGAGGAGTAAATAATGAGTATTTAGTTCATTTCAGCACCTGAAGCAGCTCTGGTGGCCTCAGGTATAATCTAGAGATGTTTGTAGTCATGAAGCTGCGAAAGAAACTGGAGAAAACAATTTGTACAAAAGCAAAGTGGAGCAAAGGTTTATTTGTTTCAGAATTCCTTGTAATCCTCTTGCTCTGCTTTTAATGGCAAAATGGTAGCTGTTTAATTCAAATCACTGCTGTAGCAGTGTAAGTCAATCAGAAATTTGACTGTCTTAGGAAAAAAAAAAAGCCCTGATTATGTGATAGCTAATGCAGTTAATTCACATTTTCAATTATTATCCCACAAGGATATGCCTGTGAGGAAAATATCACTGTGCTCAAGTTCTTCCACAAAGATTGATAGAGATGACAAAATGTAATTAAGGGTTTCAATTTATTCCCACTGAAATGAGTCGGGGAAACTCTCAGTCACTTCAAAAGCAGCCGCCACCTTTTATGTTTGACTGGGATCAAAAATACCCACTTGGAAACAGCAGAAGCAAACAAGGAGGACTCAGAAGTAACTAAAGCAAAATTCCTGAGGAACTCTGCATGCCCAGACAGCTCTGTGGGCTCTGGCAGTGCAGAGCTGCTCCCACAGCAAGCATTTGCCAAGAGGATGATTAAACTCTTTTATCGACATTTATTTTGTTGCAAATGACTTAAATTTTTTTTCAAATTATTCTTATTCCAGTGCATGTGCACATGGAAAGGATAGAAGGAGAATATTTAGTGAGGGCAGGAATTTCATAAAGGTAACACTTGATAAAGGAAAATTCCCCAAAATTCCAAAAATTCCAAACCCATTCCTGGGCTGTGCACCTACTGTCTGCAGGAGAAGGCTTTAGAAATGAAATATAAACCTTCTAGAAATGTGACACAAATCTGAAAAAGATTGCCAAGAAATCATCCAGTGATGGACTATTCGCACAGAAAATCAAGTTATACCCTGAGAATCAGCCAAGTTAGCAGCAAGAGACAAGGATGCTCCAAGTGGAACGAATGATGAAATCTAAAAATTAGAATAACAAACATGAACACATTTAAAATCAAGCTGCATAAGAAATTCCCCTCTGACTGTAACAGGAAAATGATTTATTGTCCTTTAGAGAAAAATAAGAAGGTGGATTTAGGGAGCAACAGGCTGATTAACCTACCTTTGCTCCTTGGGAAAACAAATGAATATTTTCTCAACAAAGCTTTTCCCAGAAAGATGAAACACAAGAACATGGTCAGAAACAGCCAGCTTGGATTGAGAATCTTAAAATAATAGAATGATTTGGGATGGAAGAGACCTTAAATCCCATCCAGTGCCACCCCAGCCATGGCAGGGACACCTTCCACTGTCCCAGGCTGCTCCAAGCCCCAGTGTCCAACCTGGCCTTGGACACTACCAGGGATCCAGGGGCAGCCACAGCCTCTCCAGGCAACAAATTTATCCATGGCTGGCCAATCTGACAGCCTTTGAGCACAAAACCTCTGGGTCTGTGGATGAGGGGAGAGCAGCAAACCTTTAGCAAGATTTCCAATACTATCCCACAATTTTCCTGGCCAAAAGAAGGACAAATAGACTGGATGGAGGGACTGTAAGGAGGGGTGAGAAACAGGCTTGACCTTTGAAGGGTCTGAGATTCAAATCTAGCAGCTCCTGGTGCCCCTTTGGGGTCAAACCCTTCTGGGGCACCAAGGGAATCTCAGCCTCCAGTGACACCCAGCTGGAAGGAGCAGTGGATGCACAGGGATGTCACTCAGACAAAAGAGAAAAATGGGATGTCAAGAACCTCATGAAGCTGAACAAGGGAAAACACCAAGTCCTGCACCTGGAAAAGAGCAGCCCATGCATCAGTGCAGGCTGGGAAGCAACCAGGATATTCCACAAACATCCACGGATCAGCTGTGTATCCTGCTGCAGTGGAGGCTGAATGTACATTGGGATGCTTTGGGAACAAAGGGCTGAGGGAAAGGATTATTCCCTCTTCTTGGCACCTGGGAAGGACCTCCACAGCTCCCTTCTAACCTGTTTTTTCTATAATTCTGGGAAATGATATAGTAATTCTTCTATTCTGTATTATTTCTTAGGTTTTGTTCTGTGCTCATTTAGGATTCATGGTAGGTGTTAAATTAGAGTAATAACTCTAAATGCACTGAACAAGAGTCTCTCCACATGCACCAAAATCCTGGCAGCTGGGAGGACACACAAGATTAGATCCTTGATTATTGGCCCAGAGGAAATAGTCCCAGGCAGTACAAAGGTAAAGCATTTTATCTCCCAGTTAATTTTAGGATCATTTCTATTGGGCGAGAGAAACTTTTCAACCTCTTTTTTTTTAAACTTTTAATTCTAACAGTTCTAATTTTGACCTCTCTGCTGATTATTAATTTGTGTTTATCCAGCTGCATCAAACTACACTGATCCCCTTTTTGCCAACACGTTGGTGTGTGAGTTTGAGCAAATATACTAATTCTAAGTTATTTGGCATGGCTTTGATAATTACAATTAGAAATGGAGAGTTAGGTTTGAAGTTCAGGATTTTTAATTTTTTGTGTGTGTGTTTGTACATGGCTTTTTTGGTTTATTTTCTTTGTGGTTTTTTTTTTTTGGTTTGTGGTTTGTGGTTTTTCCTGATGCTGCATCTTCACTAATGATGGTCAATTCAATCTGAGGTCAACTCACCAAAATCCAAATTAGACTGGGACTGTGCTGAAATGTGGAATGTGTGCTCGGGGTCCAGCCTCACTCAACTTCGGATTTCACTGAAATGAAAAGCTTGCCTGGAGCCAGAAATTGTTGTGGAAATTTCAAGTTCTTCCTCTGTGTAATTTGCAAACAGTGAAGTCAGATTTTTCTCCCTCTTCTGCTCATAAGCAGGGTGCCTGAGGCGCTGTTCTCAGGAACAAAATGAAGATTTCTTGCCATTTCAGTTGCCACTGTTTGCTCCCACCTTTTCCAACAGCACAGCCCAGCTCCTGGGCTGGATTTTATCTTGAAATTTATGGGGTGGCCCTGCCTACACATTCCCTGGTTTGAACATAATTTGGCCTTTTAATGGGCTTTTAATGAACTGGCTTCTGCCATAAATTGTCAGGAGTCAGTGCACTACTTATTTATGGAAAACTTCATTAAGGGGAGGTAGGAATAAATCTGACTTTGTTCTGAATTTCTAAAAATAAGATGTAAAACATAACAGATGGCTTAATATTTTTATTTCACCATTTCAGCTGTGCTCACCTCGGCCACTCTTGACTGACGTTCCATGCAGGTGCCAGCAGACATTAATTCTAAAATAAGCTGCTTTGAAATATGTTTTCATATTTACTCCCAAATCCATGCCTTGGACCTAAGGCAGGCTGGTGAAAATTAAAGATCAAGCAGAAACACTCAGGCTGGTCGATATTTGGGTTTCTGCACATCCACCTCTGTTGAAAATGTGCTTTTTCATCCTGGGGAGCTGCAAAACTCCCATAGGAGCACCACGTGCTTGTGTTATGGCCAAATGTGAAAAACTCCATTTGACATCATCAGAATGGGAAAGAACTGGGAATATTTGTGGAGGTTTCTAGAATGTGCTGTTGGATCACTTTCCCCTCTCCCTGCTGGCTCTGCATTTCTGCTGCCAAAGCACAAAGAGGGACAAAGTTGAGGTTGGATTATAGAAATATTTCTGATGCCATTCTGAAGGAATGAAGTCATCCTGGGATGTGCTAAGGCAGCTGCATGTCAGACCTCTCTCTCCTACATACCAGCCTATTTAAAATAAATTTACATTTAAGGTCTGATATGAAACCCCTTGAAGTGAAGGGAGAGACTTTAATGCTCTTTGACTAAAATGAATTTAGAGGATCACATATTTGCTGTGATTCTATTTCTGTAGCAGCTTGGTGGGTTTTACTATTCCTGAGCATTTCCTGCAAGGCTTCCTCCACTTTCTTTTGTTATTATTACTTCTCCTTATGTTAATATCATAAACCTTTCCTCTGCTGTATCTCTAAGGCCCTACCTGATTTTCCTGCTTAATTCTCTTCCAATATTTGAGTTGTCCCCAAACCCACCAGTCTGGCTTCTGAAAGCAGCTGTGGTTAAAATCAAAACAACAAACAAGCCACAAGTTCTGCTCTTTGCAAACAACATAATTTTTTTTTCTTTGACTTTACACGATATTTCTGTTGAATTTCTGGAGATACCTTGGCTTCACATCTACTCTCTTTGTGTCTTACTCCATGGAAGAGCAAAACTCCTTCCTGCAGCAAACACTGCTGGAAATGCAGGGTGTCAATACCAGGCATTTGCTGTTTACACACAGTGGGGCCTATTTCTTTCCTGGAAAGCAGTTTATAAAAAATAATTATCGAAGAAAAACATATTTTCTATATACCCAGAAGGCAAAGGCTTTGGTAGTGTTGGGTCAGTGTTCTAACTGCTGTAGCTGAGACCACAAATCTGCCACTTGCAAGGGGTAGAAAAGAGTGATCAGCAACATTTAGATGTTGAAGAATGGGCTGTTCCAAATATAGGAGTCTTTGTGATCCAGTTCTAGGGCTTTTTCCCATTCCCCCTTTTTTTTTTTTTTTTTTTTTGCTATGTCTTTAGCCCTTCTCTCTTTAGCCCTTCTCCTTCCCACCCCTTCCAAATTTGAACCTTCTCACATTTGGACATATTCTCCCTTCCTCTGACAAGAAATTAGGAACTCAGCCAGCCCAGAATTTGGAACTGCAGCAGAATTTTGGGGTGACCTCTTAAATCTGTAAGTCCTGTTGTGGGGAAAAGGTGATGAATGTGTGGAGAACATCCACAGTAAATCAATCCTTACCAACAAATACCACAAAATCAAATTGTAAATGTGCAACATTACAGTCCCCATCACTAGAACACTGCAGATATTGTTGGAA
Organism: Entomyzon cyanotis; assembly: GCA_024500445.1. Lineage (NCBI taxonomy): Eukaryota > Metazoa > Chordata > Aves > Passeriformes > Meliphagidae > Entomyzon > Entomyzon cyanotis. Next base: position 2,456,625 of record JAKEPQ010001016.1, read on the forward strand.
TATTTTCTTAGTAACTGCAATGTTCTCTTTGCTTGTTCCTCTTGCAGGTTTTTAGTGGTAACTTTGGAGTATTTGGGGGAAGTGGATTAACACTGCTTTGTTTGCAATCACAGAAGGCTTGGGATGCACTTTATGCTTTAATGTAATTATGCCTCATAGATGGAATCCAGCAGCTTCCTGAGGATTGCTCACATCCCTGTGGGACTCTCAGCTGGGATAAACATGGATCTAGTTTATTGAACATGATTAACTACCTGAAGTACTGGAACCCTGATGCAGTGAATCAACCAGCCCTGGATTTGGAGATGCCTGGAGAGACTCTGGGTCAGGTGGGACATTCCCAGCTGGATGGGCACACCATGCTGGGTGGCTCTGGTGGGATGGGATCCAGCTGCCTCCTGCCCCCTCCTCCCCTCTGTACATGCTGATGGGTGAAGGTTTGATAATCCCCAGCTCCCATTCAGTGAAGAACTAAATGAGGCATTTTATTTATTTCTCATCTAACTGCTCTGCTTTCCTGCACTTGTACCAGACAAAGCCAGCAGCAGACTAAGGAGAACACACCAAAGCTGGCACAGCTTCCTTTCCATCCCTTCCAGCTCAGCTTCCTTTCCTCTCTGCACTGACACTGATCCACACTGATCCACAGTCTATTGGAATCCTGAGATCATTGAGCAGCCCCTGGTTTTAATTAGTTCAAAAGGATTCCTCCCATTTCCTTGCCCAGCTGTGCTCTCCCTGCTCCTGCTGCTGGTTCCAGCTCTGGGAGTCCAAGGCCACCTCTGAGCCCAGGGGTCACTGAGCCACTTCAGTGCCAGGAACAACATGAGACAAAAATAATCCTGACTTCTACATAAACTTGGTACTTTTCTAAACCAGGCAGGAAGAACAGATGCAGGACAGTGCAAAGAAGTTTAGTGGGCACAGTTCTGTGGGGAAGCTCTGAAGACAGGGATTCATCTCCCACACCTTCTGCCCCTGTGGATGGCCAAGTTGATTTAATTACTAGAGAGGCACCCCATGAAACCTGAAGCACCAAACTGTGGCATCTCTAGAAGCCTCCTGAGATCTGTGATGGACTCAAGTTGCTTTTTGGAGTTGCCTTTTGGAGCTGGCCAGGTGTTCTTCCTGATGCTCTAAGGGGAGATCATCTCACTCTCCACAATTACCTGCCAGGTGGGTGCAGCCAGGTGGGGTTTGGTCTGTTCTCCCAGGGAACAGGGACAGCAGGAGAGGGAACAGCCTCAGGCTGGGCCAGGGGAGGCTCAGCTTGGCCAGCAGCAGGAATTTCTGCATGGCAAGGGTGCTCAGGCCTTGGCAGGAGCTGCCCAGGGAGGTTTGCAGTGCCCATCCCTGCAGGTGTCCCAGGAAGGCCTGGCTGTGGCACTCAGTGCTCTGGGCTGGGGACAAGGTGCCCATTGGGCACAGCTGGGACTGCATGGCCTTGGAGCTCTTTTCCAACCTCAAGGATTCCATGATTCCATTCTATGATACCCTCAGAAGCCCAGGGAAGCTGCACTTCCAAAGCAGGCATTGCCTTTTGGAGATTTTCCTGGGAAAATCTGGCCCCATGGAAATCGATGGGGAATTACCTCTCCGTGTCCAGACAGCTATTGAGCTGTAAGGAGGTTCTTCATTACAACCATTTAACATAAATGCTTCTTTTCAGGAATGGGAAATTGATCTGGCAGGCTGATAGAAGCTGCAGGCTCTGTGTGTCAGCAGGAGATGGTGGGAGAAAAAGCAGGAAGGTAGGAAATACCCTTTTCTCATTCTTCAAATAAGTACTCAGAGAAATAATTTGACAATTGCTCATTGTTCTAATGAACCCCTGCTCTTGATTATGATAAATACCAAATTACATGATAATTTCTCCTTTGCTTTCATTGACAAAGTTGTCTGTATTGACAAGACACAATGAGGTTATTTTTTTTTTCAAATGGGAAGCAAAAAATCAGAGGATTTCCTGCAATGCTGCAAAGTGTTCTGAGCTGGAGAGGCTGATGCAGGGCTGGTTGTGATAAAGCACTGCAGAGCACAGTTGATTAGAGCATTGAATTAACGATGCTCTCGTGCAGGCTCTCATCATGGCATTCCTTCCCTCAGCCTCCTGTTTCACCCTTTCAATCTGCACATTATTGTTTTCTTGTCCAGAAGTGTTTTGGGGTTGGTTTTTTGGTTTTTTTTTGTTTTTGGTGGTTTTTTTGAGAATTCAGCACAAATGCCAGCACTTGGCTTTCATCAGGAAACAATCCCCAGTGCTCTGCTCCAAAAAATTCCTGTGCATGGTGGCTTCCTCAGGTCAGCCTCCAACAGTCCCTACAGAGCAGAGGAATGGGGAATAATCCAGAACAGCTGTACAAACCTATGATCTCCAGTTTTTATTTGCCTGTGAAATGCCATCACTAGGCCGTAGCAATCAGACCTAGGACTGCTCTTGCTGAAACCACGGTTGAATTTAAAGACCCAACAGAGGTTAAAGGGTATGAAGTGAAATTAAATCAAGACTGAGGCCTGTGAAGGGTTCTAGGACCATCTCCAAGGGTTTGCTGAAGCACTTCTCTCACCCAAACTGTCTCTAACCTCCTCTAGCCATGGGGTACATGAGCATCAAAGCCAAATGGCAAAATTCACATTTACATTTGTGCCAACAGCCCAAACCCATAGTACCAGAGAATGGTTTGGCTTGGAAAGAACCTTAAGATCATCCAGTGCCATCCCAGCCATGGCAGGGACACCTTCCACTGTCCCAGGCTGCTCCAACCCCAATGTCCAACCTGGCCTTGGACATTCCAGGGATCCAGGGGCAGCCACAGCTTCTCTGGACAACCTGTTCCTCAGTGTTAGGATGAGTCAGGTCCTTCCTGTGGCTGAGAGGTTTTTCTGAGGGCTTGGATGTCCACAGAGAGGTCAGAGTCTGCAGCTGAACCCCTCAGGATGAACACCAGAAAGGGTAGGTAGGTCACTAGCAGTCAGCACTAATAACAGGCTCCCTGCCTTAAGTACTGGAGCCTTTGCTGTCTGCACTCACACACAGAGTTATTAATGCAGATGCTTTGAAAAAAACCCTTAAATCTCTGGGCAATTGTAATTTACTCCTGTGAATTTCAAGCTATGTGTGGAAATGTTAAGGGGTTTCTGACTGCAAGGCAGGCTCTGCCCTTGGATATGCTCTGCTATTTTCCTACCAGAGTGAGACAAGAAAGTAAATACTTCTTGGGAGTAAATAATTGCCAGCTGAAGATTGGTGTATATTGTGAATATAGACTTCCAGCTACCACTAATGTCTAACCTGAGGTCGGAACTGGCAAATAGAAGCAGAATGGGCTTTTGCCTGGTGGCTATTTTTTAATTCAAAGCTCTTTTGAGTAATACTCCAAAAAAAAAAAAAATTCTCTGAGCAGCCCTTGGCATTTATGTTAAAGCTTCTTGTGCATAAATTGGGGCTTCTGCAGTCAGGGCTGTGTAGAGCCCTTGCACTCATGAAGATTTTCAAGGGGTGTTCAAGGGCAACCTGCTTGGGGTTCCAGTGGAAGATTCCCTGATCTTTAAGGTCCTTTCCAATCCAAACCATTCCATGATTCTAGAATTTTGTGATTTTGTTGGGTGTTGTGTGAGTCTGAGGGTAGAAATTACTTGGTTTTGAAGAACTTGAAAATGGACCCCCTTTGTTTTTTGTCCTGAGGACAGGATGTTCTGCTGGCCATATGTAAGAGCTCGTGGGTAGACTGCAAAAATCAGTGTTAATGAGCTTTTCAAATGGAAGCAAGGTGTGTTCCCTCAGCTGCCAAATTCCCTCAGCCCCCTGTGATGTTCTACAAGGCAGATGATGGGTGATGAGCTAAATGAGGATGGGGGGATGAGTTAAATGAGGAGCTAAAGGTGCTCTGAGCCTGCTTATGGACTCCTTTAGGATTCATACCTGCCATACTAAGGACAGAAATATCCCAGTCTCACAAGGTTTTGATCACAGAGCTCTTCCTCCTCCAGGACCTGCATGGCCAGGGCTGTTCCCATGGATGTCCTGCAGAGTGTGGGGCTGGGCTGGGCTGGGGTGGGATGGGATGGGATGGGATGGGATGGGATGTCCTTTTGGCAGAGACTCCACAGCACAGTCATGAGGCTCCAGCTTGCATGGCAGCCATTGTCCTTGGGCATCATGAAAAATTGCAGTGGTGTGTGGAAAAACGGGATTCAATAACCTCCAATTGTTCAATACTTCTAGTCCAGCTATTAATAAAACATAAAAATTGTGTTTTCAACATCAGCAGCCTTCTAGCAAAGCATCTGGGAAAAACCTCCAAAAGCCAAGCAACTAAAAGCCAAAAAAAAAGTCTTCCAGAAAGTCACTGTCAGGTGGGAATGAGATTAAAACTTTTCCCTTGGGTTTGCTGTTTGGTAAATTTGGAATTTTTTAAGAAAGATCACATTCTTTCTGCACAATCAGTATGTAAATATTAATACTTAATATATTAGGAATATTGTTGTCTAGTATCAAACTGCCTCCACCAGTAAAAGCTGTACATCCACGCAAAGGTAACACATTCATCTAAATCTCATATCTTTTAAAAAACTGCCTCTGCTTAATTGTCCCAATTAAAAAGTAACATTCTGGAGAAGCACTGAACAGAGATGCAAAGCTTTTAACAACAATGAAAACAAAGGCAATTACAAAATAGAAATGTGATCTTTACAATGAGTCAAGCACTGCTGCTCTAGACATAATTTAATTTATTTGGGAGAGTGTTAATATGAATTATTTTCCTTCTTACTTTTATAGAAGGATATAAACAAGTCCTGGATAAAACTGTTTGTATTTGTAAAAACACCATGAGAAGATCATGACAAACATGAATGTCACGTTTGTCACCAAGAGTGTCCAGAGTTCCTGAGAGGTGAAAGAAAGAACAGAAAGATTATACCTAAACCTATTGTGAAATATCTGAATATATCCCTTGTGATGGGTATTTTATGCAAATATAGATGAAATTCTGTTTCTCTAACATAGTTTGACTGAAAGATCATATTTTCCTTCCAAAGTACCATGGTTTGACAAAATGAATACAAAACCAGGCTACAAACACACGCTTGTGAAAAACAAGTCTTTTCTGCAGTGAAATTCTGTATCTTGGGAAGCTCAAATGGACTGTGGTGCAAAAGCACTGGCAGAAATTCCGCAAAGAATTCTGCCTTTTGCTCAACTGATTGAGGCTGTGCTTGGTGCTGCTATAATTAATCCTTTCCTTATTTGCTTAGGAGACAAAATCATTTGGTAATGATCTGGTGGCATTATTGTGACGCTGCAGGAGCACTGCCTTACGTAACTAAATCAATAGCTTCAAGTATTGCAAATGATTTGGTAGCTGCTCTGAAGAGTTGGATTCTATTCCTCCTCATTTTCCCACAGGAAAGTAATGAGTTCCCGAGCTTGTACTTACAGTTCTGTCCTTTATTCCCATATTCCCTGGGAGATAGGCCTGGAAATGGGAGGCCCAGCATTAAGAAATCCAGGTCTCCATTTCCATAAAGAACTCCATTTCCAAAAATGAGCTCATTAGTTCATTCAAAAAGTGGAGTCAGGACAAGATGTGGGAATGAAAAAGAACTTGTTATTCTCAGCGAGGAAGTTGTGGGAATGAAAAAGGACTTGTTGTTCCCAGCAAGGAATTTTCCTGGAGTCCCTGCATAGAATCACAGGATGGTTTGGGATAAAAGGGACCTTAAGGATCATCTCATTCCAACCATTCCAGCCACAGGCAGGGACACCTTCCACTAAAGCCCCACCCAGAAATGCCCACCCTGGGCATCCCAGGAAAAAGTAAAAAACCCAACTAACTCCCACACTTGACTAGAACTCACCTATGTGGTTGTCTCTTCTAGACTTATTTGAAACAGAGAATTTCTAAGCAAGAAGGAAGCCAGGCAAAGCAGGAAACTAGTCCTGGTGTGGTTTGATAGATTGCTGATGGTTAGAGCAGAACCCAGAGACGCCAGGGATTTGGATTCCAAACCAGTAATTCTCCATGTACCTATAGTTTACTGCCTATCAGCACTGAGGCGAGATCAAATAAATTCTGTTTGCTTAATGAAAAACGAACATCCTGACACAGTGAACAGCCCAAAAGTGACTAATCCATCTCTATCTTCCCCGGTGAATAGTATTAATTATGCTGTTTGCTTTCCTAGACTAATTTTTTCTCGGTCTGAAGTGATAATTGCATATGTAACTGCTAGGATGAGATAGGTATAGGCAAGCTGAGCCAGTGATTTACAGCCCTTCAGTGCAAGAAATGTATCCTGGCTCTTGGTGCATCCTCCCTAATCTGAACACTTTTCCCCCTCTCCTTTTTTACTTTTATTTAAACTGGTCACCAGCTGTCTGAGGAGAAGAGCTCGCTCAGGAGGTGTTTTTGCAATGAGCACATCACGGCTGAAAGGCACAAGCTCCACCTGTGCAATGGTGCCCCTCAGCAGTGGGATGTCTCCCTGAGCTAAGAGCTCAATTCCTCCCGAGAGCTCTTTCTCCACAAGTTTTCTGGAGGCAAACCAGCCGAGGCTCCGCATTCCTCACCATTTCTGCAGGGCTCATTTCACGGCTGTTGTCTGTGTGAACAGCCCTGCTGGGGGACGCAGTAACCTGTAACAACTTACAGAGAACCGCTGCGAAAGAGTCCTGAAAAACAACCTGCAGCAAGCTCGTGGGAAAGATGCCATTTGTCAACGCGTTTGCTCCCAGCTCCCGCATTCATCCGGCTCGGGAAAGTTTAGTGGCCCTGGGCGAGTGTTCCTCTGGCTCCTGGCACCCAGCGGGGAGCGGATCGGGGGTGACTTTGGCAGCGGGGACACCGGCGGGGGCTTCCCCAGGGGCTCCCAGCGCAGGGTCCCCCTTTCAAAGCCCCGAGCCGCGCATCCCCCGCGCATCCCCCGCGCATCCCCTCCGCATCCCCGGGCGCTGCCGCCGCTCTCTGCCGCTGTCCGCGGTGCTGAAGCGGGGCCAGCCCGGTCCGGCAGCCAGAGGCAAAGAGCCTTGGAGCTGTCGGAGAGGCTGGGGAGCAGGGGGAAAAGGAGGAGTCCTAAGCATCCTAAAGAGCCATGAGGAGCGAGCCCCGAGACAGCTTCCCGGAGAAGATGCTCCGGCCACGGCGCTCTGGGAGTCCCTGGCTCCCCAAAACTGCGTCCCCTTCCCCACCGCGGTCCCCCGGCCCTCCGCCGCCCGCTTGCACCACGAGAGGAAAGTTTTGTCCGTGGTATCTTTCTCCCCACCTCTGGCACCGGACCTGGCGTGGAAGGGACGGCGAGGACCGAGGGGAGTGGAAGAGGGGGGGGAGTTATCTCCTAGTTATTTATTTATTTAGCTCTTTCCTCCCTCAGGTCGCCATGGTGATACCGAGCTCGCTCTCCCTCCGAGCCAAGAGGAGACGGGCACCCCTCCGTGAACACCCCCGTCCCCTCCGCCAGCCCTGTCCCCCGGGGGGAGGCTGTCCCCTCCCTGACCGCCCAGCGGGGCCACGCCGCCCCCTCAGCCCGGCTCCGGCTCCACTCAGCCCGGCCCCGGGCACCTCCAGAGCTCCCCCGGCTCCCCTCAGCCTCGCCCCGGCTGCCCGCAGCGCATCCTCTCCCGGCGGAGAAGTGAGACGGGAGCATCCCAAACAGCATCGTCCCCCCGCTCCGCGCCTCCTCCCCGCTTTGAAGTTCTTTCCAGCCCCGCTGGGGAGGGGGCGGCCGGGCGGGACAGCATCCCCGCTGCCGAGCCCCGGAGCCGGGGGAGGCCGGCGCAGCCCCGGCCCCGTCGCGGCGGCAGCGCTTTGCCCGAGGGCGTGGGGATGGAGCTCCCACGCGGGAGGCTGCCGCGACGGCAGCTGGAAAAGGGGACCTCGGGGCCGCCCGGCCGCCCCACCGTGTCCCCCTCAGCAGCGCTTTCCCCGCCGCCGCTTCGCCCCTCGCCCGCCGCGGCCGCTCGCCCCCGGGTTACATAAGTAACGCGCCCCGAATCCCTCGGCACCGTCGCCGCGGCCGCCCGGGGGGATCGGGGGAGAGCGATTTTTGGGGCAGGAGGGAGATGGAGGAACGCGGCGGCGACGAGCCGAGAGGGCACGGGCAGCAAACCCGCGAACCCCGAGCCACCGGCTGCGCGGCGTCCCCTCGGGCACGGCAGCCCCGCTTACCTGGCGGCTGCTGTCACTCCATGCCGGCTCCCCGCGGGACGGGACGGGGCAGGGCGGCTCTGCCCGGCGCTGCGCGGGCTGCGGGGCTCCGGCTGCGGCTCCGTGCGCGTCTGAGCGCCGCTCGCTGTCACACGGCCCCGAGGATGCTGTCGGGCGTCTCCATTCCCCACGCCCGCTCGCCCACCTCCCGCCAGCCGCGCAGCCCCGGGGGCAGCGGCACCCGCCGGCCGCGGGGCTCCGCCGGAGCGGGGGCGAGCGGGCGGCGCGGCTGTGCGCGGCTGTGCGCGGGCCGGAGCGCGGCGGGCGGGAGGCGCGGGGGCTGCGCTGGCCCGGCGGGCGCGGAGCGGAGCGCGGAGCGGAGCGCGGGCGGCGGCAGCGCCCTCTGCGGGCGGCGCGGGGCGGCGGGGGCGGCGCGCTCTTTCCGCGGGGGCGGCCCCGCTCCTCCTGCGCCGCCCCCGCTGCTGGCAGCGCCGCGCTCCCGCGGGACGGGCGATGCGGGATGCGGGGCAGCGGGATGCGGGGACTCGGCGCTCTCCCTCCCTCCCGCCGGCTGCGGCTGCTCGGGAGCGTCCCGCCTACCCCAGCGCCTCCTCCCCGCGCAGGAGCCGCGGAATGGGTTGGGTTGGAAGGGACCTTAAATATCAGTTCGTACCAACCCCCCTGCCGTGGGCAGGGACACCTTCCGCTAGCCCAGGGGGCTCAGAGCTCCGTTCAGCCTGGTCTTGGACACTGTTAGGGATCCAGGGGCAGCCACAGCTTCCCTGGGAATTCTATTCCAGGTCCTTCCCACCCTCCCAGCAAAGAGAACCACAGGTGTGTCCAGGTGTGTCCGGAGAACACCTGGGTTTGTGTCCCGCAGCTCTCCGGTCCATATCAAGGGCTGGCCTCTCACTGGGAACAAATCTCCACCCCCTTTGGGGCACTCCCCTGCACCTTCACCCCCTCCTCGCTGATGGAGTCTTTGGCATGGCTTTCCCACTCTCAGGCTTGGCTGCAATTGGCCAACAGATCCCACATTCCTGGGAGGAACAGCTGCCAGGCAAACCGGCAGGTGCACTCATTCAGACACCAACAGACACTTTACTTAAACCTTCTCTGCTGAGAAAACCTGGCTGAAATAGAGCCCAGAAGTCCTTGCCAGACATCATCATAATCATCCTTTCCAGACCACTCCACCTGCTGAAAATGCTTCACCTTTCCTATCTCCACTGTGATTAATTACCCATATTCCAAACTTTTGCCCCTAGTCAGTGGGAAGCACAGCGGGATTGTGGCTTTTCAACATAACATAAATAAAACAATTTGCGCTTTCAAAAGTCCTATCAGTTTCTCTGTAATTTGTTTTCTTCAGTTACCTGCAAGCCCAGCTCCACACCCCATCTGTGCTCATCTGTGGTTCATCAGTGATCTAATTTTTTGCTTCTTCTGAGACAAAAGTGATGTTTTAAACCAGCACCGCTTTAGCTTGCAGAATTTCCTTATTTGCATTTCCTTTCTCACCTCACCCTTTCTTCACACCTTCCTACATTTCCTAATGTACTTTCTGGGAATAATTTTTTCTTTTTTCCCTCTGAAATCTCATCTGAGCCGGTGCAATTGTGTGGTGAATGTATTATGGTATCATCTTAGGCTAAAAAATGGCTGTGTTCTTGTGCCTTAAGCTTCCTCCTTACAAGGGAACCTCACAGAAAAGAGCAATATGAGGCCTCCTCTTCCTGGGAGATTTGCACAACTATTCATTTCTTCCTGCAAACGACTGTTTTTTTAAATTTCTCCCCTTGTGTTAGAACCGAATCTCCTGGAACAGGAGTTGTTCTCCAAGCTGAAGCTGCTTTCCCAGAGCCTGCTCTACTTGTTACTCATTTTTCATGCTTTCATTTGCCAACAGAGCAGGAAAACTGGGCACGTTCAAAATGGAGAAAGGGTTTCTGTGAAACGAGGATATGTAGGATCTTATCCTTTTTGACAACACAATACTGACACAATGTGATGTGTTACAGGCCCTTTTAACTCTATTAATTGTTAAATATTTCAGGAGAAGCAGCAGATGACTGGTTAGGCTGAGCTTGGAACCATAACAGCATCATTTAATTGCACAAACCCTTGTGCTTTCCAAATGGCACTTTTTCTCTTGGGGCACAAAAACTGAAATGGCTCCGGAACAGGTGCACAAATAATTATTTTATACTTAGCCTGCTGTCCCCCTTCAATCTATTTGCCTCAGTTGCAGCTCACTCAGTGTCAGCTCCACGAATCTCCCTGCAGAGCCTCTCAGAGTGTATTAATTCTCATGCCAAGGCACACAGGAAAGATCCCTGCTGCTTTCTTAAGGTCCCAGGCAAATGTCTGACTGGTGAGCTGCTGAGATTTCCTTTCCCTTTCCATTTCTCTTGAAGGCTAAAGCAGAACTTGAACTGGCAGTGCCTAAATCTGCTCGTTCAGGGGGATTTCAGTTAATGGGATTTGACTCGGTTCCCCCCCAGCTCCCTTTGGGCAAACAGTCCTGGAAACAACTTGACTTCCCCAGACTTGTGCCGTGCCTGAGGGAAGAGTTTATGTCAGGAAGCAAAGTTTGTATCAGCTTGAGGTTTTTGGGATTGGTTGGGGATGGTTAAACAAGAGGAGAAGTGGAGGAATGGGTTGATAAGAGGTGGAGGGGATGGGTACATCCTACTTTAAATGCCTAATTTGGGGTTTTTACACCAGGAATCTGCTCTGCTCAGGCCATTGGGGAGAGAATCCCGCAGAGGTCAGTGCACCTAAAATAAACTCCAGCTCTGACTTGCCCTCTGGAGGGTTTTACTGAGGGAGACTCAGCCCCTGTTCATTGCCTGGGGGTTGGGCAGAGAGATTTTATGGAGGCAAACTGCCTAAACCAGGATCTCATCCTTATCCCACTCCAGTTTTCACTCTGCCAAAGCAGCAGGGCATTTATACACGGAGCAATCCCTCCCCAGCACATCTCCAGGAGAGGTTCTGGTGGATATTTGCCATTGCTATTTCAGTGAACCTACAGCTCCCAGCACAAAATGGGAATGCAGGAGGTATTCCCATGATCTTATCCTACCTTGTGCAGATTCATGGCAGTGTGATTTAATTCAGGACCACTGAGGTTGGAAAAGAGCTCCAAAACCATCAAATCCAAGCTGTGCCCACCTTGTCCCCACTGAGTGCCACATCCAGGCCTTCCTGGGACACCTGCAGGGATGGGGACTGCAAACCTCCCTGGGAAAATGCAATCCCACCCATAAAAACCAGCATCTGAAGTCTGATGAAATTGAGCCAGAGGCATTGCTTCATCTCTTCAGGCTCTGGAATGTTGACCTTCCTTGTTGTACATCCCTCCTTTCCTCTGAACAGGATGAGTAGTTAAACAGTAGTTAAAAAGTAGTAGTTACTACTACTACTAGTAGTGAATAGTAGTTAAAAAGTAATTAAATCAAAACTATGTCTGCAGAAGAATTAAGGCCTCAGAATGTTGTTTCATGCATAAACTCTCTAAGTTTTGATTATTCTAAAGAGTCTGAGTTTTTTATCCTGTCTCAAAGGATCCCTGTTTATCTTCAAGACAAAAATTTTCCTATGTTCTCAAAATTACAGCACTCCCCTGGAGATATCAAAATCACTCCTGAGCACATCCAAACCCATCTGTTTTTATGGCTAAGATGCACATTTGGTAGTCCTGTGACTGGCTGATCCTGACCTGTGGCTCTTTAGGCACCACCATGAACCAAAGGTTTGTGAAAATTCAAAGTTGGGCTCCATCTTGGAGGTCTTTTCCCCCCTAAAGGATTCTGTGATTCTGTGATCAAGCCTGGGGGTGTTTTGATCTGCAAAGGGAACAAATCATCTGGCAGCCTGGGAGAAGCCTTGCCTAGAGCCTCCTTTGCTCCTCCTCTTGTTATTACACTTTCTCTGCCTGGCCTAAAAAGTGTAAGTCTAGATATTGCCTCAGCCCATATGGCAACACTGAGAGCTTTCATTTATTTATTTTTTATTATTTTTGCACAGCAGCAAGGGAAGATGTGGTTGGAAATGTCTGCTTAAAGATCAGCTGAAACAGTTTTGGTTCACACAGCCTGATAATATTGTCAAAGGGTCAACATTTGCTAATCTGAGGGTAATTTTAAATCCTCAGGAGGATTTTGTGGCTTGCTGGAGCTGGGGAAATTTTGCAGAGCAAGCCATTAGGAGCTGAAGGGAAGATAAGGAGAGACCAGTGGGTGGAAGCTGTCTGGTTTTGTTTTCTGGCAGGAAGAATACCAGAGGGAATTCTCTTTCCCAGCCTACCACCCCCATTTTTTTTCCCTTATTTGCACATCAAGGCCTGAATTTTTGGTGTCTAACATTCCCACCGTGCAATCTGTCAAACCTGGCCCAGATGTTTGGAAAAGCTGCCTGATATTTAAGATTGCTTCCCTCTGCAAAAGGTCCTATTTCACTTGCTAACCTTCCCATTTCTGGGTGTCAGGAGAGGGAATGGCTATAAATATGGAGTTAGGTGTCACAGCTGCCAAAATTTATTATGGGGAGGTTGGCAACAACCATCTCCCCTTTGCCCTTTATCTCCCTCCTGTATTTTGCAAGGTAAAGTCTATCTTTCCTGATATTTTTGGACAGAATCTGACACACCAAAGCAACTTTCCCGTCTGCAATCGACTACTTTGGCAACAGGGGAACAAAGCAAAACAAATAAGTCAACCTAAAGCTATTGATCTTCATGGAGCATTATAAAAGCTGCTTATGTAAAGCTGTTTTGCAACCAGAGACACAATGGCAAGCCTGGAATTCTGCTGCATGCAGGAGGAAAATCTCCCCATCTCTCTCCCAGTATCCCATTTGTTGTGCAAATCATCGGCCCTGATCATGGAGCTTTAGTTTTTCTCAGTATCCTTCTTCCTTGGCAGGTACCAAACCTGTGAAGTTTTTCTGTTTCCTCACACTAAATTTGATCAATTAAGGCCTGATTATTTTAATTCCCTTCTTGTGAGTAATCATTTCCAATCTTTAAATCCCAGCTGACTCCCTCCAGCTCTCTTCTTCGGCTGAGATTCCTTAGTCAATTATGAAATTCAATTTTTTAATTATGAAATTTTTGTTCTGTAGGCCAGGTTAAACCCTGAATCTGTGGGTTTGCTTTCATATATTATAAAGCAGTCACAGAATCACAAAATCACAGAATATTTGGGGTTGGAAGGGACTGGAGATCCAGTCCAACCCCCAAAGACCCCAGGCTAGCCCATCACTGCTTCTCTGTCCCTGCATCTGCTCTTTCCTCTCTCTTTCCTCTTCCTCCTGTTTCTATTTCAACCTCCCATTTCCTGGAAATTCACTCCTAAAACCTCTTTTAAAAGCTCTGTTGTGCTGTTCTGGATTAGGAATACAGGAGCAGAAACAACGTGCAGGGTGATGGGATCATGTGTGCTCTGGGCTGTACAGTTCCTTCCTTCCAGAAATACCTGGGTTTTCTGTTTACCATGAACCAAATCTGGTGATTTCTGGTGGTGTTTTTTTCTTAATTTTTTTGGTTGGTTGGTTGGTTTTGTTTTGTTTGGCTATTTTTGGTTTTTTGGGGTTTTTGGGTTTTTTTGTTGGGTTTTTTGGGGTTTTTTTTGTTTGTTTTGGGTTTTGGAGGTTTTTTTTGGTTTTTGGGATTTTGTTTTGTTTGTTCAGGGGTTTTTTTTGTTTTTGTTCTGTTTTTGGTTTTTTGTTTTGTTTTGTTTTCTGTTTATTATGGGTTTTGGGGTTTTTTTTGTTTGGTTGGTTTTTGTTTTGTTTTTTGGTTTAGCACTGTGGGGTTTTTTTTGTTTGTTTATTTGTTTTATTAAATTCCTACTCCAACTCCTGAACATTCACTCACTTCTCTGATGTCTAGAAATTCATTTTGAGATAGCACTTTATGTAGTCAAACCTTTTCCTGTAGTGATTTCCCCCCTAATTTCAAACCACAATTACCTCCTTTTCTCCCTCTCCTTCACCTAAACTGATACATTTACAATGAGCAACCTCATCCCCTCTCCACCTTTATTTCCCCACAGTCCAACCACACCAATCCTTGCTATTTCCCCTCATGCCAGAAGCTCTCCTCCCCATCCTGCTGGTCCTCCTGCACCATATCACTTCCAATCCATCCCTCTGGTGCAGCAGGGAGCAGGACTGTGACATTATCCCTGCAAAGGGCTCATCAGTGTCACTCACAACAGCAGCAATATTCCCCTTTCCCTGCAGGAGCATCGCAGTGATGAGATATAGGATCACATTTGCTTCTTTCCAGCCACGCTGCTCTCATGGCTCTGCTCTGCCCTGGCTGAGGGAGATGAAGTCAATTCCTTCTCTTTCCTTGTCAGTCCAGTCCAGTTCATAACCGAGGGCAGGAGTTGCTGGTTGATTCATGACTCTGCACTTTGTGCTGTTCAGTTTGATGCCATACCTATTGCTTGACTCCAGTTTGCTAGGTCACTGGGATATTCCCAACCTTCCTGTTACCTCAGTTTGGGCAATGGACACATTTCACAGCCACTGTCATGCTCTGAAATGTTAAATGGTTTTGGCCTCATGTCCCTTTCTCTTTTAATTGAGTTTTTGTTTAAGCTGGAGAAAGGAGAGAATTGACTTCAGAGGAAAAAGCTAAAAACCGTGAGGAGTCTCATTGCTCTGAATTGAAATTAAGGTGTTGAAAATTGAAACCAAGGTGTTGAAAATCATAGAATCATAGATTGGGTTAAAGATCATCCAGTTCCAGGGTGGGACAGGGACACCTTCCACTGTCCCAGGCTGCTCCAAGCCCCAGTGTCCAACCTGGCCTTGGACACTGCCAGGGATCCAGGGGCAGCCACAGCTTCTCTGGCAATTCCATCCCAGGGCCTCCCCACCCTGCCAGGGAACAATTCCTAATTCCCAATCTCCCATCTCTCCCTGCCCTCTGGCACTTTGCAGCCATTCCCTGTGTCCTGTCCCTGCAGCCCTTGGCAATTGTCTCTCTCCATGTTTCCTGCAGCTCCTTCAGGCACCAAAAGGCCACAAGGAGGTCACCCCAAAGCTTCTCCTCTCCAGGCTCAACAATCCCAGCTCTGCCAGCCTTTCCTCCCAGGAGATGGTGACTCCTTCCTGCTGCAAAATCAGTGTGATTTTATGGTCCTGGCTTCAATTCTGCCCTTGTTCCATGCCTGGAGTGACTGGCTGTGCCCACAAAACATTCCATGGATTTCTCTACATCTCCAATAATTCCATATTACAAACAAACTGGTCTCTGAGAGGAATAGGTTGTACCTTGCAGGAAAAGCTGACTGAAAGGAAGGTTTGTGTTTGATTGTGGGCAGGAAATTATGCTCAGCACCCTTTTTTTCTGCCTGGAAATCTGGATTTTTGCTCGGGGTTCCTCCTGGCAGTGCTGTGAAGGGTCTGGAAGCTGAAAGGGCAGAAAGGCTTAGTGAACACCATCAGTCATAAAAGCAAACAGCAGAACTTGCTTCTCCAAAGTGATGATTATAAATGGCTCAATTAAGTAAACAAAGAAATAGTTAAAACCCCCCAGCGCTGACAGATATTAGATAATAAAATTAATTATAAACAGCAGCCAAAATGCAGCAAGTACGAGCTAATCAAAATACTTAATTAGGCTTTGCAGCAGCTCCCTCTCTCCCTACCACTGTTTATTACAATTTTATCTGGGGGCTGGTGTCTTTGGGAAGGC
This sequence comes from Entomyzon cyanotis, assembly GCA_024500445.1. Taxonomy (NCBI): domain Eukaryota; kingdom Metazoa; phylum Chordata; class Aves; order Passeriformes; family Meliphagidae; genus Entomyzon; species Entomyzon cyanotis. The sequence goes on from JAKEPQ010001016.1 coordinate 2,472,483, forward strand.
TCCAAAGTGTGTAATAACTGGTTTAAAAGCCTTATGCTCCTACAAAATAATAATATTTTGAGACAGGGAGCACTTCAGGCTGATTCAGCCCAGTAAGGAAGGAGCCCCTTGCCCTAAATGAGAGATCTGCTGTTGCCTCTGGCTGTTCTGTACCTCTTGTGGTGTTCAAGGGGCTTCAGGTGCTTATAAATATGTTAATTCCTGGCCTGACAGCTGCCTTTTGGGTCATTGTAGGTTTTTCTCAAAGAACCACAGGTAAACTGATCCTGCATTGAAGGAGTTAAGGATCTGTATGAATAAAAGGAAATCTGTGCAGAAAATAAACTGAAGAAGCCAGTGGTAAATTAGTAAAAAGGATCCATAGGGTTGTAATGGATATATTGGTGTCCATAATGAAAAAAAAAAAAAGTTTGATTTTTTTGGCTTCTGCCAAAAAAACTGACAAAAGAAGTACTGATAAAAGTCAGTGCAGGGATGGCACTCAGGAGGAACCTAAAAATCAAATTGGAAGAGGATTCTGGTGAGGGTAAGATATATTCCTCTATTCAGACACAAATGGCAAAGAAATGGGAAGATCTAAATTCAGAGCTGGTATTTCAAAAAGAAAAAAAAACCCCAAACCAGTTCTCTTTAATTGTTTTGTACCCAGATACAACTTCATGTGAAACTTCCCAAAACAGAATTGTGGTTACCTGGAAGAGATGTCCAGTGGAGTTACTTGTTGTGTTCCACATATGCCAAAGGATCTGTAGTCATTAGCATCACTGGAGGATCTGCCTTTGCCAGAAAGTGCTCAGGCAAAAAAAAAAAAAAAAAAAAAAAAGAAAAGCCAGACAGCTGATGCTGAATTTCATAAAAATCACAGATCCAGTTCCATGGAGATGTCAGAGCAAGCAAATGGATGAGTTAAAAATGATCACAGCACAAAATTTACATTTTTATTTTTGCTCGAGAAACAACAAAAAGCTGTGTATCTCTTGCTTCTGGGGGAAGGCAGAAATTAGAAATACAAAATAATAAATGCTGCATGGAAATAAAGCCTTCCCAGCCAGTTTGCTTTTGTACAGTGTCTGCAGCCAAAACTCACTCGCCAATGCTGTGAGATTTACTTCCAGCAGAGAAGGCCACTTAAAATTCAGGAACTAATGTGATTTAATAAAACACAGTGTAACACACTCCTACTTTCATTTTCACAAATGAGTATGAACCTCAGAAAACAACAAAAAAGCCTGTAATCACTCCAGCTCTCCATTTCACAAATAAATTCTGCCTAACCAAAACCACATCACTGGGTTTGGGAAATTCCTCTTTGGCTTGCACTGGCAGTTTCAAAGAAAGGAAGGATGTAGGAACATTTCCATAAGTTTGGATGATGCTGTGGGCAGTCAGTTAATAAATAATCCAAATTTTCTGTGGAAATGCAAACCACTCACACACACAAATGCACAGATCCTGGCTTTATCAATGTCAGTAGGAATTTTGCCTTTGATTCCAGAGGGTTAGGGCTTCACCCAGGAGGTTTAAACCCTCCAGCACTCCCCACTCCTAAGTGGTGATAAGGGCTTTTAATTTAATTTCTGTCACAGCAATAATGGGGAAAAGCAACTCTCTTTCCCTGAGCACACTTTTTTATTGCACCTCAGGCTCCTAAATAGAAGCCTGAATAACCACAGATCCACAAGCTCTCCAAATATGAGAGATTTGTGTACATCTCTCAAAAAGTTTATCAAAGAATCCCAAACACTAAATCGAGCTGCAGAAAGGACCTCCTGGCTTTCTAAACTTCTCACAGAGGAGCCTGCAGGGGCTGGATCCATCCCTAGCCTCAGACTTTGTTAACAATTTGACTTTTACCACTTTGTCCTGCAGGTTTTAATGATGTCAGATCAGATATGTTATATAAAAATGAGTTCTTTATCATGATGAATGATTAGACAGAAAGAACTCCATCAGAATTATCCACACAGTATAAAAGCTAAAACTACATTTAAGCAACTATATTAAATCTAGCAAAACAGAAACTATTCTTAAGTAGAGGTTGATGTAAGTCACCCAGAACAACACTCCTGGGCAGTTCTCTCTCTTAACCTCGAGGAGCATCCTTGGTGGTCATCCCCAAATTCCCAAGGGAATGACCACTCCAAGAAGGAATATGTTAGAAGAACCTTCCAGAAGGAAGGACTTTCCCAGTGTGAAGGGGTTGACTGCCAGCCTTAGCCCTCCAGGTCAGTTTAGCCACTCATTTGCCAAACCTTTGCCTCATTATCAGGATGTTCATTCAGGGTTAGTTGCCAGGTTGAGTTTAATCATAATTCAAAACCAAAACAACACATGGCCATTTTTCAATCCACCCTGACAGATCTGCAAACAGGACATTTGGGAGCTGCTTGGCCACATTCCAGGGCACAGCATCAGTGGGATCAAAACCACAGCCACATGTGGAGCAAGTGGTCACCTGGGCAGAGCCACAGCCACAGCCTGGCTGACCAGCAGCAGGACAGGTCAAGGGATGGATCCC